>JALIGU010000004.1:21878414-22478414 GCA_023053565.1 Aquilegia eximia
TTACTCGGTTTTCGGTCGAACTTGGAAATGGACGAAACTCACATGTTTTGTAATCTAAAACCTCAAGATCGACAAGGCTTAGCCGGGACGTTTTAAGGCCAATATAGAAAATTTGGACCATGGGAACGGGGTTTTGTCCGGACATTCGGCTTGGTATGTACTCGATTTTTGTTCTGAACTTATAAGTGGACGAAACACACATGTTTCCAAATGGAAAACGATACACCTAAGAGACTATCCACTCCATTACTTAACTCGGGGCGTTCTAAGGAGAAAAAACAATGTTTCGTCCGTAAAAACTAGATTTATGTCCGTCCGTTCGGTCGGCATTTACTCGGTTTTCGGTCGAACTTGGAAATGGACGAAACTCACATGTTTTGTAATCTAAAACCTCAAGATCGACAAGGCTTAGCCGGGACGTTTTAAAGCCAATATAGAAATTTTGGACAATGGGAACGGGGTTTTGTCCGGACATTCGGCTTGGTATGTACTCGATTTTTGTTCCGAACTTATAAGTGGACGAAACGCACATGTTTCCCAATGGAAAACGATACACCTAAGAGACTATCCACTCCATTACTTAACTCGGGGCGTTCTAAGGAGAAAAAACAATGTTTCATCCGTAAAAAAGAGATTAATGTCCGTCCGTTCGGTCGGCATTTACTCGGTTTTTGGTCGAACTTGGAAATGGGCGAAACTCACATGTTTTGTAATCTAAAACCTCAAGATCGACAAGGCTTAGCCGGGACGTTTTAAGGCCAATATAGAAAATTTGGACCATGGGAACGGGGTTTTGTCCGGACATTCGGCTTGGTATGTACTCTATTTTTGTTCCGAACTTATAAGTGGACGAAACACACATATCCCAATGGTAAACGATACACCTAAGAAACTAGCCACTCCATTACTTAACTCGGGGCGTTCTAAGGTGAAACAACAACGTTCCGTCTGTAAAAACGAGATTTATGTCCGTCCGTTCAGTCGGCATTTACTCGGTTTTCGGTCGAACTTGGAAATGGACGAAACTCACATGTTTTGTAATCTAAAACCTCAAGATCGACAAGGCTTAGCCGGGACGTTTTAAGGCCAATATAGAAAATTTGGACCATGGGAACGGGGTTTTGTCCGGACATTCGGCTTGGTATGTACTCGATTTTTGTTCCGAACTTTTAAGTGGACGAAACACACATGTTTCCCAATGGAAAACGATACACCTAAGAGACTATCCACTCCATTACTTAACTCGGGGCGTTCTAAGGAGAAAAAACAATGTTTCATCCGTAAAAAAGAGATTAATGTCCGTCCGTTCGGTCGGCATTTACTCGGTTTTCGGTCGAACTTGGAAATGGGCGAAACTCACATGTTTTGTAATCTAAAACCTCAAGATCGACAAGGCTTAGCCGGGACGTTTTAAGGCCAATATAGAAAATTTGGACCATGGGAACGGGGTTTTGTCCGGACATTCGGCTTGGTATGTACTCTATTTTTGTTCCGAACTTATAAGTGGACGAAACACACATGTTTCCCAATGGTAAACGATACACCTAAGAAACTAGCCACTCCATTACTTAACTCGGGGCGTTCTATGGTGAAACAACAACGTTCCGTCCGTAAAAACGAGATTTATGTCCGTCCGTTCAGTCGGCATTTACTCGGTTTTCGGTCGAACTTGGAAATGGACGAAACTCACATATTTTGTAATCTAAAACCTCAAGATCGACAAGGCTTAGCCGGGACGTTTTAAGGCCAATATAGAAAATTTAGACCATGGGAACGGGGTTTTGTCCGGACATTCGGCTTGGTATGTACTCTATTTTTGTTCCGAACTTATAAGTGGACGAAACACACATGTTTCCCAATGGAAAACGATACACCTAAGAGACTATCCACTCCATTACTTAACTCGGGGCGTTCTAAGGAGAAAAAACAATGTTTCGTCCGTAAAAACGTGATTTATGTCCGTCCGTTCGGTCGGTATTTACTCGGTTTTCGGTTGAACTTGGAAATGGACGAAACTCACATGTTTTGTAATCTAAAACCTCAAGATCGACAAGGCTTAGCCGGGACGTTTTAAGGCCAATATAGAAAATTTGGACCATGGGAACGGGGTTTTGTCTGGACATTCGGCTTGGTATGTACTTGATTTTTGTTCCGAACTTATCTGTGGACGAAACACACAAGTTTCCCAATGGAAAATGATACACCTAAGAGACTAGCCACTCCATTACTTAACTCGCGGCGTTCTAAGGAGAAAATACAATGTTTCGTCCGTAAAAACGAGATTAATGTCCGTCCGTTCGGTCGGCATTTACTCGGTTTTCGATCTGAACTTGGAAATGGACGAAATTCACTTGTTTTGGTATCTAAAACCTCAAGATCGACAAGGCTTAGCCGGGACGTTTTAAGGCCAAGATAGAAAATTTGGACCATGGGAACGGGGTTTTGTCCGGACATTCGGCTTGGTATGTACTCGATTTTTGTTCCGAACTTATAAGTGGACGAAACACACATGTTTCCAAATGGAAAACGATACACCTAAGAGACTATCCACTCTATTACTTAACTCGGGGCGTTCTAAGGAGAAAAAACAATGTTTCGTCCGTAAAAACGAGATTTATGTCCGTCCGTTCGGTCGGCATTTACTCGGTTTTCGGTCGAACTTGGAAATGGACGAAACTCACATGTTTTGTAATCTAAAACCTCAAGATCGACAAGGCTTAGCCGGGACGTTTTAAGGCCAATATAGAAAATTTGGACCATGGGAACGGGGTTTTGTCCGGACATTCGGCTTGGTATGTACTCTATTTTTGTTCCGAACTTATAAGTGGACGAAACACACATGTTTCCAAATGGAAAACGATACACCTAAGAGACTATCCACTCCATTACTTAACTCGGGGCGTTCTAAGGAGAAAAAACAATGTTTCGTCCGTAAAAACGAGATTTATGTCCGTCCGTTCGGTCGGCATTTACTCGGTTTTCGGTCGAACTTGGAAATGGACGAAACTCACATGTTTTGTAATCAAAAACCTCAAGATCGACAAAGCTTAGCCGGGACGTTTTAAGGCCAATATAGAACATTTGGACCATTGGAACGGGGTTTTGTCCGGACATTCGGCTTGGTATGTACTCTATTTTTGTTCCGAACTTATAAGTGGACGAAACACACATGTTTCCCAATGGTAAACGATACACCTAAGAAACTAGCCACTCCATTACTTAACTCGGGGCGTTCTAAGGTGAAACAACAACGTTCCGTCCGTAAAATAGAGATTTATGTCCGTCCGTTCGGTCGGCATTTACTCGGTTTTCGGTCGAACTTGGAAATGGACGAAACTCACATGTTTTGTAATCTAAAACCTCAAGATCGACAAGGCTTAGCCGGGACGTTTTAAGGCCAATATAGAAAATTTGGACCATGGGAACGGGGTTTTGTCCGGACATTCGGCTTGGTATGTACTCGATTTTTGTTCCGAACTTATAAGTGGACGAAACACACATGTTTCCCAATGGAAAACGATACACCTAAGAGACTATCCACTCCATTACTTAACTCGGGGCGTTCTAAGGAGAAAAAATAATGTTTCGTCCCTAAAAACGAGATTTATGTCCGTCCGTTCGGTCGGCATTTACTCGGTTTTCGGTTGAACTTGGAAATGGACGAAACTCACATGTTTTGTAATCTAAAACCTCAAGATCGACAAGGCTTAGCCGGGACGTTTTAAGGCCAATATAGAACATTTGGACCATGGGAACTGGGTTTTGTCCGGACATTCGGCTTGGTATGTACTCGATTTTTGTTCCGAACTTATAAGTGGACGAAACACACATGTTTCCCAATGGTAAACGATACACCTAAGAAACTAGCCACTCCATTACTTAACTCGGGGCGTTCTAAGGTAAAACAACAACGTTCCGTCCATAAAAACGAGATTTATGTCCGTCCGTTCGGTAGGCATTTACTCGGTTTTCGGTCGAACTTGGAAATGGACAAAACTCACATGTTTTGTAATCTAAAACCTCAAGATCGACAAGGCTTAGCCGGGACGTTTTAAGGCCAATATAGAAAATTTGGACCATGGGAACGGAGTTTTGTCCGGACATTCGGCTTGGTATGTACTCGATTTTTGTTCCGAACTTATAAGTGGACGAAACACACATGTTTCCAAATGGAAAACGATACACCTAAGAGACTATCCACTCCATTACTTAACTCGGGGCGTTCTAAGGAGAAAAAACAATGTTTCATCCGTAAAAAAGAGATTAATGTCCGTCCGTTCGGTCGGCATTTACTCGGTTTTCGGTCGAACTTGGAAATGGGCGAAACTCACATGTTTTGTAATCTAAAACCTCAAGATCGACAAGGCTTAGCCGGGACGTTTTAAGGCCAATATAGAAAATTTGGACCATGGGAACGGGGTTTTGTCCGGACATTCGGCTTGGTATGTACTCTATTTTTGTTCCGAACTTATAAGTGGACGAAACACACATGTTTCCCAATGGTAAACGATACACCTAAGAAACTAGCCACTCCATTACTTAACTCGGGGCGTTCTAAGGTGAAACAACAACGTTCCGTCCGTAAAAACGAGATTTATGTCCGTCCGTTCAGTCGGCATTTACTCGGTTTTCGGTCGAACTTGGAAATGGACGAAACTCACATGTTTTGTAATCTAAAACCTCAAGATCGACAAGGCTTAGCCGGGACGTTTTAAGGCCAATATAGAAAATTTGGACCATGGAAACGGGGTTTTGTCCGGACATTCGGCTTGGTATGTACTCTATTTTTGTTCCGAACTTATAAGTGGACGAAACACACATGTTTCCCAATGGAAAACGATACACCTAAGAGACTATCCACTCCATTACTTAACTCGGGGCGTTCTAAGTAGAAAAAACAATGTTTCGTCCGTAAAAACTTGATTTATGTCCGTCCGTTCGGTCGGCATTTACTCGGTTTTCAGTCGAACTTGGAAATGGACGAAACTCACATGTTTTGTAATCTAAAACCTCAAGATCGACAAGGCTTAGTCGGGACGTTTTAAGGCCAATATAGAAAATTTGGACCATGGGAACGGGGTTTTGTCCGGACATTCGGCTTGGTATGTACTCGATTTTTGTTCCGAACTTATAAGTGGACGAAACACACATGTTTCCCAATGGAAAATGATACACCTAAGAGACTAGCCACTCCATTACTTAACTCGCGGCGTTCTAAGGAGAAAATACAATGTTTCGTCCGTAAAAACGAGATTTATGTCCGTCCGTTCGGTCGGCATTTACTCGGTTTTCGATCTGATCTTGGAAATGGACGAAATTCACTTGTTTTGGTATCTAAAACCTCAAGATCGACAAGGCTTAGCCGGGACGTTTTAAGGCCAAGATAGAAAATTTGGACCATGGGAACGGGGTTTTGTCCGGACATTCGGCTTGGTATGTACTCGATTTTTGTTCCGAACTTTTAAGTGGACGAAACACACATGTTTCCAAATGGAAAACGATACACCTAAGAGACTATCCACTCTATTACTTAACTCGGGGCGTTCTAAGGAGAAAAAACAATGTTTCGTCCGTAAAAACGAGATTTATGTCCGTCCGTTCGGTCGGCATTTACTCGGTTTTCGGTCGAACTTGGAAATGGACGAATTTCACATGTTTTGTAATCTAAAACCTCAAGATCGACAAGGCTTAGCCGGGACGTTTTAAGGCCAATATAGAAAATTTGGACCATGGGAACAGGGTTTTGTCCGGACATTCGGCTTGGTATGTACTCGATTTTTGTTCCGAACTTATAAGTGGACGAAACACACATGTTTTCCAATGGAAAACGATACACCTAAGAGACTAGCCACTCCATTACTTAACTCGCGGCGTTCTAAGAAGAAAATACAATGTTTCGTCCGTAAAAACGAGATTTATGTCCGTCCGTTCGGTCGGCTTTTACTCGGTTTTCGATCTGAACTTGGAAATGGACGAAATTCACTTGTTTTGGTATCTAAAACCTCAAGATCGACAAGGCTTAGCCGGGACGTTTTAAGGCCAATATAGAAAATTTTGACCATGGGAACGGGGTTTTGTCCGGACATTCGGCTTGGTATGTACTCGATTTTTGTTCCGAACTTATAAGTGGACGAAACACACATGTTTCCAAACGGAAAACGATACACCTAAGAGACTATCCACTCTATTACTTAACTCGGGGCGTTCTAAGGAGAAAAAACAATGTTTCGTCCGTAAAAACGAGATTTATGTCCGTCCGTTCGGTCGTCATTTACTCGGTTTTCGGTCGAACTTGGAAATGGACGAAACTCACATGTTTTGTAATCAAAAACCTCAAGATCGACAAAGCTTAGCCGGGACGTTTTAAGGCCAATATAGAACATTTGGACCATGGGAACGGGGTTTTGTCCGGACATTCGGCTTGGTATGTACTCTATTTTTGTTCCGAACTTATAAGTGGACGAAACACACATGTTTCCCAATGGTAAACGATACACCTAAGAAACTAGCCACTCCATTACTTAACTCGGGGCGTTCTAAGGTGAAACAACAACGTTCCGTCCGTAAAATAGAGATTTATGTCCGTCCGTTCGGTCGGCATTTACTCGGTTTTCGGTCGAACTTGGAAATGGACGAAACTCACATGTTTTGTAATCTAAAACCTCAAGATCGACAAGGCTTAGCCGGGACGTTTTAAGGCCAATATAGAAAATTTGGACCATGGGAACGGGGTTTTGTCCGGACATTCGGCTTGGTATGTACTCGATTTTTGTTCCGAACTTATAAGTGGACGAAACACACATGTTTCCCAATGGAAAACGATACACCTAAGAGACTATCCACTCCATTACTTAACTCGGGGCGTTCTAAGGAGAAAAAATAATGTTTCGTCCCTAAAAACGAGATTTATGTCCGTCCGTTCGGTCGGCATTTACTCGGTTTTCGGTCGAACTTGGAAATGGACGAAACTCACATGTTTTGTAATCTAAAACCTCAAGATCGACAAGGCTTAGCCGGGACGTTTTAAGGCCAATATAGAAATTTGGACCATGGGAACTGGGTTTTGTCCGGACATTCGGCTTGGTATGTACTCGATTTTTGTTCCGAACTTATAAGTGGACGAAACACACATGTTTCCCAATGGTAAACGATACACCTAAGAAACTAGCCACTCCATTACTTAACTCGGGGCGTTCTAAGGTAAAACAACAACGTTCCGTCCATAAAAACGAGATTTATGTCCGTCCGTTCGGTCGGCATTTACTCGGTTTTCGGTCGAACTTGGAAATGGACAAAACTCACATGTTTTGTAATCTAAAACCTCAAGATCGACAAGGCTTAGCCGGGACGTTTTAAGGCCAATATAGAAAATTTGGACCATGGGAACGGAGTTTTGTCCGGACATTCGGCTTGGTATGTACTCGATTTTTGTTCCGAACTTATAAGTGGACGAAACACACATGTTTCCAAATGGAAAACGATACACCTAAGAGACTATCCACTCCATTACTTAACTCGGGGCGTTCTAAGGAGAAAAAACAATGTTTCATCCGTAAAAAAGAGATTAATGTCCGTCCGTTCGGTCGGCATTTACTCGGTTTTCGGTCGAACTTGGAAATGGGCGAAACTCACATGTTTTGTAATCTAAAACCTCAAGATCGACAAGGCTTAGCCGGGACGTTTTAAGGCCAATATAGAAAATTTGGACCATGGGAACGGGGATTTGTCCGGACATTCGGCTTGGTATGTACTCTATTTTTGTTCCGAACTTATAAGTGGACGAAACACACATGTTTCCCAATGGTAAACGATACACCTAAGAAACTAGCCACTCCATTACTTAACTCGGGGCGTTCTAAGGTGAAACAACAACGTTCCGTCTGTAAAAACGAGATTTATGTCCGTCCGTTCGGTCGGCATTTACTCGGTTTTCGGTCGAACTTGGAAATGGACGAAACTCACATGTTTTGTAATCTAAAACCTCAAGATCGACAAGGCTTAGCCGGGATGTTTTAAGGCCAATATAGAAAATTTGGACCATGGGAATGGGGTTTTGTCCGGACATTCGGCTTGGTATGTACTCAATTTTTGTTCCGAACTTATAAGTGGACGAAACACACATGTTTCCAAATGGAAAACGATACACCTAAGAGACTATCCACTCCATTACTTAACTCGGGGCGTTCTAAGGAGAAAAAACAATGTTTCGTCCGTAAAAACGAGATTTATGTCCGTCCGTTCGGTCGGCATTTACTCGGTTTACGGTCGAACTTGGAAATGGACGAAACTCACATGTTTTGTAATCTAAAACCTCAAGATCGACAAAGCTTAGCCGGGACGTTTTAAGGCCAATATAGAACATTTGGACCATGGGAACGGGGTTTTGTCCGGACATTCGGCTTGGTATGTACTCGATTTTTGTTCCGAACTTATAAGTGGACGAAACACACATGTTTTCCAATGGAAAACGATACACCTAAGAGACTAGCCACTCCATTACTTAACTCGCGGCGTTCTAAGGAGAAAATACAATGTTTCGTCCGTAAAAACGAGATTTATGTCCGTCCGTTCGGTCGGCTTTTACTCGGTTTTCGATCTGAACTTGGAAATGGACGAAATTCACTTGTTTTGGTATCTAAAACCTCAAGATCGACAAGGCTTAGCCGGGACGTTTTAAGGCCAATATAGAAAATTTGGACCATGGGAACGGGGTTTTGTCCGGACATTCGGCTTGGTATGTACTCGATTTTTGTTCCGAACTTATAAGTGGACGAAACACACATGTTTCCAAACGGAAAACGATACACCTAAGAGACTATCCACTCTATTACTTAACTCGGGGCGTTCTAAGGAGAAAAAACAATGTTTCGTCCGTAAAAACGAGATTTATGTCCGTCCGTTCGGTCGGCATTTACTCGGTTTTCGGTCGAACTTGGAAATGGACGAAACTCACATGTTTTGTAATCTAAAACCTCAAGATCGACAAGGCTTAGCCGGGACGTTTTAAGGCCAATATAGAAAATTTGGACCATGGGAATGGGGTTTTGTCCGGACATTCGGCTTGGTATGTACTCAATTTTTGTTCCGAACTTATAAGTGGACGAAACACACATGTTTCCAAATGGAAAACGATACACCTAAGAGAATATCCACTCCATTACTTAACTCGGGGCGTTCTAAGGAGAAAAAACAATGTTTCGTCCGTAAAAACGAGATTTATGTCCGTCCGTTCGGTCGGCATTTACTCGGTTTACGGTCGAACTTGGAAATGGACGAAACTCACATGTTTTGTAATCTAAAACCTCAAGATCGACAAAGCTTAGCCGGGACGTTTTAAGGCCAATATAGAACATTTGGACCATGGGAACGGGGTTTTGTCCGGACATTCGGCTTGGTATGTACTCTATTTTTGTTCCGAACTTATAAGTGGACGAAACACACATGTTTCCCAATGGTAAACGATACACCTAAGAAACTAGCCACTCCATTACTTAACTCGGGGCGTTCTAAGGTGAAACAACAACGTTCCGTCCGTAAAATAGAGATTTATGTCCGTCCGT
The DNA here is from genome assembly GCA_023053565.1 of Aquilegia eximia. Taxonomy (NCBI): domain Eukaryota; kingdom Viridiplantae; phylum Streptophyta; class Magnoliopsida; order Ranunculales; family Ranunculaceae; genus Aquilegia; species Aquilegia eximia. The sequence continues at coordinate 21,887,975 of JALIGU010000004.1, forward strand.
TCGGTCGGCATTTACTCGGTTTTCGGTCGAACTTGGAAATGGACGAAACTCACATGTTTTGTAATCTAAAACCTCAAGATCGACAAGGCTTAGCCGGGACGTTTTAAGGCCAATATAGAAAATTTGGACCATGGGAACGGGGTTTTGTCCGGACATTCGGCTTGGTATGTACTCGATTTTTGTTCCGAACTTATAAGTGGACGAAACACACATGTTTCCCAATGGAAAACGATACACCTAAGAGACTATCCACTCCATTACTTAACTCGGGGCGTTCTAAGGAGAAAAAATAATGTTTCGTCCCTAAAAACGAGATTTATGTCCGTCCGTTCGGTCGGCATTTACTCGGTTTTCGGTCGAACTTGGAAATGGACGAAACTCACATGTTTTGTAATCTAAAACCTCAAGATCGACAAGGCTTAGCCGGGACGTTTTAAGGCCAATATAGAACATTTGGACCATGGGAACTGGGTTTTGTCCGGACATTCGGCTTGGTATGTACTCGATTTTTGTTCCGAACTTATAAGTGGACGAAACACACATGTTTCCCAATGGTAAACGATACACCTAAGAAACTAGCCACTCCATTACTTAACTCGGGGCGTTCTAAGGTAAAACAACAACGTTCCGTCCATAAAAACGAGATTTATGTCCGTCCGTTCGGTCGGCATTTACTCGGTTTTCGGTCGAACTTGGAAATGGACAAAACTCACATGTTTTGTAATCTAAAACCTCAAGATCGACAAGGCTTAGCCGGGACGTTTTAAGGCCAATATAGAAAATTTGGACCATGGGAACGGAGTTTTGTTCGGACATTCGGCTTGGTATGTACTCGATTTTTGTTCCGAACTTATAAGTGGACGAAACACACATGTTTCCAAATGGAAAACGATACACCTAAGAGACTATCCACTCCATTACTTAACTCGGGGCGTTCTAAGGAGAAAAAACAATGTTTCATCCGTAAAAAAGAGATTAATGTCCGTCCGTTCGGTCGGCATTTACTCGGTTTTCGGTTGAACTTGGAAATGGGCGAAACTCACATGTTTTGTAATCTAAAACCTCAAGATCGACAAGGCTTAGCCGGGACGTTTTAAGGCCAATATAGAAAATTTGGACCATGGGAACGGGGTTTTGTCCGGACATTCGGCTTGGTATGTACTCGATTTTTGTTCCGAACTTTTAAGTGGACGAAACACACATGTTTCCCAATGGAAAACGATACACCTAAGAGACTATCCACTCCATTACTTAACTCGGGGCGTTCTAAGGAGAAAAAACAATGTTTCATCCGTAAAAAAGAGATTAATGTCCGTCCGTTCGGTAGGCATTTACTCGGTTTTCGGTCGAACTTGGAAATGGGCGAAACTCACATGTTTTGTAATCTAAAACCTCAAGATCGACAAGGCTTAGCCGGGACGTTTTAAGGCCAATATAGAAAATTTGGACCATGGGAACGGGGTTTTGTCCGGACATTCGGCTTGGTATGTACTCTATTTTTTTTCCGAACTTATAAGTGGACGAAACACACATGTTTCCCAATGGTAAACGATACACCTAAGAAACTAGCCACTCCATTACTTAACTCGGGGCGTTCTAAGGTGAAACAACAACGTTCCGTCCGTAAAAACGAGATTTATGTCCGTCCGTTCAGTCGGCATTTACTCGGTTTTCGGTCGAACTTGGAAATGGACGAAACTCACATGTTTTGTAATCTAAAACCTCAAGATCGACAAGGCTTAGCCGGGACGTTTTAAGGCCAATATAGAAAATTTGGACCATGGAAACGGGGTTTTGTCCGGACATTCGGCTTGGTATGTACTCTATTTTTGTTCCGAACTTATAAGTGGACGAAACACACATGTTTCCCAATGGAAAACGATACACCTAAGAGACTATCCACTCCATTACTTAACTCGGGGCGTTCTAAGGAGAAAAAACAATGTTTCGTCCGTAAAAACGTGATTTATGTCCGTCCGTTCGGTCGGCATTTACTCGGTTTTCAGTCGAACTTGGAAATGGACGAAACTCACATGTTTTGTAATCTAAAACCTCAAGATCGACAAGGCTTAGTCGGGACGTTTTAAGGCCAATATAGAAAATTTGGACCATGGGAACGGGGTTTTGTCCGGACATTCGGCTTGGTATGTACTCGATTTTTGTTCCGAACTTATAAGTGGACGAAACACACATGTTTCCCAATGGTAAACGATACACCTAAGACACTAGCCACTCCATTACTTAACTCGGGGCGTTCTAAGGTGAAACAACAACGTTCCGTCCGTAAAATAGAGATTTATGTCCGTCCGTTCGGTCGGCATTTACTCGGTTTTCGGTCGAACTTGGAAATGGACGAAACTCACATGTTTTGTAATCTAAAACCTCAAGATCGACAAGGCTTAGCCGGGACGTTTTAAGGCCAATATAGAAAATTTGGACCATGGGAACGGGGTTTTGTCCGGACATTCGGCTTGGTATGTACTCGATTTTTGTTCCGAACTTATAAGTGGACGAAACACACATGTTTCCCAATGGAAAACGATACACCTAAGAGACTATCCACTCCATTACTTAACTCGGGGCGTTCTAAGGAGAAAAAATAATGTTTCGTCCCTAAAAACGAGATTTATGTCCGTCCGTTCGGTCGGCATTTACTCGGTTTTCGGTCGAACTTGGAAATGGACGAAACTCACATGTTTTGTAATCTAAAACCTCAAGATCGACAAGGCTTAGCCGGGACGTTTTAAGGCCAATATAGAACATTTGGACCATGGGAACTGGGTTTTGTCCGGACATTCGGCTTGGTATCTACTCGATTTTTGTTCCGAACTTATAAGTGGACGAAACACACATGTTTCCCAATGGTAAACGATACACCTAAGAAACTAGCCACTCCATTACTTAACTCGGGGCGTTCTAAGGTAAAACAACAACGTTCCGTCCATAAAAACGAGATTTATGTCCGTCCGTTCGGTCGGCATTTACTCGGTTTTCGGTCGAACTTGGAAATGGACAAAACTCACATGTTTTGTAATCTAAAACCTCAAGATCGACAAGGCTTAGCCGGGACGTTTTAAGGCCAATTTAGAAAATTTGGACCATGGGAACGGAGTTTTGTCCGGACATTCGGCTTGGTATGTACTCGATTTTTGTTCCGAACTTATAAGTGGACGAAACACACATGTTTCCAAATGGAAAACGATACACCTAAGAGACTATCCACTCCATTACTTAACTCGGGGCGTTCTAAGGAGAAAAAACAATGTTTCATCCGTAAAAAAGAGATTAATGTCCGTCCGTTCGGTCGGCATTTACTCGGTTTTCGGTCGAACTTGGAAATGGGCGAAACTCACATGTTTTGTAATCTAAAACCTCAAGATCGACAAGGCTTAGCCGGGACGTTTTAAGGCCAATATAGAAAATTTGGACCATGGGAACGGGGTTTTGTCCGGACATTCGGCTTGGTATGTACTCGATTTTTGTTCCGAACTTTTAAGTGGACGAAACACACATGTTTCCCAATGGAAAACGATACACCTAAGAGACTATCCACTCCATTACTTAACTCGGGGCGTTCTAAGGAGAAAAAACAATGTTTCATCCGTAAAAAAGAGATTAATGTCCGTCCGTTCGGTAGGCATTTACTCGGTTTTCGGTCGAACTTGGAAATGGGCGAAACTCACATGTTTTGTAATCTAAAACCTCAAGATCGACAAGGCTTAGCCGGGACGTTTTAAGGCCAATATAGAAAATTTGGACCATGGGAACGGGGTTTTGTCCGGACATTCGGCTTGGTATGTACTCTATTTTTGTTCCGAACTTATAAGTGGACGAAACACACATGTTTCCCAATGGTAAACGATACACCTAAGAAACTAGCCACTCCATTACTTAACTCGGGGCGTTCTAAGGTGAAACAACAACGTTCCGTCCGTAAAAACGAGATTTATGTCCGTCCGTTCAGTCGGCATTTACTCGGTTTTCGGTCGAACTTGGAAATGGACGAAACTCACATGTTTTGTAATCTAAAACCTCAAGATCGACAAGGCTTAGCCGGGACGTTTTAAGGCCAATATAGAAAATTTGGACCATGGAAACGGGGTTTTGTCCGGACATTCGGCTTGGTATGTACTCTATTTTTGTTCCGAACTTATAAGTGGACGAAACACACATGTTTCCCAATGGAAAACGATACACCTAAGAGACTATCCACTCCATTACTTAACTCGGGGCGTTCTAAGGAGAAAAAACAATGTTTCGTCCGTAAAAACGTGATTTATGTCCGTCCGTTCGGTCGGCATTTACTCGGTTTTCAGTCGAACTTGGAAATGGACGAAACTCACATGTTTTGTAATCTAAAACCTCAAGATCGACAAGGCTTAGTCGGGACGTTTTAAGGCCAATATAGAAAATTTGGACCATGGGAACGGGGTTTTGTCCGGACATTCGGCTTGGTATGTACTCGATTTTTGTTCCGAACTTATAAGTGGACGAAACACACATGTTTCCCAATGGAAAATGATACACCTAAGAGACTAGCCACTCCATTACTTAACTCGCGGCGTTCTAAGGAGAAAATACAATGTTTCGTCCGTAAAAACGAGATTTATGTCCGTCCGTTCGGTCGGCATTTACTCGGTTTTCGATCTGAACTTGGAAATGGACGAAATTCACTTGTTTTGGTATCTAAAACCTCAAGATCGACAAGGCTTAGCCGGGACGTTTTAAGGCCAAGATAGAAAATTTGGACCATGGGAACGGGGTTTTGTCCGGACATTCGGCTTGGTATGTACTCGATTTTTGTTCCGAACTTTTAAGTGGACGAAACACACATGTTTCCCAATGGAAAACGATACACCTAAGAGACTATCCACTCCATTACTTAACTCGGGGCGTTCTAAGGAGAAAAAACAATGTTTCATCCGTAAAAAAGAGATTAATGTCCGTCCGTTCGGTAGGCATTTACTCGGTTTTCGGTCGAACTTGGAAATGGGCGAAACTCACATGTTTTGTAATCTAAAACCTCAAGATCGACAAGGCTTAGCCGGGACGTTTTAAGGCCAATATAGAAAATTTGGACCATGGGAACGGGGTTTTGTCCGGACATTCGGCTTGGTATGTACTCTATTTTTGTTCCGAACTTATAAGTGGACGAAACACACATGTTTCCCAATGGTAAACGATACACCTAAGAAACTAGCCACTCCATTACTTAACTCGGGGCGTTCTAAGGTGAAACAACAACGTTCCGTCCGTAAAAACGAGATTTATGTCCGTCCGTTCAGTCGGCATTTACTCGGTTTTCGGTCGAACTTGGAAATGGACGAAACTCACATGTTTTGTAATCTAAAACCTCAAGATCGACAAGGCTTAGCCGGGACGTTTTAAGGCCAATATAGAAAATTTGGACCATGGAAACGGGGTTTTGTCCGGACATTCGGCTTGGTATGTACTCTATTTTTGTTCCGAACTTATAAGTGGACGAAACACACATGTTTCCCAATGGAAAACGATACACCTAAGAGACTATCCACTCCATTACTTAACTCGGGGCGTTCTAAGGAGAAAAAACAATGTTTCGTCCGTAAAAACGTGATTTATGTCCGTCCGTTCGGTCGGCATTTACTCGGTTTTCAGTCGAACTTGGAAATGGACGAAACTCACATGTTTTGTAATCTAAAACCTCAAGATCGACAAGGCTTAGTCGGGACGTTTTAAGGCCAATATAGAACATTTGGACCATGGGAACGGGGTTTTGTCCGGACATTCGGCTTGGTATGTACTCGATTTTTGTTCCGAACTTATAAGTGGACGAAACACACATGTTTCCCAATGGAAAATGATACACCTAAGAGACTAGCCACTCCATTACTTAACTCGCGGCGTTCTAAGGAGAAAATACAATGTTTCGTCCGTAAAAACGAGATTTATGTCCGTCCGTTCGGTCGGCATTTACTCGGTTTTCGATCTGAACTTGGAAATGGACGAAATTCACTTGTTTTGGTATCTAAAACCTCAAGATCGACAAGGCTTAGCCGGGACGTTTTAAGGCCAAGATAGAAAATTTGGACCATGGGAACGGGGTTTTGTCCGGACATTCGGCTTGGTATGTACTCGATTTTTGTTCCGAACTTTTAAGTGGACGAAACACACATGTTTCCAAATGGAAAACGATACACCTAAGAGACTATCCACTCTATTACTTAACTCGGGGCGTTCTAAGGAGAAAAAACAATGTTTCGTCCGTAAAAACGAGATTTATGTCCGTCCGTTCGGTCGGCATTTACTCGGTTTTCGGTCGAACTTGGAAATGGACGAATTTCACATGTTTTGTAATCTAAAACCTCGAGATCGACAAGGCTTAGCCGGGACGTTTTAAGGCCAATATAGAAAATTTGGACCATGGGAACGGGGTTTTGTCCGGACATTCGGCTTGGTATGTACTCGATTTTTGTTCCGAACTTATAAGTGGACGAAACACACATGTTTTCCAATGGAAAACGATACACCTAAGAGACTAGCCACTCCATTACTTAACTCGCGGCGTTCTAAGGAGAAAATACAATGTTTCGTCCGTAAAAACGAGATTTATGTCCGTCCGTTCGGTCGGCTTTTACTCGGTTTTCGATCTGAACTTGGAAATGGACGAAATTCACTTGTTTTGGTATCTAAAACCTCAAGATCGACAAGGCTTAGCCGGGACGTTTTAAGGCCAATATAGAAAATTTGGACCATGGGAACGGGGTTTTGTCCGGACATTCGGCTTGGTATGTACTCGATTTTTGTTCCGAACTTATAAGTGGACGAAACACACATGTTTCCAAACGGAAAACGATACACCTAAGAGACTATCCACTCTATTACTTAACTCGGGGCGTTCTAAGGAGAAAAAACAATGTTTCGTCCGTAAAAACGAGATTTATGTCCGTCCGTTCGGTCGGCATTTACTCGGTTTTCGGTCGAACTTGGAAATGGACGAAACTCACATGTTTTGTAATCTAAAACCTCAAGATCGACAAGGCTTAGCCGGGACGTTTTAAGGCCAATATAGAAAATTTGGACCATGGGAATGGGGTTTTGTCCGGACATTCGGCTTGGTATGTACTCAATTTTTGTTCCGAACTTATAAGTGGACGAAACACACATGTTTCCAAATGGAAAACGATACACCTAAGAGACTATCCACTCCATTACTTAACTCGGGGCGTTCTAAGGAGAAAAAACAATGTTTCGTCCGTAAAAACGAGATTTATGTCCGTCCGTTCGGTCGGCATTTACTCGGTTTACGGTCGAACTTGGAAATGGACGAAACTCACATGTTTTGTAATCTAAAACCTCAAGATCGACAAAGCTTAGCCGGGACGTTTTAAGGCCAATATAGAACATTTGGACCATGGGAACGGGGTTTTGTCCGGACATTCGGCTTGGTATGTACTCTATTTTTGTTCCGAACTTATAAGTGGACGAAACACACATGTTTCCCAATGGTAAACGATACACCTAAGAAACTAGCCACTCCATTACTTAACTCGGGGCGTTCTAAGGTGAAACAACAAAGTTCCGTCCGTAAAATAGAGATTTATGTCCGTCCGTTCGGTCGGCATTTACTCGGTTTTCGGTCGAACTTTGAAATGGACAAAACTCACATGTTTTATAATCTAAAACCCCAAGATCGACAAGGCTTAGCCGGGACGTTTTAAGGCCAATATAGAAAATTTGGACCATGGGAACGGGGTTTTGTCCGGACATTCGGCTTGGTATGTACTCGATTTTTGTTCCGAACTTATAAGTGGACGAAACACACATGTTTCCAAATGGAAAACGATACACCTAAGAGACTATCCACTCCATTACTTAACTCGGGGCGTTCTAAGGAGAAAAAACAATGTTTCGTCCGTAAAAACGAGATTTATGTCCGTCCGTTCGGTCGGCATTTACTCGGTTTACGGTCGAACTTGGAAATGGACGAAACTCACATGTTTTGTAATCTAAAACCTCAAGATCGACAAAGCTTAGCCGGGACGTTTTAAGGCCAATATAGAACATTTGGACCATGGGAACGGGGTTTTGTCCGGACATTCGGCTTGGTATGTACTCTATTTTTGTTCCGAACTTATAAGTGGACGAAACACACATGTTTCCCAATGGTAAACGATACACCTAAGAAACTAGCCACTCCATTACTTAACTCGGGGCGTTCTAAGGTGAAACAACAAAGTTCCGTCCGTAAAATAGTGATTTATGTCCGTCCGTTCGGTCGGCATTTACTCGGTTTTCGGTCGAACTTTGAAATGGACAAAACTCACATGTTTTATAATCTAAAACCCCAAGATCGACAAGGCTTAGCCGGGACGTTTTAAGGCCAATATAGAAAATTTGGACCATGGGAACGGAGTTTTGTCCGGACATTCGGCTTGGTATGTACTCGATTTTTGTTCCGAACTTATAAGTGGACGAAACACACATGTTTCCAAATGGAAAACGATACACCTAAGAGACTATCCACTCCATTACTTAACTCGGGGCGTTCTAAGGAGAAAAAACAATGTTTCGTCCGTAAAAACGAGATTTATGTCCGTCCGTTCGGTCGACATTTACTCGGTTTTCGGTCGAACTTGGAAATGGACGAAACTCACATGTTTTGTAATCTAAAACCTCAAGATCGACAAGGCTTAGCCGGGACGTTTTAAGGCCAATATAGTAAATTTGAACCATGGGAACGGGGTTTTGTCCGGACATTCGGCTTGGTATGTACTCGATTTTTGTTCCAAACTTTTAAGTGGACGAAACACACATGTTTCCCAATGGAAAACGATACACCTAAGAGACTATCCAATCCATTACTTAACTCGGGGCGTTCTAAGGAGAAAAAACAATGTTTCGTCCGTAAAAAAGAGATTTATGTCCGTCCGTTCGGTCGGCTTTTACTCGGTTTTCGATCTGAACTTGGAAATGAACGAAATTCACTTGTTTTGGTATCTAAAACCTCAAGATCGACAAGGTTTAGCCGGAACGTTTTAAGGCCAATATAGAACATTTGGACCATGGGAACGGTGTTTTGTCCGGACATTCGGCTTGGTATGTACTCGATTTTTGTTCCGAACTTATAAGTGGACGAAACACACATGTTTCCCAATGGAAAACGATACACCTAAGAGACTATCCACTCCATTACTTAACTCGGGGCGTTCTAAGGAGAAAAAACAATGTTTCGTCCGTAAAAACGAGATTTATGTCCGTCCGTTCGGTCGGCATTTACTCAGTTTTCGGTCGAACTTGGAAATGGACGAAACTCACATGTTTTGTAATCTAAAACCTCAAGATCGACAAGGCTTAGCCGGGACGTTTTAAGGCCAATATAGAAAATTTGGACCATGGGAACGGGGTTTTGTCCGGACATTCGGCTTGGTATGTACTCAATTTTTGTTCCGAACTTATAAGTGGACGAAACACACATGTTTCCAAATGGAAAACGATACACCTAAAAGACTATCCACTCCATTACTTAACTCGGGGCGTTCTAAGGAGAAAAAACAATGTTTCGTCCGTAAAAACGAGATTTATGTCCGTCCGTTCGGTCGGCATTTACTCGGTTTACGGTCGAACTTGGAAATGGACGAAACTCACATGTTTTGTAATCTAAAACCTCAAGATCGACAAAGCTTAGCCGGGACGTTTTAAGGCCAATATAGAACATTTGGACCATGGGAACGGGGTTTTGTCCGGACATTCGGCTTGGTATGTACTCTATTTTTGTTCCGAACTTATAAGTGGACGAAACACACATGTTTCCCAATGGTAAACGATACACCTAAGAAACTAGCCACTCCATTACTTAACTCGGGGCGTTCTAAGGTGAAACAACAACGTTCCGTCCGTAAAAACGAGATTTATGTCCGTCCGTTCAGTCGGCATTTACTCGGTTTTCGGTCGAACTTGGAAATGGACGAAACTCACATGTTTTGTAATCTAAAACCTCAAGATCGACAAGGCTTAGCCGGGACGTTTTAAGGCCAATATAGAAAATTTGAACCATGGGAACGGGGTTTTGTCCGGACATTCGGCTTGGTATGTACTCGATTTTTGTTCCAAACTTTTAAGTGGACGAAACACACATGTTTCCCAATGGAAAACGATACACCTAAGAGACTATCCAATCCATTATTTAACTCGGGGCGTTCTAAGGAGAAAAAACAATGTTTCGTCCGTAAAAAAGAGATTTATGTCCGTCCGTTCGGTCGGCTTTTACTCGGTTTTCGATCTGAACTTGGAAATGAACGAAATTCACTTGTTTTCGTATCTAAAACCTCAAGATCGACAAGGTTTAGCCGGAACGTTTTAAGGCCAATATAGAACATTTGGACCATGGGAACGGTGTTTTGTCCGGACATTCGGCTTGGTATGTACTCGATTTTTGTTCCGAACTTATAAGTGGACGAAACACACATGTTTCCCAATGGAAAACGATACACCTAAGAGACTATCCACTCCATTACTTAACTCGGGGCGTTCTAAGGAGAAAAAACAATGTTTCGTCCGTAAAAACGAGATTTATGTCCGTCCGTTCGGTCGGCATTTACTCAGTTTTCGGTCGAACTTGGAAATGGACGAAACTCACATGTATTGTAATCTAAAACCTCAAGATCGACAAGGCTTAGCCGGGACGTTTTAAGGCCAATATAGAAAATTTGGACCATGGGAACGGGGTTTTGTCCGGACATTCGGCTTGGTATGTACTCAATTTTTGTTCCGAACTTATAAGTGGACGAAACACACATGTTTCCAAATGGAAAACGATACACCTAAGAGACTACCCACTCCATTACTTAACTCGGGGCGTTCTAAGGAGAAAAAACAATGTTTCGTCCGTAAAAACGAGATTTATGTCCGTCCGTTCGGTCGGCATTTACTCGGTTTACGGTCGAACTTGGAAATGGACGAAACTCACATGTTTTGTAATCTAAAACCTCAAGATCGACAAAGCTTAGCGGGGATGTTTTAAGGCCAATATAGAACATTTGGACCATGGGAACGGGGTTTTGTCCGGACATTCGGCTTGGTATGTACTCTATTTTTGTTCCGAACTTATAAATGGACGAAACACACATGTTTCCCAATGGTAAACGATACACCTAAGAAACTAGCCACTCCATTACTTAACTCGGGGCGTTCTAAGGTGAAACAACAACGTTCCGTCCGTAAAATAGAGATTTATGTCCGTCCGTTCGGTCGGCATTTACTCGGTTTTCGGTCGAACTGGGAAATGGACGAAACTCACATGTTTTGTAATCTAAAACCTCAAGATCGACAAGGCTTAGCCGGGACGTTTTAAGGCCAATATAGAAAATTTGGACCATGGGAACGGGGTTTTGTCCGGACATTCGGCTTGGTATGTACTCGATTTTTGTTCCGAACTTATAAGTGGACGAAACACACATGTTTCCCAATGGAAAACGATACACCTAAGAGACTATCCACTCCATTACTTAACTCGGGGCGTTCTAAGGAGAAAAAACAATGTTTCGTCCGTAAAAACGAGATTTATGTCCGTCCGTTCGGTCGGCATTTACTCGGTTTTCGGTCGAACTTGGAAATGGACGAAACTCACATGTTTTGTAATCTAAAACCTCAAGATCGACAAGGCTTAGCCGGGACGTTTTAAGGCCAATATAGAACATTTGGACCATGGGAACGGGGTTTTGTCCGGACATTCGGCTTGGTATGTACTCTATTTTTGTTCCGAACTTATAAGTGGACGAAACACACATGTTTCCCAATGGAAAACGATACACCTAAGAGACTATCCACTCCATTACTTAACTCGGGGCGTTCTAAGGTAAAACAACAACGTTCCGTCCGTAAAAACGAGATTTATGTCCGTCCGTTCGGTCGGCATTTACTCGGTTTTCGGTCGAACTTGGAAATGGACGAAACTCACATGTTTTGTAATCTAAAACCTCAAGATCGACAAGGCTTAGCCGGCACCTTTTAAGGCCAATATAGAAAATTTGGACCATGGGAACAGAGTTTTGTCCGGACATTCGGCTTGGTATGTACTCGATTTTTGTTCCGAACTTATAAGTGGACGAAACACACATGTTTCCAAATGGAAAACGATACACCTAAGAGACTATCCACTCCATTACTTAACTCGGGGCGTTCTAAGGAGAAAATACAATGTTTCGTCCGTAAAAACGAGATTTATGTCCGTCCGTTCGGTCGACATTTACTCGGTTTTCGGTCGAACTTGGAAATGGACGAAACTCACATGTTTTGTAATCTAAAACCTCAAGATCGACAAGGCTTAGCCGGGACGTTTTAAGGCCGATATAGAAAATTTGAACCATGGGAACGGGGTTTTGTCCGGACATTCGGCTTGGTATGTACTCGATTTTTGTTCCGAACTTTTAAGTGGACGAAACACACATGTTTCCCAATGGAAAACGATACACCTAAGAGACTAGCCACTCCATTACTTAACTCGCGGCTTCTAAGGAGAAAATACAATGTTTCGTCCGTAAAAACGAGATTTATGTCCGTCCGTTCGGTCGGCTTTTACTCGTTTTTCGATCTGAACTTGGAAATGAACGAAATTCACTTGTTTTGGTATCTAAAACCTCAAGATCGACAAGGCTTAGCCGGAACGTTTTAAGGCCAATATAGAACATTTGGACCATGGGAACGGTGTTTTGTCCGGACATTCGGCTTGGTATGTACTCGATTTTTGTTCCGAACTTATAAGTGGACGAAACACACATGTTTCCCAATGGAAAACGATACACCTAAGAGACTATCCACTCCATTACTTAACTCGGGGCGTTCTAAGGAGAAAAAACAATGTTTCGTCCGTAAAAACGAGATTTATGTCCGTCCGTTCGGTCGGCATTTACTCGGTTTTCGGTCGAACTTGGAAATGGACGAAACTCACATGTTTTGTAATCTAAAACCTCAAGATCGACAAGGCTTAGCCGGGACGTTTTAAGGCCAATATAGAAAATTTGGACCATGGGAACGGGGTTTTGTCCGGACATTCGGCTTGGTATGTACTCGATTTTTGTTCCGAACTTATAAGTGGACGAAACACACATGTTTCCCAATGGAAAACGATACACCTAAGAGACTATCCACTCCATTACTTAACTCGGGGCGTTCTAAGGAGAAAAAACAATGTTTCGTCCGTAAAAACGAGATTTATGTCCGTCCGTTCGGTCGGCATTTACTCGGTTTTCGGTCGAACTTGGAAATGGACGAAACTCACATGTTTTGTAATCTTAAACCTCAAGATCGACAAGGCTTAGCCGGGACGTTTTAAGGCCAATATAGAACATTTGGACCATGGGAACGGGGTTTTGTCCGGACATTCGGCTTGGTATGTACTCTATTTTTGTTCCGAACTTATAAGTGGACGAAACACACATGTTTCCCAATGGAAAACGATACACCTAAGAGACTATCCACTCCATTACTTAACTCGGGGCGTTCTAAGGTAAAACAACAACGTTCCGTCCGTAAAAACGAGATTTATGTCCGTCCGTTCGGTCGGCATTTACTCGGTTTTCGGTCGAACTTGGAAATGTACGAAACTCACATGTTTTGTAATCTAAAACCTCAAGATCGACAAGGCTTAGCCGGGACGTTTTAAGGCCAATATAGAAAATTTGGACCATGGGAACGGGGTTTTGTCCGGACATTCGGCTTGGTATGTACTCGATTTTTGTTCCGAACTTATAAGTGGACGAAACACACTTGTTTCCCAATGGAAAATGATACACCTAAGAGACTATCCACTCCATTACTTAACTCGGGGCGTTCTAAGGAGAAAAAACAATGTTTCGTCCGTAAAAACGAGATTTATGTCCGTCCGTTCGGTCGGCATTTACTCGGTTTTCGGTCGAACTTGGAAATGGACGAAACTCACATGTTTTGTAATCTAAAACCTCAAGATCGACAAGGCTTAGCTGGGACGTTTTAAGGCCAATATAGAACATTTGGACCATGGGAATGGGGTTTTGTCCGGACATTCGGCTTGGTATGTACTCGATTTTTGTTCCGAACTTATAAGTGGACGAAAAACACATGTTTCCCAATGGAAAACGATACACCTAAGAGACTAGCCACTCCATTACTTAACTCGGGACGTTCTAAGGAGAAAAAACAATGTTTCGTCCGTAAAAACTAGATTTATGTCTGTCCGTTCGGTCGGCATTTACTCGGTTTTCGGTCCGAACTTGGAAATGGACGAAACTCACATGTTTTGTAATCTAAAACCTCAAGATCGACAAGGCTGAGCGCGGACGTTTTAAGGCCAATATAGAATATTTGGACCATTGGAACGGGGTTTTGTCCAAACATTCGGCTTGGTATGTACTCGATTTTTGTTCCGAACTTATAAGTGGACGATGGAAAGCGATAACTCTAACAGACTAGCCACTCCATTACTTAACTCGGGGCGTTCTAAGGTAAAACAACAACGTTCCGTCCGTAAAAACGAGATTTATGTCCGTCCGTTCGGTCGGCATTTACTCGGTTTTCGGTCGAACTTGGAAATGGACGAAACTCTCATGTTTTGTAATCTAAAACCTCAAGATCGACAAGGCTTAGCCGGGACGTTTTAAGGCCAATATAGAAAATTTGGACCATGGGAACGGGGTTTTGTCCGGACATTCGGCTTGGTATGTACTCGATTTTTGTTCCGAACTTATAAGTGGACGAAACACACATGTTTCCAAATGGAAAACGATACACCTAAGAGACTATCCACTCCATTACTTAACTCGGGGCGTTCTAAGGAGAAAAAACAATGTTTCGTCCGAAAAAACGAGATTTATGTCCGTCCGTTCGGTCGACATCTACTCGGTTTTCGGTCGAACTTGGAAATGGACGAAACTCACATGTTTTGTAATCTAAAACCTCAAGATCGACAAGGCTTAGCCGGGACGTTTTAAGGCCAATATAGAAAATTTGGACCATGGGAACGGGGTTTTGTCCGGACATTCGGCTTGGTATGTACTCGATTTTTGTTCCGAACCTTTAAGTGGACGAAACACACATGTTTCCCAATGGAAAACGATACACCTAAGAGACTATCCACTCCATTACTTAACTCGGGGCGTTCTAAGGAGAAAAAACAATGTTTCGTCCGTAAAAAAGAGATTTATGTCCGTCCGTTCGGTCGGCATTTACTCGGTTTTCGGTCGAACTTGGAAATGGACGAAACTCACATGTTTTGTAATCTAAAACCTCAAGATCGGCAAGGCTTAGCCGGGACGTTTTAAGGCCAATATAGAAAATTTGGACCATGGGAACGGGGTTTTGTCCGGACATTCGGCTTGGTATGTACTCGATTTTTGTTCCGAACTTATAAGTGGACGAAACACACATGTTTCCAAATGGAAAACGATACACCTAAGAGACTATCCACTCCATTACTTAACTCGGGGCGTTCTAAGGAGAAAAAACAATGTTTCGTCCGAAAAAACGAGATTTATGTCCGTCCGTTCGGTCGACATCTACTCGGTTTTCGGTCGAACTTGGAAATGGACGAAACTCACATGTTTTGTAATCTAAAACCTCAAGATCGACAAGGCTTAGCCGGGACGTTTTAAGGCCAATATAGAAAATTTGAACCATGGGAACGGGGTTTTGTCCGGACATTCGGCTTGGTATGTACTCGATTTTTGTTCCGAACCTTTAAGTGGACGAAACACACATGTTTCCCAATGGAAAACGATACACCTAAGAGACTATCCACTCCATTACTTAACTCGGGGCGTTCTAAGGAGAAAAAACAATGTTTCGTCCGTAAAAAAGAGATTTATGTCCGTCCGTTCGGTCGGCATTTACTCGGTTTTCGGTCGAACTTGGAAATGGACGAAACTCACATGTTTTGTAATCTAAAACCTCAAGATCGGCAAGGCTTAGCCGGGACGTTTTAAGGCCAATATAGAAAATTTGGACCATGGGAACGGGGTTTTGTCGGGACATTCGGCTTGGTATGTACTCGATTTTTGTTCCGAACTTATAAGTGGACGAAACACACATGTTTCCCAATGGAAAACGATACACCTAAGAGACTAGCCACTCCATTACTTAACTCGGGGCGTTCTAAAGAGAAAATACAATGTTTAGTCCGTAAAAACGAGATTTATGTCCGTCCGTTCGGTCGGCTTTTACTCGGTTTTCGATCTGAACTTGGAAATGAACGAAATTCACTTGTTTTGGTATCTAAAACCTCAAGATCGACAAGGCTTAGCCGGAACGTTTTATGGCCAATATAGAACATTTGGACCATGGGAACGGGGTTTTGTCCGGACATTCGACTTGGTATGTACTCGATTTTTTTTCCGAACTTATAAGTGGACGAAAAACACATGTTTCCCAATGGAAAACGATACACCTAAGAGACTAGCCACTCCATTACTTAACTCGGGGCGTTCTAAGGAGAAAAAACAATGTTTCGTCCGTAAAAACTAGATTTATGTCCGTCCGTTCGGTCGGCATTTACTCGGTTTTCGGTCCGAACTTGGAAATGGACGAAACTCACATGTTTTGTAATCTAAAACCTCAAGATCGACAAGGTTGAGCGCGGACGTTTTAAGGCCAATATAGAATATTTGGAATATTGAAACGGGGTTTTGTCCAAACATTCGGCTTGGTATGTACTCGATTTTTGTTCCGAACTTATAAGTGGACGATGGAAAGCGATAACTCTAACAGACTAGCCACTCCATTACTTAACTCGGGGCGTTCTAAGGTAAAACAACAACGTTCCGTCCGTAAAAACGAGATTTATGTCCGTCCGTTCGGTCGGCATTTACTCGGTTTTCGGTCGAACTTGGAAATGGACGAAACTCACATGTTTTGTAATCTAAAACCTCAAGATCGACAAGGCTTAGCCGGGACGTTTTAAGGCCAATATAGAAAATTTGAACCATGGGAACGGGGTTTTGTCCGGACATTCGGCTTGGTATGTACTCGATTTTTGTTCCGAACTTTTAAGTGGACGAAACACACATGTTTCCCAATGGAAAACGATACACCTAAGAGACTATCCACTCCATTACTTAACTCGGAGCGTTCTAAGGAGAAAAAACAATGTTTCGTCCGTAAAAACGAGATTTATGTCCGTCCGTTCGGTCGGCATTTACTCGGTTTTCGGTCGAACATGGAAATGGACGAAACTCACATGTTTTGTAATCTAAAACCTCAAGATCGACAAGGCTTAGCTGGGACGTTTTAAGGCCAATATAGAACATTTGGACCATGGGAATGGGGTTTTGTCCGGACATTCGGCTTGGTATGTACTCGATTTTTGTTCCGAACTTATAAGTGGACGAAAAACACATGTTTCCCAATGGAAAACGATACACCTAAGAGACTAGCCACTCCATTACTTAACTCGGGGCGTTCTAAGGAGAAAAAACAATGTTTCGTCCGTAAAAACTAGATTTATGTCTGTCCGTTCGGTCGGCATTTACTCGGTTTTCGGTCCGAACTTGGAAATGGACGAAACTCACATGTTTTGTAATCTAAAACCTCAAGATCGACAAGGCTGAGCGCGGACGTTTTAAGGCCAATATAGAATATTTGGACCATTGGAACGGGGTTTTGTCCAAACATTCGGCTTGGTATGTACTCGATTTTTGTTCCGAACTTATAAGTGGACGATGGAAAGCGATAACTCTAACAGACTAGCCACTCCATTACTTAACTCGGGGCGTTCTAAGGTAAAACAACAACGTTCCGTCCGTAAAAACGAGATTTATGTCCGTCCGTTCGGTCGGCATTTACTCGGTTTTCGGTCGAACTTGGAAATGGACGAAACTCTCATGTTTTGTAATCTAAAACCTCAAGATCGACAAGGCTTAGCCGGGACGTTTTAAGGCCAATATAGAAAATTTGGACCATGGGAACGGGGTTTTGTCCGGACATTCGGCTTGGTATGTACTCGATTTTTGTTCCGAACTTATAAGTGGACGAAACACACATGTTTCCAAATGGAAAACGATACACCTAAGAGACTATCCACTCCATTACTTAACTCGGGGCGTTCTAAGGAGAAAAAACAATGTTTCGTCCGAAAAAACGAGATTTATGTCCGTCCGTTCGGTCGACATCTACTCGGTTTTCGGTCGAACTTGGAAATGGACGAAACTCACATGTTTTGTAATCTAAAACCTCAAGATCGACAAGGCTTAGCCGGGACGTTTTAAGGCCAATATAGAAAATTTGGACCATGGGAACGGGGTTTTGTCCGGACATTCGGCTTGGTATGTACTCGATTTTTGTTCCGAACCTTTAAGTGGACGAAACACACATGTTTCCCAATGGAAAACGATACACCTAAGAGACTATCCACTCCATTACTTAACTCAGGGCGTTCTAAGGAGAAAAAACAATGTTTCGTCCGTAAAAAAGAGATTTATGTCCGTCCGTTCGGTCGGCATTTACTCGGTTTTCGGTCGAACTTGGAAATGGACGAAACTCACATGTTTTGTAATCTAAAACCTCAAGATCGGCAAGGCTTAGCCGGGACGTTTTAAGGCCAATATAGAAAATTTGGACCATGGGAACGGGGTTTTGTCCGGACATTCGGCTTGGTATGTACTCGATTTTTGTTCCGAACTTATAAGTGGACGAAACACACATGTTTCCAAATGGAAAACGATACACCTAAGAGACTATCCACTCCATTACTTAACTCGGGGCGTTCTAAGGAGAAAAAACAATGTTTCGTCCGAAAAAACGAGATTTATGTCCGTCCGTTCGGTCGACATCTACTCGGTTTTCGGTCGAACTTGGAAATGGACGAAACTCACATGTTTTGTAATCTAAAACCTCAAGATCGACAAGGCTTAGCCGGGACGTTTTAAGGCCAATATAGAAAATTTGAACCATGGGAACGGGGTTTTGTCCGGACATTCGGCTTGGTATGTACTCGATTTTTGTTCCGAACCTTTAAGTGGACGAAACACACATGTTTCCCAATGGAAAACGATACACCTAAGAGACTATCCACTCCATTACTTAACTCGGGGCGTTCTAAGGAGAAAAAACAATGTTTCGTCCGTAAAAAAGAGATTTATGTCCGTCCGTTCGGTCGGCATTTACTCGGTTTTCGGTCGAACTTGGAAATGGACGAAACTCACATGTTTTGTAATCTAAAACCTCAAGATCGGCAAGGCTTAGCCGGGACGTTTTAAGGCCAATATAGAAAATTTGGACCATGGGAACGGGGTTTTGTCGGGACATTCGGCTTGGTATGTACTCGATTTTTGTTCCGAACTTATAAGTGGACGAAACACACATGTTTCCCAATGGAAAACGATACACCTAAGAGACTAGCCACTCCATTACTTAACTCGGGGCGTTCTAAAGAGAAAATACAATGTTTAGTCCGTAAAAACGAGATTTATGTCCGTCCGTTCGGTCGGCTTTTACTCGGTTTTCGATCTGAACTTGGAAATGAACGAAATTCACTTGTTTTGGTATCTAAAACCTCAAGATCGACAAGGCTTAGCCGGAACGTTTTATGGCCAATATAGAACATTTGGACCATGGGAACGGGGTTTTGTCCGGACATTCGACTTGGTATGTACTCGATTTTTTTTCCGAACTTATAAGTGGACGAAAAACACATGTTTCCCAATGGAAAACGATACACCTAAGAGACTAGCCACTCCATTACTTAACTCGGGGCGTTCTAAGGAGAAAAAACAATGTTTCGTCCGTAAAAACTAGATTTATGTCCGTCCGTTCGGTCGGCATTTACTCGGTTTTCGGTCCGAACTTGGAAATGGACGAAACTCACATGTTTTGTAATCTAAAACCTCAAGATCGACAAGGTTGAGCGCGGACGTTTTAAGGCCAATATAGAATATTTGGACCATTGAAACGGGGTTTTGTCCAAACATTCGGCTTGGTATGTACTCGATTTTTGTTCCGAACTTACAAGTGGACGATGGAAAGCGATAACTCTAACAGACTAGCCACTCCATTACTTAACTCGGGGCGTTCTAAGGTAAAACAACAACGTTCCGTCCGTAAAAACGAGATTTATGTCCGTCCGTTCGGTCGGCATTTACTCGGTTTTCGGTCGAACTTGGAAATGGACGAAACTCACATGTTTTGTAATCTAAAACCTCAAGATCGACAAGGCTTAGCCGGGACGTTTTAAGGCCAATATAGAAAATTTGAACCATGGGAACGGGGTTTTGTCCGGACATTCGGCTTGGTATGTACTCGATTTTTGTTCCGAACTTTTAAGTGGACGAAACACACATGTTTCCCAATGGAAAACGATACACCTAAGAGACTATCCACTCCATTACTTAACTCGGAGCGTTCTAAGGAGAAAAAACAATGTTTCGTCCGTAAAAAAGAGATTTATGTCCGTCCGTTCGGTCGGCATTTACTCGATTTTCGGTCGAACTTGGAAATGGACGAAACTCACATGTTTTGTAATCTAAAACCTCAAGATCGGCAAGGCTTAGCCGGGACGTTTTAAGGCCAATATAGAAAATTTGGACCATGGGAACGGGGTTTTGTCCGGACATTCGGCTTGGTATGTACTCGATTTTTGTTCCGAACTTATAAGTGGACGAAACACACATGTTTCCCAATGGAAAACGATACACCTAAGAGACTAGCCACTCCATTACTTAACTCGGGGTGTTCTAAAGAGAAAATACAATGTTTCGTCCGTAAAAACGAGATTTATGTCCGTCCGTTCGGTCGGCTTTTACTCGGTTTTCGATCTGAACTTGGAAATGAACGAAATGAGAAACTACAAATAGTGCTAGTATAACAAATGTGAATTCAAACAAGCAAACAAACAATACGCGGAAAGTAAATAACACACAGAAATTTTTAACGTGGTAAAACCCAAACAGGGAAACGTCCACGGTTGTCCTCGCGACAACAAAATAATCCACTAGATGAAAAGAGATGTACAAACCTATCAACTACCTGCACTCACTGCGAGTTGATACTCCTGGTTATCTCTAACACCTTGACTTCACCAGAGCACCTTGATGTACGCACAAGACACTCGACTTCTTGATGAACACACAAAAAGACTCGAAGCCGAAATCACAATAACTCTTAAAGATCACAAAGATATGAATTGAGAAAAGGGGGAAGAAAGGGAATTGAGTTCAATAGCCACAAACAATTTCAATATCACAAACCTAACCAAAACACATGAACAAGAAGAAGGATGGACGGCCAAAGAACTGTCTTGTTCTATGGAAGAGAAACCCTATTTATACTTAGGGTTGAAAACCTAGGAAAATGGGCCGAAACAGTGCAAACCGACTTTGGACGTTCGTACGTCGATATGACGTTCGAACGTCGCCACACAAAAATAAGCCTGCTGCCTAACATGACGTACGAACGCTCTAACTCGGTACGTACGTCTCCATACGAAACACGTCTGCTACCTACTTGGACGTACGAACGTCCTAACTGAGTACGTACGTCCTGACCAAAAGATGTTTGTTGTTTCAGTGAACGTACGTACGTCCTAACTCGGTACGTACGTCCAGAACCCAATAACTTTTCCTGGACAGACCTAAGAGACACAAGGACACGAGACGACCATGCGTACATCTTGATTTTCCTAACAATGAATTCAAGGCGAGATAACCAAAGACACTTTGTCACAAAATTGATGTCAAACCACTTCGTGCCGGTTTCAATCTCCCCCTTTGACATTGATTTTGTGACAAAAACCTATGACTCTAATAGCACTTATAAAACGTGCTTACAATCCCAAACCATGGCATTTATAAAACATGCCTACAAAAACACTCGAAATAGAAGCACATAACAAGTCACCAATTCTTGTTATCCAGCTTTAGGAAGATGCTTTAACCATCAGAGATCGAACGGAAGCAATCAAGGATTCAACAGAAGTTCCTTCGAGCAACTCCCCCATACTTCATGAGCTCCAAACTTCATGAGCAACTCCCCCATACGTGTAGCATACCTGAAACATGACCCAAAAATAACCTAACAACAAGAAGACGATTGTTAGTAATTAGAGTCATAAATCTCCCCCTTTTTGTCACAACAAGTGAACAACAATAAACAAATAACCAAGAAAAAGAAATCAAAACCAAACAAAGAATACAAAACATATAAAATATAAAACGAATCCAACTTGTTAAAAGTTCAGAAAGTCAACTAATAACCAAACAGAGAAATCCATAAACAGAATAGCCAAAAACGACAAAAATAGAAGGCTCGAATTAACGAATTCGAAAGACCCTTTCCCAATGACCTAGAGGAAGCTTGGAGAAGTAAGCTTCCGCACGAGCCGAAGGTCTATTCCACCGAGCAATCACATGATCATCATAATCCTCCAGCCATTCACTCGTACAAAACAACTCCTCAATTCTGCTGTCCAAGCCACAGTCGGTAAGTGGAGCAGCAAGTCCCGGAACCTTCGGATAACCAACCAACTCCAAGATATGATTTTGAAGATGTGCCGGTAATCTCTCCCAATGATTGACACGAACCAAACAAGGATTAAGAAAAGGTCGATGAATATAGTCATATCCATGAGGAACGCGACATAAACGACAAACCTTAGCATTGTTTTTGTACTCCATCACCATGAACGACACATAACCAACAGTCGGAACAAAAATTCCATGAAGTTCATATTCTGCCATAGAGGAATCTGAAGAACAAAGAGAGAACTAGCAAGAGATAAGAAGACACAATAGGAGTGAAAGAGAAAAAGGACTCCCTATTTATAAGAAAAAATAGGAGTAAACATATCATGGGCCCAAAAAGGAAGGTCCATTACCTCAGAAAAATTTACTGCAAAACAAGGAAACCAACTTGAACTAACATGAAAATAGCAATATCCAAGAACATGTACAATACTAAAAAAATAGAAACAGACCAATATAGCAGTTAAATACAAAAGTTGTGAAGAGGAAACCATAAAACCAACTACTCGGATTCCGAGGCACCATCACTCGGTTCACCATCACCCTCGTCCTCACTCTCTGAGTCATCACCATCACTCTCACCAGGAACAGGAGGCACCTCTTCCGGAAACGGAGGCAAGTCTGTGGGAGTGAAGTCCAGCTGTAGATGACGCATCTGAGCAACATTCATCGCATGAATATCACTGATCATGACATCATGACGAGAGAGAATGACCCCAAACCGATCTAACCGAGCATCCATATGGTCCTGATGACGTCGGAGAGAGGAGACCCGAGCATCAATTGCTGCAACAGCCCGATTTCCCCTAGCAGAGGCTGGGATGGGTCGTCCAGACGTCAAGGCCCGATCAAAATCATCTTGGCGATCAAGAGCCCGGCCTCCCAAATAAGATGATGCGTCAAACGCGCACCCACAGACTCAAAGGCAACCTTCCGAGATTGACAGCCTTTCTTAATGGCGTTGACCCAGTCATGGCCAACGAACCTTGGAGGGCTCACCTCCGTGTACTGTCCCTGAAAACCCAAGTGCCTGAGAATTGTCATAATAAAGCTAGGGAAAGGAAGAGTACCCTTAGCTGCATCAATTTGAAGCATCCGATTGTAGATGACCTCAGAAAGACTAATATGGTGCACCGACATACAAACCACCAATTTGACCATGTCGTCGGTCATTATTATCTTGTTGCCCTTGGTGGGGTAGATGTTGGAGTGAGCAACCATGTGGACAAGGATGGCGCTGTAGAACTTTGCATGATATCTCTCCGTGACCCCATCGATGAACATCCGCTGAACTTGATCGACAAGGTCAATCTGAATCTCATCCGGAATAGGCCATCGAACATGAACAGCACCTTCAGGAAGAAAATCATCGTCAATACCCAATGCCTCACGGATCACCTTCGGAGAAATAGTGTATCTCCGACCATCAATGAGGACCGAAAAACTCGAGCGATTCTGCGAAGGACTCTTCGTCTCATAGAATGCTATCGTATGCTCAACCGAGTACTTGGTGATTGGTTGAGCCACCCTTAGCCAATTCCGAGTCTCAAAGAACAATGCGATATTGCCAAGTTGAGAAGCCCCGAGAGGAGTGGCAGCAATGTCTCCCAAGTCGAAGAAACGCTCGGGAACAATGGCCTTGGCTCGAGGATGAGCGCCAAGGGATGAGGGATGAGACGACAAACTCGGAGTGGAACCACGACCCCTCGGAGCGCGAGAAGAAGATGCACCCTTAGATGCGGATGCCGTGGAGGTGCGTGCACGCTTTGAAGCCATTTCCTACACAAACACACCAGCACACAAATCAACAATGGAAGTAAATCGACAAAAAGAACAATAGCAGGGTCATTGAGGCATTTAATCAAACACTTGATGTGCAGAAACAAGACACAAGCTATTGACAACAAGAAAGCAATGGTGAGCACCCAAACACATCACGAAACAGTCCCAATAGTAGAGAAGCAATAACAAGAACTAGAGATAGCCAATTCGTCCACCAATTGCAAGAAATTGAATGAACATACTAACCAACATAACACATAACACAAAAACAGATATTTCAAAGAACAATAGAAACTAACCATGCAATCCAACAATATCAAGAGAGGAAGGAGAAGAAGAAGAAGATGAATATAGGGAGAGGTCGATTTCACTTACTTGAGTAAGAACAGAGTAAACACCAAAAACTAATACGGCGTAAGTTGAGCAAGAAGCAACCACCAAAGAAGGAGAAAAAGAAAACAACCAAGATGAGAGAAGAGGGGTATCACCGGAGACGAGCAAGAGAATCAAAAGGGGAACTGCTTGTAGTGTGCCAAAGAGAGAACACGATTGATATAACAGTTGGCCTTTGGTTTAAAAAAAATTTGAATTTAACCAGCAAATGGGCCGGACTGTATTAGGGACGTTCGTACGTCCTACAGACGTTCGTACGTCGGGACAAAAAGAAAAAAACATCTGTCAGACCCTACGTTCGTACGCTATAATAACGTTCGTACGTTGGAAATAGATCTGCCCACCTCAACGTTCGGACGTCATCACAACGTTCGTACGACCCCCTGTTTTTTTTTGTTTTTTTTTTTTTTTTTTTTTTAAAATAGGAAGAACCAACCTAACAACTAGATAATAAACCACACAACCCCAAAAACAAAAATTGAGAGACATCACAAGAAAACACTTCTACGTATCATACGAATTCCAATTACAACCGAATATAGTTTAAACAATCCTCAACCACAAGAGAATGCAAAATCGAAGAACGACATCATACACAAAGGCATGGTACTTACTTAGACGATGCAAGCATGGAGATGAAACAGATAGGCCAAAACCAACCTCCAGAAACAAACTAAAAACATGATCATTGAGAATATAGAAAATCACTTGCAACTAGCCCAAAATGAAACTGAACCAGATCACAATACAACAAGGAAAACACACACTATTGTTTTTCTTCTTGTCTTTCAACTAGACAAATGCGAAAGCTACTATTCATTCATTTCATTTTTTTTTTTTTTTTTTTTGTTTATTTGGTAGACCATTGAAACAGATGCCATTCCCGTGTGGGAGTATGAAATATCTCCATCTTTTACCAGAACACGAGGGTAGGGTGTAGCCTACATCTTTTCGGCAAAACACACTCAAGAAGTGCAATACCATGATAACGTGCAACACAAGAACTAACATCTCTTGAGTGCATCCGTCAGAGCATGACCCTCACAGCCCCAACGGGTTCTTAGCCAAATGAGTATGCTCTCAAGACATTCAAATGGCTGGGGATTTTGTGAGTCATTGACCACTTACAAGAGGCAAAAACATATAAAGGAAGACGATGATCATGAATGGAAACCAGAGAAGAGTGGAGATATATAGGTATGGAAAACAACAATCCAACTACATGTAGATGCACCATGCAAGAAACTACCAAGACGAAGAGAGTATGATGTAACCCTACAACTATGCAAGACACAAAAACAGTTGAGGACGCCAAACTAGAAACATCTGTAAAATGGAATCCACACAATAGAGAATGTAGTATGTCCTCAATACCAACAACAACAATAAATGACCAAACCTAAACATCCTAAACACAGACAGTTCCAATGAACACATTAGACATATGAATGCAGAAGAGGTGTAGTGACAATGAAGCAGTTATCAGATGAGCGACTACCAGATAACACCAAGATATGATTGGAATCAAAAACATCACACATATTATCCTCAAACACAACCTTAAATTTAGCATCACACAACTGACTAATACTCAATAGATTGGACCTAAGACCCTTAACAAAAAGAAGCTCATGACTATTGAGCGATTCAACCTCAGAAAAGTTACCTTTACCTTCAACCGGAAGCAATTTACCATTACCAAACCTAACCTTACCTCCATAACCAAGAGTCAGGTTATCAGTCAGAGTCTCATCACCTGTCATATGACGCGAACAACCGCTGTCAAGATACCATGATGAAGGCAATGGTTCAACCAAACGAGCCATGTGAGACACCATTTTCCTGGATGCATCCATACTCCTATCCCAGAAATGTGGTGGTGGAGTAGGCATGGGTGTTGCTTGAGGACGGTTTCCATAAGGAGAAGTTCTGGGTAAACCCCACGGAGCATAGCCATTCCACATGTATGGAGCCTGCATGGAGAAGGTGGAAGACTTGTTCCAATATGAGTTACCTGCAAAAGAAGGATGATGAGCAGGATACAAATTATTCCAACAAAAGGCAGAAGTGTGACCCATGCGACCACATGTTAGACATTTAAAGCCTTTGTGTCTAGAGTTCTTTTTCCGAACATGCTTCACATGAGTAACCTTGGGTGGTGATACCACACTAGACACCTGCACAGGAGCAGGAATAGCGACACTTGTTGGTCGCACAAAGGTAGTGCGGGAAGTGCTACCAGTAGCAAGGGGAACAGAGGTGTCATAACCTAAACCAGATTTATCTGAATGGGATTTACCGATTCCCAACAGAGAGTTTAGATTAGCACTTGCTTTACCAAACCCAACCAATTGTTTGTTAGCAGCAAACAACTCAGCCTTTACTTTCTCATGCTCCAGTACAAGGGATCGATACCGTGTTTCCAGATCATTATTCAGTTTTTCCAGAGTGACAATACGCACTTGGAAATCCTCCTTTTCCTTCACAAATTCTTCCTTCAACATGTTGGAATCACCTGTAAGATTGCATATATCCTGTCCAAGACTCTCTACCTGATCCTGCAAGACGTTGTTAGTTTTTTCAAGCAACTTTACTTGTTGCATAGAAAATTTATACATGTCACATAATTCACTAGTAGTAGCATGAACACCAGAATCAGAAACATTAATATCAGCAGAAGAGGATACAATACCTCCTGGATGTTCATCCAGGGATGCACTGAAGACCACATAATTTGAGACAACATTTGAGAGATTCCCATCATCATCTTCGT
This sequence comes from Aquilegia eximia, assembly GCA_023053565.1. Lineage (NCBI taxonomy): Eukaryota > Viridiplantae > Streptophyta > Magnoliopsida > Ranunculales > Ranunculaceae > Aquilegia > Aquilegia eximia. The sequence goes on from JALIGU010000004.1 coordinate 21,915,383, forward strand.
CTGAATCATCCCATGTTACTGTGAGATTCGCTTTGGAATTATCACCAGGTTTGCGATCGACCTTCTTATCACATTCATTTGCAAAGTGTCCATAATCACGACACTTGTAACATTGGACATCTTTACGATCAACTCGAGCTCTTCTCCCATCCACAGAGAACCGCTCAAAACCACGACTTCTAGGAGCATTTGAGGAATCAGGAAATCGCTTTCGAGGATCTCGATTCTGTTGATATTTCAGAATCTTCTGAAAGCTACGTGACAGGAACGCATAGTTATCATCCACATCCTGTTCTTCATCATCAGAAGGTCCTGTGGAAGGTTCTTTAGACGATGTAGCTTTGAATGCTACAGATTTGTTCTTCAAAGGTTCTTCCAAAGCCTGTTCCATCTCACAAGTCCTTAGTTTCCCAACAAGTGTCTCGATGGACATGTTCTTAATCACATTGCTCTCAGTGATGGCATCCTTACGTGAACGAAACCGAGGAGGCAAAGCACCCAATATCTTACGTACCACCTGTGTGTCAGTATATGCATGACCAATAGCCGCACTGCAGTTGATGATGTCTTGGAGACGAATAAAGAAATCATCAAAGGTCTCAGAATTATCCATCCGTAGATTCTCAAACTGAGATGTTAACAGTTCCAGCTTACTTTCTTTGACTGTTTCGTCACCTTCATGTGTACAGATAAGCCTGTTCCATGCATCTTTAGCCTCTTCACAGCCCTGCACCCTACGAAACTCACTAGCATTTAATGCCATGAAAATAGCATTGAGTGCCTTGTTGTTATAATTTGCCAACAACTTCTGTTCAGGCGTCCACTTTTCACGTGGCGTCAGTGATGTAACAGCAGTATCATCAGTACCTGTAGTAGTCAGAGGTTCTTTCCACCCTGTGACAACAGAAAGCCAGACTTCTTCTCCTAATGCTTGGAGATAAGCTCGCATACGTACTTTCCAATGACCAAAGTCCTTTCCACTGAATTGTGGAGGAAGACTTGAAGTAACAGACTTGTGAGATTCCATAAAGCACTATTGATCGTTAGCGTGAGCCTTTACGCTCCTTAACCAGCCTCCAGCGACTGATACCAATTGAGAAACTACAAATAGTGCTAGTATAACAAATGTGAATTCAAACAAGCAAACAAACAATACGCGGAAAGTAAATAACACACAGAAATTTTTAACGTGGTAAAACCCAAACAGGGAAACGTCCACGGTTGTCCTCGCGACAACAAAATAATCCACTAGATGAAAAGAGATGTACAAACCTATCAACTACCTGCACTCACTGCGAGTTGATACTCCTGGTTATCTCTAACACCTTGACTTCACCAGAGCACCTTGATGTACGCACAAGACACTCGACTTCTTGATGAACACACAAGAAGACTCGAAGCCGAAATCACAATAACTCTTAAAGATCACAAAGATATGAATTGAGAAAAGGGGGAAGAAAGGGAATTGAGTTCAATAGCCACAAACAATTTCAATATCACAAACCTAACCAAAACACATGAACAAGAAGAAGGATGGACGGCCAAAGAACTGTCTTGTTCTATGGAAGAGAAACCCTATTTATACTTAGGGTTGAAAACCTAGGAAAATGGGCCGAAACAGTGCAAACCGACTTTGGACGTTCGTACGTCGATATGACGTTCGAACGTCGCCACACAAAAATAAGCCTGCTGCCTAACATGACGTACGAACGCTCTAACTCGGTACGTACGTCTCCATACGAAAACACGTCTGCTGCCTACTTGGACGTACGAACGTCCTAACTGAGTACGTACGTCCTGACCAAAAGATGTTTGCTGCTTCAGTGAACGTACGTACGTCCTAACTCGGTACGTACGTCTAGAACCCAATAACTTTTCCTGGACAGACCTAAGAGACACAAGGACACGAGACGACCATGCGTACATCTTGATTTTCCTAACAATGAATTCAAGGCGAGATAACCAAAGACACTTTGTCACAAAATTGATGTCAAACCACTTCGTGCCGGTTTCACGAAATTCACTTGTTTTGGTATCTAAAACCTCAAGATCGACAAGGCTTAGCTGGAACGTTTTAAGGCCAATATAGAACATTTGGACCATGGGAACAGGGTTTTGTCCGGACATTCGACTTGGTATGTGCTCGATTTTTGTTCCGAACTTATAAGTGGACGAAAAACACATGTTTCCCAATGGAAAACGATACACCTAAGAGACTAGCCACTCCATTACTTAACTCGGGGAGTTCTAAGGATAAAAAACAATGTTTCGTCCGTAAAAACTAGATTTATGTCTGTCCGTTCGGTCGGCATTTACTCGGTTTTCGGTCCGAACTTGGAAATGGACGAAACTCACATGTTTTGTAATCTAAAACCTCAAGATCGACAAGGCTTAGCCGGGACGTTTTAAGGCCAATATAGAAAATTTGAACCATGGGAACGGGGTTTTGTCCGGACATTCGGCTTGGTATGTACTCGATTTTTGTTCCGAACTTTTAAGTGGACAAAACACACATGTTTCCCAATGGAAAACGATACACCTAAGAGACTAGCCACTCCATTGCTTCACTCGAGGCGTACTAAGGCGAAAAAACAATGTTCCTTCCTTAAAAACGAGATTTATGTCCCTCCGTTCGGTCGGCTTTTACTCGGTTTTCGATCTGAAGTTAAAAATGGACGAAACTCACTTGTTTTGGAATTTTAAACCTCAAGATCAACAAGGCTTAGCCGGAACGTTTTAAGGCCAATATAGAACATTTGGACCGTGGGAACGGGGTTTTGTCCGGACATTCGGCTTGGTATGTACTCGATTTTTGTTCCGAACTTATAAGTGAACGAAACACACATGTTTCCCAATGGAAAACGATACACCTAAGAGACTAGCCACTCCATTACTTAACTCGGGGCGTTCTAAGGAGAAAAAACAATGTTTCGTCCGTACAAACGAGATTTATGTCCGTCCGTTCGGTTGGCATTTACTCGGTTTTCGATCTGAACTTGGAAATGGACGAAATTCACTTGTTTTGGTATCTAAAACCTCAAGATCGACAAGGCTTAGCCGAGACGTTTTAAGGCCAAGATAGAAAATTTGGACCATGGGAACGGGGTTTTGTCCGGACATTCGGCTTGGTATGTACTCGATTTTTGTTCCGAACTTATAAGTGGACGAAACACACATGTTTCCAAATGGAAAACGATACACCTAAGAGACTATCCACTCTATTACTTAACTCGGGGCGTTCTAAGGAGAAAAAACAATGTTTCGTCCGTAAAAACGAGATTTATGTCCGTCCGTTCGGTCGGCATTTACTCGGTTTTCGGTCGAACTTGGAAATGGACGAAACTCACTTGTTTTGGAATCTAAAACCTCAAGATCGACAAGGCTTAGCCGGGACGTTTTAAGGCCAATATAGAACATTTTGACCATTGGAACGGGGTTTTGTCCAAACATTCGGCTTGGTATGTACTCGAAATTTGTTCCGAACTTATAAATGGACGATGGAAAGCGATAACTCTAACAGACTAGCCACTCCATTGCTTAACTCGAGGCGTACTAAGGCGAAAAAACAATGTTCCTTCCTTAAAAACGAGATTTATGTCCCTCCGTTCGGTCGGCTTTTACTCGGTTTTCGATCTGAACTTGGAAATGGACGAAACTCACTTGTTTTGGAATCTAAAACCTCAAGATCGACAAGGCTTAGCCGGGACGTTTTAAGGCCAATATAGAACATTTGGACCATGGGAACAGGGTTTTGTCCGGACATTCGGCTTGGTATGTACTCAATTTTTGTTCCGAACTTATAAGTGGACGAAACACACATGTTTCACAATGGAAAACGATACACCTAAGAGACTAGCCACTCCATTACTTAACTCGGGGCGTTCTAAGGAGAAAAAACAATGTTTCGTCCGTAAAAACGAGTTTTATTTCCGTCCGTTCGGTCGGCTTTTACTCGGTTTTCGATCTGAACTTGGAAATGGACGAAACTCACTTGTTTTGGAATCTAAAACCTCAAGATCGAGAAGGCTTAGCCGGGACATTTTAAGCCCAATATAGAACATTTGGACCATGGGAACGTGGTTTTGTTCGGACATTCGGATTGGTATGTAGTCGATTTTTGTTCCGAACTTATAAGTGGACGAAACACACATGTTTCCCAATGGTAAACGATACACCTAAGAGACTAGCCACACCATTACTTAACTCGGGGCGTTCTAAGGAGAAAAAACAATGTTTCGTCCGTAAAAACGAGTTTTATTTCCGTCCGTTAGGCCGGCTTTTACTCGGTTTTCGATCTGAACTTGGAAATGGACGAAACTCACTTGTTTTGGAATCTAAAACCTCAAGATCGAGAAGGCTTAGCCGGGACGTTTTAAGGCCAATATAGAACATTTGGACCATGGGAACAGGGTTTTGTCCGGACATTCGGCTTGGTATGTACTCGATTTTTGTTCCGAACTTATAAGTGGACGAAACACACATGTTTTCCAATGGAAAACGATACACCTAAGAGACTATCCACTCCATTACTTAACTCGGGGCGTTCTAAGGAGAAAAAACAATGTTTCGTCCGTAAAAAAGAGATTTATGTCCGTCCGTTCGGTCGGCATTTACTCGGTTTTCGGTCGAACTTGGAAATGGACGAAACTCACATGTTTTGTAATCTAAAACCTCAAGATCGGCAAGGCTTAGCCGGGACGTTTTAAGGCCAATATAGAAAATTTGGACCATGGGAACGGGGTTTTGTCCGGACATTCGACTTGGTATGTACTCGATTTTTGTTCCGAACTTATAAGTGGACGAAAAACAAATGTTTCCCAATGGAAAACGATACACCTAAGAGACTAGCCACTCCATTACTTAACTCGGGGCGTTCTAAGGAGAAAAAACAATGTTTCGTCCGTAAAAACAAGATTTATGTCTGTCCGTTCGGTCGGCATTTACTCGGTTTTTGGTCCGAACTTGAAAAAGGACGAAACTCACATGTTTTGTAATCTAAAACCTCAAGATCGACAAGGCTGAGCGCGGACGTTTTAAGGCCAATATAGAATATTTAGACCATTGGAACGGGGTTTTGTCCAAACATTCGGCTTGGTATGTACTCGATTTTTGTTTCGAACTTATAAGTGGACGAAACACACATGTTTCCCAATGGAAAACGATACACCTAAGAGACTAGCCACTCCATTACTTAACTCGGGGCGTTCTAAAGAGAAAAAACAATGTTTCGTCCGTAAAAACGAGTTTTATTTCCGTCCGTTAGGTCGGCTTTTACTCGGTTTTCGATCTGAACTTGGAAATGGACGAAACTCACTTGTTTTGGAATCTAAAACCTCAAGATCGAGAAGGCTTAGCCGGGACGTTTTAAGGCCAATATAGAACATTTGGACCATGGGAACGGGGTTTTGTCCGGACATTCGGCTTGGTATGTACTCGATTTTTGTTCCGAACTTATAAGTGGACGAAACACACATGTTTCCCAATGGTAAAGATACACCTAAGAAATTAGCCACTCCATTACTTAACTCGGGGCGTTCTAAGGTGAAACAACAACGTTCCGTCCGTAAAAACGAGATTTATGTCCGTCCGTTCGGTCGACATTTACTCGGTTTTCGGTCGAACTTGGAAATGGACGAAACTCACATGTTTTGTAATCTAAAACCTCAAGATCGACAAGGCTTAGCCGGGACGTTTTAAGGCCAATATAGAAAATTTGGACCATGGGAACGGGGTTTTGTCCGGACATTCGGCTTGGTATGTACTCGATTTTTGTTCCGAACTTATAAGTGGACGAAACACACATCTTTCCAAATGGAAAACGATACACCTTTGAGACTATCCACTCCATTACTTAACTCGGGGCGTTGTAAGGAGAAAAAACAATGTTTCGTCCGTAAAAACGAGATTTATGTCCGTCCGTTCGGTCGGCATTTACTCGGTTTTCGGTCGAACTTGGAAATGGACGAAACTCACATGTTTTGTAATCTAAAACCTCAAAATCGACAAGGCTTAGCTGGGACGTTTTAAGGCCAATATAGAAAATTTGGACCATGGGAACGTGGTTTTGTCCGGACATTCGGCTTGGTATGTACTCGATTTTTGTTCCGAACTTATAAGTGGACGAAACACACATGTTTCCAAATGGAAAACGATACACCTAAGAGACTATCCACTCCATTACTTAACTCGGGGCGTTCTAAGGAGAAAAAACAATGTTTCGTCCTTAAAACGAGATTTATGTCCGTCCGTTCGGTCGGCATTTACTCGGTTTTCGGTCGAACTTGGAAATGGACGAAACTCACATGTTTTGTAATCTAAAACCTCAAGATCGACAAGGCTTAGCCGGGACGTTTTAAGGCCAATATAGAAAATTTCGACCATGGGAACGGGGTTTTGTCCGGACATTCGGCTTGGTATGTACTCGATTTTTGTTCCGAACCTATAAGTGGACGAAACACACATGTTTCCCAATGGAAAACGATACACCTAAGAGACTATCCACTCCATTACTTAACTCGGGGCGTTCTAAGGAGAAAAAACAATGTTTCGTCCGTAAAAAAGAGATTTATGTCCGTCCGTTCGGTCGGCATTTACTCGGTTTTCGGTCGAACTTGGAAATGGATGAAACTCACATGTTTTGTAATCTAAAACCTCAAGATCGGCAAGGCTTAGCCGGGACGTTTTAAGGCCAATATAGAAAATTTGGACCATGGGAACGGGGTTTTGTACAGACATTCGACTTGGTATGTACTCGATTTTTGTTCCGAACTTATAAGTGGACGAAAAACACATGTTTCCCAATGGAAAACGATACACCTAAGAGACTAGCCATTCCAGTACTTAACTCGGGGCGTTCTAAGGAGAAAAAACAATGTTTCGTCCGTAAAAACAAGATTTATGTCTGTCCGTTCGGTCGGCATTTACTCGGTTTTCGGTCCGAACTTGAAAAAGGACGAAACTCACATGTTTTGTAATCTAAAACCTCAAGATCGACAAGGCTGAGCGCGGACGTTTTAAGGCCAATATAGAATATTTGGACCATTGGAACGGGGTTTTGTCCAAACATTCGGCTTGGTATGTACTCGATTTTTGTTCCTAACTTATAAATGGACGATGGAAAGCGATAACTCTAACAGACTAGCCACTCCATTGCTTAACTCGAGGCGTACTAAGGCGAAAAAACAATGTTCCTTCCTTAAAAACGAGATTTATGTCCCTCCGTTCGGTCGGCTTTTACTCGGTCTTCGATCTGAACTTGGAAATGGACGAAACTCACTTGTTTTGGAATCTAAAACCTCAAAATCAACAAGGCTTAGCCGGGACGTTTTAAGGCCAATATAGAAAATTTGGACCATGGGAACGTGGTTTTGTCCGGACATTCGGCTTGGTATGTACTCGATTTTTGTTCCGAACTTATAAGTGGACGAAACACACATGTTTCCAAATGGAAAACGATACACCTAAGAGACTATCCACTCCATTACTTAACTCGGGGCGTTCTAAGGAGAAAAAACAATGTTTCGTCCTTAAAACGAGATTTATGTCCGTCCGTTCGGTCGGCATTTACTCTGTTTTCGGTCGAACTTGGAAATGGACGAAACTCACATGTTTTGTAATCTAAAACCTCAAGATCGACAAGGCTTAGCCGGGACGTTTTAAGGCCAATATAGAAAATTTCGACCATGGGAACGGGGTTTTGTCCGAACATTCGGCTTGGTATGTACTCGATTTTTGTTCCGAACCTATAAGTGGACGAAACACACATGTTTCCCAATGGAAAACGATACACCTAAGAGACTATCCACTCCATTACTTAACTCGGGGCGTTCTAAGGAGAAAAAACAATGTTTCGTCCGTAAAAAAGAGATTTATGTCCGTCCGTTCGGTCGGCATTTACTCGGTTTTCGGTCGAACTTGGAAATGGATGAAACTCACATGTTTTGTAATCTAAAACCTCAAGATCGGCAAGGCTTAGCCGGGACGTTTTAAGGCCAATATAGAAAATTTGGACCATGGGAACGGGGTTTTGTACAGACATTCGACTTGGTATGTACTCGATTTTTGTTCCGAACTTATAAGTGGACTAAAAACACATGTTTCCCAATGGAAAACGATACACCTAAGAGACTAGCCATTCCAGTACTTAACTCGGGGCGTTCTAAGGAGAAAAAACAATGTTTCGTCCGTAAAAACAAGATTTATGTCTGTCCGTTCGGTCGGCATTTACTCGGTTTTCGGTCCGAACTTGAAAAAGGACGAAACTCACATGTTTTGTAATCTAAAACCTCAAGATCGACAAGGCTGAGCGCGGACGTTTTAAGGCCAATATAGAATATTTGGACCATTGGAACGGGGTTTTGTCCAAACATTCGGCTTGGTATGTACTCGATTTTTGTTCCGAACTTATAAATGGACGATGGAAAGCGATAACTCTAACAGACTAGCCACTCCATTGCTTAACTCGAGGCGTACTAAGGCGAAAAAACAATGTTCCTTCCTTAAAAACGAGATTTATGTCCCTCCGTTCGGTCGGCTTTTACTCGGTCTTCGATCTGAACTTGGAAATGGACGAAACTCACTTGTTTTGGAATCTAAAACCTCAAGATCGACAAGGCTTAGCCGGGACGTTTTAAGGCCAATATAGAACATTTGGACCATGGGAACAGGGTTTTGTCCGGACATTCGGCTTGGTATGTACTCAATTTTTGTTCCGAACTTATAAGTGGACGAAACACACATGTTTCCCAATGGAAAACGATACACCTAAGAGACTAGCCACTCCATTACTTAACTCGGGGCGTTCTAAGGAGAAAAAACAATGTTTCGTCCGTAAAAACGAGTTTTATTTCCGTCCGTTCGGTCGGCTTTTACTCGGTTTTCGATCTGAACTTGGAAATGGACGAAACTCACTTGTTTTGGAATCTAAAACCTCAAGATCGAGAAGGCTTAGCCGGGACATTTTAAGCCCAATATAGAACATTAGGACAATGGGAACGGGGTTTTGTTCGGACATTCGGATTGGTATGTAGTCGATTTTTGTTCCGAACTTATAAGTGGACGAAACACACATGTTTCCCAATGGTAAACGATACACCTAAGAGACTAGCCACACCATTACTTAACTCGGGGCGTTCTAAGGAGAAAAAACAATGTTTCGTCCGTAAAAACGAGTTTTATTTCCGTCCGTTCGGTCGGCTTTTACTCGGTTTTCGATCTGAACTTGGAAATGGACGAAACTCACTTGTTTTGGAATCTAAAACCTCAAGATCGAGAAGGCTTAGCCGGGACGTTTTAAGGCCAATATAGAACATTTGGACCATGGGAACAGGGTTTTGTCCGGACATTCGGCTTGGTATGTACTAGATTTTTGTTCCGAACTTATAAGTGGACGAAACACACATGTTTTCCAATGGAAAACGATACACCTAAGAGACTATCCACTCCATTACTTAACTCGGGGCGTTCTAAGGAGAAAAAACAATGTTTCGTCCGTAAAAACGAGATTTATGTCCGTCCGTTCGGTCGGTTTTACTCGGTTTTCGGTCCGAACTTGAAAAAGGACGAAACTCACATGTTTTGTAATCTAAAACCTCAAGATCGGCAAGGCTTAGCCGGGACGTTTTAAGGCCAATATAGAAAATTGGGACCATGGGAACGGGGTTTTGTCCGGACATTCGGCTTGGTATGTACTCGATTTTTGTTCAGAACTTATAAGTGGACGAAACACACATGTTTCCCAATGGAAAACGATACACCTAAGAGACTAGCCACTCCATTACTTAACTCGGGGCGTTCTAAGGAGAAAATACAATGTTTCGTCCGTAAAAACGAGATTTATGTCCGTCCGTTCGGTCGGCATTTACTCGGTTTTTTATCTGAACTTGGAAATGGACGAAACTCACTTGATTTGGTATCTAAAACCTCAAGATCGACAAGGCTTAGCCGGGACGTTTTAAGGCCAATATAGAACATATGGACCATGGGAACGGGGTTTTGTCCAAAAATTCGGCCTTGTATGTACTCGATATTTGTTTCGAACTTATAAGTGGACGAAACACACATGTTTTCGCATGGAAAACGATGACTCGAAGAGACTAGCCACTCCATTGCTTAACTCGGGGCGTTCTAAGGCGAAAAAACAATGTTCCTTCCTTGAAAACGAGATTTATGTCCGTCCGTTCGGTCGGCTTTTACTCGGTTTTCGATTTGAACTTGGAAATGGACGAAACTCACTTGTTTTGTAATCTAAAACCTCAAGATCTACAAGGCTTAGCCAGGACGTTTTAAGGCCAATATAGAACATTTGGACCATGGGAACGGGGTTTTGTCCGGACATTCGGCTTGGTATGTACTCGATTTTTGTTCTGAACTTATAAGTGGACGAAACACACATGTTTCCCAATGGTAAACGATACACCTAAGAAACTAGCCACTCCATTACTTAACTTGGGGAGTTCTAAGGAGAAAAAACAATGTTTCCTCCCTAAAAAAGAGATTTATGTCCGTCCGTTCGGTCGGCATTTACTCGGTTTTCGGTCGAACTTGGAAATGGACGAAACTCACATGTTTTGTAATCTAAAACCTCAAGATCGGCAAGGCTTAGCCGGGACGTTTTAAGGCCAATATAGAAAATTTGGACCATGGGAACGGGGTTTTGTCCGGACATTCGGCTTGGTATGTACTCGATTTTTGTTCCGAACTTATAAGTGGACGAAACACACATGTTTCCCAATGGAAAACGATACACCTAAGAGACTAGCCACTCCATTACTTAACTCGGGGCGTTCTAAGGAGAAAATACAATGTTTCGTCCGTAAAAACGAGATTTATGTCCGTCCGTTCGGTCGGCATTTACTCGGTTTTCGATCTGAACTTGGAAATGGACGAAACTCACTTGATTTGGTATCTAAAACCTCAAGATCGACAAGGCTTAGCCGGGACGTTTTAAGGCCAATATAGAACATATGGACCATGGGAACGGGGTTTTGTCCAAAAATTCGGCCTTGTATGTACTCGATATTTGTTCCGAACTTATAAGTGGACGAAACACACATGTTTTCGCATGGAAAACGATGACTCGAAGAGACTAGCCACTCCATTGCTTAACTCGGGGCGTTCTAAGGCGAAAAAACAATGTTCCTTCCTTCAAAACGAGATTTATGTCCGTTCGTTCGGTCAGCTTTTATTCGGTTTTCGATTTGAACTTGGAAATGGACGAAACTCACTTGTTTTGTAATCTAAAACCTCAAGATCTACAAGGCTTAGCCGGGACGTTTTAAGGCCAATATAGAACATTTGGACCATGGGAACGGGGTTTTATCCGGACATTCGGCTTGGTATGTACTCTATTTTTGTTCTGAACTTATAAGTGGACGAAACACACATATTTCCCAATGGTAAACGATACACCTAAGAAACTAGCCACTCCATTACTTAACTTGGGGCGTTCTAAGGAGAAAAAACAATGTTTCCTCCGTAAGAAAGAGATTTATGTCCGTCCGTTCGGTCGGCATTTACTCGGTTTTCGGTCGAACTTGGAAATGGACGAAACTCACATGTTTTGTAATCAAAAACCTCAAGATCGGCAAGGCTTAGCCGGGACGTTTTAAGGCCAATATAGAAAATTTGGACCATGGGAACGGTGTTTTGTACGGACATTCGGATTGGTATGTAGTCGATTTTTGTTCCGAAACACACATGTTTCCCAATGGTAAACGATACACCTAAGAGACTAGCCACACCATTACTTAACTCGGGGCGTTCTAAGGAGAAAAAACAATGTTTCGTCCGTAAAAATGAGATTTATGTCCGTCCGTTCGGTCGGCTTTTACTCGGTTTTCGATCTGAACTTGGAAATGGACGAAACTCACTTGTTTTGGAATCTAAAACCTCAAGATCAACAAGGCTTAGTCGGGACGTTTTAAAGCCAATATAGAACATTTGGACCATGGGAACGGGGTTTTGTCCGGACATTCGGCTTGGTATGTACTCGATTTTTGTTCCGAACTTATAAGTGGACGAAACACACATGTTTCCCAATGGTAAACGATACACCTAAGAAACTAGCCACTCCATTACTTAACTCGGGGCGTTCTAAGGTGAAACAACAACGTTCCGTCCGTAAAAACGAGATTTATGTCCGTCCGTTCGGTCGGCCTTTCTCGGTTTTCGGTCGAACTTGGAAATGGACGAAACTCACATGTTTTGTAATTTAAAACCTCAAGATCAACAAGGCTTAGCCGGGACGTTTTAAGGCCAATATAGAAAATTTGGACCATGGGAACGGGGTTTTGTCCGGACATTCGGGTTGGTATGTACTCGATTTTTGTTCCGAACTTATAAGTGGACGAAAAACACATGTTTCCCAATGAAAAACGATACACCTAAGAGACCAGCCACTCCATTACTTAACTCGGGGCGTTCTAAGGAGAAAAAACAATGTTTCGTCCGTAAAAACTAGATTTATGTCTGTCCGTTCGGTCGGCATTTACTCGGTTTTCGGTCCGAACTTGGAAATGGACGAAACTCACATGTTTTGTAATCTAAAACCTCAAGATCGACAAGGCTGAGCGCGGACGTTTTAAGGCCAATATAGAATATTTGGACCATTGGAACGGGGTTTTGTCCAAACATTCGGCTTGCTATGTACTCGATTTTTGTTCCGAACTTATAAGTGGACGATGGAAAGCGATAACTCTAACAGACTAGCCACACCATTGCTTAACTCGAGGCGTACTAAGGCGAAAAAACAATGTTCCTTCCTTAAAAACGAGATTTATGTCCCTCCGTTCGGTCGGCTTTTACTCGGTTTTCGATCTGAACTTGGAAATGGACGAAACTCACTTGTTTTGGAATCTAAAACCTCAAGATCGACAAGGCTTAGCCGGGACGTTTTAAGGCCAATATAGAACATTTGGACCATGGGAACGGGGTTTTGGCCGGACATTCGGCTTGGTATGTAGTCGATTTTTGTTCCGAACTTATAAGTGGACGAAACACACATGTTTCCCAATGGAAAACGATACACCTAAGAGACTATCCACTCCATTACTTAACTCGGGGCGTTCTAAGGAGAAAAAACAATGTTTCGTCCGTAAAAAAGAGATTTATGTCCGTCCGTTCGGTCGGCATTTACTCGGTTTTCGGTCGAACTTGGAAATGGACGAAACTCACATGTTTTGTAATCTAAAACCTCAAGATCGGCAAGGCTTAGCCGGGACGTTTTAAGGCCAATATAGAAAATTTGGACCATGGGAACGGGGTTTTGTCCGGACATTCGGCTTGGTATGTACTCGATTTTTGTTCTGAACTTATAAGTGGACGAAACACACATGTTTCCCAATGGAAAACGATACACCTAAGAGACTAGCCACTCCATTACTTAACTCGGGGCATTCTAAGGAGAAAATACAATGTTTCGTCCGTAAAAACGAGATTTATGTCCGTCCGTTCGGTCGGCATTTACTCGGTTTTCGATCTGAACTTTGAAATGGACGAAACTCACTTGATTTGGTATCTAAAACCTCAAGATCGACAAGGCTTAGCCGGGACGTTTTAAGGCCAATATAGAACATATGGACCATGGGAACGAGGTTTTGTCCAAAAATTCGGCCTTGTATGTACTCGATATTTGTTCCGAACTTATAAGTGGACGAAACACACATGTTTTCGCATGGAAAACGATGACTCGAAGAGACTAGCCACTCCATTGCTTAACTCGGGGCGTTCTAAGGCGAAAAGACAATGTTCCTTCCTTCAAAACGAGATTTATGTCCGTCCGTTCGGTCGCCTTTTACTCGGTTTTCGATTTGAACTTGGAAATGGACGAAACTCACTTGTTTTGTAATCTAAAACCTCAAGATCGACAAGGCTTAGCCGGGACGTTTTAAGGCCAATATAGAACATTTGGACCATGGGAACGGGGTTTTGTCCGGACATTCGGCTAGGTATGTACTCGATTTTTGTTTCGAACTTATAAGTGGACGAAACACACATGTTTCCCAATGGAAAACGATACACCTAAGAGACTATCCACTCCATTACTTAACTCGGGGCGTTCTAAGGAGAAAAAACAATGTTTCGTCCGTAAAAAAGAGATTTATGTCCGTCCGTTCGGTCGGCATTTACTCGGTTTTCGGTCGAACTTGGAAATGGACGAAACTCACATGTTTTGTAATCTAAAACCTCAAGATCGGCAAGGCTTAGCCGGGACGTTTTAAGGCCAATATAGAAAATTTGGACCATGGGAACGGGGTTTTGTCCGGACATTCGGCTTGGTATGTACTCGATTTTTGTTCTGAACTTATAAGTGGACGAAACACACATGTTTCCCAATGGAAAACGATACACCTAAGAGACTAGCCACTCCATTACTTAACTCGGGGCATTCTAAGGAGAAAATACAATGTTTCGTCCGTAAAAACGAGATTTATGTCCGTCCGTTCGGTCGGCATTTACTCGGTTTTCGATCTGAACTTTGAAATGGACGAAACTCACTTGATTTGGTATCTAAAACCTCAAGATCGACAAGGCTTAGCCGGGACGTTTTAAGGCCAATATAGAACATATGGACCATGGGAACGAGGTTTTGTCCAAAAATTCGGCCTTGTATGTACTCGATATTTGTTCCGAACTTATAAGTGGACGAAACACACATGTTTTCGCATGGAAAACGATGACTCGAAGAGACTAGCCACTCCATTGCTTAACTCGGGGCGTTCTAAGGCGAAAAGACAATGTTCCTTCCTTCAAAACGAGATTTATGTCCGTCCGTTCGGTCGCCTTTTACTCGGTTTTCGATTTGAACTTGGAAATGGACGAAACTCACTTGTTTTGTAATCTAAAACCTCAAGATCGACAAGGCTTAGCCGGGACGTTTTAAGGCCAATATAGAACATTTGGACCATGGGAACGGGGTTTTGTCCGGACATTCGGCTAGGTATGTACTCGATTTTTGTTTCGAACTTATAAGTGGACGAAACACACATGTTTCCCAATGGAAAACGATACACCTAAGAGACTAGCCACTCCATTACTTAACTCGGGGAGTTCTAAGGAGAAAAAACAATGTTTCGTCCGTAAAAACGAGTTTTATTTCCGTCCGTTCGGTCGGCTTTTACTCGGTTTTCGATCTGAACTTGGAAATGGACGAAACTCACTTGTTTTGGAATCTAAAACCTCAAGATCGAGAAGGCTTAGCCGGGACGTTTTAAGGCCAATATAGAACAATTGGACCATGGGAACGGGGTTTTGTCCGGACATTCGGCTTGGTATGTACTCGATTTTTGTTCCGAACTTATAAGTGGACGAAACACACATGTTTCCAAATGGAAAACGATACACCTAAGAGACTATCCACTCTATTACTTAACTCGGGGCGTTCTAAGGAGAAAAAACAATGTTTCGTCCGTAAAAACGAGATTTATGTCCGTCCGTTCGGTCGGCATTTACTCGGTTTTCGGTCGAACTTGGAAATGGACGAAACTCACATGTTTTGTAATCTAAAACCTCAAGATCGACAAGGCTTAGCCGGGACGTTTTAAGGCCAATATAGAAAATTTGGACCATGGGAATGGGGTTTTGTCCGGACATTCGGCTTGGTATGTACTCGATTTTTGTTCCGAACTTATAAGTGGACGAAACACACATGTTTCCAAATGGAAAACGATACACCTAAGAGACTATCCACTCCATTACTTAACTCGGGGCGTTCTAAGGAGAAAAAACAATGTTTCGTCCGTAAAAACGAGATTTATGTCCGTCCGTTCGGTCGGCATTTACTCGGTTTTCGGTCGAACTTGGAAATGGACGAAACTCACATGTTTTGTAATCTAAAACCTCAAGATCGACAAGGCTTAGCCGGGACGTTTTAAGGCCAATATAGAAATTTTGGACCATGGGAGCGGGGTTTTGTCCGGACATTCGGCTTGGTATGTACTCGATTTTTGTTCCGAACTTATAAGTGGACGAAACGCACATGTTTCCCAATGGAAAACGATACACCTAAGAGACTATCCACTCCATTACTTAACTCGGGGCGTTCTAAGGAGAAAAAACAATGTTTCATCCGTAAAAAAGAGATTAATGTCCGTCCGTTCGGTCGGCATTTACTCGGTTTTCGGTCGAACTTGGAAATGGGCGAAACTCACATGTTTTGTAATCTAAAACCTCAAGATCGACAAGGCTTAGCCGGGACGTTTTAAGGCCAATATAGAAAATTTGGACCATGGGAACGGGGTTTTGTCCGGACATTCGGCTTGGTATGTACTCGATTTTTGTTCCGAACTTTTAAGTGGACGAAACACACATGTTTCCCAATGGAAAACGATACACCTAAGAGACTATCCACTCCATTACTTAACTCGGGGCGTTCTAAGGAGAAAAAACAATGTTTCATCCGTAAAAAAGAGATTAATGTCCGTCCGTTCGGTCGGCATTTACTCGGTTTTCGGTCGAACTTGGAAATGGGCGAAACTCACATGTTTTGTAATCTAACACCTCAAGATCGACAAGGCTTAGCCGGGACGTTTTAAGGCCAATATAGAAAATTTGGACCATGGGAACGGGGTTTTGTCCGGACATTCGGCTTGGTATGTACTCTATTTTTGTTCCGAACTTATAAGTGGACGAAACACACATGTTTCCAAATGGAAAACGATACACCTAAGAGACTAGCCACTCCATTACTTAACTCGCGGCGTTCTAAGGAGAAAATACATTGTTTCGTCCGTAAAAACGAGATTTATGTCCGTCCGTTCGGTCGGCTTTTACTCGGTTTTCGATCTGAACTTGGAAATGGACGAAATGAACTTGTTTTGGTATCTAAAACCTCAAGATCGACACGGCTTAGCCGGGACGTTTTAAGGCAAATATAGAAAATTTGGACCATGGGAACGGGGTTTTGTCCGGACATTCGGCTTGGTATGTACTCGATTTTTGTTCCGAACTTATAAGTGGACGAAACACACATGTTTCCAAATGGAAAACGATACACCTAAGAGACTATCCACTCCATTACTTAACTCGGGGCGTTCTAAGGAGAAAAAACAATGTTTCGTCCGTAAAAACGAGATTTATGTCCGTCTGTTCGGTCGGCATTTACTCGGTTTTCGGTCGAACTTGGAAATGGACGAAACTCACATGTTTTGTAATCTAAAACCTCAAGATCGACAAGGCTTAGCCGGGACGTTTTAAGGCCAATATAGAAAATTTGGACCATGGGAACGGGGTTTTGTCCGGACATTCGGCTTGGTATGTACTCGATTTTTGTTCTGAACTTATAAGTGGACGAAACACACATGTTTCCAAATGGAAAACGATACACCTAAGAGACTATCCATTCCATTACTTAACTCGGGGCGTTCTAAGGAGAAAAAACAATGTTTCGTCCGTAAAAACGAGATTTATGTCCGTCCGTTCGGTCGGCATTTACTCGGTTTTCGGTCGAACTTGGAAATGGACGAAACTCACATGTTTTGTAATCTAAAACCTCAAGATCGACAAGGCTTAGCCGGGACGTTTTAAGGCCAATATAGAAATTTTGGACAATGGGAACGGGGTTTTGTCCGGACATTCGGCTTGGTATGTACTCGATTTTTGTTCCGAACTTATAAGTGGACGAAACGCACATGTTTCCCAATGGAAAACGATACACCTAAGAGACTATCCACTCCATTACTTAACTCGGGGCGTTCTAAGGAGAAAAAACAATGTTTCATCCGTAAAAAAGAGATTAATGTCCGTCCGTTCGGTCGGCATTTACTCGGTTTTCGGTCGAACTTGGAAATGGGCGAAACTCACATGTTTTGTAATCTAAAACCTCAAGATCGACAAGGCTTAGCCGGGACGTTTTAAGGCCAATATAGAAAATTTGGACCATGGGAACGGGGTTTTGTCCGGACATTCGGCTTGGTATGTACTCTATTTTTGTTCCGAACTTATAAGTGGACGAAACACACATATCCCAATGGTAAACGATACACCTAAGAAACTAGCCACTCCATTACTTAACTCGGGGCGTTCTAAGGTGAAACAACAACGTTCCGTCTGTAAAAACGAGATTTATGTCCGTCCGTTCAGTCGGCATTTACTCGGTTTTCGGTCGAACTTGGAAATGGACGAAACTCACATGTTTTGTAATCTAAAACCTCAAGATCGACAAGGCTTAGCCGGGACGTTTTAAGGCCAATATAGAAAATTTGGACCATGGGAACGGGGTTTTGTCCGGACATTCGGCTTGGTATGTACTCGATTTTTGTTCCGAACTTTTAAGTGGACGAAACACACATGTTTCCCAATGGAAAACGATACACCTAAGAGACTATCCACTCCATTACTTAACTCGGGGCGTTCTAAGGAGAAAAAACAATGTTTCATCCGTAAAAAAGAGATTAATGTCCGTCCGTTCGGTCGGCATTTACTCGGTTTTCGGTCGAACTTGGAAATGGGCGAAACTCACATGTTTTGTAATCTAAAACCTCAAGATCGACAAGGCTTAGCCGGGACGTTTTAAGGCCAATATAGAAAATTTGGACCATGGGAACGGGGTTTTGTCCGGACATTCGGCTTGGTATGTACTCTATTTTTGTTCCGAACTTATAAGTGGACGAAACACACATGTTTCCCAATGGTAAACGATACACCTAAGAAACTAGCCACTCCATTACTTAACTCGGGGCGTTCTAAGGTGAAACAACAACGTTCCGTCCGTAAAAACGAGATTTATGTCCGTCCGTTCAGTCGGCATTTACTCGGTTTTCGGTCGAACTTGGAAATGGACGAAACTCACATGTTTTGTAATCTAAAACCTCAAGATCGACAAGGCTTAGCCGGGACGTTTTAAGGCCAATATAGAAAATTTGGACCATGGGAACGGGGTTTTGTCCGGACATTCGGCTTGGTATGTACTCTATTTTTGTTCCGAACTTATAAGTGGACGAAACACACATGTTTCCCAATGGAAAACGATACACCTAAGAGACTATCCACTCCATTACTTAACTCGGGGCGTTCTAAGGAGAAAAAACAATGTTTCGTCCGTAAAAACGTGATTTATGTCCGTCCGTTCGGTCGGTATTTACTCGGTTTTCGGTTGAACTTGGAAATGGACGAAACTCACATGTTTTGTAATCTAAAACCTCAAGATCGACAAGGCTTAGCCGGGACGTTTTAAGGCCAATATAGAAAATTTGGACCATGGGAACGGGGTTTTGTCCGGACATTCGGCTTGGTATGTACTCGATTTTTGTTTCGAACTTATCTGTGGACGAAACACACATGTTTCCCAATGGAAAATGATACACCTAAGAGACTAGCCACTCCATTACTTAACTCGCGGCGTTCTAAGGAGAAAATACAATGTTTCGTCCGTAAAAACGAGATTAATGTCCGTCCGTTCGGTCGGCATTTACTCGGTTTTCGATCTGAACTTGGAAATGGACGAAATTCACTTGTTTTGGTATCTAAAACCTCAAGATCGACAAGGCTTAGCCGGGACGTTTTAAGGCCAAGATAGAAAATTTGGACCATGGGAACGGGGTTTTGTCCGGACATTCGGCTTGGTATGTACTCGATTTTTGTTCCGAACTTATAAGTGGACGAAACACACATGTTTCAAAATGGAAAACGATACACCTAAGAGACTATCCACTCTATTACTTAACTCGGGGCGTTCTAAGGAGAAAAAACAATGTTTCGTCCGTAAAAACGAGATTTATGTCCGTCCGTTCGGTCGGCATTTACTCGGTTTTCGGTCGAACTTGGAAATGGACGAAACTCACATGTTTTGTAATCTAAAACCTCAAGATCGACAAGGCTTAGCCGGGACGTTTTAAGGCCAATATAGAAAATTTGGACCATGGGAACGGGGTTTTGTCCGGACATTCGGCTTGGTATGTACTCTATTTTTGTTCCGAACTTATAAGTGGACGAAACACACATGTTTCCAAATGGAAAACGATACACCTAAGAGACTATCCACTCCATTACTTAACTCGGGGCGTTCTAAGGAGAAAAAACAATGTTTCGTCCGTAAAAACGAGATTTATGTCCGTCCGTTCGGTCGGCATTTACTCGGTTTTCGGTCGAACTTGGAAATGGACGAAACTCACATGTTTTGTAATCAAAAACCTCAAGATCGACAAAGCTTAGCCGGGCCGTTTTAAGGCCAATATAGAACATTTGGACCATGGGAACGGGGTTTTGTCCGGACATTCGGCTTGGTATGTACTCTATTTTTGTTCCGAACTTATAAGTGGACGAAACACACATGTTTCCCAATGGTAAACGATACACCTAAGAAACTAGCCACTCCATTACTTAACTCGGGGCGTTCTAAGGTGAAACAACAACGTTCCGTCCGTAAAATAGAGATTTATGTCCGTCCGTTCGGTCGGCATTTACTCGGTTTTCGGTCGAACTTGGAAATGGACGAAACTCACATGTTTTGTAATCTAAAACCTCAAGATCGACAAGGCTTAGCCGGGACGTTTTAAGGCCAATATAGAAAATTTGGACCATGGGAACGGGGTTTTGTCCGGACATTCGGCTTGGTATGTACTCGATTTTTGTTCCGAACTTATAAGTGGACGAAACACACATGTTTCCCAATGGAAAACGATACACCTAAGAGACAATCCACTCCATTACTTAACTCGGGGCGTTCTAAGGAGAAAAAATAATGTTTCGTCCCTAAAAACGAGATTTATGTCCGTCCGTTCGGTCGGCATTTACTCGGTTTTCGGTCGAACTTGGAAATGGACGAAACTCACATGTTTTGTAATCTAAAACCTCAAGATCGACAAGGCTTAGCCGGGACGTTTTAAGGCCAATATAGAACATTTGGACCATGGGAACTGGGTTTTGTCCGGACATTCGGCTTGGTATGTACTCGATTTTTGTTCCGAACTTATAAGTGGACGAAACACACATGTTTCCCAATGGTAAACGATACACCTAAGAAACTAGCCACTCCATTACTTAACTCGGGGCGTTCTAAGGTAAAACAACAACGTTCCGTCCATAAAAACGAGATTTATGTCCGTCCGTTCGGTAGGCATTTACTCGGTTTTCGGTCGAACTTGGAAATGGACAAAACTCACATGTTTTGTAATCTAAAACCTCAAGATCGACAAGGCTTAGCCGGGACGTTTTAAGGCCAATATAGAAAATTTGGACCATGGGAACGGAGTTTTGTCCGGACATTCGGCTTGGTATGTACTCGATTTTTGTTCCGAACTTATAAGTGGACGAAACACACATGTTTCCAAATGGAAAACGATACACCTAAGAGACTATCCACTCCATTACTTAACTCGGGGCGTTCTAAGGAGAAAAAACAATGTTTCATCCGTAAAAAAGAGATTAATGTCCGTCCGTTCGGTCGGCATTTACTCGGTTTTCGGTCGAACTTGGAAATGGGCGAAACTCACATGTTTTGTAATCTAAAACCTCAAGATCGACAAGGCTTAGCCGGGACGTTTTAAGGCCAATATAGAAAATTTGGACCATGGGAACGGGGTTTTGTCCGGACATTCGGCTTGGTATGTACTCTATTTTTGTTCCGAACTTATAAGTGGACGAAACACACATGTTTCCCAATGGTAAACGATACACCTAAGAAACTAGCCACTCCATTACTTAACTCGGGGCGTTCTAAGGTGAAACAACAACGTTCCGTCCGTAAAAACGAGATTTATGTCCGTCCGTTCAGTCGGCATTTACTCGGTTTTCGGTCGAACTTGGAAATGGACGAAACTCACATGTTTTGTAATCTAAAACCTCAAGATCGACAAGGCTTAGTCGGGACGTTTTAAGGCCAATATAGAAAATTTGGACCATGGGAACGGGGTTTTGTCCGGACATTCGGCTTGGTATGTACTCGATTTTTGTTCCGAACTTATAAGTGGACGAAACACACATGTTTCCCAATGGAAAATGATACACCTAAGAGACTAGCCACTCCATTACTTAACTCGCGGCGTTCTAAGGAGAAAATACAATGTTTCGTCCGTAAAAACGAGATTTATGTCCGTCCGTTCGGTCGGCATTTACTCGGTTTTCGATCTGAACTTGGAAATGGACGAAATTCACTTGTTTTGGTATCTAAAACCTCAAGATCGACAAGGCTTAGCCGGGATGTTTTAAGGCCAAGATAGAAAATTTGGACCATGGGAACGGGGTTTTGTCCGGACATTCGGCTTGGTATGTACTCGATTTTTGTTCCGAACTTTTAAGTGGACGAAACACACATGTTTCCAAATGGAAAACGATACACCTAAGAGACTATCCACTCTATTACTTAACTCGGGGCGTTCTAAGGAGAAAAAACAATGTTTCGTCCGTAAAAACGAGATTTATGTCCGTCCGTTCGGTCGGCATTTACTCGGTTTTCGGTCGAACTTGGAAATGGACGAATTTCACATGTTTTGTAATCTAAAACCTCAAGATCGACAAGGCTTAGCCGGGACGTTTTAAGGCCAATATAGAAAATTTGGACCATGGGAACGGGGTTTTGTCCGGACATTCGGCTTGGTATGTACTCGATTTTTGTTCCGAACTTATAAGTGGACAAAACACACATGTTTTCCAATGGAAAACGATACACCTAAGAGACTAGCCACTCCATTACTTAACTCGCGGCGTTCTAAGGAGAAAATACAATGTTTCGTCCGTAAAAACGAGATTTATGTCCGTCCGTTCGGTCGGCTTTTACTCGGTTTTCGATCTGAACTTGGAAATGGACGAAATTCACTTGTTTTGGTATCTAAAACCTCAAGATCGACAAGGCTTAGCCGGGACGTTTTAAGGCCAATATAGAAAATTTTGACCATGGGAACGGGGTTTTGTCCGGACATTCGGCTTGGTATGTACTCGATTTTTGTTCCGAACTTATAAGTGGACGAAACTCACATGTTTCCAAACGGAAAACGATACACCTAAGAGACTATCCACTCTATTACTTAACTCGGGGCGTTCTAAGGAGAAAAAACAATGTTTCGTCCGTAAAAACGAGATTTATGTCCGTCCGTTCGGTCGGCATTTACTCGGTTTTCGGTCGAACTTGGAAATGGACGAAACTCACATGTTTTGTAATCAAAAACCTCAAGATCGACAAAGCTTAGCCGGGACGTTTTAAGGCCAATATAGAACATTTGGACCATGGGAACGGGGTTTTGTCCGGACATTCGGCTTGGTATGTACTCTATTTTTGTTCCGAACTTATAAGTGGACGAAACACACATGTTTCCCAATGGTAAACGATACACCTAAGAAACTAGCCACTCCATTACTTAACTCGGGGCGTTCTAAGGTGAAACAACAACGTTCCGTCCGTAAAATAGAGATTTATGTCCGTCCGTTCGGTCGGCATTTACTCGGTTTTCGGTCGAACTTGGAAATGGACGAAACTCACATGGTTTGTAATCTAAAATCTCAAGATCGACAAGGCTTAGCCGGGACGTTTTAAGGCCAATATAGAAAATTTGGACCATGGGAACGGGGTTTTGTCCGGACATTCGGCTTGGTATGTACTCGATTTTTGTTCCGAACTTATAAGTGGACGAAACACACATGTTTCCCAATGGAAAACGATACACCTAAGAGACTATCCACTCCATTACTTAACTCGGGGCGTTCTAAGGAGAAAAAATAATGTTTCGTCCCTAAAAACGAGATTTATGTCCGTCCGTTCGGTCGGCATTTACTCGGTTTTCGGTCGAACTTGGAAATGGACGAAACTCACATGTTTTGTAATCTAAAACCTCAAGATCGACAAGGCTTAGCCGGGACGTTTTAAGGCCAATATAGAACATTTGGACCATGGGAACTGGGTTTTGTCCGGACATTCGGCTTGGTATGTACTCGATTTTTGTTCCGAACTTATAAGTGGACGAAACACACATGTTTCCCAATGGTAAACGATACACCTAAGAAACTAGCCACTCCATTACTTAACTCGGGGCGTTCTAAGGTAAAACAACAACGTTCCGTCCATAAAAACGAGATTTATGTCCGTCCGTTCGGTCGGCATTTACTCGGTTTTCGGTCGAACTTGGAAATGGACAAAACTCACATGTTTTGTAATCTAAAACCTCAAGATCGACAAGGCTTAGTCGGGACGTTTTAAGGCCAATATAGAAAATTTGGACCATGGGAACGGAGTTTTGTCCGGACATTCGGCTTGGTATGTACTCGATTTTTGTTCCGAACTTATAAGTGGACGAAACACACATGTTTCCAAATGGAAAACGATACACCTAAGAGACTATCCACTCCATTACTTAACTCGGGGCGTTCTAAGGAGAAAAAACAATGTTTCATCCGTAAAAAAGAGATTAATGTCCGTCCGTTCGGTCGGCATTTACTCGGTTTTCGGTCGAACTTGGAAATGGGCGAAACTCACATGTTTTGTAATCTAAAACCTCAAGATCGACAAGGCTTAGTCGGGACGTTTTAAGGCCAATATAGAAAATTTGGACCATGGGAACGGGGTTTTGTCCGGACATTCGGCTTGGTATGTACTCGATTTTTGTTCCGAACTTATAAGTGGACGAAACACACATGTTTCCCAATGGAAAATGATACACCTAAGAGACTAGCCACTCCATTACTTAACTCGCGGCGTTCTAAGGAGAAAATACAATGTTTCGTCCGTAAAAACGAGATTTATGTCCGTCCGTTCGGTCGGCATTTACTCGGTTTTCGATCTGAACTTGGAAATGGACGAAATTCACTTGTTTTGGTATCTAAAACCTCAAGATCGACAAGGCTTAGCCGGGACGTTTTAAGGCCAAGATAGAAAATTTGGACCATGGGAACGGGGTTTTGTCCGGACATTCGGCTTGGTATGTACTCGATTTTTGTTCCGAACTTTTAAGTGGACGAAACACACATGTTTCCAAAAGGAAAACGATACACCTAAGAGACTATCCACTCTATTACTTAACTCGGGGCGTTCTAAGGAGAAAAAACAATGTTTCGTCCGTAAAAACGAGATTTATGTCCGTCCGTTCGGTCGGCATTTACTCGGTTTTCGGTCGAACTTGGAAATGGACGAATTTCACATGTTTTGTAATCTAAAACCTCGAGATCGACAAGGCTTAGCCGGGACGTTTTAAGGCCAATATAGAAAATTTGGACCATGGGAACGGGGTTTTGTCCGGACATTCGGCTTGGTATGTACTCGATTTTTGTTCCGAACTTATAAGTGGACGAAACACACATGTTTTCCAATGGAAAACGATACACCTAAGAGACTAGCCACTCCATTACTTAACTCGCGGCGTTCTAAGGAGAAAATACAATGTTTCGTCCGTAAAAACGAGATTTATGTCCGTCCGTTCGGTCGGCTTTTACTCGCTTTTCGATCTGAACTTGGAAATGGACGAAATTCACTTGTTTTGGTATCTAAAACCTCAAGATCGACAAGGCTTAGCCGGGACGTTTTAAGGCCAATATAGAAAATTTGGACCATGGGAACGGGGTTTTGTCCGGACATTCGGCTTGGTATGTACTCGATTTTTGTTCCGAACTTATAAGTGGACGAAACACACATGTTTCCAAACGGAAAACGATACACCTAAGAGACTATCCACTCTATTACTTAACTCGGGGCGTTCTAAGGAGAAAAAACAATGTTTCGTCCGTAAAAACGAGATTTATGTCCGTCCGTTCGGTCGGCATTTACTCGGTTTTCGGTCGAACTTGGAAATGGACGAAACTCACATGTTTTGTAATCTAAAACCTCAAGATCGACAAGGCTTAGCCGGGACGTTTTAAGGCCAATATAGAAAATTTGGACCATGGGAATGGGGTTTTGTCCGGACATTCGGCTTGGTATGTACTCAATTTTTGTTCCGAACTTATAAGTGGACGAAACACACATGTTTCCAAATGGAAAACGATACACCTAAGAGACTATCCACTCCATTACTTAACTCGGGGCGTTCTAAGGAGAAAAAACAATGTTTCGTCCGTAAAAACGAGATTTATGTCCGTCCGTTCGGTCGGCATTTACTCGGTTTACGGTCGAACTTGGAAATGGACGAAACTCACATGTTTTGTAATCTAAAACCTCAAGATCGACAAAGCTTAGCCGGGACGTTTTAAGGCCAATATAGAACATTTGGACCATGGGAACGGGGTTTTGTCCGGACATTCGGCTTGGTATGTACTCGATTTTTGTTCCGAACTTATAAGTGGACGAAACACACATGTTTTCCAATGGAAAACGATACACCTAAGAGACTAGCCACTCCATTACTTAACTCGCGGCGTTCTAAGGAGAAAATACAATGTTTCGTCCGTAAAAACGAGATTTATGTCCGTCCGTTCGGTCGGCTTTTACTCGGTTTTCGATCTGAACTTGGAAATGGACGAAATTCACTTGTTTTGGTATCTAAAACCTCAAGATCGACAAGGCTTAGCCGGGACGTTTTAAGGCCAATATAGAAAATTTGGACCATGGGAACGGGGTTTTGTCCGGACATTCGGCTTGGTATGTACTCGATTTTTGTTCCGAACTTATAAGTGGACGAAACACACATGTTTCCAAACGGAAAACGATACACCTAAGAGACTATCCACTCTATTACTTAACTCGGGGCGTTCTAAGGAGAAAAAAACAATGTTTCGTCCGTAAAAACGAGATTTATGTCCGTCCGTTCGGTCGGCATTTACTCGGTTTTCGGTCGAACTTGGAAATGGACGAAACTCACATGTTTTGTAATCTAAAACCTCAAGATCGACAAGGCTTAGCCGGGACGTTTTAAGGCCAATATAGAAAATTTGGACCATGGGAATGGGGTTTTGTCCGGACATTCGGCTTGGTATGTACTCAATTTTTGTTCCGAACTTATAAGTGGACGAAACACACATGTTTCCAAATGGAAAACGATACACCTAAGAGAATATCCACTCCATTACTTAACTCGGGGCGTTCTAAGGAGAAAAAACAATGTTTCGTCCGTAAAAACGAGATTTATGTCCGTCCGTTCGGTCGGCATTTACTCGGTTTACGGTCGAACTTGGAAATGGACGAAACTCACATGTTTTGTAATCTAAAACCTCAAGATCGACAAAGCTTAGCCGGGACGTTTTAAGGCCAATATAGAACATTTGGACCATGGGAACGGGGTTTTGTCCGGACATTCGGCTTGGTATGTACTCTATTTTTGTTCCGAACTTATAAGTGGACGAAACACACATGTTTCCCAATGGTAAACGATACACCTAAGAAACTAGCCACTCCATTACTTAACTCGGGGCGTTCTAAGGTGAAACAACAACGTTCCGTCCGTAAAATAGAGATTTATGTCCGTCCGTTCGGTCGGCATTTACTCGGTTTTCGGTCGAACTTGGAAATGGACGAAACTCACATGTTTTGTAATCTAAAACCTCAAGATCGACAAGGCTTAGCCGGGACGTTTTAAGGCCAATATAGAAAATTTGGACCATGGGAACGGGGTTTTGTCCGGACATTCGGCTTGGTATGTACTCGATTTTTGTTCCGAACTTATAAGTGGACGAAACATACATGTTTCCCAATGGAAAACGATACACCTAAGAGACTATCCACTCCATTACTTAACTCGGGGCGTTCTAAGGAGAAAAAATAATGTTTCGTCCCTAAAAACGAGATTAATGTCCGTCCGTTCGGTCGGCATTTACTCGGTTTTCGGTCGAACTTGGAAATGGGCGAAACTCACATGTTTTGTAATCTAAAACCTCAAGATCGACAAGGCTTAGCCGGGACGTTTTAAGGCCAATATAGAAAATTTGGACCATGGGAACGGGGTTTTGTCCGGACATTCGGCTTGGTATGTACTCTATTTTTGTTCCGAACTTATAAGTGGACGAAACACACATGTTTCCCAATGGTAAACGATACACCTAAGAAACTAGCCACTCCATTACTTAACTCGGGGCGTTCTAAGGTGAAACAACAACGTTCCGTCCGTAAAAACGAGATTTATGTCCGTCCGTTCAGTCGGCATTTACTCGGTTTTCGGTCGAACTTGGAAATGGACGAAACTCACATGTTTTGTAATCTAAAACCTCAAGATCGACAAGGCTTAGCCGGGACGTTTTAAGGCCAATATAGAAAATTTGGACCATGGAAACGGGGTTTTGTCCGGACATTCGGCTTGGTATGTACTCTATTTTTGTTCCGAACTTATAAGTGGACGAAACACACATGTTTCCCAATGGAAAATGATACACCTAAGAGACTATCCACTCCATTACTTAACTCGGGGCGTTCTAAGGAGAAAAAACAATGTTTCGTCCTTAAAAACGTGATTTATGTCCGTCCGTTCGGTCGGCATTTACTCGGTTTTCAGTCGAACTTGGAAATGGACGAAACTCACATGTTTTGTAATCTAAAACCTCAAGATCGACAAGGCTTAGTCGGGACGTTTTAAGGCCAATATAGAAAATTTGGACCATGGGAACGGGGTTTTGTCCGGACATTCGGCTTGGTATGTACTCGATTTTTGTTCCGAACTTATAAGTGGACGAAACACACATGTTTCCCAATGGAAAATGATACACCTAAGAGACTAGCCACTCCATTACTTAACTCGCGGCGTTCTAAGGAGAAAATACAATGTTTCGTCCGTAAAAACGAGATTTATGTCCGTCCGTTCGGTCGGGATTTACTCGGTTTTCGATCTGAACTTGGAAATGGACGAAATTCACTTGTTTTGGTATCTAAAACCTCAAGATCGACAAGGCTTAGCCGGGACGTTTTAAGGCCAAGATAGAAAATTTGGACCATGGGAACGGGGTTTTGTCCGGACATTCGGCTTGGTATGTACTCGATTTTTGTTCCGAACTTTTAAGTGGACGAAACACACATGTTTCCAAATGGAAAACGATACACCTAAGAGACTATCCACTCTATTACTTAACTCGGGGCGTTCTAAGGAGAAAAAACAATGTTTCGTCCGTAAAAACGAGATTTATGTCCGTCCGTTCGGTCGGCATTTACTCGGTTTTCGGTCGAACTTGGAAATGGACGAATTTCACATGTTTTGTAATCTAAAACCTCGAGATCGACAAGGCTTAGCCGGGACGTTTTAAGGCCAATATAGAAAATTTGGACCATGGGAACGGGGTTTTGTCTGGACATTCGGCTTGGTATGTACTCGATTTTTGTTCCGAACTTATAAGTGGACGAAACACACATGTTTTCCAATGGAAAACGATACACCTAAGAGACTAGCCACTCCATTACTTAACTCGCGGCGTTCTAAGGAGAAAATACAATGTTTCGTCCGTAAAAACGAGATTTATGTCCGTCCGTTCGGTCGGCTTTTACTCGGTTTTCGATCTGAACTTGGAAATGGACGAAATTCACTTGTTTTGGTATCTAAAACCTCAAGATCGACAAGGCTTAGCCGGGACGTTTTAAGGCCAATATAGAAAATTTGGACCATGGGAACGGGGTTTTGTCCGGACATTCGGCTTGGTATGTACTCGATTTTTGTTCCGAACTTATAAGTGGACGAAACACACATGTTTCCAAACGGAAAACGATACACCTAAGAGACTATCCACTCTATTACTTAACTCGGGGCGTTCTAAGGAGAAAAAACAATGTTTCGTCCGTAAAAACGAGATTTATGTCCGTCCGTTCGGTCGGCATTTACTCGGTTTTCGGTCGAACTTGGAAATGGACGAAACTCACATGTTTTGTAATCTAAAACCTCAAGATCGACAAGGCTTAGCCGGGACGTTTTAAGGCCAATATAGAAAATTTGGACCATGGGAATGGGGTTTTGTCCGGACATTCGGCTTGGTATGTACTCAATTTTTGTTCCGAACTAATAAGTGGACGAAACACACATGTTTCCAAATGGAAAACGATACACCTAAGAGACTATCCACTCCATTACTTAACTCGGGGCGTTCTAAGGAGAAAAAACAATGTTTCGTCCGTAAAAACGAGATTTATGTCCGTCCGTTCGGTCGGCATTTACTCGGTTTACGGTCGAACTTGGAAATGGACGAAACTCACATGTTTTGTAATCTAAAACCTCAAGATCGACAAAGCTTAGCCGGGACGTTTTAAGGCCAATATAGAACATTTGGACCATGGGAACGGGGTTTTGTCCGGACATTCGGCTTGGTATGTACTCTATTTTTGTTCCGAACTTATAAGTGGACGAAACACACATGTTTCCCAATGGTAAACGATACACCTAAGAAACTAGCCACTCCATTACTTAACTCGGGGCGTTCTAAGG
Organism: Aquilegia eximia; assembly: GCA_023053565.1. NCBI lineage: Eukaryota > Viridiplantae > Streptophyta > Magnoliopsida > Ranunculales > Ranunculaceae > Aquilegia > Aquilegia eximia. The sequence goes on from JALIGU010000004.1 coordinate 21,945,628, forward strand.
TGAAACAACAAAGTTCCGTCCGTAAAATAGAGATTTATGTCCGTCCGTTCGGTCGGCATTTACTCGGTTTTCGGTCGAACTTTGAAATGGACAAAACTCACATGTTTTATAATCTAAAACCCCAAGATCGACAAGGCTTAGCCGGGACGTTTTAAGGCCAATATAGAAAATTTGGACCATGGGAACGGAGTTTTGTCCGGACATTCGGCTTGGTATGTACTCGATTTTTGTTCCAAACTTATAAGTGGACGAAACACACATGTTTCCAAATGGAAAACGATACACCTAAGAGATTATCCACTCCATTACTTAACTCGGGGCGTTCTAAGGAGAAAAAACAATGTTTCGTCCGTAAAAACGAGATTTATGTCCGTCCGTTCGGTCGGCATTTACTCGGTTTACGGTCGAACTTGGAAATGGACGAAACTCACATGTTTTGTAATCTAAAACCTCAAGATCGACAAAGCTTAGCCGGGACGTTTTAAGGCCAATATAGAACATTTGGACCATGGGAACGGGGTTTTGTCCGGACATTCGGCTTGGTATGTACTCTATTTTTGTTCCGAACTTATAAGTGGACGAAACACACATGTTTCCCAATGGTAAACGATACACCTAAGAAACTAGCCACTCCATTACTTAACTCGGGGCGTTCTAAGGTGAAACAACAAAGTTCCGTCCGTAAAATAGTGATTTATGTCCGTCCGTTCGGTCGGCATTTACTCGGTTTTCGGTCGAACTTTGAAATGGACAAAACTCACATGTTTTATAATCTAAAACCCCAAGATCGACAAGGCTTAGCCGGGACGTTTTAAGGCCAATATAGAAAATTTGGACCATGGGAACGGAGTTTTGTCCGGACATTCGGCTTGGTATGTACTCAATTTTTGTTCCGAACTTATAAGTGGACGAAACACACATGTTTCCAAATGGAAAACGATACACCTAAGAGACTATCCACTCCATTACTTAACTCGGGGCGTTCTAAGGAGAAAAAACAATGTTTCGTCCGTAAAAACGAGATTTATGTCCGTCCGTTCGGTCGACATTTACTCGGTTTTCGGTCGAACTTGGAAATGGACGAAACTCACATGTTTTGTAATCTAAAACCTCAAGATCGACAAGGCTTAGCCGGGACGTTTTAAGGCCAATATAGAAAATTTGAACCATGGGAACGGGGTTTTGTCCGGACATTCGGCTTGGTATGTACTCGATTTTTGTTCCAAACTTTTAAGTGGACGAAACACACATGTTTCCCAATGGAAAACGATACACCTAAGAGACTATCCAATCCATTACTTAACTCGGGGCGTTCTAAGGAGAAAAAACAATGTTTCGTCCGTAAAAAAAAGATTTATGTCCGTCCGTTCGGTCGGCTTTTACTCGGTTTTCGATCTGAACTTGGAAATGAACGAAATTCACTTGTTTTGGTATCTAAAACCTCAAGATCGACAAGGTTTAGCCGGAACGTTTTAAGGCCAATATAGAACATTTGGACCATGGGAACGGTGTTTTGTCCGGACATTCGGCTTGGTATGTACTCGATTTTTGTTCCGAACTTATAAGTGGACGAAACACACATGTTTCCCAATGGAAAACGATACACCTAAGAGACTATCCACTCCATTACTTAACTCGGGGCGTTCTAAGGAGAAAAAACAATGTTTCGTCCGTAAAAACGAGATTTATGTCCGTCCGTTCGGTCGGCATTTACTCAGTTTTCGGTCGAACTTGGAAATGGACGAAACTCACATGTTTTGTAATCTAAAACCTCAAGATCGACAAGGCTTAGCCGGGACGTTTTAAGGCCAATATAGAAAATTTGGACCATGGGAACGGGGTTTTGTCCGGACATTCGGCTTGGTATGTACTCAATTTTTGTTCCGAACTTATAAGTGGACGAAACACACATGTTTCCAAATGGAAAACGATACACCTAAGAGAATATCCACTCCATTACTTAACTCGGGGCGTTCTAAGGAGAAAAAACAATGTTTCGTCCGTAAAAACGAGATTTATGTCCGTCCGTTCGGTCGGCATTTACTCGGTTTACGGTCGAACTTGGAAATGGACGAAACTCACATGTTTTGTAATCTAAAACCTCAAGATCGACAAAGCTTAGCCGGGACGTTTTAAGGCCAATATAGAACATTTGGACCATGGGAACGGGGTTTTGTCCGGACATTCGGCTTGGTATGTACTCTATTTTTGTTCCGAACTTATAAGTGGACGAAACACACATGTTTCCCAATGGTAAACGATACACCTTAGAAACTAGCCACTCCATTACTTAACTCGGGGCGTTCTAAGGTGAAACAACAAAGTTCCGTCCGTAAAATAGAGATTTATGTCCGTCCGTTCGGTCGGCATTTACTCGGTTTTCGGTCGAACTTTGAAATGGACAAAACTCACATGTTTTATAATCTAAAACCCCAAGATCGACAAGGCTTAGCCGGGACGTTTTAAGGCCAATATAGAAAATTTGGACCATGGGAACGGAGTTTTGTCCGGACATTCGGCTTGGTATGTACTCGATTTTTGTTCCGAACTTATAAGTGGACGAAACACACATGTTTCCAAATGGAAAACGATACACCTAAGAGACTATCCACTCCATTACTTAACTCGGGGCGTTCTAAGGAGAAAAAACAATGTTTCGTCCGTAAAAACGAGATTTATGTCCGTCCGTTCGGTCGGCATTTACTCGGTTTACGGTCGAACTTGGAAATGGACGAAACTCACATGTTTTGTAATCTAAAACCTCAAGATCGACAAAGCTTAGCCGGGACGTTTTAAGGCCAATATAGAACATTTGGACCATGGGAACGGGGTTTTGTCCGGACATTCGGCTTGGTATGTACTCTATTTTTGTTCCGAACTTATAAGTGGACGAAACACACATGTTTCCCAATGGTAAACGATACACCTAAGAAACTAGCCACTCCATTACTTAACTCGGGGCGTTCTAAGGTGAAACAACAAAGTTCCGTCCGTAAAATAGTGATTTATGTCCGTCCGTTCGGTCGGCATTTACTCGGTTTTCGGTCGAACTTTGAAATGGACAAAACTCACATGTTTTATAATCTAAAACCCCAAGATCGACAAGGCTTAGCCGGGACGTTTTAAGGCCAATATAGAAAATTTGGACCATGGGAACGGAGTTTTGTCCGGACATTCGGCTTGGTATGTACTCGATTTTTGTTCCGAACTTATAAGTGGACGAAACACACATGTTTCCAAATGGAAAACGATACACCTAAGAGACTATCCACTCCATTACTTAACTCGGGGCGTTCTAAGGAGAAAAAACAATGTTTCGTCCGTAAAAACGAGATTTATGTCCGTCCGTTCGGTCGACATTTACTCGGTTTTCGGTCGAACTTGGAAATGGACGAAACTCACATGTTTTGTAATCTAAAACCTCAAGATCGACAAGGCTTAGCCGGGACGTTTTAAGGCCAATATAGAAAATTTGAACCATGGGAACGGGGTTTTGTCCGGACATTCGGCTTGGTATGTACTCGATTTTTGTTCCAAACTTTTAAGTGGACGAAACACACATGTTTCCCAATGGAAAACGATACACCTAAGAGACTATCCAATCCATTACTTAACTCGGGGCGTTCTAAGGAGAAAAAACAATGTTTCGTCCGTAAAAAAGAGATTTATGTCCGTCCGTTCGGTCGGCTTTTACTCGGTTTTCGATCTGAACTTGGAAATGAACGAAATTCACTTGTTTTGGTATCTAAAACCTCAAGATCGACAAGGTTTAGCCGGAACGTTTTAAGGCCAATATAGAACATTTGGACCATGGGAACGGTGTTTTGTCCGGACATTCGGCTTGGTATGTACTCGATTTTTGTTCCGAACTTATAAGTGGACGAAACACACATGTTTCCCAATGGAAAACGATACACCTAAGAGACTATCCACTCCATTACTTAACTCGGGGCGTTCTAAGGAGAAAAAACAATGTTTCGTCCGTAAAAACGAGATTTATGTCCGTCCGTTCGGTCGGCATTTACTCAGTTTTCGGTCGAACTTGGAAATGGACGAAACTCACATGTTTTGTAATCTAAAACCTCAAGATCGACAAGGCTTAGCCGGGACGTTTTAAGGCCAATATAGAAAATTTGGACCATGGGAACGGGGTTTTGTCCGGACATTCGGCTTGGTATGTACTCAATTTTTGTTCCGAACTTATAAGTGGACGAAACACACATGTTTCCAAATGGAAAACGATACACCTAAAAGACTATCCACTCCATTACTTAACTCGGGGCGTTCTAAGGAGAAAAAACAATGTTTCGTCCGTAAAAACGAGATTTATGTCCGTCCGTTCGGTCGGCATTTACTCGGTTTACGGTCGAACTTGGAAATGGACGAAACTCACATGTTTTGTAATCTAAAACCTCAAGATCGACAAAGCTTAGCCGGGACGTTTTAAGGACAATATAGAACATTTGGACCATGGGAACGGGGTTTTGTCCGGACATTCGGCTTGGTATGTACTCTATTTTTGTTCCGAACTTATAAGTGGACGAAACACACATGTTTCCCAATGGTAAACGATACACCTAAGAAACTAGCCACTCCATTACTTAACTCGGGGCGTTCTAAGCTGAAACAACAACGTTCCGTCCGTAAAAACGAGATTTATGTCCGTCCGTTCAGTCGGCACTTACTCGGTTTTCGGTCGAACTTGGAAATGGACGAAACTCACATGTTTTGTAATCTAAAACCTCAAGATCGACAAGGCTTAGCCGGGACGTTTTAAGGCCAATATAGAAAATTTGAACCATGGGAACGGGGTTTTGTCCGGACATTCGGCTTGGTATGTACTCGATTTTTGTTCCAAACTTTTAAGTGGACGAAACACACATGTTTCCCAATGGAAAACGATACACCTAAGAGACTATCCAATCCATTATTTAACTCGGGGCGTTCTAAGGAGAAAAAACAATGTTTCGTCCGTAAAAAAGAGATTTATGTCCGTCCGTTCGGTCGGCTTTTACTCGGTTTTCGATCTGAACTTGGAAATGAACGAAATTCACTTGTTTTCGTATCTAAAACCTCAAGATCGACAAGGTTTAGCCGGAACGTTTTAAGGCCAATATAGAACATTTGGACCATGGGAACGGTGTTTTGTCCGGACATTCGGCTTGGTATGTACTCGATTTTTGTTCCGAACTTATAAGTGGACGAAACACACATGTTTCCCAATGGAAAACGATACACCTAAGAGACTATCCACTCCATTACTTAACTCGGGGCGTTCTAAGGAGAAAAAACAATGTTTCGTCCGTAAAAACGAGATTTATGTCCGTCCGTTCGGTCGGCATTTACTCAGTTTTCGGTCGAACTTGGAAATGGACGAAACTCACATGTTTTGTAATCTAAAACCTCAAGATCGACAAGGCTTAGCCGGGACGTTTTAAGGCCAATATAGAAAATTTGGACCATGGGAACGGGGTTTTGTCCGGACATTCGGCTTGGTATGTACTCGATTTTTGTTCCGAACTTATAAGTGGACGAAACACACATGTTTCCCAATGGAAAACGATACACCTAAGAGACTATCCACTCCATTACTTAACTCGGGGCGTTCTAAGGAGAAAAAACAATGTTTCGTCCGTAAAAACGAGATTTATGTCCGTCCGTTCGGTCGGCATTTACTCGGTTTTCGGTCGAACTTGGAAATGGACGAAACTCACATGTTTTGTAATCTAAAACCTCAAGATCGACAAGGCTTAGCCGGGACGTTTTAAGGCCAATATAGAACATTTGGACCATGGGAACGGGGTTTTGTCCGGACATTCGGCTTGGTATGTACTCTATTTTTGTTCCGAACTTATAAGTGGACGAAACACACATGTTTCCCAATGGAAAACGATACACCTAAGAGACTATCCACTCCATTACTTAACTCGGGGCGTTCTAAGGTAAAACAACAACGTTCCGTCCGTAAAAACGAGATTTATGTCCGTCCGTTCGGTCGGCATTTACTCGGTTTTCGGTCGAACTTGGAAATGGACGAAACTCACATGTTTTGTAATCTAAAACCTCAAGATCGACAAGGCTTAGCCGGCACCTTTTAAGGCCAATATAGAAAATTTGGACCATGGGAACGGAGTTTTGTCCGGACATTCGGCTTGGTATGTACTCGATTTTTGTTCCGAACTTATAAGTGGACGAAACACACATGTTTCCAAATGGAAAACGATACACCTAAGAGACTATCCACTCCATTACTTAACTCGGGGCGTTCTAAGGAGAAAAAACAATGTTTCGTCCGTAAAAACGAGATTTATGTCCGTCCGTTCGGTCGACATTTACTCGGTTTTCGGTCGAACTTGGAAATGGACGAAAGTCACATGTTTTGTAATCTAAAACCTCAAGATCGACAAGGCTTAGCCGGGACGTTTTAAGGCCGATATAGAAAATTTGAACCATGGGAACGGGGTTTTGTCCGGACATTCGGCTTGGTATGTACTCGATTTTTGTTCCGAACTTTTAAGTGGACGAAACACACATGTTTCCCAATGGAAAACGATACACCTAAGAGACTAGCCACTCCATTACTTAACTCGCGGCTTCTAAGGAGAAAATACAATGTTTCGTCCGTAAAAACGAGATTTATGTCCGTCCGTTCGGTCGGCTTTTACTCGGTTTTCGGTCGAACTTGGAAATGGACGAAACTCACATGTTTTGTAATCTAAAACCTCAAGATCGGCAAGGCTTAGCCGGGACGTTTTAAGGCCAATATAGAAAATTTGGACCATGGGAACGGGGTTTTGTCCGGACATTCGGCTTGGTATGTACTCGATTTTTGTTCTGAACTTATAAGTGGACGAAACACACATGTTTCCAAATGGAAAACGATACACCTAAGAGACTATCCACTCTATTACTTAACTCGGGGCGTTCTAAGGAGAAAAAACAATGTTTCGTCCGTAAAAACGAGATTTATGTCCGTCCGTTTTGTCGGCATTTAGTCGGTTTTCGGTCGAACTTGGAGATGGACGAAACTCACATGTTTTGTAATCTAAAACCTCAAGATCGACAAGGCTTAGCCGGACAGTTTTAAGGCCAATATAGAAAATTTGGACCATGGGAACGGGGTTTTGTCCCGAAATTCGGCTTGGTATGTACTCGATTTTTGTTCCGAACTTATAAGTGGACGAAACACACATGTTTCCAAATGGAAAACGATACACCTAAGAGACTACCCACTCCATTACTTAACTCGGGGCGTTCTAAGGAGAAAAAACAATGTTTCGTCCGTAAAAACGAGATTTATGTCCGTCCGTTCGGTCGGCATTTACTCGGTTTACGGTCGAACTTGGAAATGGACGAAACTCACATGTTTTGTAATCTAAAACCTCAAGATCGACAAAGCTTAGCGGGGACGTTTTAAGGCCAATATAGAACATTTGGACCATGGGAATGGGGTTTTGTACGGACATTCGGCTTGGTATGTACTCTATTTTTGTTCCGAACTTATAAGTGGACGAAACACACATGTTTCCCAATGGAAAACGATACACCTAAGAGACTATCCACTCCATTACTTAACTCGGGGCGTTCTAAGGTAAAACAACAACGTTCCGTCCGTAAAAACGAGATTTATGTCCGTCCGTTCGGTCGGCATTTACTCGGTTTTCGGTCGAACTTGGAAATGGACGAAACTCACATGTTTTGTAATCTAAAACCTCAAGATCGACAAGGCTTAGCCGGGACGTTTTAAGGCCAATATAGAAAATTTGGACCATGGGAACGGGGTTTTGTCCGGACATTCGGCTTGGTATGTACTCGATTTTTGTTCCGAACTTATAAGTGGACGAAACACACATGTTTCCCAATGGAAAACGATACACCTAAGAGACTATCCACTCCATTACTTAACTCGGGGCGTTCTAAGGAGAAAAAACAATGTTTCGTCCGTAAAAACGAGATTTATGTCCGTCCGTTCGGTCGGCATTTACTCGGTTTTCGGTCGAACTTGGAAATGGACGAAACTCACATGTTTTGTAATCTAAAACCTCAAGATCGACAAGGCTTAGCCGGGACGTTTTAAGGCCAATATAGAACATTTGGACCATGGGAACGGGGTTTTGTCCGGACATTCGGCTTGGTATGTACTCTATTTTTGTTCCGAACTTATAAGTGGACGAAACACACATGTTTCCCAATGGAAAACGATACACCTAAGAGACTATCCACTCCATTACTTAACTCGGGGCGTTCTAAGGTAAAACAACAACGTTCCGTCCGTAAAAACGAGATTTATGTCCGTCCGTTCGGTCGGCATTTACTCGGTTTTCGGTCGAACTTGGAAATGGACGAAACTCACATGTTTTGTAATCTAAAACCTCAAGATCGACAAGGCTTAGCCGGCACCTTTTAAGGCCAATATAGAAAATTTGGACCATGGGAACGGAGTTTTGTCCGGACATTCGGCTTGGTATGTACTCGATTTTTGTTCCGAACTTATAAGTGGACGAAACACACATGTTTCCAAATGGAAAACGATACACCTAAGAGACTATCCACTCCATTACTTAACTCGGGGCGTTCTAAGGAGAAAAAACAATGTTTCGTCCGTAAAAACGAGATTTATGTCCGTCCGTTCGGTCGACATTTACTCGGTTTTCGGTCGAACTTGGAAATGGACGAAACTCACATGTTTTGTAATCTAAAACCTCAAGATCGACAAGGCTTAGCCGGGACGTTTTAAGGCCGATATAGAAAATTTGAACCATGGGAACGGGGTTTTGTCCGGACATTCGGCTTGGTATGTACTCGATTTTTGTTCCGAACTTTTAAGTGGACGAAACACACATGTTTCCCAATGGAAAACGATACACCTAAGAGACTAGCCACTCCATTACTTAACTCGCGGCTTCTAAGGAGAAAATACAATGTTTCGTCCGTAAAAACGAGATTTATGTCCATCCGTTCGGTCGGCTTTTACTCGGTTTTCGGTCGAACTTGGAAATGGACGAAACTCACATGTTTTGTAATCTAAAACCTCAAGATCGGCAAGGCTTAGCCGGGACGTTTTAAGGCCAATATAGAAAATTTGGACCATGGGAACGGGGTTTTGTCCGGACATTCGGCTTGGTATGTACTCGATTTTTGTTCTGAACTTATAAGTGGACGAAACACACATGTTTCCAAATGGAAAACGATACACCTAAGAGACTATCCACTCTATTACTTAACTCGGGGCGTTCTAAGGAGAAAAAACAATGTTTCGTCCGTAAAAACGAGATTTATGTCCGTCCGTTTTGTCGGCATTTAGTCGGTTTTCGGTCGAACTTGGAGATGGACGATACTCACATGTTTTGTAATCTAAAACCTCAAGATCGACAAGGCTTAGCCGGACAGTTTTAAGGCCAATATAGAAAATTTGGACCATGGGAACGGGGTTTTGTCCGGACATTCGGCTTGGTATGTACTCGATTTTTGTTCTGAACTTATAAGTGGACGAAACACACATGTTTCCCAATGGAAAATGATACACCTAAGAGACTAGCCACTCCATTACTTAACTCGGGGAGTTCTAAAGAGAAAATACAATGTTTCGTCCGTAAAAACGAGATTTATGTCCGTCCGTTCGGTCGGCTTTTACTCGTTTTTCGATCTGAACTTGGAAATGAACGAAATTCACTTGTTTTGGTATCTAAAACCTCAAGATCGACAAGGCTTAGCCGGAACGTTTTAAGGCCAATATAGAACATTTGGACCATGGGAACGGTGTTTTGTCCGGACATTCGGCTTGGTATGTACTCGATTTTTGTTCCGAACTTATAAGTGGACGAAACACACATGTTTCCCAATGGAAAACGATACACCTAAGAGACTATCCACTCCATTACTTAACTCGGGGCGTTCTAAGGAGAAAAAACAATGTTTCGTCCGTAAAAACGAGATTTATGTCCGTCCGTTCGGTCGGCATTTACTCAGTTTTCGGTCGAACTTGGAAATGGACGAAACTCACATGTTTTGTAATCTAAAACCTCAAGATCGACAAGGCTTAGCCGGGAAGTTTTAAGGCCAATATAGAAAATTTGGACCATGGGAACGGGGTTTTGTCCGGACATTCGGCTTGGTATGTACTCGATTTTTGTTCCGAACTTATAAGTGGACGAAACACACATGTTTTCCAATGGAAAACGATACACCTAAGAGACTATCCACTCCATTACTTAACTCGGGGCGTTCTAAGGAGAAAAAACAATGTTTCGTCCGTAAAAACGAGATTTATGTCCGTCCGTTCGGTCGGCATTTACTCGGTTTTCGGTCGAACTTGGAAATGGACGAAACTCACATGTTTTGTAATCTTAAACCTCAAGATCGACAAGGCTTAGCCGGGACGTTTTAAGGCCAATATAGAACATTTGGACCATGGGAACGGGGTTTTGTCCGGACATTCGGCTTGGTATGTACTCTATTTTTGTTCCGAACTTATAAGTGGACGAAACACACATGTTTCCCAATGGAAAACGATACACCTAAGAGACTATCCACTCCATTACTTAACTCGGGGCGTTCTAAGGTTAAACAACAACGTTCCGTCCGTAAAAACGAGATTTATGTCCGTCCGTTCGGTCGGCATTTACTCGGTTTTCGGTCGAACTTGGAAATGTACGAAACTCACATGTTTTGTAATCTAAAACCTCAAGATCGACAAGGCTTAGCCGGGACGTTTTAAGGCCAATATAGAAAATTTGGACCATGGGAACGGGGTTTTGTCCGGACATTCGGCTTGGTATGTACTCGATTTTTGTTCCGAACTTATAAGTGGACGAAACACACATGTTTCCCAATGGAAAATGATACACCTAAGAGACTATCCACTCCATTACTTAACTCGGGGCGTTCTAAGGAGAAAAAACAATGTTTCGTCCGTAAAAACGAGATTTATGTCCGTCCGTTCGGTCGGCATTTACTCGGTTTTCGGTCGAACTTGGAAATGGACGAAACTCACATGTTTTGTAATCTAAAACCTCAAGATCGACAAGGCTTAGCTGGGACGTTTTAAGGCCAATATAGAACATTTGGACCATGGGAATGGGGTTTTGTCCGGACATTCGGCTTGGTATGTACTCGATTTTTGTTCCGAACTTATAAGTGGACGAAAAACACATGTTTCCCAATGGAAAACGATACACCTAAGAGACTAGCCACTCCATTACTTAACTCGGGGCGTTCTAAGGAGAAAAAACAATGTTTCGTCCGTAAAAACTAGATTTATGTCTGTCCGTTCGGTCGGCATTTACTCGGTTTTCGGTCCGAACTTGGAAATGGACGAAACTCACATGTTTTGTAATCTAAAACCTCAAGATCGACAAGGCTGAGCGCGGACGTTTTAAGGCCAATATAGAATATTTGGACCATTGGAACGGGGTTTTGTCCAAACATTCGGCTTGGTATGTACTCGATTTTTGTTCCGAACTTATAAGTGGACGATGGAAAGCGATAACTCTAACAGACTAGCCACTCCATTACTTAACTCGGGGCGTTCTAAGGTAAAACAACAACGTTCCGTCCGTAAAAACGAGATTTATGTCCGTCCGTTCGGTCGGCATTTACTCGGTTTTCGGTCGAACTTGGAAATGGACGAAACTCTCATGTTTTGTAATCTAAAACCTCAAGATCGACAAGGCTTAGCCGGGACGTTTTAAGGCCAATATAGAAAATTTGGACCATGGGAACGGGGTTTTGTCCGGACATTCGGCTTGGTATGTACTCGATTTTTGTTCCGAACTTATAAGTGGACGAAACACACATGTTTCCAAATGGAAAACGATACACCTAAGAGACTATCCACTCCATTACTTAACTCGGGGCGTTCTAAGGAGAAAAAACAATGTTTCGTCCGAAAAAACGAGATTTATGTCCGTCCGTTCGGTCGACATCTACTCGGTTTTCGGTCGAACTTGGAAATGGACGAAACTCACATGTTTTGTAATCTAAAACCTCAAGATCGACAAGGCTTAGCCGGGACGTTTTAAGGCCAATATAGAAAATTTGGACCATGGGAACGGGGTTTTGTCCGGACATTCGGCTTGGTATGTACTCGATTTTTGTTCCGAACCTTTAAGTGGACGAAACACACATGTTTCCCAATGGAAAACGATACACCTAAGTGACTATCCACTCCATTACTTAACTCGGGGCGTTCTAAGGAGAAAAAACAATGTTTCGTCCGTAAAAAAGAGATTTATGTCCGTCCGTTCGGTCGGCATTTACTCGGTTTTCGGTCGAACTTGGAAATGGACGAAACTCACATGTTTTGTAATCTAAAACCTCAAGATCGGCAAGGCTTAGCCGGGACGTTTTAAGGCCAATATAGAAAATTTGGACCATGGGAACGGGGTTTTGTCCGGACATTCGGCTTGGTATGTACTCGATTTTTGTTCCGAACTTATAAGTGGACGAAACACACATGTTTCCAAATGGAAAACGATACACCTAAGAGACTATCCACTCCATTACTTAACTCGGGGCGTTCTAAGGAGAAAAAATAATGTTTCGTCCGAAAAAACGAGATTTATGTCCGTCCGTTCGGTCGACATCTACTCGGTTTTCGGTCGAACTTGGAAATGGACGAAACTCACATGTTTTGTAATCCAAAACCTCAAGATCGACAAGGCTTAGCCGGGACGTTTTAAGGCCAATATAGAAAATTTGAACCATGGGAACGGGGTTTTGTCCGGACATTCGGCTTGGTATGTACTCGATTTTTGTTCCGAACCTTTAAGTGGACGAAACACACATGTTTCCCAATGGAAAACGATACACCTAAGAGACTATCCACTCCATTACTTAACTCGGGGCGTTCTAAGGAGAAAAAACAATGTTTCGTCCGTAAAAAAGAGATTTATGTCCGTCCGTTCGGTCGGCATTTACTCGGTTTTCGGTCGAACTTGGAAATGGACGAAACTCACATGTTTTGTAATCTAAAACCTCAAGATCGGCAAGGCTTAGCCGGGACGTTTTAAGGCCAATATAGAAAATTTGGACCATGGGAACGGGGTTTTGTCGGGACATTCGGCTTGGTATGTACTCGATTTTTGTTCCGAACTTATAAGTGGACGAAACACACATGTTTCCCAATGGAAAACGATACACCTAAGAGACTAGCCACTCCATTACTTAACTCGGGGCGTTCTAAAGAGAAAATACAATGTTTAGTCCGTAAAAACGAGATTTATGTCCGTCCGTTCGGTCGGCTTTTACTCGGTTTTCGATCTGAACTTGGAAATGAACGAAATTCACTTGTTTTGGTATCTAAAACCTCAAGATCGACAAGGCTTAGCCGGAACGTTTTATGGCCAATATAGAACATTTGGACCATGGGAACGGGGTTTTGTCCGGACATTCGACTTGGTATGTACTCGATTTTTTTTCCGAACTTATAAGTGGACGAAAAACACATGTTTCCCAATGGAAAACGATACACCTAAGAGACTAGCCACTCCATTACTTAACTCGGGGCGTTCTAAGGAGAAAAAACAATGTTTCGTCCGTAAAAACTAGATTTATGTCCGTCCGTTCGGTCGGCATTTACTCGGTTTTCGGTCCGAACTTGGAAATGGACGAAACTCACATGTTTTGTAATCTAAAACCTCAAGATCGACAAGGCTGAGCGCGGACGTTTTAAGGCCAATATAGAATATTTGGACCATTGAAACGGGGTTTTGTCCAAACATTCGGCTTGGTATGTACTCGATTTTTGTTCCGAACTTATAAGTGGACGATGGAAAGCGATAACTCTAACAGACTAGCCACTCCATTACTTAACTCGGGGCGTTCTAAGGTAAAACAACAACGTTCCGTCCGTAAAAACGAGATTTATGTCCGTCCGTTCGGTCGGCATTTACTCGGTTTTCGGTCGAACTTGGAAATGGACGAAACTCACATGTTTTGTAATCTAAAACCTCAAGATCGACAAGGCTTAGCCGGGACGTTTTAAGGCCAATATAGAAAATTTGAACCATGGGAACGGGGTTTTGTCCGGACATTCGGCTTGGTATGTACTCGATTTTTGTTCCGAACTTTTAAGTGGACGAAACACACATGTTTCCCAATGGAAAACGATACACCTAAGAGACTATCCACTCCATTACTTAACTCGGAGCGTTCTAAGGAGAAAAAACAATGTTTCGTCCGTAAAAAAGAGATTTATGTCCGTCCGTTCGGTCGGCATTTACTCGATTTTCGGTCGAACTTGGAAATGGACGAAACTCACATGTTTTGTAATCTAAAACCTCAAGATCGGCAAGGCTTAGCCGGGACGTTCTAAGGCCAATATAGAAAATTTGGACCATGGGAACGGGGTTTTGTCCGGACATTCGGCTTGGTATGTACTCGATTTTTGTTCCGAACTTATAAGTGGACGAAACACACATGTTTCCCAATGGAAAACGATACACCTAAGAGACTAGCCACTCCATTACTTAACTCGGGGTGTTCTAAAGAGAAAATACAATGTTTCGTCCGTAAAAACGAGATTTATGTCCGTCCGTTCGGTCGGCTTTTACTCGGTTTTCGATCTGAACTTGGAAATGAACGAAATGAGAAACTACAAATAGTGCTAGTATAACAAATGTGAATTCAAACAAGCAAACAAACAATACGCGGAAAGTAAATAACACACAGAAATTTTTAACGTGGTAAAACCCAAACAGGGAAACGTCCACGGTTGTCCTCGCGACAACAAAATAATCCACTAGATGAAAAGAGATGTACAAACCTATCAACTACCTGCACTCACTGCGAGTTGATACTCCTGGTTATCTCTAACACCTTGACTTCACCAGAGCACCTTGATGTACGCACAAGACACTCGACTTCTTGATGAACACACAAAAAGACTCGAAGCCGAAATCACAATAACTCTTAAAGATCACAAAGATATGAATTGAGAAAAGGGGGAAGAAAGGGAATTGAGTTCAATAGCCACAAACAATTTCAATATCACAAACCTAACCAAAACACATGAACAAGAAGAAGGATGGACGGCCAAAGAACTGTCTTGTTCTATGGAAGAGAAACCCTATTTATACTTAGGGTTGAAAACCTAGGAAAATGGGCCGAAACAGTGCAAACCGACTTTGGACGTTCGTACGTCGATATGACGTTCGAACGTCGCCACACAAAAATAAGCCTGCTGCCTAACATGACGTACGAACGCTCTAACTCGGTACGTACGTCTCCATACGAAACACGTCTGCTACCTACTTGGACGTACGAACGTCCTAACTGAGTACGTACGTCCTGACCAAAAGATGTTTGTTGTTTCAGTGAACGTACGTACGTCCTAACTCGGTACGTACGTCCAGAACCCAATAACTTTTCCTGGACAGACCTAAGAGACACAAGGACACGAGACGACCATGCGTACATCTTGATTTTCCTAACAATGAATTCAAGGCGAGATAACCAAAGACACTTTGTCACAAAATTGATGTCAAACCACTTCGTGCCGGTTTCAATCTCCCCCTTTGACATTGATTTTGTGACAAAAACCTATGACTCTAATAGCACTTATAAAACGTGCTTACAATCCCAAACCATGGCATTTATAAAACATGCCTACAAAAACACTCGAAATAGAAGCACATAACAAGTCACCAATTCTTGTTATCCAGCTTTAGGAAGATGCTTTAACCATCAGAGATCGAACGGAAGCAATCAAGGATTCAACAGAAGTTCCTTCGAGCAACTCCCCCATACTTCATGAGCTCCAAACTTCATGAGCAACTCCCCCATACGTGTAGCATACCTGAAACATGACCCAAAAATAACCTAACAACAAGAAGACGATTGTTAGTAATTAGAGTCATAAATCTCCCCCTTTTTGTCACAACAAGTGAACAACAATAAACAAATAACCAAGAAAAAGAAATCAAAACCAAACAAAGAATACAAAACATATAAAATATAAAACGAATCCAACTTGTTAAAAGTTCAGAAAGTCAACTAATAACCAAACAGAGAAATCCATAAACAGAATAGCCAAAAACGACAAAAATAGAAGGCTCGAATTAACGAATTCGAAAGACCCTTTCCCAATGACCTAGAGGAAGCTTGGAGAAGTAAGCTTCCGCACGAGCCGAAGGTCTATTCCACCGAGCAATCACATGATCATCATAATCCTCCAGCCATTCACTCGTACAAAACAACTCCTCAATTCTGCTGTCCAAGCCACAGTCGGTAAGTGGAGCAGCAAGTCCCGGAACCTTCGGATAACCAACCAACTCCAAGATATGATTTTGAAGATGTGCCGGTAATCTCTCCCAATGATTGACACGAACCAACACAAGGATTAAGAAAAGGTCGATGAATATAGTCATATCCATGAGGAACGCGACATAAACGACAAACCTTAGCATTGTTTTTGTACTCCATCACCATGAACGACACATAACCAACAGTCGGAACAAAAATTCCATGAAGTTCATATTCTGCCATAGAGGAATCTGAAGAACAAAGAGAGAACTAGCAAGAGATAAGAAGACACAATAGGAGTGAAAGAGAAAAAGGACTCCCTATTTATAAGAAAAAATAGGAGTAAACATATCATGGGCCCAAAAAGGAAGGTCCATTACCTCAGAAAAATTTACTGCAAAACAAGGAAACCAACTTGAACTAACATGAAAATAGCAATATCCAAGAACATGTACAATACTAAAAAAATAGAAACAGACCAATATAGCAGTTAAATACAAAAGTTGTGAAGAGGAAACCATAAAACCAACTACTCGGATTCCGAGGCACCATCACTCGGTTCACCATCACCCTCGTCCTCACTCTCTGAGTCATCACCATCACTCTCACCAGGAACAGGAGGCACCTCTTCCGGAAACGGAGGCAAGTCTGTGGGAGTGAAGTCCAGCTGTAGATGACGCATCTGAGCAACATTCATCGCATGAATATCACTAATCATGACATCATGACGAGAGAGAATGACCCCAAACCGATCTAACCGAGCATCCATATGGTCCTGATGACGTCGGAGAGAGGAGACCCGAGCATCAATTGCTGCAACAGCCCGATTTCCCCTAGCAGAGGCTGGGATGGGTCGTCCAGACGTCAAGGCCCGATCAAAATCATCTTGGCGATCAAGAGCCCGGCCTCCCCAAATAAGATGATGCGTCAAACGCGCACCCACAGACTCAAAGGCAACCTTCCGAGATTGACATCCTTTCTTAATGGCGTTGACCCAGTCATGGCCAACGAACCTTGGAGGGCTCACCTCCGTGTACTGTCCCTGAAAACCCAAGTGCCTGAGAATTGTCATAATAAAGCTAGGGAAAGGAAGAGTACCCTTAGCTGCATCAATTTGAAGCATCCGATTGTAGATGACCTCAGAAAGACTAATATGGTGCACCGACATACAAACCACCAATTTGACCATGTCGTCGGTCATTATTATCTTGTTGCCCTTGGTGGGGTAGATGTTGGAGTGAGCAACCATGTGGACAAGGATGGCGCTGTAGAACTTTGCATGATATCTCTCCGTGACCCCATCGATGAACATCCGCTGAACTTGATCGACAAGGTCAATCTGAATCTCATCCGGAATAGGCCATCGAACATGAACAGCACCTTCAGGAAGAAAATCATCGTCAATACCCAATGCCTCACGGATCACCTTCGGAGAAATAGTGTATCTCCGACCATCAATGAGGACCGAAAAACTCGAGCGATTCTGCGAAGGACTCTTCGTCTCATAGAATGCTATCGTATGCTCAACCGAGTACTTGGTGATTGGTTGAGCCACCCTTAGCCAATTCCGAGTCTCAAAGAACAATGCGATATTGCCAAGTTGAGAAGCCCCGAGAGGAGTGGCAGCAATGTCTCCCAAGTCGAAGAAACGCTCGGGAACAATGGCCTTGGCTCGAGGATGAGCGCCAAGGGATGAGGGATGAGACGACAAACTCGGAGTGGAACCACGACCCCTCGGAGCGCGAGAAGAAGATGCACCCTTAGATGCGGATGCCGTGGAGGTGCGTGCACGCTTTGAAGCCATTTCCTACACAAACACACCAGCACACAAATCAACAATGGAAGTAAATCGACAAAAAGAACAATAGCAGGGTCATTGAGGCATTTAATCAAACACTTGATGTGCAGAAACAAGACACAAGCTATTGACAACAAGAAAGCAATGGTGAGCACCCAAACACATCACGAAACAGTCCCAATAGTAGAGAAGCAATAACAAGAACTAGAGATAGCCAATTCGTCCACCAATTGCAAGAAATTGAATGAACATACTAACCAACATAACACATAACACAAAAACAGATATTTCAAAGAACAATAGAAACTAACCATGCAATCCAACAATATCAAGAGAGGAAGGAGAAGAAGAAGAAGATGAATATAGGGAGAGGTCGATTTCACTTACTTGAGTAAGAACAGAGTAAACACCAAAAACTAATACGGCGTAAGTTGAGCAAGAAGCAACCACCAAAGAAGGAGAAAAAGAAAACAACCAAGATGAGAGAAGAGGGGTATCACCGGAGACGAGCAAGAGAATCAAAAGGGGAACTGCTTGTAGTGTGCCAAAGAGAGAACACGATTGATATAACAGTTGGCCTTTGGTTTAAAAAAAATTTGAATTTAACCAGCAAATGGGCCGGACTGTATTAGGGACGTTCGTACGTCCTACAGACGTTCGTACGTCGGGACAAAAAGAAAAAAACATCTGTCAGACCCTACGTTCGTACGCTATAATAACGTTCGTACGTTGGAAATAGATCTGCCCACCTCAACGTTCGGACGTCATCACAACGTTCGTACGACCCCCTGTTTTTTTTTGTTTTTTTTTTTTTTTTTTTTTTAAAATAGGAAGAACCAACCTAACAACTAGATAATAAACCACACAACCCCAAAAACAAAAATTGAGAGACATCACAAGAAAACACTTCTACGTATCATACGAATTCCAATTACAACCGAATATAGTTTAAACAATCCTCAACCACAAGAGAATGCAAAATCGAAGAACGACATCATACACAAAGGCATGGTACTTACTTAGACGATGCAAGCATGGAGATGAAACAGATAGGCCAAAACCAACCTCCAGAAACAAACTAAAAACATGATCATTGAGAATATAGAAAATCACTTGCAACTAGCCCAAAATGAAACTGAACCAGATCACAATACAACAAGGAAAACACACACTATTGTTTTTCTTCTTGTCTTTCAACTAGACAAATGCGAAAGCTACTATTCATTCATTTCATTTTTTTTTTTTTTTTTTTTTTGTTTATTTGGTAGACCATTGAAACAGATGCCATTCCCGTGTGGGAGTATGAAATATCTCCATCTTTTACCAGAACACGAGGGTAGGGTGTAGCCTACATCTTTTCGGCAAAACACACTCAAGAAGTGCAATACCATGATAACGTGCAACACAAGAACTAACATCTCTTGAGTGCATCCGTCAGAGCATGACCCTCACAGCCCCAACGGGTTCTTAGCCAAATGAGTATGCTCTCAAGACATTCAAATGGCTGGGGATTTTGTGAGTCATTGACCACTTACAAGAGGCAAAAACATATAAAGGAAGACGATGATCATGAATGGAAACCAGAGAAGAGTGGAGATATATAGGTATGGAAAACAACAATCCAACTACATGTAGATGCACCATGCAAGAAACTACCAAGACGAAGAGAGTATGATGTAACCCTACAACTATGCAAGACACAAAAACAGTTGAGGACGCCAAACTAGAAATATCTGTAAAATGGAATCCACACAATAGAGAATGTAGTATGTCCTCAATACCAACAACAACAATAAATGACCAAACCTAAACATCCTAAACACAGACAGTTCCAATGAACACATTAGACATATGAATGCAGAAGAGGTGTAGTGACAATGAAGCAGTTATCAGATGAGCGACTACCAGATAACACCAAGATATGATTGGAATCAAAAACATCACACATATTATCCTCAAACACAACCTTAAATTTAGCATCACACAACTGACTAATACTCAATAGATTGGACCTAAGACCCTTAACAAAAAGAAGCTCATGACTATTGAGCGATTCAACCTCAGAAAAGTTACCTTTACCTTCAACCGGAAGCAATTTACCATTACCAAACCTAACCTTACCTCCATAACCAAGAGTCAGGTTATCAGTCAGAGTCTCATCACCTGTCATATGACGCGAACAACCGCTGTCAAGATACCATGATGAAGGCAATGGTTCAACCAAACGAGCCATGTGAGACACCATTTTCCTGGATGCATCCATACTCCTATCCCAGAAATGTGGTGGTGGAGTAGGCATGGGTGTTGCTTGAGGACGGTTTCCATAAGGAGAAGTTCTGGGTAAACCCCACGGAGCATAGCCATTCCACATGTATGGAGCCTGCATGGAGAAGGTGGAAGACTTGTTCCAATATGAGTTACCTGCAAAAGAAGGATGATGAGCAGGATACAAATTATTCCAACAAAAGGCAGAAGTGTGACCCATGCGACCACATGTTAGACATTTAAAGCCTTTGTGTCTAGAGTTCTTTTTCCGAACATGCTTCACATGAGTAACCTTGGGTGGTGATACCACACTAGACACCTGCACAGGAGCAGGAATAGCGACACTTGTTGGTCGCACAAAGGTAGTACGGGAAGTGCTAGCAGTAGCAAGGGGAACAGAGGTGTCATAACCTAAACCAGATTTATCTGAATGGGATTTACCGATTCCCAACAGAGAGTTTAGATTAGCACTTGCTTTACCAAACCCAACCAATTGTTTGTTAGCAGCAAACAACTCAGCCTTTACTTTCTCATGCTCCAGTACAAGGGATCGATACCGTGTTTCCAGATCATTATTCAGTTTTTCCAGAGTGACAATACGCACTTGGAAATCCTCCTTTTCCTTCACAAATTCTTCCTTCAACATGTTGGAATCACCTGTAAGATTGCATATATCCTGTCCAAGACTCTCTACCTGATCCTGCAAGACGTTGTTAGTTTTTTCAAGCAACTTTACTTGTTGCATAGAAAATTTATACATGTCACATAATTCACTAGTAGTAGCATGAACACCAGAATCAGAAACATTAATATCAGCAGAAGAGGATACAATACCTCCTGGATGTTCATCCAGGGATGCACTGAAGACCACATAATTTGAGACAACATTTGAGAGATTCCCATCATCATCTTCGTCTGAATCATCCCATGTTACTGTGAGATTCGCTTTGGAATTATCACCAGGTTTGCGATCGACCTTCTTATCACATTCATTTGCAAAGTGTCCATAATCACGACACTTGTAACATTGGACATCTTTACGATCAACTCGAGCTCTTCTCCCATCCACAGAGAACCGCTCAAAACCACGACTTCTAGGAGCATTTGAGGAATCAGGAAATCGCTTTCGAGGATCTCGATTCTGTTGATATTTCAGAATCTTCTGAAAGCTACGTGACAGGAACGCATAGTTATCATCCACATCCTGTTCTTCATCATCAGAAGGTCCTGTGGAAGGTTTTTTAGACGATGTAGCTTTGAATGCTACAGATTTGTTCTTCAAAGGTTCTTCCAAAGCCTGTTCCATCTCACAAGTCCTTAGTTTCCCAGCAAGTGTCTCGATGGACATGTTCTTAATCACATTGCTCTCAGTGATGGCATCCTTACGTGAACGAAACCGAGGAGGCAAAGCACCCAATATCTTACGTACCACCTGTGTGTCAGTATATGCATGACCAATAGCCGCACTGCAGTTGATGATGTCTTGGAGACGAATAAAGAAATCATCAAAGGTCTCAGAATTATCCATCCGTAGATTCTCAAACTGAGATGTTAACAGTTCCAGCTTACTTTCTTTGACTGTTTCGTCACCTTCATGTGTACAGATAAGCCTGTTCCATGCATCTTTAGCCTCTTCACAGCCCTGCACCCTACGAAACTCACTAGCATTTAATGCCATGAAAATAGCATTGAGTGCCTTGTTGTTATAATTTGCCAACAACTTCTGTTCAGGCGTCCACTTTTCACGTGGCGTCAGTGATGTAACAGCAGTATCATCAGTACCTGTAGTAGTCAGAGGTTCTTTCCACCCTGTGACAACAGAAAGCCAGACTTCTTCTCCTAATGCTTGGAGATAAGCTCGCATACGTACTTTCCAATGACCAAAGTCCTTTCCACTGAATTGTGGAGGAAGACTTGAAGTAACAGACTTGTGAGATTCCATAAAGCACTATTGATCGTTAGCGTGAGCCTTTACGCTCCTTAACCAGCCTCCAGCGACTGATACCAATTGAGAAACTACAAATAGTGCTAGTATAACAAATGTGAATTCAAACAAGCAAACAAACAATACGCGGAAAGTAAATAACACACAGAAATTTTTAACGTGGTAAAACCCAAACAGGGAAACGTCCACGGTTGTCCTCGCGACAACAAAATAATCCACTAGATGAAAAGAGATGTACAAACCTATCAACTACCTGCACTCACTGCGAGTTGATACTCCTGGTTATCTCTAACACCTTGACTTCACCAGAGCACCTTGATGTACGCACAAGACACTCGACTTCTTGATGAACACACAAGAAGACTCGAAGCCGAAATCACAATAACTCTTAAAGATCACAAAGATATGAATTGAGAAAAGGGGGAAGAAAGGGAATTGAGTTCAATAGCCACAAACAATTTCAATATCACAAACCTAACCAAAACACATGAACAAGAAGAAGGATGGACGGCCAAAGAACTGTCTTGTTCTATGGAAGAGAAACCCTATTTATACTTAGGGTTGAAAACCTAGGAAAATGGGCCGAAACAGTGCAAACCGACTTTGGACGTTCGTACGTCGATATGACGTTCGAACGTCGCCACACAAAAATAAGCCTGCTGCCTAACATGACGTACGAACGCTCTAACTCGGTACGTACGTCTCCATACGAAAACACGTCTGCTGCCTACTTGGACGTACGAACGTCCTAACTGAGTACGTACGTCCTGACCAAAAGATGTTTGCTGCTTCAGTGAACGTACGTACGTCCTAACTCGGTACGTACGTCCAGAACCCAATAACTTTTCCTGGACAGACCTAAGAGACACAAGGACACGAGACGACCATGCGTACATCTTGATTTTCCTAACAATGAATTCAAGGTGAGATAACCAAAGACACTTTGTCACAAAATTGATGTCAAACCACTTCGTGCCGGTTTCACGAAATTCACTTGTTTTGGTATCTAAAACCTCAAGATCGACAAGGCTTAGCTGGAACGTTTTAAGGCCAATATAGAACATTTGGACCATGGGAACAGGGTTTTGTCCGGACATTCGACTTGGTATGTGCTCGATTTTTGTTCCGAACTTATAAGTGGACGAAAAACACATGTTTCCCAATGGAAAACGATACACCTAAGAGACTAGCCACTCCATTACTTAACTCGGGGCGTTCTAAGGAGAAAAAACAATGTTTCGTCCGTAAAAACTAGATTTATGTCTGTCCGTTCGGTCGGCATTTACTCGGTTTTCGGTCCGAACTTGGAAATGGACGAAACTCACATGTTTTGTAATCTAAAACCTCAAGATCGACAAGGCTTAGCCGGGACGTTTTAAGGCCAATATAGAAAATTTGAACCATGGGAACGGGGTTTTGTCCGGACATTCGGCTTGGTATGTACTCGATTTTTGTTCCGAACTTTTAAGTGGACAAAACACACATGTTTCCCAATGGAAAACGATACACCTAAGAGACTAGCCACTCCATTGCTTCACTCGAGGCGTACTAAGGCGAAAAAACAATGTTCCTTCCTTAAAAACGAGATTTATGTCCCTCCGTTCGGTCGGCTTTTACTCGGTTTTCGATCTGAAGTTAAAAATGGACGAAACTCACTTGTTTTGGAATTTTAAACCTCAAGATCAACAAGGCTTAGCCGGAACGTTTTAAGGCCAATATAGAACATTTGGACCGTGGGAACGGGGTTTTGTCCGGACATTCGGCTTGGTATGTACTCGATTTTTGTTCCGAACTTATAAGTGAACGAAACACACATGTTTCCCAATGGAAAACGATACACCTAAGAGACTAGCCACTCCATTACTTAACTCGGGGCGTTCTAAGGAGAAAAAACAATGTTTCGTCCGTACAAACGAGATTTATGTCCGTCCGTTCGGTCGGCATTTACTCGGTTTTCGGTCGAACTTGGAAATGGACGAAACTCACATGTTTTGTAATCTAAAACCTCAAGATCGACAAGGCTTAGCTGGGACGTTTTAAGGCCAATATAGAACATTTGGACCATGGGAATGGGGTTTTGTCCGGACATTCGGCTTGGTATGTACTCGATTTTTGTTCCGAACTTATAAGTGGACGAAAAACACATGTTTCCCAATGGAAAACGATACACCTAAGAGACTAGCCACTCCATTACTTAACTCGGGGCGTTCTAAGGAGAAAAAACAATGTTTCGTCCGTAAAAACTAGATTTATGTCTGTCCGTTCGGTCGGCATTTACTCGGTTTTCGGTCCGAACTTGGAAATGGACGAAACTCACATGTTTTGTAATCTAAAACCTCAAGATCGACAAGGCTGAGCGCGGACGTTTTAAGGCCAATATAGAATATTTGGACCATTGGAACGGGGTTTTGTCCAAACATTCGGCTTGGTATGTACTCGATTTTTGTTCCGAACTTATAAGTGGACGATGGAAAGCGATAACTCTAACAGACTAGCCACTCCATTACTTAACTCGGGGCGTTCTAAGGTAAAACAACAACGTTCCGTCCGTAAAAACGAGATTTATGTCCGTCCGTTCGGTCGGCATTTACTCGGTTTTCGGTCGAACTTGGAAATGGACGAAACTCTCATGTTTTGTAATCTAAAACCTCAAGATCGACAAGGCTTAGCCGGGACGTTTTAAGGCCAATATAGAAAATTTGGACCATGGGAACGGGGTTTTGTCCGGACATTCGGCTTGGTATGTACTCGATTTTTGTTCCGAACTTATAAGTGGACGAAACACACATGTTTCCAAATGGAAAACGATACACCTAAGAGACTATCCACTCCATTACTTAACTCGGGGCGTTCTAAGGAGAAAAAACAATGTTTCGTCCGAAAAAACGAGATTTATGTCCGTCCGTTCGGTCGACATCTACTCGGTTTTCGGTCGAACTTGGAAATGGACGAAACTCACATGTTTTGTAATCTAAAACCTCAAGATCGACAAGGCTTATCCGGGACGTTTTAAGGCCAATATAGAAAATTTGGACCATGGGAACGGGGTTTTGTCCGGACATTCGGCTTGGTATGTACTCGATTTTTGTTCCGAACCTTTAAGTGGACGAAACACACATGTTTCCCAATGGAAAACGATACACCTAAGTGACTATCCACTCCATTACTTAACTCGGGGCGTTCTAAGGAGAAAAAACAATGTTTCGTCCGTAAAAAAGAGATTTATGTCCGTCCGTTCGGTCGGCATTTACTCGGTTTTCGGTCGAACTTGGAAATGGACGAAACTCACATGTTTTGTAATCTAAAACCTCAAGATCGGCAAGGCTTAGCCGGGACGTTTTAAGGCCAATATAGAAAATTTGGACCATGGGAACGGGGTTTTGTCCGGACATTCGGCTTGGTATGTACTCGATTTTTGTTCCGAACTTATAAGTGGACGAAACACACATGTTTCCAAATGGAAAACGATACACCTAAGAGACTATCCACTCCATTACTTAAATCGGGGCGTTCTAAGGAGAAAAAACAATGTTTCGTCCGAAAAAACGAGATTTATGTCCGTCCGTTCGGTCGACATCTACTCGGTTTTCGGTCGAACTTGGAAATGGACGAAACTCACATGTTTTGTAATCTAAAACCTCAAGATCGACAAGGCTTAGCCGGGACGTTTTAAGGCCAATATAGAAAATTTGAACCATGGGAACGGGGTTTTGTCCGGACATTCGGCTTGGTATGTACTCGATTTTTGTTCCGAACCTTTAAGTGGACGAAACACACATGTTTCCCAATGGAAAACGATACACCTAAGAGACTATCCACTCCATTACTTAACTCGGGGCGTTCTAAGGAGAAAAAACAATGTTTCGTCCGTAAAAAAGAGATTTATGTCCGTCCGTTCGGTCGGCATTTACTCGGTTTTCGGTCGAACTTGGAAATGGACGAAACTCACATGTTTTGTAATCTAAAACCTCAAGATCGGCAAGGCTTAGCCGGGACGTTTTAAGGCCAATATAGAAAATTTGGACCATGGGAACGGGGTTTTGTCGGGACATTCGGCTTGGTATGTACTCGATTTTTGTTCCGAACTTATAAGTGGACGAAACACACATGTTTCCCAATGGAAAACGATACACCTAAGAGACTAGCCACTCCATTACTTAACTCGGGGCGTTCTAAAGAGAAAATACAATGTTTAGTCCGTAAAAACGAGATTTATGTCCGTCCGTTCGGTCGGCTTTTACTCGGTTTTCGATCTGAACTTGGAAATGAACGAAATTCACTTGTTTTGGTATCTAAAACCTCAAGATCGACAAGGCTTAGCCGGAACGTTTTATGGCCAATATAGAACATTTGGACCATGGGAACGGGGTTTTGTCCGGACATTCGACTTGGTATGTACTCGATTTTTTTTCCGAACTTATAAGTGGACGAAAAACACATGTTTCCCAATGGAAAACGATACACCTAAGAGACTAGCCACTCCATTACTTAACTCGGGGCGTTCTAAGGAGAAAAAACAATGTTTCGTCCGTAAAAACTAGATTTATGTCCGTCCGTTCCGTCGGCATTTACTCGGTTTTCGGTCCGAACTTGGAAATGGACGAAACTCACATGTTTTGTAATCTAAAACCTCAAGATCGACAAGGCTGAGCGCGGACGTTTTAAGGCCAATATAGAATATTTGGACCATTGAAACGGGGTTTTGTCCAAACATTCGGCTTGGTATGTACTCGATTTTTGTTCCGAACTTATAAGTGGACGATGGAAAGCGATAACTCTAACAGACTAGCCACTCCATTACTTAACTCGGGGCGTTCTAAGGTAAAACAACAACGTTCCGTCCGTAAAAACGAGATTTATGTCCGTCCGTTCGGTCGGCATTTACTCGGTTTTCGGTCGAACTTGGAAATGGACGAAACTCACATGTTTTGTAATCTAAAACCTCAAGATCGACAAGGCTTAGCCGGGACGTTTTAAGGCCAATATAGAAAATTTGAACCATGGGAACGGGGTTTTGTCCGGACATTCGGCTTGGTATGTACTCGATTTTTGTTCCGAACTTTTAAGTGGACGAAACACACATGTTTCCCAATGGAAAACGATACACCTAAGAGACTATCCACTCCATTACTTAACTCGGAGCGTTCTAAGGAGAAAAAACAATGTTTCGTCCGTAAAAAAGAGATTTATGTCCGTCCGTTCGGTCGGCATTTACTCGATTTTCGGTCGAACTTGGAAATGGACGAAACTCACATGTTTTGTAATCTAAAACCTCAAGATCGGCAAGGCTTAGCCGGGACGTTTTAAGGCCAATATAGAAAATTTGGACCATGGGAACGGGGTTTTGTCCGGACATTCGGCTTGGTATGTACTCGATTTTTGTTCCGAACTTATAAGTGGACGAAACACACATGTTTCCCAATGGAAAACGATACACCTAAGAGACTAGCCACTCCATTACTTAACTCGGGGTGTTCTAAAGAGAAAATACAATGTTTCGTCCGTAAAAACGAGATTTATGTCCGTCCGTTCGGTCGGCTTTTACTCGGTTTTCGATCTGAACTTGGAAATGAACGAAATGAGAAACTACAAATAGTGCTAGTATAACAAATGTGAATTCAAACAAGCAAACAAACAATACGCGGAAAGTAAATAACACACAGAAATTTTTAACGTGGTAAAACCCAAACAGGGAAACGTCCACGGTTGTCCTCGCGACAACAAAATAATCCACTAGATGAAAAGAGATGTACAAACCTATCAACTACCTGCACTCACTGCGAGTTGATACTCCTGGTTATCTCTAACACCTTGACTTCACCAGAGCACCTTGATGTACGCACAAGACACTCGACTTCTTGATGAACACACAAAAAGACTCGAAGCCGAAATCACAATAACTCTTAAAGATCACAAAGATATGAATTGAGAAAAGGGGGAAGAAAGGGAATTGAGTTCAATAGCCACAAACAATTTCAATATCACAAACCTAACCAAAACACATGAACAAGAAGAAGGATGGACGGCCAAAGAACTGTCTTGTTCTATGGAAGAGAAACCCTATTTATACTTAGGGTTGAAAACCTAGGAAAATGGGCCGAAACAGTGCAAACCGACTTTGGACGTTCGTACGTCGATATGACGTTCGAACGTCGCCACACAAAAATAAGCCTGCTGCCTAACATGACGTACGAACGCTCTAACTCGGTACGTACGTCTCCATACGAAACACGTCTGCTACCTACTTGGACGTACGAACGTCCTAACTGAGTACGTACGTCCTGACCAAAAGATGTTTGTTGTTTCAGTGAACGTACGTACGTCCTAACTCGGTACGTACGTCCAGAACCCAATAACTTTTCCTGGACAGACCTAAGAGACACAAGGACACGAGACGACCATGCGTACATCTTGATTTTCCTAACAATGAATTCAAGGCGAGATAACCAAAGACACTTTGTCACAAAATTGATGTCAAACCACTTCGTGCCGGTTTCAATCTCCCCCTTTGACATTGATTTTGTGACAAAAACCTATGACTCTAATAGCACTTATAAAACGTGCTTACAATCCCAAACCATGGCATTTATAAAACATGCCTACAAAAACACTCGAAATAGAAGCACATAACAAGTCACCAATTCTTGTTATCCAGCTTTAGGAAGATGCTTTAACCATCAGAGATCGAACGGAAGCAATCAAGGATTCAACAGAAGTTCCTTCGAGCAACTCCCCCATACTTCATGAGCTCCAAACTTCATGAGCAACTCCCCCATACGTGTAGCATACCTGAAACATGACCCAAAAATAACCTAACAACAAGAAGACGATTGTTAGTAATTAGAGTCATAAATCTCCCCCTTTTTGTCACAACAAGTGAACAACAATAAACAAATAACCAAGAAAAAGAAATCAAAACCAAACAAAGAATACAAAACATATAAAATATAAAACGAATCCAACTTGTTAAAAGTTCAGAAAGTCAACTAATAACCAAACAGAGAAATCCATAAACAGAATAGCCAAAAACGACAAAAATAGAAGGCTCGAATTAACGAATTCGAAAGACCCTTTCCCAATGACCTAGAGGAAGCTTGGAGAAGTAAGCTTCCGCACGAGCCGAAGGTCTATTCCACCGAGCAATCACATGATCATCATAATCCTCCAGCCATTCACTCGTACAAAACAACTCCTCAATTCTGCTGTCCAAGCCACAGTCGGTAAGTGGAGCAGCAAGTCCCGGAACCTTCGGATAACCAACCAACTCCAAGATATGATTTTGAAGATGTGCCGGTAATCTCTCCCAATGATTGACACGAACCAACACAAGGATTAAGAAAAGGTCGATGAATATAGTCATATCCATGAGGAACGCGACATAAACGACAAACCTTAGCATTGTTTTTGTACTCCATCACCATGAACGACACATAACCAACAGTCGGAACAAAAATTCCATGAAGTTCATATTCTGCCATAGAGGAATCTGAAGAACAAAGAGAGAACTAGCAAGAGATAAGAAGACACAATAGGAGTGAAAGAGAAAAAGGACTCCCTATTTATAAGAAAAAATAGGAGTAAACATATCATGGGCCCAAAAAGGAAGGTCCATTACCTCAGAAAAATTAACTGCAAAACAAGGAAACCAACTTGAACTAACATGAAAATAGCAATATCCAAGAACATGTACAATACTAAAAAAATAGAAACAGACCAATATAGCAGTTAAATACAAAAGTTGTGAAGAGGAAACCATAAAACCAACTACTCGGATTCCGAGGCACCATCACTCGGTTCACCATCACCCTCGTCCTCACTCTCTGAGTCATCACCATCACTCTCACCAGGAACAGGAGGCACCTCTTCCGGAAACGGAGGCAAGTCTGTGGGAGTGAAGTCCAGCTGTAGATGACGCATCTGAGCAACATTCATCGCATGAATATCACTGATCATGACATCATGACGAGAGAGAATGACCCCAAACCGATCTAACCGAGCATCCATATGGTCCTGATGACGTCGGAGAGAGGAGACCCGAGCATCAATTGCTGCAACAGCCCGATTTCCCCTAGCAGAGGCTGGGATGGGTCGTCCAGACGTCAAGGCCCGATCAAAATCATCTTGGCGATCAAGAGCCCGGCCTCCCCAAATAAGATGATGCGTCAAACGCGCACCCACAGACTCAAAGGCAACCTTCCGAGATTGACATCCTTTCTTAATGGCGTTGACCCAGTCATGGCCAACGAACCTTGGAGGGCTCACCTCCGTGTACTGTCCCTGAAAATCCAAGTGCCTGAGAATTGTCATAATAAAGCTAGGGAAAGGAAGAGTACCCTTAGCTGCATCAATTTGAAGCATCCGATTGTAGATGACCTCAGAAAGACTAATATGGTGCACCGACATACAAACCACCAATTTGACCATGTCGTCGGTCATTATTATCTTGTTGCCCTTGGTGGGGTAGATGTTGGAGTGAGCAACCATGTGGACAAGGATGGCGCTGTAGAACTTTGCATGATATCTCTCCGTGACCCCATCGATGAACATCCGCTGAACTTGATCGACAAGGTCAATCTGAATCTCATCCGGAATAGGCCATCGAACATGAACAGCACCTTCAGGAAGAAAATCATCGTCAATACCCAATGCCTCACGGATCACCTTCGGAGAAATAGTGTATCTCCGACCATCAATGAGGACCGAAAAACTCGAGCGATTCTGCGAAGGACTCTTCGTCTCATAGAATGCTATCGTATGCTCAACCGAGTACTTGGTGATTGGTTGAGCCACCCTTAGCCAATTCCGAGTCTCAAAGAACAATGCGATATTGCCAAGTTGAGAAGCCCCGAGAGGAGTGGCAGCAATGTCTCCCAAGTCGAAGAAACGCTCGGGAACAATGGCCTTGGCTCGAGGATGAGCGCCAAGGGATGAGGGATGAGACGACAAACTCGGAGTGGAACCACGACCCCTCGGAGCGCGAGAAGAAGATGCACCCTTAGATGCGGATGCCGTGGAGGTGCGTGCACGCTTTGAAGCCATTTCCTACACAAACACACCAGCACACAAATCAACAATGGAAGTAAATCGACAAAAAGAACAATAGCAGGGTCATTGAGGCATTTAATCAAACACTTGATGTGCAGAAACAAGACACAAGCTATTGACAACAAGAAAGCAATGGTGAGCACCCAAACACATCACGAAACAGTCCCAATAGTAGAGAAGCAATAACAAGAACTAGAGATAGCCAATTCGTCCACCAATTGCAAGAAATTGAATGAACATACTAACCAACATAACACATAACACAAAAACAGATATTTCAAAGAACAATAGAAACTAACCATGCAATCCAACAATATCAAGAGAGGAAGGAGAAGAAGAAGAAGATGAATATAGGGAGAGGTCGATTTCACTTACTTGAGTAAGAACAGAGTAAACACCAAAAACTAATACGGCGTAAGTTGAGCAAGAAGCAACCACCAAAGAAGGAGAAAAAGAAAACAACCAAGATGAGAGAAGAGGGGTATCACCGGAGACGAGCAAGAGAATCAAAAGGGGAACTGCTTGTAGTGTGCCAAAGAGAGAACACGATTGATATAACAGTTGGCCTTTGGTTTAAAAAAAATTTGAATTTAACCAGCAAATGGGCCGGACTGTATTAGGGACGTTCGTACGTCCTACAGACGTTCGTACGTCGGGACAAAAAGAAAAAAACATCTGTCAGACCCTACGTTCGTACGCTATAATAACGTTCGTACGTTGGAAATAGATCTGCCCACCTCAACGTTCGGACGTCATCACAACGTTCGTACGACCCCCTGTTTTTTTTTGTTTTTTTTTTTTTTTTTTTTTAAAATAGGAAGAACCAACCTAACAACTAGATAATAAACCACACAACCCCAAAAACAAAAATTGAGAGACATCACAAGAAAACACTTCTACGTATCATACGAATTCCAATTACAACCGAATATAGTTTAAACAATCCTCAACCACAAGAGAATGCAAAATCGAAGAACGACATCATACACAAAGGCATGGTACTTACTTAGACGATGCAAGCATGGAGATGAAACAGATAGGCCAAAACCAACCTCCAGAAACAAACTAAAAACATGATCATTGAGAATATAGAAAATCACTTGCAACTAGCCCAAAATGAAACTGAACCAGATCACAATACAACAAGGAAAACACACACTATTGTTTTTCTTCTTGTCTTTCAACTAGACAAATGCGAAAGCTACTATTCATTCATTTCATTTTTTTTTTTTTTTTTTTTTGTTTATTTGGTAGACCATTGAAACAGATGCCATTCCCGTGTGGGAGTATGAAATATCTCCATCTTTTACCAGAACACGAGGGTAGGGTGTAGCCTACATCTTTTCGGCAAAACACACTCAAGAAGTGCAATACCATGATAACGTGCAACACAAGAACTAACATCTCTTGAGTGCATCCGTCAGAGCATGACCCTCACAGCCCCAACGGGTTCTTAGCCAAATGAGTATGCTCTCAAGACATTCAAATGGCTGGGGATTTTGTGAGTCATTGACCACTTACAAGAGGCAAAAACATATAAAGGAAGACGATGATCATGAATGGAAACCAGAGAAGAGTGGAGATATATAGGTATGGAAAACAACAATCCAACTACATGTAGATGCACCATGCAAGAAACTACCAAGACGAAGAGAGTATGATGTAACCCTACAACTATGCAAGACACAAAAACAGTTGAGGACGCCAAACTAGAAACATCTGTAAAATGGAATCCACACAATAGAGAATGTAGTATGTCCTCAATACCAACAACAACAATAAATGACCAAACCTAAACATCCTAAACACAGACAGTTCCAATGAACACATTAGACATATGAATGCAGAAGAGGTGTAGTGACAATGAAGCAGTTATCAGATGAGCGACTACCAGATAACACCAAGATATGATTGGAATCAAAAACATCACACATATTATCCTCAAACACAACCTTAAATTTAGCATCACACAACTGACTAATACTCAATAGATTGGACCTAAGACCCTTAACAAAAAGAAGCTCATGACTATTGAGCGATTCAACCTCAGAAAAGTTACCTTTACCTTCAACCGGAAGCAATTTACCATTACCAAACCTAACCTTACCTCCATAACCAAGAGTCAGGTTATCAGTCAGAGTCTCATCACCTGTCATATGACGCGAACAACCGCTGTCAAGATACCATGATGAAGGCAATGGTTCAACCAAACGAGCCATGTGAGACACCATTTTCCTGGATGCATCCATACTCCTATCCCAGAAATGTGGTGGTGGAGTAGGCATGGGTGTTGCTTGAGGACGGTTTCCATAAGGAGAAGTTCTGGGTAAACCCCACGGAGCATAGCCATTCCACATGTATGGAGCCTGCATGGAGAAGGTGGAAGACTTGTTCCAATATGAGTTACCTGCAAAAGAAGGATGATGAGCAGGATACAAATTATTCCAACAAAAGGCAGAAGTGTGACCCATGCGACCACATGTTAGACATTTAAAGCCTTTGTGTCTAGAGTTCTTTTTCCGAACATGCTTCACATGAGTAACCTTGGGTGGTGATACCACACTAGACACCTGCACAGGAGCAGGAATAGCGACACTTGTTGGTCGCACAAAGGTAGTGCGGGAAGTGCTAGCAGTAGCAAGGGGAACAGAGGTGTCATAACCTAAACCAGATTTATCTGAATGGGATTTACCGATTCCCAACAGAGAGTTTAGATTAGCACTTGCTTTACCAAACCCAACCAATTGTTTGTTAGCAGCAAACAACTCAGCCTTTACTTTCTCATGCTCCAGTACAAGGGATCGATACCGTGTTTCCAGATCATTATTCAGTTTTTCCAGAGTGACAATACGCACTTGGAAATCCTCCTTTTCCTTCACAAATTCTTCCTTCAACATGTTGGAATCACCTGTAAGATTGCATATATCCTGTCCAAGACTCTCTACCTGATCCTGCAAGACGTTGTTAGTTTTTTCAAGCAACTTTACTTGTTGCATAGAAAATTTATACATGTCACATAATTCACTAGTAGTAGCATGAACACCAGAATCAGAAACATTAATATCAGCAGAAGAGGATACAATACCTCCTGGATGTTCATCCAGGGATGCACTGAAGACCACATAATTTGAGACAACATTTGAGAGATTCCCATCATCATCTTCGTCTGAATCATCCCATGTTACTGTGAGATTCGCTTTGGAATTATCACCAGGTTTGCGATCGACCTTCTTATCACATTCATTTGCAAAGTGTCCATAATCACGACACTTGTAACATTGGACATCTTTACGATCAACTCGAGCTCTTCTCCCATCCACAGAGAACCGCTCAAAACCACGACTTCTAGGAGCATTTGAGGAATCAGGAAATCGCTTTCGAGGATCTCGATTCTGTTGATATTTCAGAATCTTCTGAAAGCTACGTGACAGGAACGCATAGTTATCATCCACATCCTGTTCTTCATCATCAGAAGGTCCTGTGGAAGGTTTTTTAGACGATGTAGCTTTGAATGCTACAGATTTGTTCTTCAAAGGTTCTTCCAAAGCCTGTTCCATCTCACAAGTCCTTAGTTTCCCAGCAAGTGTCTCGATGGACATGTTCTTAATCACATTGCTCTCAGTGATGGCATCCTTACGTGAACGAAACCGAGGAGGCAAAGCACCCAATATCTTACGTACCACCTGTGTGTCAGTATATGCATGACCAATAGCCGCACTGCAGTTGATGATGTCTTGGAGACGAATAAAGAAATCATCAAAGGTCTCAGAATTATCCATCCGTAGATTCTCAAACTGAGATGTTAACAGTTCCAGCTTACTTTCTTTGACTGTTTCGTCACCTTCATGTGTACAGATAAGCCTGTTCCATGCATCTTTAGCCTCTTCACAGCCCTGCACCCTACGAAACTCACTAGCATTTAATGCCATGAAAATAGCATTGAGTGCCTTGTTGTTATAATTTGCCAACAACTTCTGTTCAGGCGTCCACTTTTCACGTGGCGTCAGTGATGTAACAGCAGTATCATCAGTACCTGTAGTAGTCAGAGGTTCTTTCCACCCTGTGACAACAGAAAGCCAGACTTCTTCTCCTAATGCTTGGAGATAAGCTCGCATACGTACTTTCCAATGACCAAAGTCCTTTCCACTGAATTGTGGAGGAAGACTTGAAGTAACAGACTTGTGAGATTCCATAAAGCACTATTGATCGTTAGCGTGAGCCTTTACGCTCCTTAACCAGCCTCCAGCGACTGATACCAATTGAGAAACTACAAATAGTGCTAGTATAACAAATGTGAATTCAAACAAGCAAACAAACAATACGCGGAAAGTAAATAACACACAGAAATTTTTAACGTGGTAAAACCCAAACAGGGAAACGTCCACGGTTGTCCTCGCGACAACAAAATAATCCACTAGATGAAAAGAGATGTACAAACCTATCAACTACCTGCACTCACTGCGAGTTGATACTCCTGGTTATCTCTAACACCTTGACTTCACCAGAGCACCTTGATGTACGCACAAGACACTCGACTTCTTGATGAACACACAAGAAGACTCGAAGCCGAAATCACAATAACTCTTAAAGATCACAAAGATATGAATTGAGAAAAGGGGGAAGAAAGGGAATTGAGTTCAATAGCCACAAACAATTTCAATATCACAAACCTAACCAAAACACATGAACAAGAAGAAGGATGGACGGCCAAAGAACTGTCTTGTTCTATGGAAGAGAAACCCTATTTATACTTAGGGTTGAAAACCTAGGAAAATGGGCCGAAACAGTGCAAACCGACTTTGGACGTTCGTACGTCGATATGACGTTCGAACGTCGCCACACAAAAATAAGCCTGCTGCCTAACATGACGTACGAACGCTCTAACTCGGTACGTACGTCTCCATACGAAAACACGTCTGCTGCCTACTTGGACGTACGAACGTCCTAACTGAGTACGTACGTCCTGACCAAAAGATGTTTGCTGCTTCAGTGAACGTACGTACGTCCTAACTCGGTACGTACGTCCAGAACCCAATAACTTTTCCTGGACAGACCTAAGAGACACAAGGACACGAGACGACCATGCGTACATCTTGATTTTCCTAACAATGAATTCAAGGCGAGATAACCAAAGACACTTTGTCACAAAATTGATGTCAAACCACTTCGTGCCGGTTTCACGAAATTCACTTGTTTTGGTATCTAAAACCTCAAGATCGACAAGGCTTAGCTGGAACGTTTTAAGGCCAATATAGAACATTTGGACCATGGGAACAGGGTTTTGTCCGGACATTCGACTTGGTATGTGCTCGATTTTTGTTCCGAACTTATAAGTGGACGAAAAACACATGTTTCCCAATGGAAAACGATACACCTAAGAGACTAGCCACTCCATTACTTAACTCGGGGCGTTCAAAGAAGAAAAAACAATGTTTCGTCCGTAAAAACTAGATTTATGTCTGTCCGTTCGGTCGGCATTTACTCGGTTTTCGGTCCGAACTTGGAAATGGACGAAACTCACATGTTTTGTAATCTAAAACCTCAAGATCGACAAG
The DNA here is from genome assembly GCA_023053565.1 of Aquilegia eximia. NCBI lineage: Eukaryota > Viridiplantae > Streptophyta > Magnoliopsida > Ranunculales > Ranunculaceae > Aquilegia > Aquilegia eximia. The sequence continues at coordinate 21,982,478 of JALIGU010000004.1, forward strand.
GCTTAGCCGGGACGTTTTAAGGCCAATATAGAAAATTTGAACCATGGGAACGGGGTTTTGTCCGGACATTCGGCTTGGTATGTACTCGATTTTTGTTCCGAACTTTTAAGTGGACAAAACACACATGTTTCCCAATGGAAAACGATACACCTAAGAGACTAGCCACTCCATTGCTTCACTCGAGGCGTACTAAGGCGAAAAAACAATGTTCCTTCCTTAAAAACAGGATTTATGTCCCTCCGTTCGGTCGGCTTTTACTCGGTTTTCGATCTGAAGTTAAAAATGGACGAAACTCACTTGTTTTGGAATTTTAAACCTCAAGATCAACAAGGCTTAGCCGGAACGTTTTAAGGCCAATATAGAACATTTGGACCGTGGGAACGGGGTTTTGTCCGGACATTCGGCTTGGTATGTACTCGATTTTTGTTCCGAACTTATAAGTGAACGAAACACACATGTTTCCCAATGGAAAACGATACACCTAAGAGACTAGCCACTCCATTACTTAACTCGGGGCGTTCTAAGGAGAAAAAACAATGTTTCGTCCGTACAAACGAGATTTATGTCCGTCCGTTCGGTTGGCATTTACTCGGTTTTCGATCTGAACTTGGAAATGGACGAAATTCACTTGTTTTGGTATCTAAAACCTCAAGATCGACAAGGCTTAGCCGAGACGTTTTAAGGCCAAGATAGAAAATTTGGACCATGGGAACGGGGTTTTGTCCGGACATTCGGCTTGGTATGTACTCGATTTTTGTTCCGAACTTATAAGTGGACGAAACACACATGTTTCCAAATGGAAAACGATACACCTAAGAGACTATCCACTCTATTACTTAACTCGGGGCGTTCTAAGGAGAAAAAACAATGTTTCGTCCGTAAAAACGAGATTTATGTCCGTCCGTTCGGTCGGCATTTACTCGGTTTTCGGTCGAACTTGGAAATGGACGAAACTCACATGTTTTGTAATCTAAAACCTCAAGATCGACAAGGCTTAGCCGGGACGTTTTAAGGCCAATATAGAAAATTTGAACCATGGGAACGGGGTTTTGTCCGGACATTCGGCTTGGTATGTACTCGATTTTTGTTCCGAACTTTTAAGTGGACGAAACACACATGTTTCCCACTGGAAAACGATACACCTAAGTGACTAGCCACTCCATTACTTAACTCGGGGCGTTCTAAGGAGAAAAAACAATGTTTCGTCCGTAAAAACTATATTTATGTCTGTCCGTTCGGTCGGCATTTACTCGGTTTTCGGTCCGAACTTGGAAATGGACGAAACTCACATGTTTTGTAATCTAAAACCTCAAGATCGACAAGGCTGAGCGCGGACGTTTTAAGGCCAATATAGAATATTTGGACCATTGGAACGGGGTTTTGTCCAAACATTCGGCTTGGTATGTACTCGATTTTTGTTCCGAACTTATAAGTGGACGATGGAAAGCGATAACTCTAACAGACTAGCCACTCCATTACTTAACTCGGGCGTTCTAAGGTAAAACAACAACGTTCCGTCCGTAAAAACGAGATTTATGTCCGTCCGTTCGGTCAGCATTTACTCGGTTTTCGGTCGAACTTGGAAATAGACGAAACTCACATGTTTTGTAATCTAAAACCTCAAGATCGACAAGGCTTAGCCTGGACGTTTTAAGGCCAATATAGAAAATTTGGACCATGGGAACGGGGTTTTGTCCGGACATTGGGCTTGGTATGTATTCGATTTTTGTTCCGAACTTATAAGTGGACGAAACACACATGTTTCCAAATGGAAAACGATAAACCTAAGAGACTATCCACTCCATTACTTAACTCGGGGCGTTCTAAGGAGAAAAAACAATGTTTCGTCCGAAAAAACGAGATTTATGTCCGTCCGTTCGGTCGACATTTACTCGGTTTTCGGTCGAACTTGGAAATGGACGAAACTTACATGTTTTGTAATCTAAAACCTCAAGATCGACAAGGCTTAGCCGGGACGTTTTAAGGCCAATATAGAAAATTTGAACCATGGGAACGGGGTTTTGTCCGGACATTCGGCTTGGTATGTACTCGATTTTTGTTCCGAACTTTTAAGTGGACGAAACACACATGTTTCCCAATGGAAAACGATACACCTAAGAGACTATCCACTCCATTACTTAACTCGGGGCGTTCTAAGGAGAAAAAACAATGTTTCGTCCGTAAAAAAGAGATTTATGTCCGTCCGTTCGGTCGGCATTTACTCAGTTTTCGGTCGAACTTGGAAATGGACGAAACTCACATGTTTTGTAATCTAAAACCTCAAGATCGGCAAGGCTTAGCCGGGACGTTTTAAGGCCAATATAGAAAATTTGGACCATGGGAACGGGGTTTTGTCCGGACATTCGGCTTGGTATGTACTCGATTTTTGTTCCGAACTTATAAGTGGACGAAACACACATGTTTCCCAATGGAAAACGATACACCTAAGAGACTAGCCACTCCATTACTTAACTCGGGGCGTTCTAAAGAGAAAATACAATGTTTCGTCCGTAAAAACGAGATTTATGTCCGTCCGTTCGGTCGGCTTTTACTCGGTTTTCGATCTGAACTTGGAAATGGACGAAACTCACATGTTTTGTAATCTAAAACCTCAAGATCGACAAGGCTGAGCGCGGACGTTTTAAGGCCAATATAGAATATTTGGACCATTGGAACGGGGTTTTGTCCAAACATTCGGCTTGGTATGTACTCGATTTTTGTTCCGAACTTATAAGTGGACGATGGAAAGCGATAACTCTAACAGACTAGCCACTCCATTACTTAACTCGGGGCGTTCTAAGGTAAAACAACAACGTTCCGTCCGTAAAAATGAGATTTATGTCCGTCCGTTCGGTCGGCATTTACTCGGTTTTCGGTCGAACTTGGAAATGGACGAAACTCACATGTTTTGTAATCTAAAACCTCAAGATCGACAAGGCTTAGCCGGGACGTTTTAAGGCCAATATAGAAAATTTGGACCATGGGAACGGGGTTTTGTCCGGACATTCGGCTTGGTATGTACTCGATTTTTGTTCCGAACTTTTAAGTGGACGAAACACACATGTTTCCCAATGGAAAACGATACACCTAAGAGACTATCCACTCCATTACTTAACTCGGGGCGTTCTAAGGAGAAAAAACAATGTTTCGTCCGTAAAAAAGAGATTTATGTCCGTCCGTTCGGTCGGCATTTACTCAGTTTTCGGTCGAACTTGGAAATGGACAAAACTCACATGTTTTGTAATCTAAAACCTCAAGATCGGCAAGGCTTAGCCGGGACGTTTTAAGGCCAATATAGAAAATTTGGACCATGGGAACGGGGTTTTGTCCGGACATTCGGCTTGGTATGTACTCGATTTTTGTTCCGAACTTATAAGTGGACGAAACACACATGTTTCCCAATGGAAAACGATACACCTAAGAGACTAGCCACTCCATTACTTAACTCGGGGCGTTCTAAAGAGAAAATACAATGTTTCGTCCGTAAAAACGAGATTTATGTCCGTCCGTTCGGTCGGCTTTTACTCGGTTTTCGATCTGAACTTGGAAATGAACGAAATTCACTTGTTTTGGTATCTAAAACCTCAAGATCGACAAGGCTTAGCCGGAACGTTTTAAGGCCAATATAGAACATTTGGACCATGGGAACGGGGTTTTGTCCGGACATTCGACTTGGTATGTACTCGATTTTTGTTCCGAACTTATAAGTGGACGAAAAACACATGTTTCCCAATGGAAAACGATACACCTAAGAGACTAGCCACTCCATTACTTAACTCGGGGCGTTCTAAGGAGAAAAAACAATGTTTCGTCCGTAAAAACTAGATTTATGTCTGTCCGTTCGGTCGGCATTTACTCGGTTTTCGGTCCGAACTTGGAAATGGACGAAACTCACATGTTTTGTAATCTAAAACCTCAAGATAGACAAGGCTGAGCGCGGACGTTTTAAGGCCAATATAGAATATTTGGACCATTGGAACGGGGTTTTGTCCAAACATTCGGCTTGGTATGTACTCGATTTTCGTTCCGAACTTATAAGTGGACGATGGAAAGCGATAACTCTAACAGACTAGCCACTCCATTACTTAACTCGGGGCGTTCTAAGGTAAAACAACAACGTTCCGTCCGTAAAAATGAGATTTATGTCCGTCCGTTCGGTCGGCATTTACTCGGTTTTCGGTCGAACTTGGAAATGGACGAAACTCACATGTTTTGTAATCTAAAACCTCAAGATCGACAAGGCTTAGCCGGGACGTTTTAAGGCCAATATAGAAAATTTGGACCATGGGAACGGGGTTTTGTCCGGACATTCGGCTTGGTATGTACTCGATTTTTGTTCCGAACTTATAAGTGGACGAAACACACATGTTTCCAAATGGAAAACGATACACCTAAGAGACTATCCACTCCATTACTTAACTCGGGGCGTTCTAAGGAGAAAAAACAATGTTTCGTCCGAAAAAACGAGATTTATGTCCGTCCGTTCGGTCGACATTTACTCGGTTTTCGGTCGAACTTGGAAATGGACGAAACTCACATGTTTTGTAATCTAAAACCTCAAGATCGACAAGGCTTAGCCGGGACGTTTTAACGCCAATATAGAACATTTGGACCATGGGAACAGGGTTTTGTCCGGACATTAGGCTTGGTATGTACTCGATTTTTGTTCCGAACTTATAAGTGGACGAAACACACATGTTTCCCAATGGTAAACGATACACCTAAGAAACTAGCCACTCCATTACTTAACACGGGGCGTTCTAAGGTAAAACAACAACGTTCCGTCCGTAAAAACGAGATTTATGTCCGTCCGTTCGGTCGGCATTTACTCGGTTGACGGTCGAACTTGGAAATGGACGAAACTCACATGTTTTGTAATCTAAAACCTCAAGATCGACAAGGCTTAGCCGGGACGTTTTAAGGCCAATATAGAAAATTTGGACCATGGGAACGGGGTTTTGTCCGGACATTCGGCTTGGTATGTACTCGATTTTTGTTCCGAACTTATAAGTGGACGAAACACACATGTTTCCAAATGGAAAACGATACACCTAAGAGACTATCCACTCCATTACTTAACTCGGGGCGTTCTAAGGAGAAAAAACAATGTTTCGTCTGTAAAAACGAGATTTATGTCCGTCCGTTCGGTCGACATTTACTCGGTTTTCGGTCGAACTTGGAAATGGACGAAACTCACATGTTTTGTAATCTAAAACCTCAAGATCGACAAGGCTTAGCCGGGACGTTTTAAGGCCAATATAGAAAATTTGAACCATGGGAACGGGGTTTTGTCCGGACATTCGGCTTGGTATGTACTCGATTTTTGTTCCGAACTTTTAAGTGGACGAAACACACATGTTTCCCAATGGAAAACGATACACCTAAGAGACTATCCACTCCATTACTTAACTCGGGGCGTTCTAAGGAGAAAAAACAATGTTTCGTCCGTAAAAAAGAGATTTATGTCCGTCCGTTCGGTCGGCATTTACTCGGTTTTCGGTCGAACTTGGAAATGGACGAAACTCACATGTTTTGTAATCTAAAACCTCAAGATCGGCAAGGCTTAGCCGGGACGTTTTAAGGCCAATATAGAAAATTTGGACCATGGGAACGGGGTTTTGTCCGGACATTCGGCTTGGTATGTACTCGATTTGTGTTCCGAACTTATAAGTGGACGAAACACACATGTTTCCCAATGGAAAACGATACACCTAAGAGACTAGCCACACCATTACTTAACTCGGGGCGTTCTAAAGAGAAAATACAATGTTTCGTCCGTATAAACGAGATTTATGTCCGTCCGTTTGGTCGGCTTTTACTCGGTTTTCGATCTGAACTTGGAAATGAACGAAATTCACTTGTTTTGGTATCTAAAACCTCAAGATCGACAATGCTTAGCCGGAACGTTTTAAGGCCAATATAGAACATTTGGACCATGGGAACGGGGTTTTGTCCAGACATTCGACTTGGTATGTACTCGATTTTTGTTCCGAACTTATAAGTGGACGAAAAACACATGTTTCCCAATGGAAAACGATACACCTAAGAGACTAGCCGCTCCATTACTTAACTCGGGGCGTTCTAAGGAGAACAAAACAATGTTTCGTCCGTAAAAACTAGATTTATGTCTGTCCGTTCGGTCGGCATTTACTCGCTTTTCGGTCCGAACTTGGAAATGGACGAAACTCACATGTTTTGTAATCTAAAACCTCAAGATCGACAAGGCTGAGCGCGGACGTTTTAAGGCCAATATAGAATATTTGGACCATTGGAACGGGGTTTTATCCAAACATTCGGCTTGGTATGTACTCGATTTTTGTTCCGAACTTATAAGTGGACGATGGAAAGCGATAACTCTAACAGACTAGCCACTCCATTGCTTAACTCGAGGCGTACTAAGGCGAAAAAAAATGTTCCTCCCTTAAAAACGAGATTTATGTCCCTCCGTTCGGTCGGCTTTTACTCGGTTTTCGATCTGAACTTGGAAATGGACGAAACTCACTTGTTTTGGAATCTTAAACCTCAAGATCGACAAGGCTTAGCCGGAACGTTTTAAGGCCAATATTGATCATTTGGACCATTGGAACGGGGTTTTGTCCGGACATTCGGCTTGGTATGTACTCGATTTTTGTTCCGAACTTATAAGTGGACGAAACACACATGTTTCCTAATGGAAAACGATACACCTAAGAGACTAGCCACTCCATTACTTAACTCGGGGCGTTCTAAAGAGAAAATACAATGTTTCGTCCGTAAAAACGAGATTTATGTCCGTCCGTTCGGTCGGCTTTTACTCGGTTTTCGATCTGAACTTGGAAATGAACGAAATTCACTTGTTTTGGTATCTAAAACCTCAAGATCGACAAGGCTTAGCTGGAACGTTTTAAGGCCAATATAGAAAATTTAGACCATGCGAACGGGGTTTTGTCCGGACATTCTGCTTGGTATGTACTCGATTTTTGTTCCGAACTTATAAGTGGACGAAACACACATGTTTCCAAATGGAAAACGATACACCTAAGAGACTATCCACTCTATTACTTAACTCGGGGCGTTCTAAGGAGAAAAAATAATGTTTCGTCTGTAAAAATGAGATTTATGTCCGTCCGTTCGGTCGGCATTTACTCGGTTTTCGGTCGAACTTGGAAATGGACGAAACTCACATGTTTTGTAATCTAAAACCTCAAGATCGACAAGGCTTAGCCGGGACATTTTAAGGCCAATATAGAAAATTTGGACCATGGGAACGGGGTTTTGTCCGGACATTCGGCTTGGTATGTACTCGATTTTTGTTCCGAACTTATAAGTGCACGAAACACACATGTTTCCAAATGGAAAACGATACACCTAAGAGACTATCCACTCCATTACTTAACTCGGGGCGTTCTAAGGAGAAAAAACAATGTTTCGTCCGTAAAAACGAGATTTATGTCCGTCCGTTCAGTCGACATTTACTCGGTTTTCGGTCGAACTTGGAAATGGACGAAACTCACATGTTTTGTAATCTAAAACCTCAAGATCGACAAGGCTTAGCCGGGACGTTTTAAGGCCAATATAGAAAATTTGAACCATGGGAACGGGGTTCTGTCCGGACATTCGGCTTGGTATGTACTCGATTTTTGTTCCGAACTTTTAAGTGGACAAAACACACATGTTTCCCAATGGAAAACGATACACCTAAGAGACTAGCCACTCCATTGCTTAACTCGAGGCGTAATAAGGCGAAAAAACAATGTTCCTTCCTTAAAAACGAGATTTATGTCCCTCCGTTCGGTCGGCTTTTACTCGGTTTTCGATCTGAACTTGAAAATGGACGAAACTCACTTGTTTTGGAATTTTAAACCTCAAGATCGACAAGGCTTAGCCGGAACGTTTTAAGGCCAATATAGAACATTTGGACCGTGGGAACGGGGTTTTGTCCGGACATTCGGCTTGGTATGTACTCGATTTTAGTTCCGAACTTATAAGTGGACGAAACACACATGTTTCCCAATGGTAAACGATACACCTAAGAGACTAGCCACTCCATTACTTAACTCGGGGAGTTCTAAGGTGAAAAAACAACGTTCCGTCCGTACAAACGAGATTTATGTCCGTCCGTTCGGTTGGCATTTACTCGGTTTTCGGTCGAACTTGGAAATGGACGAAACTCACATGTTTTGTAATCTAAAACCTCAAGATCGACAAGGCTTAGCCGGGACGTTTTAAGGCCAATATAGAACATTTGGACCATGGGAACGGGGTTTTGTCCGGACATTCGGCTTGGTATGTACTCGATTTTTGTTCCGAACTTATAAGTGGACGAAACACACATGTTTCCAAATGGTAAACGATACACCTAAGAAACTAGCCACTCCATTACTTAACACGGGGCGTTCTAAGGTAAAACAACAACGTTCCGTCCGTAAAAACGAGATTTATGTCCGTCCGTTCGGTCGGCATTTACTCGGTTTTCGGTCGAACTTGGAAATGGACGAAACTCACATGTTTTGTAATCTAAAACCTCAAGATCGACAAGGCTTAGCCGGGACGTTTTAAGGCCAATATAGAAAATTTGGACCATGGGAACGGGGTTTTGTCCGGACATTCGGCTTGGTATGTACTCGATTTTTGTTCCGAACTTATAAGTGGACGAAACACACATGTTTCCAAATGGAAAACGATACACCTAAGAGACTATCCACTCCATTACTTAACTCGGGGCGTTCTAAGGAGAAAAAACAATGTTTCGTCTGTAAAAACGAGATTTATGTCCGTCCGTTCGGTCGACATTTACTCGGTTTTCGGTCGAACTTGGAAATGGACGAAACTCACATGTTTTGTAATCTAAAACCTCAAGATCGACAAGGCTTAGCCGGGACGTTTTAAGGCCAATATAGAAAATTTGAACCATGGGAACGGGGTTCTGTCCGGACATTCGGCTTGGTATGTACTCGATTTTTGTTCCGAACTTTTAAGTGGACAAAACACACATGTTTCCCAATGGAAAACGATACACCTAAGAGACTAGCCACTCCATTGCTTAACTCGAGGCGTACTAAGGCGAAAAAACAATGTTCCTTCCTTAAAAACGAGATTTATGTCCCTCCGTTCGGTCAGCTTTTACTCGGTTTTCGATCTGAACTTGAAAATGGACGAAACTCACTTGTTTTGGAATTTTAAACCTCAAGATCGACAAGGCTTAGCCGGAACGTTTTAAGGCCAATATAGAACATTTGGACCGTGGGAACGGGGTTTTGTCCGGACATTCGGCTTGGTATGTACTCGATTTTAGTTCCGAACTTATAAGTGGACGAAACACACATGTTTCCCAATGGTAAACGATACACCTAAGAGACTAGCCACTCCATTACTTAACTCGGGGAGTTCTAAGGTGAAAAAACAACGTTCCGTCCGTACAAACGAGATTTATGTCCGTCCGTTCGGTTGGCATTTACTCGGTTTTCGGTCGAACTTGGAAATGGACGAAACTCACATGTTTTGTAATCTAAAACCTCAAGATCGACAAGGCTTAGCCGGGACGTTTTAAGGCCAATATAGAACATTTGGACCATGGGAACGGGGTTTTGTCCGGACATTCGGCTTGGTATGTACTCGATTTTTGTTCCGAACTTATAAGTGGACGAAACACACATGTTTCCAAATGGTAAACGATACACCTAAGAAACTAGCCACTCCATTACTTAACACGGGGCGTTCTAAGGTAAAACAACAACGTTCCGTCCGTAAAAACGAGATTTATGTCCGTCCGTTCGGTCGGCATTTACTCGGTTTTCGGTCGAACTTGGAAATGGACGAAACTCACATGTTTTGTAATCTAAAACCTCAAGATCGACAAGGCTTAGCCGGGACGTTTTAAGGCCAATATAGAAAATTTGGACCATGGGAACGGGGTTTTGTCCGGACATTCGGCTTGGTATGTACTCGATTTTTGTTCCGAACTTATAAGTGGACGAAACACACATGTTTCCAAATGGAAAACGATACACCTAAGAGACTATCCACTCCATTACTTAACTCGGGGCGTTCTAAGGAGAAAAAACAATGTTTCGTCTGTAAAAACGAGATTTATGTCCGTCCGTTCGGTCGACATTTACTCGGTTTTCGGTCGAACTTGGAAATGGACGAAACTCACATGTTTTGTAATCTAAAACCTCAAGATCGACAAAGCTTAGCCGGGACGTTTTAAGGCCAATATAGAAAATTTGAACCATGGGAACGGGGTTTTGTCCGGACATTCGGCTTGGTATATACTCGATTTTTGTTCAGAACTTTTAAGTGGACGAAACACACATGTTTCCCAATGGAAAACGATACACCTAAGAGACTATCCACTCCATTACTTAACTCGGGGCGTTCTAAGGAGAAAAAACAATGTTTCGTCCGTAAAAAAGAGATTTATGTCCGTCCGTTCGGTCGGCATTTACTCGGTTTTCGGTCGAACTTGGAAATAACCGAAACTTACATGTTTTGTAATCTAAAACCTCAAGATCGGCAAGGCTTAGCCGGGACGTTTTAAGGCCAATATAGAAAATTTGGACCATGGGAACGGGGTTTTGTCCGGACATTCGGCTTGGTATGTACTCGATTTTTGTTCCCAACTTATAAGTGGACGAAACACACATGTTTCCCAATGGAAAACGATACACCTAAGAGACTAGCCACTCCATTACTTAACTCGGGGCGTTCTAAAGAGAAAATACAATGTTTCGTCCGTAAAAACGAGATTTATGTCCGTCCGTTTGGTCGGCTTTTACTCGGTTTTCGATCTGAACTTGGAAATGAACGAAATTCACTTGTTTTGGTATCTAAAACCTCAAGATCGACAATGCTTAGCCGGAACGTTTTAAGGCCAATATAGAACATTTGGACCATGGGAACGGGATTTTGTCCGGACATTCGACTTGGTATGTACTCGATTTTTGTTCCGAACTTATAAGTGGACGAAAAACACATGTTTCCCAATGGAAAACGATACACCTAAGAGACTAGCCGCTCCATTACTTAACTCGGGGCGTTCTAAGGAGAACAAAACAATGTTTCGTCCGTAAAAACTAGATTTATGTCTGTCCGTTCGGTCGGCATTTACTCGGTTTTCGGTCCGAACTTGGAAATGGACGAAACTCACATGTTTTGTAATCTAAAACCTCAAGATCGACAAGGCTGAGCGCGGACGTTTTAAGGCCAATATAGAATATTTGGACCATTGGAACGGGGTTTTATCCAAACATTCGGCTTGGTATGTACTCGATTTTTGTTCCGAACTTATAAGTGGACGATGGAAAGCGATAACTCTAACAGACTAGCCACTCCATTGCTTAACTCGAGGCGTACTAAGGCGAAAAAAAATGTTCCTTCCTTAAAAACGAGATTTATGTCCCTCCGTTCGGTCGGCTTTTACTCGGTTTTCGATCAGAACTTGGAAATGGACGAAACTCACTTGTTTTGGAATCTTAAACCTCAAGATCGACAAGGCTTAGCCGGAACGTTTTAAGGCCAATATTGATCATTTGGACCATGGGAACGGGGTTTTGTCCGGACATTCGGCTTGGTATGTACTCGATTTTTGTTCCGAACTTATAAGTGGACGAAACACACATGTTTCCCAATGGTAAACGATACACCTAAGAGACTAGCCACTCCATTACTTAACTCGGGGCGTTCTAAGGTGAAAAAACAACGTTCCGTCCGTACATACGAGATTTATGTTCGTCTGTTCGGTTGGCATTTACTCGGTTTTCGGTCGAACTTGGAAATGGACGAAACTCACATGTTTTGTAATCTAAAACCTCAAGATCGACAAGGCTTAGCCGGGACGTTATAAGGCCAATATAGAAAATTTGGACCATGGGAACGGGGTTTTGTCCGGACATTCGGCTTGGTATGTACTCGATTTTTGTTCCGAACTTATAAGTGGACGAAACACACAAGTTTCCCAAAGGAAACTGATACACCTAAGAGACTAGCCACTCCATTACTTAAGTCGGGGCGTTCTAAGGAGAAAATACAATGTTTCGTCCGTAAAAACGAGATTTATGTCCGTCCGCTCGGTCGGCTTTTACTCGGTTTTCGATCTGAACTTGGAAATGGACGAAATTCACTTGTTTTGGTATCTAAAACCTCAAGATCGACAAGGCTTAGCCGGGACGTTTTAAGGCCAATATAGAAAATTTGGACCATGGGAACGGGGTTTTGTCCGGACATTCTGCTTGGTATGTACTCGATTTTTGTTCCGAACTTATAAGTGGACGAAACACACATGTTTCCAAATGGAAAACGATACACCTAAGAGACTATCCACTCTATTACTTAACTCGGGGCGTTCTAAGGAGAAAAAACAATGTTTCGTCCGTAAAAACGAGATTTATGTCCGTCCGTTAGGTCGGCATTTACTCGGTTTTCGGTCGAACTTGGAAATGGACGAAACTCACATGTTTTGTAATCTAAAACCTCAAGATCGACAAGGCTTAGCCGGGACGTTTTAAGGCCAATATAGAAAATTTGGACCATGAGAACGGGGTTTTGTCCGGACATTCGGCTTGGCATGTACTCGATTTTTGTTCCGAACTTATAAGTGGACGAAACACACATGTTTCCAAATGGAAAACGCTACACCTAAGAGACTATCCACTCCATTACTTAACTCGGGGCGTTCTAAGGAGAAAAAACAATGTTTCGTCCGTAAAAACGAGATTTATGTTCGTCCGTTCGGTCGACATTTACTCGGTTTTCGATCGAACTTGGAAATGGACAAAACTCACATGTTTTGTAATCTAAAACCTCAAGATCGACAAGGCTTAGCCGGGACGTTTTAAGGCCAATATAGAAAATTTGAACCATGGGAACGGGGTTTTGTCCGGACATTCGGCTTGTTATGTACTCGATTTTTGTTCCGAACTTATAAGTGGACGAAACACACATGTTTCCAAATGGAAAACGATACACCTAAGAGACTATCCACTCCATTACTTAACTCGGGGCGTTCTAAGGAGAAAAAACAATGTTTCGTCCGTAAAAACGAGATTTATGTCCGTCCGTTCCGTCGACATTTACTCGGTTTTCGGTCGAACTTGGAAATGGACGAAACTCACATGTTTTGTAATCTAAAACCTCAAGATCGACAAGGCTTAGCCGGGACGTTTTAAGGCCAATATAGAAAATTTGAACCATGGGAACGGGGTTCTGTCCGGACATTCGGCTTGGTATGTACTTGATTTTTGTTCCGAACTTTTAAGTGGACGAAACACACATGTTTCCCAATGGAAAACGATACACCTAAGAGACTAGCCACTCCATTGCTTAACTCGAGGCGTTCTAAGGCGAAAAAACAATGTTCCTTCCTTAAAAACGAGATTTATGTCCGTCCGTTCCGTCGACATTTACTCGGTTTTCGGTCGAACTTGGAAATGGACGAAACTCACATGTTTTGTAATCTAAAACCTCAAGATCGACAAGGGTTAGCCGGGACGTTTTAAGGCCAATATAGAACATTTGGACCATGGGAACGGGGTTTTGTCCGGACATTCGGCTTGGTATGTACTCGATTTTTGTTCCGAACTTATAAGTTGACGAAACACACATGTTTCCCAATGGTAAACGATACACCTAAGAAACTAGCCACTCCATTACTTAACTCGGGGCGTTCTAAGGTAAAACAACAACGTTCCGTCCTTAAAAACGAGATTTATGTCCGTCCGTTCGGTCGGCATTTACTCGGTTTTCGGTCGAACTTGGAAATGGACGAAACTCACATGTTTTGTAATCTAAAACCTCAAGATCGACAAGGCTTAGCCGGGACGTTTTAAGGCCAATATAGAAAATTTGGACCATGGGAACGGAGTTTTGTCCGGACATTCGGCTTGGTATGTACTCGATTTTTGTTCCGAACTTATAAGTGGACGAAACACACATGTTTCCAAATGGAAAACGATACACCTAAGAGACTATCCACTCCATTACTTAACTCGGGGCGTTCTAAGGAGAAAAAACAATGTTTCGTCCGTAAAAATGAGATTTATGTCCGTCCGTTCGGTCGACATTTACTCGGTTTTCGGTCGAACTTGGAAATGGACGAAACTCACATGTTTTGTAATCTAAAACCTCAAGATCGACAAGGATTAGCCGGGACGTTTTAAGGCCAATATAGAAAATTTGAACCATGGGAACGGGGTTTTGTCCGGACATTCGGCTTGGTATGTACTCGATTTTTGTTCCGAACTTTTAAGTGGACGAAACACACATGTTTCCCAATGGAAAACGATACACCTAAGAGACTATCCACTCCATTACTTAACTCGGGGCGTTCTAAGCAGAAAAAACAATGTTTCGTCCGTAAAAAAGAGATTTATGTCCGTCCGTTCGGTCGGCATTTACTCGGTTTTCGGTCGAACTTGGAAATGGACGAAACTCACATGTTTTGTAATCTAAAACCTCAAGATCGACAAGGCTTAGCCGGGACGTTTTAAGGCCAATATAGAAAATTTGAACCATGGGAACGGGGTTCTGTCCGGACATTCGGCTTGGTATGTACTCGATTTTTGTTCCGAACTTTTAAGTGGACGAAACACACATGTTTCCCAATGAAAAACGATACACCTAAGAGACTAGCCACTCCATTGCTTAACTCGAGGCGTACTAAGGCGAAAAAACAATGTTCCTTCCTTAAAAACGAGATTTATGTCCCTCCGTTCGGTCGGCTTTTACTCGGTTTTCGATCTGAACTTGAAAATGGACGAAACTCACTTGTTTTGGAATTTTAAACCTCAAGATCGACAAGGCTTAGCCGGAACGTTTTAAGGCCAATATAGAACATTTGGACCGTGGGAACGGGGTTTTGTCCGGACATTCGGCTTGGTATGTACTCGATTTTTTTTCCGAACTTATAAGTGGACGAAACACACATGTTTCCCAATGGTAAACGATACACCTAAGAAACTAGCCACTCCATTACTTAACTCGGGGCGTTCTAAGGAGAAAAAACAATGTTTCGTCCGTAAAAACTAGATTTATGTCTGTCCGTTCGGTCGGCATTTACTCGGTTTTCGGTCCGAACTTGGAAATGGACGAAACTCACATGTTTTGTAATCTAAAACCTCAAGATCGACAAGGCTGAGCGGGGACGTTTTAAGGCCAATATAGAATATTTGGACCATTGGAACGGGGTTATGTCCAAACATTCGGCTTGGTATGTACTCGATTTTTGTTCCGAACTTATAAGTGGACGAAACACACATGTTTCCCAATGGAAAACGATACACCTAAGAGACTAGCCACTCGATTACTTAACTCGGGGCGTTCTAAGGAGAAAAAACAATGTTCCGTCAGTAAAAACTAGATTTATGTCTGTCCGTTCGGTCGGCATTTACTCGGTTTTCGGTCCGAACTTGGAAATGGACGAAACTCACATGTTTTGTAATCTAAAACCTCAAGATCGACAAGGCTGAGCGGGGACGTTTTAAGTCCAATATAGAATATTTGGACCATTGGAACGGGATTTTGTCCAAACATTCAGCTTGGTATGTACTCGATTTTTGTTCCCAACTTATAAGTGGACGATGGAAAGCGATAACTCTAACAGACTAGCCACTCCATTGCTTAACTCGAGGCGTACTAAGACGAAAAAACAATGTTCCTTCCTTAAAAACGAGATTTATGTCCCTCCGTTTGGTCGGCTTTTACTCGGTTTTCGATCTGAACTTGGAAATGGACGAAACTCACTTGTTTTGGAATCTTAAACCTCAAGATCGACAAGGCTTAGCCGGAATGTTTTAAGGACAATATAGAACATTTGGACCATGGGAACGGGGTTTTGTCCAAACAATCGGCTTGGTATGTACTTGATTTTTGTTCCGAACTTATAAGTGGACTAAACACACATGTTTCCCAATGGTAAACGATACACCTAAGAGACTAGCCACTCTATTACTTAACTCGGGGCGTTCTAAGGTGAAAAAACAACTTTCCGTCCATACAAACGAGATTTATGTCCGTCCATTCGGTCGGCATTTACTCGGTTTTCGGTCGAACTTCGAAATGGACGAAACTCACTAGTTTTGTAATCTAAAACCTCAAGATCGACAAGGCTTAGCCGGGACGTTTTAAGGCCAATATAGAACATTTGGACCATGGGAACAGGGTTTTGTCCGGACATTCGGCTTGGTATGTAGTCGATTTTTGTTCCGAACTTATAAGTGGACGAAACACACATGTTTCACAATGGAAAACGATACACCTAAGAGACTTGCCACTCTATTACTTAACTTGGGGCGTTCTAAGGAGAAAAAACAATGTTTCGTCCGTAAAAACGAGATTTATGTCCGTCCGTTCGGTCGGCTTTTACTCGGATTTCGATCTGAACTTGGAAATGGACGAAACTCACTTGTTTTGGAATCTAAAACCTCAAGATCAACAAAGCTTAGCCGGAACGTTTTAAGGCCAATATAGAATATTTGGACCATTGGAACGGGGTTTTGTCCAAACATTCGGCTTGGTATGTACTCGATTTTTGTTCCGAACCTATAAGTGGACGATGGAAAGCGATAACTCTAACAAACTAGCCACTCCATTGCTTAACTCGAGGCGTACTAAGGCGAAAAAACAATGTTCCTTCCTTAAAAACGAGATTTATGTCCCTCCGTTCGGTCGGCTTTTACTCGGTTTTTGATCTGAACTTGGAAATGGACGAAACTCACTTGATTTGGAATCTTATATCTCAAGATCGAGAAGGCTTAGCCGGAACGTTTTAAGGCCAATATAGAACATTTGGACCATGGCACCGGGGTTTTGTCCGGACATTCGGCTTGGTATGTACTCGATTTTTGTTCCGAACTTATAAGTGGACGAAACACACATGTTTCCCAATGGTAAACGATACACCTAAGAAACTAGCCACTCCATTACTTAACTCGGGGCGTTCTAAGGTGAAAAAACAACGTTCCGTCCGTAAAAACGAGATTTATGTCCGTCCGTTCGGTCGGCATTTACTCGGTTTTCGGTCGAACTTGGAAATGGACGAAACTCACATGTTTTGTAATCTAAAACCTCAAGATCGACAAGGCTTAGCCGGGACGTTTTAAGGCCAATATAGAAAATTTGGACCATTGGAACGGGGTTTTGTCCGGACATTCGGCTTGGTATGTACTCGATTTTTGTTCCGAACTTATAAGTGGACGAAACACACATGTTTCCCAATGGAAAACGATACACCTAAGAGACTAGCCACTCCATTACTTAACTCGGGGCGTTCTAAGGAGAAAAAACAATGTTTCGTACGTAAAAACTAGATTTATGTCTGGCCGTTCGGTCGGCATTTACTCGGTTTTTGGTCCGAACTTGGAAATGGACGAAACTCACATGTTTTGTAATCTAAAACCTCAAGATCGACAAGGCTGAGCGGGGACGTTTTAAGGCCAATATATAATATTTGGACCATTGGAACGGGGTTTTGTCCAAACATTCGGTTTGGTATGTACTCGATTTTTGTTCCGAACTTATAAGTGGACGATGGAAAGCGATAACTCTAATAGACTAGCCACTCCATTGCTTAACTCGAGGCGTACTAAGGCGAAAAAACAATGTTCCTTCCTTAAAAACGAGATTTATGTCCCTCCGTTCGGTCGGCTTTTACTCGGTTTTTTATCTGAACTTGGAAATGGACGAAACTCACTTGTTTTTTAATCTTAAACCTCAAGATCGATAAGGCTTAGCCGGAACGTTTTAAGGCCAATATAGAACATTTGGACCGTGGGAACGGGGTTTTGTCCGGACATTCGGCTTGGTATGTACTCGATTTTTGTTCCGAACTTATAAGTGGACGAAACACACATGTTTCCCAATGGTAAACGATACACCTAAGAGACTAGCCACTCCATTACTTAACTCGGGGCGTTCTAAGGTGAAAAAACAACGTTCCGTCCGTACAAACGAGATTTATGTCCGTCCGTTCGGTTGGCATTTACTCGGTTTTCGGTCGAACTTGGAAATGGACGAAACTCACATGTTTTGTAATCTAAAACCTCAAGATCGACAACGCTTAGCCTGGACATTTTAAGGCCAATATAGAAAATTTGGACCATGGGAACGGGGTTTTGTCCGGACATTCGGCTTGGTATGTACTCGATTTTTGTTCCGAACTTATAAGTGGACGAAACACACATGTTTCCCAATGGAAAACGATACACCTAAGAGACTAGCCACTCCATTACTTAACTCGGGGCGTTCTAAGGAGAAAAAACAATGTTTCGTACGTAAAAACTAGATTTATGTCTGGTCGTTCGGTCGGCATTTACTCGGTTTTTGGTCCGAACTTGGAAATGGACGAAACTCACATGTTTTGTAATCTAAAACCTCAAGATCGACAAGGCTGAGCGGGGACGTTTTAAGGCCAATATAGAATATTTGGACCATTGGAACGGGGTTTTGTCCAAACATTCGGCTTGGTATGTACTCGATTTTTGTTCCGAACTTATAAGTGGACGATGGAAAGCGATAACTCTAATAGACTAGCCACTCCATTGCTAAACTCGAGGCGTACTAAGGCGAAAAAACAATGTTCCTTCCTTAAAAACGAGATTTATGTCCCTCCGTTCGGTCGGCTTTTACTCGGTTTTTTATCTGAACTTGGAAATGGACGAAACTCACTTGTTTTGGAATCTTAAACCTCAAGATCGACAAGGCTTAGCCGGAACGTTTTAAGGCCAATATAGAACATTTGGACAGTGGGAACGGGGTTTTGTCCGGACATCCGGCTTGGTATGTACTCGATTTTTGTTCCGAACTTATAAGTGGACGAAACACACATGTTTCCCAATGTTAAACGATACACCTAAGAGACTAGCCACTCCATTACTTAACTCGGGGCATTCTAAGGTGAAAAAACAACGTTCCGTCCGTACAAACAAGATTTATGTCTGTCCGTTCGGTTGGCATTTACTCGGTTTTCGGTCGAACTTGGAAATGGACGAAACTCACATGTTTTGTAATCTAAAACCTCAAGATCGACAAGGCTTAGACGGGACGTTTTAAGGCCAATATAGAACATTTCGACCATGGGAACGGGGTTTTGTCCAAAAATTCGGCTTTGTATGTACTCGATATTTGTTCCGAACTTATAAGTGGACGAAACACATATGTTTTCGCATGGAAAACGATGACTCGAAGAGACTAGCCACTCCATTGCTTAACTCGGGGCGTTCTAAGGACAAAAAACAATGTTTCGTCCGTAAAAACGAGTTTTATTTCCGTCCGTTCGGTCGGCATTTACTCGGTTTTCGGTCGAACTTGGAAATGGACGAAACTCACATGTTTTGTAATCTAAAACCTCAAGATCGACAAGGCTTAGCCGGGACGTTTTAAGGCCTATATAGAAAATTTGTACCATGGGAACTGGGTTTTTTCCGGACATTCGGCTTGGTATGTACTCGATTTTTTTTCCGAACTTATAAGTGGACGATGGAAAGCGATAACTCTAATAGACTAGCCACTCCATTGCTAAACTCGAGGCGTACTAAGGCGAAAAAACAATGTTCCTTCCTTAAAAACGAGATTTCTGTCCCTCCGTTCGGTCGGCTTTTACTCGGTTTTTTATCTGAACTTGGAAATGGACGAAACTCACTTGTTATGGAATCTTAAACCTCAAGATCGACAAGGCTTAGCCGGAACGTTTTAAGGCCAATATAGAACATTTGGACAGTGGGAACGGGGTTTTGTCCGGACATTCGGCTTGGTATGTACTCGATTTTTGTTCCGAACTTATAAGTGGACGAAACACACATGTTTCCCAATGTTAAACGATACACCTAAGAGACTAGCCACTCCATTACTTAACTCGGGGCGTTCTAAGGTGAAAAAACAACGTTCCGTCCGTACAAAGAAGATTTATGTCCGTCCGTTCGGTTGGCATTTACTCGGTTTTCGGTCGAACTTGGAAATGGACGAAACTCACATGTTTTGTAATCTAAAACCTCAAGATCGACAAGGCTTAGCCGGGACGTTTTAAGGCCAATATAGAACATTTCGACCATGGGAACGGGGTTTTGTCCAAAAATTCGGCTTTGTATGTACTCGATATTTGTTCCGAACTTATAAGTGGACGAAACACATATGTTTTCGCATGGAAAACGATGACTCGAAGAGACTAGCCACTCCATTGCTTAACTCGGGGCGTTCTAAGGACAAAAAACAATGTTTCGTCCGTAAAAACGAGTTTTATTTCCGTCCGTTCGGTCGGCATTTACTTGGTTTTCGGTCGAACTTGGAAATGGACGAAACTCACATGTTTTGTAATCTAAAACTTCAAGATCGACAAGGCTTAGCCGGGACGTTTTAAGGCCAATATAGAAAATTTGTACCATGGGAACGGGGTTTTTTCCGGACATTCGGCTTGGTATGTACTCGATTTTTTTTCCGAACTTATAAGTGGACGAAACACACATGTTTCCTAATGGAAAACGATACACCTAAGAGACTAGCCACTCCATTACTTAACTCGGGGCGTTCTAAGGAGAAAAAACTGTGTTTCGTCCGTAAAAACTAGATTTATGTCTGTCCGTTCGGTTGGCATTTACTCGGTTTTCGGTCCGAACTTGGAAATGGACGAAACTCACATGTTTTGTAATCTAAAACCTCAAGATCGACATGGCTTAGCCGAAACGTTTTAAGGCCAATATAGAACATTTGGACCATGGGAACGGGGTTTTGTCCGGAGATTCGGCTTGGTATGTACTCGATTTTTGTTCCGAACTTATAAGTGGACGAAACACACATGTTTCCCAATGGTAAACGATACACCTAAGAAACTAGCCACTCCATTACTTAACTCGGGGCGTTCTAAGGTGAAAAAACAACGTTCCGTCCGTAAAAACGAGATTTATGTCCGTCCGTTCGCTCGGTATTTACTCGGTTTTCGGTCGAACTTGGAAATGGACGAAACTCACATGTTTTGTAATCTAAAACCTCAAGATCGACAAGGCTTAGCCGGGACGTTTTAAGGCCAATATAGAAAATTTGTACCATGGGAACGGGGTTTTTTCCGGACATTCGGCTTGGTATGTACTCGATTTTTGTTCCGAACTTATAAGTGGACGAAACACACATGTTTCCTAATGGAAAACGATACACCTAAGAGACTAGCCACTCCATTACTTAACTCGGGGCGTTCTAAGGAGAAAAAACAGTGTTTCGTCCGTAAAAACTAGATTTATATCTGTCCGTTCGGTCGGCATTTACTCGGTTTTTGGTCCGAACTTGGAAATTTACAAAACTCACATGTTTTGTAATCTAAAACCTTAAGATCGACAAGGCTGAGCGGGGACGTTTTAAGGCCAATATAGAACATTTGGACCATTGGAACGGGGTTTTGTCCAAACATTCGGCTTGGTATGGACTCGATTTTTGTTCCTAACTTATAAGTGGACGATGGAAAGCGATAACTCTAACAGACTAGCCATTCTATTGCTTAACTCTAGGCGTACTAAGGCGAAAAAATAATGTTCCTTCCTTAAAAACGAGATTCATGTCCCTCCGTTCGGTCGGATTTTACTCGGTTTTCGATCTGAACTTGGAAATGGACGAAACTCACTTGTTTTGGAATCTTAAACCTCAAGATCGACATGGCTTAGCCGGAACGTTTTAAGGCCAATATAGAACATTTGTACCATGGGAACGGGGTTTTGTCCGGAGATTCGACTTGGTATGTACTCGATTTTTCTTCCGAACTTATAAGTGGACGAAACACACATGTTTCCTAATGGTAAACGATACACCTAAGAAACTAGCCACTCCATTACTTAACTCGGGGCGTTCAAAGGTGTAAAAACAACGTTCCGTCCGTAAAAATGAGATTTATGTCCGTCCGTTCGGTCGGCATTTACTCGGTTTTCGGTCGAACTTGGAAATGGACGAAACTCAAATGTTTTGTAATCTAAAACCTCAAGATCGACAAGGCTTAGCCGGGACGTTTTAAGGCCAATATAGAAAATTTGGACCATGGGAACGGGGTTTTGTCCGGACATTCGGCTTGGTATGTACTCGATTTTTGTTTCGAACTTATAAGTGGACGAAACAGACATATTTCCTAATGGAAAACGATACACCTAAGAGACTAGCCACTCCATTACTTAACTCGGGGCGTTCTAAGGAGAAAAAACAGTGTTTCGTCCGTAAAAACTAGATTTATGTCTGTCCGTTCGGTCGGCATTTACTCGGTTTTCGGTGCGAACTTGGAAATGGACGAAACTCACATGTTTTGTAATCTAAAACTTCAAGATCGACAAGGCTGAGCGGGGATGTTTTAAGGCCAATATAGAACATTTGGACGAATGGAACGGGGTTTTGTCCAAACATTCGGCTTGGTATGGACTCGATTTTTGTTCCGAACTTATAAGTGGACGATGGAAAGCGATAACTCTAACAGACTTGCCACTCCATTGCTTAACTTGAGGCGTACTAAGGCGAAAAAACAATGTTCCTTCCTTAAAAACGAGATTTATGTTCCTCCGTTCGGTCGGCTTTTACTCGGTTTTCGATCTGAACTTGGAAATGGACGAAACTCACTTGTTTTGGAATCTTAAACCTCAAGATCGACAAGGCTTAGCAGGAACGTTTTAAAGCCAATATAGAACATTTGGACCATGGGAACGGGGTTTTGTCCGGAGATTCGGCTTGGTATCTACTCGATTTTTGTTCCGAACTTATAAGTGGACGAAACACACATGATTCCCAATGGTAAACGATACACCTAAGAAACTAGCCACTCCATTACTTAACTCTGGGCATTCTAAGATGAAAAAACAACGTTCCGTCCGTAAAAACGAGATTTATGTCCGTCCGTTCGTTCGGCATTTACTCGGTTTTCGGTCGAACTTGGAAATTGACGAAACTCACATGTTTTGTAATCTAAAACCTCAAGATCGACAAAGCTTAGCCGGGACGTTTTAAGGCCAATATAGAAAATTTGGACCATGGGAACGG
The DNA here is from genome assembly GCA_023053565.1 of Aquilegia eximia. NCBI lineage: Eukaryota > Viridiplantae > Streptophyta > Magnoliopsida > Ranunculales > Ranunculaceae > Aquilegia > Aquilegia eximia. The sequence goes on from JALIGU010000004.1 coordinate 22,005,446, forward strand.
GATTTTGTCCGGACATTCGGTTTGGTATGTACTCGATTTTTGTTCCGAACTTATAAGTGGACGAAACAGACATATTTCCTAATGGAAAACGATACACCTAAGAGACTAGCCACTCCATTACTTAACTCGGTGCGTTCTAAGGAGAAAAAACAGTGTTTCGTCGGTAAAAACTAGATTTATGTCTGTCCGTTCGGTCGGCATTTACTCGGTTTTCGGTGCGAACTTGGAAATGGACGAAACTCACATGTTTTGTAATCTAAAACTTCAAGATCGACAATGCTGAACGGGGATGTTTTAAGGCCAACATAGAACATTTGGACGATTGGAACGGGGTTTTGTCCAAACATTCGGCTTGGTATGGACTCGATTTTTGTTCCGAACTTATAAGTGGACGATGGAAAGCGATAACTCTAACAGACTTGCCACTCCATTGCTTAAATCGAGGCGTACTAAGGCGAAAAAACAATGTTCCTTCCTTAAAAACGAGATTTATGTCCCTCCGTTCGGTCGGATTTTACTCGGTTTTCGATCTGAACTTGGAAATGGACGAAACTCACTTGTTTTGGAATCTTAAACCTCAAGATCGACATGGCTTAGCCGGAACGTTTTAAGGCCAATATAGAACATTTGGACCATGGGAACGGGGTTTTGTCCGGAGATTCGGCTTGGTATGTACTCGATTTTTGTTCCGAACTTATAAGTGGACGAAACACACATGTTTCCCAATGGTAAACGATACACCTAAGAAACTAGCCACTCCATTACTTAACTCGGGGCGTTCAAAGGTGAAAAAACAACGTTCCGTCCGTAAAAATGAGATTTATGTCCGTCCGTTCGGTCGGCATTTACTCGGTTTTCGGTCGAACATGGAAATGGACGAAACTCACATGTTTTGTAATCTAAAACCTCAAGATCGACAAGGCTTAGCCGGGACGTTTTAAAGCCAATATAGAAAATTTGGACCATGGGAACGGGGTTTTGTCCGGACATTCGGCTTGGTATGTACTCGATTTTTGTTCCGAACTTATAAGTGGACGAAACAGACATATTTCCTAATGGAAAACGATACACCTAAGAGACTAGCCACTCCATTACTTAACTCGGGGCGTTCTAAGGAGAAAAAACAGTGTTTCGTCCGTAAAAACTAGATTTATGTCTGTCCGTTCGGTCGGCATTTACTCGGTTTTCGGTGCGAACTTGGAAATGGACGAAACTCACATGTTTTGTAATCTAAAACTTCAAGATCGACAAGGCTGAGCGGGGATGTTTTAAGGCCAATATAGAACATTTGGACGAATGGAACGGGGTTTTGTCCAAACATTCGGCTTGGTATGGACTCGATTTTTGTTCCGAACTTATAAGTGGACGATGGAAAGCGATAACTCTAACAGACTTGCCACTCCATTGCTTAACTCGAGGCGTACTAAGGCGTAAAAACAATGTTCCTTCCTTAAAAACGAGATTTATGTCCCTCCGTTCGGTCGGCTTTTACTCGGTTTTCGATCTGAACTTGGAAATGGACGAAACTCACTTGTTTTGGAATCTTAAACCTCAAGATCGACAAGGCTTAGCAGGAACGTTTTAAGGCCAATATAGAACATTTGGACCATGGGAACGGGGTTTTGTCCGGAGATTCGGCTTGGCATGTACTCGATTTTTGTTCCGAACTTATAAGTGGACGAAACACACATGTTTCCCAATGGTAAATGATACACCTAAGAAACTAGCCACTCCATTAATTAACTCTGGGCGTTCTAAGGTGAAAAAACAACGTTCCGTCCGTAAAAACGAGATTTATGTCCGTCCGTTCGGTCCGCATTTACTCGGTTTTCGGTCGAACTTGGAAATGGACGAAACTCACATGTTTTTTAATCTAAAACCTCAAGATCGACAAGGCTTAGCCGGGACGTTTTAAGGCCAATATAGAAAATTTGTACCATGGGAACGGGGTTTTTTCCGGACATTCGGCTTGGTATGTACTCGATTTTTGTTCCGAACTTATAAGTGGACGAAACACACATGTTTCCTAATGGAAAACGATACACCTAAGAGACTAGCCACTCCATTACTTAACTCGGGGCGTTCTAAGGAGAAAAAACAGTGTTTCGTCCGTAAAAACTAGATTTATGTCTGTCCGTTCGGTCGGCATTTACTCGGTTTTCGGTCCGAACTTGGAAATGGACGAAACTCACATGTTTTGTAATCTAAAACCTTAAGATCGACAAGGCTGAGCGGGGACGTTTTAAGGCCAATATAGAACATTTGGACCATGGGAACAAGGTTTTGTCCAAACATTCGGCTTGGTATGGACTCAATTTTTGTTCCGAACTTATAAGTGGACGATGGAAAGCGATAACTCTAACAGACTTGCCACTCCATTGCTTAACTCGAGGCGTACTAAGGCGAAAAAACAATGTTCCTTCCTTAAAAACGAGATTTATGTCCCTCCGTTCGGTCGGCTTTTACTCGGTTTTCGATCTGAACTTGGAAATGGACGAAACTCACTTGTTTTGGAATCTTAAACCTCAAGATCGACAAGGCTTAGCTGGTACGTTTTAAGGCCAATATAGAACATTTTGACCATGGGAACAGGGTTTTGTCCGGACATTCGGCTTGGTATGTACTCGATTTTTGTTCCGAACTTATAAGTGGACGGAACACAGATGTTTCCCAATGGAAAACGATACACCTAAGAGACTAGCCACTCCATTGCTTAACTCGGGGCGTTCTAAGGCGAAAAAACAATGTTCCTTCCTTAAAAACGAGATTTAAGTCCGTCCGTTCGGTCTGCTTTTACTCGGTTTTCGATTTGAACTTGGAAATGGACGAAACTCACTTGTTTTGGAATCTAAAACCTCAAGATCGACAATGCTTAGCCGGGACGTTTTAAGGCCAATATAAAACATTTGGACCATGGGAACGGGGTTTTGTCCGGACATTCGGCTTGGTATGTACTCGATTTTTGTTCCGAACTTATAAGTGGACGAAACACACATGTTTTCGCATGGAAAAGGATAACTCTAAGAGACTAGCCACTCCATTGCTTAACTCGGGGCTATCTAAGGAGAAAAAACAAATGTTTTGTCCGTAAAATTGAAATTTATGTCCGTCCGTTTGGTCGGCATTTACTAGGTTTTCGGTCAAAACTTGGAAATGGAAGAAACTCCCTTGTTTTGGAATCTGAAACCTCAAGATCGACAAGGCTTAACCGCGACGTTTTAAGGCCAATATAGAAAATTTGGACCATGGAAACGGGGTTTTGTCCGGACATTCGGCTTGGTATGTACTCGATTTTTGTTCCGAACTTATAAGTGGACGATGGAAAACGATAACTCTAAGAGACTAGCCACTCCATTGCTTAACTCGGGGCGTACTTAGGCGAAAAACAATGTTCCTTCCTTAAAAACGAGATTTATGTCCCTCCGTTCGGTCAGCTTTTACTCGGTTTTCGATCTGAACTTGAAAATGGACGACACTCACTTGTTTTGGAATCTTAAACCTCAAGATCGACAAGGCTTAGCCGGGACGTTTTAAGGCCAATATAGAACATTTGGACCATGGGAACGGGGTTTTGTCCGGACATTCAGCTTGGTATGTACTCGATTTTTGTTCCGAACTTATAAGAGGGCGAAACACACATGTTTCCCAATGGAAAACGATACACCTAAGAGACTAGCCACTCCATTACTTAACTCGGGGCGTTCTAAGGAGAAAAAACAATGTTTCGTCCGTAAAAACTAGATTTATGCCTGTCCGTTCGGTCGGCATTTACTCGGTTTTCGATCCGAACTTGGAAATGGACGAAACTCACTTGTTTTGTAATCTAAAACCTCAAGATCGACAAGGCTGAGCGGGGACGTTTTAAGGCCAATATAGAAAATTTGGACAATTGGAACGGGGTTTTGTCCAAACATTCGGCTTGGTATGTACTCGATTTTTGTTCCGAACTTATAAGTGGACGATGGAAAGCGATAACTCTAACAGACTAGCCACTCCATTGCTAAACTCGAGGCGTACTAAGGCGAAAAAACAATGTTCCTTCCTTAAAAAGGAGATTTATGTCCCTCCGTTCGGTCAACTTTTACTCGGTTTTCGATCTGAACTTGGAAATGGACGAAACTCACTTGTTTTGGAATCTTAAACCTCAAGATCGACAAGGCTTAGCCGGTACGTTTTAAGGCCAATATAGAACATTTGGACCATGGGAACGGGGTTTTGTCCGGACATTCGGCTTGGTATGTACTCGATTTTTGTTCCGAACTTATAAGTGGACGAAACACACATGTTTCCCAATGGTAAACGATACACCTAAGAAACTAGCCACTCCATTATTTAACTCGGGACGTTCTAAGGTGAAAAAACAACGTTCCGTCCGTAAAAACGAGATTTATGTCCGTCCGTTCAGTCGGCATTTACTCGGTTTTTGGTCGAACTTGGAAATGGACGAAACTCAAATGTTTTGTAATCTAAAACCTCAAGATCGACAAGGCTTAGCCGGGACGTTTTAAGGCTAATATAGAAAATTTGGAAAATGGGAACAGGGTTTTGTCCGGACATTCGGCTTGGTATGTACTCGATTTTTGTTCCGAACTTATAAGTGGACGAAACACACATGTTTCCCAATGGAAAACGGTACACCTAAGAAACTAGCCAATCCATTACTTAACTCGGGGTGTTCTAAGGTGAAAAAACAACGTTCCGTCCGTAAAAACGAGATTTATGTCCGTCCGTTCGGTCGGCATATACTCGGTTTTTGGTCGAACTTGGAAATGGACGAAACTCACATGTTTTGTACTCTAAAACCTCAAGATCGACAAGGCTTAGCCAGGACGTTTTAAGGCCAATATAGAACATTTGGACCATGGGAACGGGGTTTTGTCCAAAAATTTGGCTTTGTATGTACTCGATATTTGTTCCGAACTTATAAGTGGACGAAACACACATGTTTTCGCATGGAAAACGTTGACTCGAAGAGATTAGCCACTCCATTGCTTAACTCGGGGCGTTCTAAGGCGAAAAAAACAATGTTCCTTCCTTCAAAACAAAATTTATGTCCGTCCGTTCCGTTGGCTTTTACTCGGTTTTCGATCTGAACTTGGAAATGGACGAAACTCACTTGTTTTGGAATCTAAAACCTCAAGATCGACAAGGCTTAGCCGGGACGATTTAAGGCCAATATAGAACATTTGGACCATGGGAACGGGGTTTTGTCCGGACATTCGGCTTGGTATGTACTCGATTTTTGTTCCGAACTTATAAGTGGACGGAACACACATGTTTCCCAATGGAAAACGATACACCTAAGAGACTAGCCACTCCATTGCTTAACTCGGGGCGTTCTAAGGCGAAAAAACAATGTTCCTTCCTTAAAAACGAGATTTAAGTCCGTCCGTTCGGTCTGCTTTTACTCGGTTTTCGATCTGAACTTGGAAAGGGACGAAACTCACTTGTTTTGGAATCTAAAACTTCAAGATCGAGAAGGCTTAGCCGGGACATTTTAAGGCCAATATAGAATATTTGGACCATGGGAACGGGGTTTTGTTCGGACATTCGGCTTGGTATGTACTCGATTTTTGTTCCGAACTTATAAGTGGACGAAACACACATGTTTCCCAATGGTAAACGATACACCTAAGATACTAGCAACTCCATTACTTAACTTGGGGCGTTCTAAGGTGAAAAAACAACGTTCCGTCCGTAAAAATGAGATTTATGTCCATCCGTTCGGTCGGCATTTACTCGGTTTTCGGTCAAACTTGGAAATGGACGAAACTCACATGTTTTGTAATCTAAAACCTCAAGATCGACAAGGCTTAGCCGGGACATTTTAAGGCCAATAAAGAAAATTTGGACCATGGGAACGGGGTTTTTTCCGGACATTCGGCTTGGTATGTACTCGATTTTTGTTCCGAACTTATAAGTGGACGAAACACACATGTTTCCTAATGGAAAACGATACACCTAAGAGACTAGCCACTCCATTACTTAACTCGGGGCGTTCTAAGGAGAAAAAACAATGTTTCGTCCGTAAAAACTAGATTTATGTCTATCCGTTCGGTCGGCATTTACTCGGTTTTGGGTCCGAACTTGGAAATGGACGAAACTCACATGTTTTGTAATCTAAAACTTCAAGATCGACAAGGCTGAGCGGGGATGTTATAAGGCCAATATAGAACATTTGGACCATTGGAACGGGGTTTTGTCCAAACATTCGGCTTGGTATGGACTCGATTTTTGTTCCGAACTTATAAGTGGACGAAACACACATGTTTCCCAATGGTAAACGATACACCTAAGAGACTAGCCATTCCATTACTTAACTCGGGGCGTTCTAAGGAGAAAATACAATGTTTCGTCCCTAAAAACGAGATTTATGTCCGTCCGTTCAGTCGGATTTTACTCGGTTTTCGATCTGAACTTGGAAATGGACGAAACTCACTTGTTTTGGTATCTAAAACCTCAAGATCGACAAGGCTTAGCCGGGACGTTTTAACGCCAATATAGAACATTTGGACCATGGGAACGGGGTTTTGTCCGGACATTCGGCTTGGTATGTACTCGATTTTTGTTCCGAACTTATAAGTGGACGAAACACACATGTTTCCCAATGGTAAACGATACACCTAAGAGACTCGCCATTCCATTACTTAACTCGGGGCGTTCTAAGGTGAAAAAACAACGTTCCGTCCGTAAAAATGAGATTTATGTCCATCCGTTCGGTCGGCATTTACTCGGTTTTCGATCGAACTTGGAAATGGACGAAACTCACATGTTTTGTAATCTAAAACCTCAAGATCGACAAGGCTTAGCCGGGACGTTTTATGGCCAATATAGGAAATTTTGACCATGGGAACGGGGTTTTGTCCGGACATTCGCCTTGCTATGTACTCGATTTTTGTTCCGAACTTATAAGTGGACGAAACACACATGTTTCCCAATGGTAAACGATACACCTAAGAAACTAGCCACTCGATTACTTAACTTGGGGCGTTCTAAGGTGAAAAAACAACGTTTCGTCCGTAAAAACGGGATTATGTCCGTCCGTTCGGTCGGCATTTACTCGGTTTTCGATCGAACTTGGAAATGGACGAAACTCACATGTTTTGTAATCTAAAACCTCAAGATCGACAAGGCTTAGCCGGGAGGTTTTAAGGCCAATATAGAAAATTTGGACCATGGGAACGGGGTTTTGTCTGCACATTCGGCTTGGTATGTACTCGATTTATGTTCCGAACTTATAAGTGGACGAAACACACATGTTTCCCAATGGAAAACGATACACCTAAGAGACTAGCCACTCCATTACTTAACTCGGGGCGTACTAAGAGAAAAAACAATGTTTCGTCAGTAAAAACTAGATTTTTGTCCGTCCGTTCGGTCGGCATTTACTCGATTTCGGTCCGAACTTGGAAATGGACGAAACTCACATATTTTGTAATCTAAAACCCCAAGATCGACAAGGCTGAGCGGGGACGTTTTAAGGCCAATATAGAACATTTGGACCATTGGAACGGGGTTTTGTCCAAACATTCGGCTTGGTATGTACTCGATTTTTGTTCCGAACTTATAAGAGGACGATGGAAAACGATAACTCTAAGAGACTAGCCACTCCATTGCTTAACTCGGGGGGTACTAAGGCGAAAAACAATGTTCCTTCCTTAAAAACGAGATTTATGTCCCTCCGTTCGATCGGCTTTTACTCGGTTTTCGATCTGAACTTGGAAATGGACGAAACTCACTTGTTTTGGAATCTTAAACCTCAAGATCGACAAGGCTTAGCCGGGACGTTTTAAGGCCAATATAGAACATTTGGACCATGGGAACGGGGTTTTGTCCGGACATTCGGCTTGGTATGTACTCGATTTTTGTTCCGAACTTATAAGAGGACGAAACACACATGTTTCCCAATGGAAAACGATACATCTAAGAGACTAGCCACTCCATTACTTAACTCGGGGCGTTCTAAGGAGAAAAAACAATGTTTCGTCCGTAAAAACTAGATTTAGGTCTGTCCGTGCGGTCGGCATTTACTCGGTTTTCGGTCCGAACTTGGAAATGGACGAAACTCACATGTTTTGTAATCTAAAACCTCAAGATCGACAAGGCTGAGCGGGGACGTTTTAAGGTCAATATAGAACATTTGGACCATTGGAACGGGGTTTTGTCCAAACATTCGGCTTGGTATGTACTCGATTTTTGTTCCGAACTTATAAGTGGACGATGGAAAGCGATAACTCTAACAGACTAGCTACTCCATTGCTTAACTCGGGGCGTACTAAGGCGAAAAAACAATGTTCCTTCCTTAAAAACTAGATTTATGTCCCTCCGTTCGGTCGATTTTTTCTCGGTTTTCGATCTGAACTTGAAAATGGACGAAACTCACTTGTTTTGGAATCTTAAACCTCAAGATCGACAAGGCTTAGCCGGTACGTTTTAAGGCCAATATAGAACATTTGGACCATGGGAACGGGGTTTTGTCCGGACATTCGGCTTGGTATGTACTCGATTTTTGTTCCGAACTTATAAGTGGACGGAACACACATGTTTCCCAATGGAAAACGATACACCTAAGAGACTAGCCACTCCATTGCTTAACTCGGGGCGTTCTAAGGGGAAAAAACAATGTTCCTTCCTTAAAAACGAGATTTAAGTCCGTCCGTTCGGTCTGCTTTTACTCGGTTTTCGATCTGAACTTGGAAATGGACGAAACTCACTTGTTTTGGAATCTAAAACCTCAAGATCGACAAGGCTTAGCCGGGACGTTTTAAGGCCAATATAGAACATTTGGACCATGGGAACGGGGTTTTGTCCGGACATTCGGCTTGGTATGTACTCGATTTTTGTTCCGAACTTATAAGTGGACGAAACACACATGTTTTCGCATGAAAAAGGATAACTCTAAGAGACTAGCCACTCCATTGCTTAACTCGGGGCGTTCTAAGGAGAAAAAACAATGTTCCGTCTGTAAAATTGAAATTTATGTCCGTCCGTTTGGTCGGCATTTACTAGGTTTTCGGTCAAAACTTGGAAATGGACGAAACTCCCTTGTTTTGGAATCTGAAACCTCAAGATCGACAAGGCTTAACCGCGACGTTTTAAGGCCAATATAGAAAATTTGGACCATGGAAACGGGGTTTTGTCCGGACATTCGGCTTGGTATGTACTCGATTTTTGTTCCGAACTTATAAGTGGACGATGGAAAACGAAAACTCTAAGAGACTAGCCACTCCATTGCTTAACTCGGGGCGTACTAAGGCGGAAAACAATGTTCCTTCCTTAAAAACGAGATTTATGTCCCTCCGTTCGGTCGGCTTTTACTCGGTTTTCGATCTGAACTTGGAAATGGACGAAACTCACTTGTTTTGTAATCTTAAACCTCAAGATCGATAAGGCTTAGCCGGGACGTTTTAAGGCCAATATAGAACATTTGGACCATGGGAACGGGGTTTTGTCCGGACATTCGGCTTGGTATGTACTCGATTTTTGTTCCGAACTTATAAGAGGACGAAACACACATGTTTCCCAATGGAAAACGATACACCTAAGAGACTAGCCACTCCATTACTTAACTCGGGGCGTTCTAAGGAGAAAAAACAGTGTTTCGTCCGTAAAAACTAGATTTATGTCTGTCCGTTCGGTCGGCATTTACTCGGTTTTCGGTCCGAACTTGGAAATGGACGAAACTCACATGTTTTGTAATCTAAAACCTCAAGATCGACCAGGCTGAGCGGGGACGTTTTAAGGCAAATATAGAACATTTGGACCATTGGAACGGGGTTTTGTCCAAACATTCGGCTTGGTATGTACTCGATTTTTGTTCCGAACTTATAAGTGGACGATGGAAAGCGATAACTCTAACAGACTAGCCACTCCATTGCTTAACTCGGGGCGTACTAAGGCGAAAAAACAATGTTCCTTCCTTAAAAACTAGATTTATGTCCCTCCGTTCGGTCGACTTTTACTCGGTTTTCGATCTGAACTTGGAAATGGACGAAACTCACTTGTTTTGGAATCTTAAACCTCAAGATCGACAAGGCTTAGCCGGTACGTTTTAAGGCCAATATAGAACATTTGGACCATGGGAACGGGGTTTTGTCCGGACATTCGGCTTGGTATGTACTCGATTTTTGTTCCGAACTTATAAGTGGACGGAACACACATGTTTCCCAATGGAAAACGATACACCTAAGAGACTAGCCACTCCATTGCTTAACTCGGGGCGTTCTAAGGCGAAAAAACAATGTTCCTTCTTTAAAAGCGAGATTTAAGTCCGTCCGTTCGGTCTGCTTTTACTCGGTTTTCGATCTGAACTTGGAAATGGACGAAACTCACTTGTTTTGGAATCTAAAACCTCAAGATCGACAAGGCTTAGCCGGGACGTTTTAAGGCCAATATAGAACATTTGGACCATGGGAACGGGGTTTTGTCCGGACATTCGGCTTGGTATGTACTCGATTTTTGTTCCGAACTTATAAGTGGACGAAACACACATGTTTTCGCATGGAAAAGGATAAATCTAAGAGACTAGCCACTCCATTGCTTAACTCGGGGCGTTCTAAGGAGAAAAAACAATGTTCCGTCCGTAAAATTGAAATTTATGTCTGTCCGTTTGGTCGGCATTTACTAGGTTTTCGGTCAAAACTTGGAAATGGACGAAACTCCCTTGTTTTGGAATTTGAAACCTCAAGATCGACAAGGCTTAACCGCGACGTTTTAAGGCCAATATAGAAAATTTGGACCATGGAAACGGGGTTTTGTCCGGACATTCGGCTTGGTATGTACTCGATTTTTTTTCCGAACCTATAAGTGGACGATGGAAAACGATAACTCTAAGAGACTAGCCACTCCATTGCTTAACTCGGGGCGTACTAAGGCGAAAAACATGAATATATAATACAACAACAATAACATGGGTGTGGGAGTGGGTCCAAGCGACAAGCCTCTCAATTCCTCTAATACAACTACAATAACATGAATATATAAGTAACTTTGTATATAAAATGAATGGGAAAAAAAAAAGTTTACAAGTAGATCAAACAACATACCATTCTCAATTTCTTCAAGGACCTCAAGTTTCTCTTCAAAATCAGTTGTTGGCATGGGACTTCTTAGCCAATCTTGGGTGCATATCAAGTTTTCTACAACCGTAGGAGTCAAAGAGCTTCGAAATGGATCAAGGATTCGACCGGCGGTACTAAAAGCACACTCTGAAGGAACCGATGTCACCGGAATAGATAATATATCACGTGCCATCATTGCAAGTGCATGATATGTTGACACTTTCTCTCGCCACCAAACCAAGATATCAAAGTGGTTAGTGTCATCCTCTATAATATCATCACCCAAATACCTATCCAAATCATTTGATGTTTCTCCACTATTCTTTCTTTTCAATAAACCTTTAAACAAGTCTTTTGTACTATTAGTACATTTCTTTGCTTGGGGATTAGCCACACCATCATCTTGAGAGTTAGAAGATTTATTATTCATAATCGATGCAAATTCTACCTTATAATGAGAATAAAGACGAGCCATCAAGTTCTTCAATCTCTCAACATAAGCATTCACTTTTTGAGCTCTTTCTTCATCGGTTAAAGTGTCAAGCTTCCCCAAGTAGGAAGCATACCAAAACTCCACATAGTTCAACTTATACCAAGGATCCAAAATTATTGCAACAACGAGAATTGGATTCAAAAAGTCAATTTGACAATATTTATCCTTTTCATTCATTTTCATTGTCATGGTAGCAAAAAATTTATTTTCACTACTCAATTGTTCAAGAATAAGATCTTTGACTTGTGTTATCTCATCAAAGTATGCATTGGACGTGACATACTTCGAACCGGAGACAGGTTTTGTTAGCTCATAAAATTCTTCCAAAAACATATGCAAAGCTTTCAATGTGCTCCAATCATTATCATCCATCACTCCCAAATAACAATCAAACTTGTAACATCCATCATGATAATGTAAATTACTAAATATTTGCTCAAACTCTAAAGCCGCATTAATCATAAGGTAGGTTGAATTCCATCTTGTTTTAATATCTAAAGAAACAACCCTCTTCGTAGTTACATTCTCATCCAAAGCACACTTTTTAGATAATTGCATACGTGATGGCCCACTCCTCACATATTTGACACTTCGACGAAGACATTTGACTATTTCTTTAACTTCTTCGATTCCCTCTCTCACGACAAGATTTATAATATGAGCAAAGCAACTTACGTGGAAACACTCACCATTCAATAGCAAAGAATTTTTTTTTATCAATCATTTTGATAAATCTACAACACATATGTCATTGTTTCGAGCATTATCAAGGGTAATAGTCATCACTTTCTCTATGTTCCACTCCAACAAACAACTTTCTAATGCTTTTGCAATAAGTTCACCCTTGTGTGGATGAGGAAGCACTTTAAAACTAATGATCTTCTTTCTAAGACACCAATCTTTGTCTACAAAGTGTGCCGTTACAACCATATACCCAAGATTTTGGATTGAGGTCCACATGTCGGTTGTAAGGCTAACCCTTGAAGACAATCCATTCACATACTCTTTCAACTTGTTTTTTTCTACATGAAACATTTTAATGCAATCCGAAGTAATAGTACGACTTGACACCACATGAAACTTAGGTTGCATTTCTTTCGTAAAACATTTTAAAACCTTCTTTCTCAACATGACTAAAAGGGAGCTCATCAATAATAATCATTTTTATAAGAACATTATAGCATTTATCTTAGTCAAACCTCCAAGTAGAAGGTTGTTCTCCCGGAAAAGAAAGCAAAGGTTGTGACTTATCTTCTTCAAAACCGGGGAACTCTTTACATTTCTTAAGGTGGTGTCACAATTTGTTTCTGCCACTAGTAGAAGGTGCATCAATTGAAAGCTTGCAATACTTACAAATAGCTTTACCTGCATATTTCTTTGTCCTTCTATTAAAATTTTGTCGAAATGAGCCCACACCCCAGAAATTCCATGGTGTCCACCAAGACTAGATTTTGGCGTGGTTTTTTGTTTCTTTTGGCTAACTTCGATACTCAGATCGCTTGTATTTGGAGTAGAACTTTCAGCCATTATAGACATCTAATTTAAGACCTACAAAATTGCATAAAAATGATGTATCACCCATTAGCACAGTAGAAAAAAAAGGAAAGGAACTAGTTGGTGCCAAATTCATATAAGGAGAAGATTCCATAACTAAATATTAAATACAAAGAAGAAACGTCTAAATCAAGCTAAAATTAATCACAAAATAAAAGAAATAGACTGAAATTAAGAGCAAATGCTAACCTTTTAAGAGTTTTAATTCACTTTAAACACTTTCTAAAATGGATGAAAAAAGAAAGGGTGTTGTTAAAATGGTTGATGAAGAGAGAATGGGTGTTGTTAATCACAAGGTTTTGCTGATAAATTCCAACTTGGTGCAAAAACTTTCATGCTATTGACGGCTTAGTGACTACTAGTAGTGTAGAGACTAGAGAGAGTTTTGGAGAGAGAGTTGCTGACGGCTCAGATTTGAAAATATTCTATCTATCTATCTATACCATAGGTGAAAATTTCGAATATATCCGAATATCCGACCTTGGAAAAACCGGAATATTCCGCGAATATCCGGACCCAAATGTCGGATATGGGAAGTTTGGCAAAAATGGTTCTCGCAAAATATTTCGCGAATATTCGCGAAAAAATCGAAAAATTGGGAGGTTTTATGCTATTGTCACGTTTTTCTTCTGGTTTCAATATATAAACTTATAATTAAAAGAAAAACATACATTGCAAATTAAACACGCGACAAATCATACAAGGAAGCTAAGACGAAACTATTACACAAGATAGTTTTACTCATAGGTGAAAAATCGTAAATATCGGGCGGATATCCACGGAACTTTTATTTGTTTCTAATATAAGAACTAAACACAAACAACCTCATAACAACTCAACCCATAGTTTTATTTTAATAATCAAAATAAAAGACATGCTAACCCCAGAATGATAGACGCCCCAAGTCAAACCGATGAGATTCGAGTCGCATACGTGTGGGGACGAACTCAGTCCAGTAATATTCCCATGACATTGTTTGCTCGTACGACCTGAATTGGTCAATATGCGTATCATATGCATCTTGATCCATACAATACGGAGAAAATGATTCAAAGATAGGAAATCCCGAGTATTGTTGAACCGGCATTAATGTATCGACTGACTGCACGTCCGACCCACTTGTCATTGGGGCCAACCAACTCCTTATATTAGGAAACCAAGAACCACTAGAATTTGGTTGGGTTTGGTAGGATGGTACACTGGAATCATCACTTTGGGAGGTTCCCATGTTCCCATAAGAAAAATGAGGATAAACATACGTAGACAACCAGTGCCAATTTGTTTGTTTAGTTTTAAGAAATCCAAGGTTTCATTAACAAGAAATATTCATATTGCTAATCTTTGGACCCTTTTTTGATAACCTCATCGAAAGTTCTAGTTTGGTGGGAATTAAAAATAAATGTGTTAATTTCAGAATCGAAAATTTCGTAAATTTCGTATTTTGCCGAATATTTCGCGAATATTCGTAAAAATCCGAGCGGCATGGGGAGGTTTATGTTTCGTTTATTATTCGTATGCCGTACCGCTCCGAATTCCCAAAAACCGGAATATGTCGTGAATATCCGCCCGACATTTTCGATTTTTTCACCTATGATCTATACAATAATACAGGGAAGGAAATCAGGTTATTGACGGCTCAGATCAGAAAATATTAGTGATTGATGGATTATAGTTAAAATTAGGTTAAAGTGTTACTGCTAACTAATTACTATTTACTACACACGCCCACTAACCCACCCGTACACACTAATATATAAATGAATATAATTAATTAACTAAATATGTAAATAATAATATGATATGATTTTACTTTAGTATTTGGCAAATATGATAGTTACTTACTTATATGTAAATAGTTACAACTTACAAGTCATTTTTTTAGCTTTTGAGAAATTATTTTATAAGTTATTATGGGAGATCACCACACAAATATATCGAACACCACATTTTCAGATAAATTTTGTGGTAAGCTAAATAAATGTGGTGCATGAGAGATTTGTATGGTGTGAGTGTGATTAAGATCTCCCATTATTATTCTTATATTTACAAAATATGATTTGTATTTCTTAATGACTTGTGAGTTGTGAACCAATGATTTGTAGTATTTTTACACTTTTATTTCACTATAAAAATAAAAATAAATTTATTTTTTGTTGTCAAAAACCCCTTTAATTTATTTATTTATTTTAATAATGAACACCTCCTTAATCACATTAATTAGTTTTAGTTTTTATTTTCATTGACTGATTTTATGAGTCTTATTCATCGGGTATATCCAAATATTTATTGTCCATCATTTTTTAATTTAGATTCTTCATGCGTCTTCTTTTTTTTTTTTTTTTACCATCTCCTTCAAGAACCTCTTCGTGGTTCTTCATCAACTCCTCTCTCTCCATTTCCTAAAATCGATCTCAAGTTCTCAACCATCTCACGATTCTATATTAGTATTTTTTATTTCTTCGTGCGAGGTTTGTATTATTTTTCTCTAATGAAATATACTTACATTAATTCAGAAATAATTCAATTATAAAATTAAGAATTCTATTTGAAAGATAGCCAACATGGTTATTTGAGTACAACAATCTATCAACTCTTAATTAATGTCCAAATAATTAATGACCTCTAACATTTAATAATAATTCAATGAAACAAACCATATTCTATAGGTGTATATGTAAGATCTCTGCAATCCAATTATTATTGTAAAATATTTTAAAATTTAATTAGTTAGAGATAGAGGTTTTTTATTTTTTGCAAACAAATTCTAATTTTCTTAGCACGTTGAGCGAAGGAAAATGTTTCATTTGAGAAGATATGACTAAATATAAATGGGAAAAATAAAATTTAGAACAAACCCAATATTTGAATTATATTATATTAATATTCTTTTATATTAATCTTTTTTATAGGTTGTATTCTTGCATTTCAATGTTAAATGTAGATAAGTGATATATTTACATTTACTTTTCTTTATATTGGAAATATAATACCATAAATTTACTACAATACTAAATGAACACAATCAATATTTTGTAATGGTCTAGAGATAACAACTTTAGCAAATATAATAATTTTTTTAATTAAATATTCTACAAAGTAAATTACATATACTGATATACGTTATAACTTATAACTAACACTAAGAGCTCCATTTTATTTGGCTTAACTACATCAATAACTTCATTACAATCACTTTCTGCGAGGTATGGAATTTTTTTCTCTCTGCTAGCTTTAGTGCAACTTCTTACGGATATTTAATTCCAATCCATACAAAACTTGCAAGTTTATAATTCATTATAGAAAATTTTAATATCATGATAAAAAAAACACGAAGTATAAACTAACCAATAATTTACTATTACATTAATTTTTTGTTGCATCATATAATGATATTTGATTACATTAAAATTTGAAATTAACTACAATTTGTTATTTCTTGAGTCCTCATGATGAAAAATCACATTTTTGAATTTAGTATATCATTTTTATGTCTATATGTACGTATATTTTCAAAAACTAGAATAATTAATTAAAATCTCTTTAAATTATCAGAAAATTTCGGAATATTTATCGAAAAATCAGATCGAAAATCAGAAAAATCAGATCGGAAATCGGATCTAAAATCGGATTCATAGAAGTAGTTCCAGTTCCGTTCCACCTTTTAACGGAAGAATCAGAAATCGGAAATTCGGAAATCGGAACTGCAAAAATCCATTCCAAATTCGGAAAAAATCGGATCGGAAAACGGAAAAATCGAAAAATCGGCAATAATTCCCACCCCTGCACAATACACACACCTAAAATTTTCATGGTTGCAAACTCGATATTTTTTTGCAACTTTTTGTCATTCACTGAATGTATATAAAACACAAGGCTAAAAATAAAAATTGCCCACCTGATTCGTCCAACGGACGTGCATTTCACTTAGTACCACCTAACTAGTAACTAAGCTGAACCCTGAAAAACTGCATGGTTGCAACTGAGAACACGACACTTCTGCACCTGAGCTGATATTGCACTCCTACTCCGCTGCACTGAAAAAAAAAAAAAAAAAAAAAAGATAAACACCAATCACCTTTCAGACATCAAGCCATCACCATTCTTCTTCATAGTAATGACAATAACAGGAAAAAAAATCTCTTTACTGCAATGGAACTTCAATAGTGGTGATATAACATTGGAAAATAGATCAAACTAGACGTGTTAGGATTACCGGCCATTCAACTGTCTGTCCCACATCAATATTCTCCGAATGTCTTGCCTACAACACCAAACAATTCAGCACTCCAATCTGCAACTTCATCAATGATAATCTTATATGTAGTGCCCCCGCTATTTGTAGTTATTGTTCCAAACACAACAACTCTTCCTCCAATACTTAACAACTGGCATGTTTGTTGAGCTGAAATAGATGATTGTCTAGGCAATGAATTCATTGGTCCCTACAATATTTATATAATGAAATTGAAGTACGGAAACACGATGACAGATTTTTTTAGCAGTTAAACTTGCATCGTTAGCTATCTCTCCGGCTCATTTTGCAGCAGAAAATAAAATTCAAACTAATGTTTATTAGTTAAGAAACACACTTTATATTATTGCTTTTATGAGTTTTAATATAAAGCGTCTGTCTCTTACCTATTTCTCTCTACAGAATCTGTACTCAAGCCACCAATCAACACAATACACTCTATGATGTCAGGTAAAAAACAGTAACTATACAAATAAAGCACAATACACGTGTAAGCTTTCAGAAAAGAATGAATTCATACCTTATGAAAAACAGGTGGGCTAGCTAAGAAATGCATAAGTGGCCTTTGTTCCGAGAAATGCACTCAGTTGTTCCTGAAGCTCCCTGCGTTCGCTTCTATCTTCAACCATTTGCTGCTCCATATTATCCACTTGGCGTTGAAGCTCCATGCGAGACATATACTCTTCACGAGATTTCTTTTTATAAGGAGCTGCAGCTGTAAGAGTGGTCTTCGAAACACCATGACCATAACCTTTTACTGTACCCCTTCCATTATTCCAAAAACCTAGTATTAATTTTTTTACAAATGTCAGCTATTTCCTCATAATATATCTCAGCCACTATATGGCTTCTTCAAAAGCAATATAAATATATATAACAAACCTCTGTAACAGGATCATTATCAAGGTCTTTGTGTTTGCTACTAGGGTCACACGCAACAATGTCTTTGATCATTTGCTGCGTATAACATGAATAGGTCAATTAGATCATATATTTAACAATTACAACTATAACATTCTGAATTTTCCCTACCATTCTTTCACCAATCTCTTCATTTAAATAAGTCCCATCAGGCGTAGTATGAGTTGTAATAAAAAAATCAGTACGCGTGCCAGATTCATTTGGATTATTGGCAACCTACAAATACGAGACACAAGACAGAAGAAAGATGACTAATAACCAGCAGTATCAACTAATTCCATCTCATTAAGGTCCAAGTCAGAATCATCCATTTCAGTTAATTTCCTGAACAGCTAGTGGAATTACCATACAACACACTCACTCTTATATCTTAATGCACAGAAGTCAGCCATATAAATGAGAAAGGGATGAATTCATACACTTCTCACAATTATCAATGATAAACTACAAGCAACAACAATTGACAACAATATTCTCAACAACCATGAACAATGAGCTACCATTCAATCAGAGCAGTAACATATAACAATTAAGCAAAAAAGTCGAGTTAATAACAACCAAGAGAGTTCATCACAAGACTAGAATTCTGGTATAGGCACTAAGAAAGAATCTAGAAACCCCAATCCATCCCACTATATATATATAGTTTTCCTACCAACATAAAAACAAAAACACAAAGACTTCAAAAAAAAAAAAAAAAAAAAAAACAAGAATTCTCAATCCTGAAACTAACTTTATTAATGTATCAAATAACCATGTGTGATTCAAAATTTTGGACTGGATATAGAATTAAAATAGAAGGCAAAGCATTATCAAACTTAGATAACCTAAATGTTTACAATAAAAAAATGAAAATTGCTAACAGAATAGATGACAAAAAGAAGAATGCTCATTTCATAAAAATTGACCTTATCAGATGACCTGAACACCACACCACTGCAATTGAGTGCAAGTATTACGTTTCCAGCTTGCAAAAGGAAACTTTACAATCACGAAAACCATTCTTGTGGAATACAACAACCAATCAAACCAGAATATATAAAACATAGTTAAAAGTATGTATACGCTGATAACCACGTTTTGGGAAGGATGTTTTATAACCTTAAGAGCCTTGTCAATTTACGTTTTCATTCCAATCATTGACATTTTTTGCAGAAACTATCTTCTTTATAAATATTTTGAAAGTTGGCAAGTTGTCACTTTTTTGCAAACTACAAACAAATCAATGACTCGTGGACTGATATTTGGAGGGTCTACGGATAAAGGGGGTGAGGCAGGGGAAAACACAAGAATATATGAAAAGCTTACATTGCTTTCAAGGTCAGGAAAGTTGTCGGAGTGGATGCTAAGGAAAATTTTTTGTGGTTGCAACCATTCAACCCATTTGTACTTACAATCATAGTTTAAAATGCCGATTTCGAGCGAAATTTCGAATCCTGGAAAAACGGTATATGCCGAGATTTCGACACTAAAAAAGAATTTGGAATATGAGTGAATGTAAATATTCCCGGATATTTATATATCCAATTTCTCAAATCCCGGCATAATTCGTGGGATATCTGCAGATATCCCTGATATTTTAAACTATGCTTACAATTTAGCTTTACCTAAATTCAAAAAAACTAATGCTTTGAAATAATAAAGTTTCTTTTAATAAGCGCCATATAAAAAGGTGTGTTGCCCAACAAAAAATAAGTGTCATATAAGCAAATCTCAATTGCAATAGTTTCATTACAATTATGAATATAGAGTATAACTAGGTTTAGATGAAGCAAATGACCATTACACAAAATCAACAGATACGCACCAGTTTCTATATTGGTCATCTGTTGGCAAATTGAGTACTATTGTGTAAGTACTAACCACATAAAGAAAAATCTAATAGTGATGTGGGGACGAATTAAGGTTTAGCTGAATCCAACCATCCAAAACATCACTTACAACATTGCTGATCTCTACCGTTTTCTCGATGGCCTTGTTGACCTCAGTGCTTTAGTGTATGTGACCAAGTTTTCTATTGAATGTTTAAATCCCTTGAGTTTTCATTATAATTAATTTTCTGGTATTTTTCATTAAGAATGTTGAGCCTGAAGCCCCTCCGGTACAACAACCCAGTAAAATGGTACCCAGGAAACATTCTTATGTTGAAATCATGTCTGGTTCCCTAAATTTATTTCTTGAACTTCTATACTAGAGAACTTATATCCTACTTCAGAACACACGGGCACTCCAGCCACTCCTGACAAGATGGCATTTTGTTCCATAACTATGCCTTCACTTTGTTTACAACAATGTTACCTAAAACGTGGATCGTTCTGGTACGTGAAACGGGAACAAGAACGTAGAACGGTATGTACATGGAACGCGGAATGATAAGGGTATATACCTCTACGCGTACCATATTTGTTTGTGTGTTGCAAAGACTGTTTTTCTTAGTGAAAGAGAGCTTCATTTTATAGTTGTTTTTCAGTTTTAAGAGTCTGGAGAATTTTGTTTTGGGTTTCTAAAACTAATTCTCACGTAGTGGTTAATCTCTAGGACTCAATATCTTATCCTAATATATTATTACCAAAAAATCAGGAGATTTAAATCTAAAACTAAGGAGTTTTAATTTAATTGAAATTCTACTATATTAAAGTGATTTTTGGCCTATTGGATCATATCAAACAGGACCACCTTATCAAATCTACAGAAATCTTTAGATAGAAGAAAGTAAAACGTATTGCGATTGGAAATGCACGTTCCAAATCGCAAATCGTGGGTATGTGAGCGATTTATGGCAACCCTGGTTTACAGAGACCTCAAGTTGAATGAATCCTTTCATTTGTATCAAGTTTTGATACATGTTTAGGCATATCGCCAGGTTCAGGCTTAAGCCATAGAAAGAAAGAAGTAGCACAAAAAAAATACAAGTACAAGAAATACATGTTTAGCTGTTACTCTGATATATATTGTTGGCAAACCTAGCAGATTAGATTAACAATAGTCGATTAATCTTCATAATAAACCAACCAAAGCCTAAACAAAACTCAAAATAACCTTATAGGCTATGACATGCCAATCAGGGACTCCCATACCAAATTATATATTGAACATCAAACGTGTTGTTTTCTAAGCAACAAGAACTGTTGGGATACAATTAAAGTAAAGCAGATTCTGAAATTGAAACAACAAATGAAATTGGCCAGTAAAAGAACAATAAAAAACAGATTTTCAAATTAAAATTTCAATCTTTAAGAAATTGAGAGCATACAAATCCAAAGAAACCTAATTCTAAAATAAAATTTTCAAACTTTTTAGTAATTAAAGGGTAGAGAAGGCAAAACTAACCTGATTAAAGAAAAGTCTCTGCCGAAACCATCACCAAAGCCACCAACAATCACCTCCAGAGTTGGTTGCAAATAGAAACTAATTAGAAATAAGCTAAAGAAGAAAATAGGAGGCAAGATCAAGGAAATGCTTACCAGCGATCGAAACGAAAAAGAAGAATAAGTAAATCCTCTGAACCGTTCGCGGTAGCTTTAAGCGTTTTGTTTTTTTGTTTTTGATTTTTTCCTTTACCAAGATGAAAAAAAAGGAAACACATTTTTTTTTTTTTTTTTTCAAGAAAACCCTTTTCTTTCCCGAACTTGGTGGCGGGAATTCAATTTTTTTATTATTTCGTAAGCGGGAGTTATCTCCAAAAAGAACGACTGTCTACATCCTCTATAACGACAGACTTTATCAGTTGTTTCAATACAATTATTTCAAACCGTCGTTTATTCTGAGATAGTAGCGTCGTTTATCCTCATTTTTGGCGTAGTGATAGTCTAAGAGACTGAAGGACTTTTGTTGATCTTACGGGACTTTTCTTGTTTATAGTCAAAAGGACTTTTCGTTGATCTTTAGGGACTTTTCTTGTTTATAGTCCAAGGGAGAGGGACTTTCGTTGATCTCCACAGACTTTACTTCTTTGTATTGTAATGGACTTTTCTTTTCCCACATTCCATCTTGTTTATAGTCCAAGGGACTAAGAGACTTTTGTTGATCTTAAAGGACTTTTTTTGTTTATAGTACAAGGGACTTTTCGTTGATCTTAAGTGACTCTCCTTGTTTATAGTCAAGGGGACTAAGAAACTTTCATTGATCTCAACGGACTTTACTTGTTTATAGTCCAATGGACTTTTCTCTTCACATTCACATCTTGTTTATAGTCCAACAGACTGAGGGACTTTCGTTGATATTTAAGGGACTTTTCGTTAATCTTAAGGTTTTTTTTTTGTTTATAGTCCAAGGGACTGAAGGACTTTCGTTGATCTTAAGGGACTTTTCTTGTTTATAGTCTAAGGGACTGAAGGACTTTCGTTGTTCTTACGGGATTTTTTTTGTTTATAGTCCAAGGGACTTTTCGTTGATCATAACGAACTTTTCTTGTTTATAGTACAGGGGACTGAAGGACTTTCGTTGATCTCAACGGACTTTACTTGTTTATAGTGCAATGGACTTTTCTCTTCACACATTCCATCTTGTTTATAGTCTAAGGGACTGAGGGACTTTCGTTGATCTTACGGGACTTTTCTTGTTTATATTCCAAGGAACTTTTCGTTGATCTTAGGGGACTTTTCTTCTTTAAGGTCCAAGGGACTGAAGGACTTTCGTTGATCTCAAGGGACTTTACTTGTTTATAGTGCAATGGACTTTTCTTTTCCCACATTCAATCTTGTTTATAATCCGAGGGACTGAGGGACTTTCGCTGATCTTAAGGGACTTTTCTTGATTATAGTCTAAAAGATTTTTCGTTGATCTTAAGAGACTTTTCTTGTCTATAGTCCAAGGGACTGAGGGACTTTCGCTGATCTTAAGGGACTTTTCATATTTATAGTCCAAAGGACTTTTCGTTGATTTTAAGGGATTTTTCTTGTTTATAGTCCAAAGGACTGAGAAACTTTCATTGATCTCAACGGACTTTACTTTGTATATAGTCCAATGGACTTTTCTCTTTCCACATTCACATCTTGTTTATAGTCCAAGGGACGGAGGGACTTTCGTTGATATTAAGGGACTTTTCTTGTTTATAGTCCAAGGGAATTTTCGTTGGTCATAAAAGACTATTCTTGTTTATAGTCCAAGGGACTGAGAAACTTTCGTTGATCTTAAGAGACTTTTCTTGTTTATAATCTAAGGGACTGAGGGATTTTCATTGATCCTACGGGACTTTTCTTTGTTTATAGTCCAAAGGACTGAGTGACTTTCACTAATATAAAAGGACTTTTCTTGTTTATAGTCCAAGGGACTGAGAGACTTTCGTTGATCTTAAATAACTTTTCTTGTTTATAGTTCAAAGGACTGAGGGACTTTCGTTGAACTTAAGGGATTTTTCTTGTTAATAGTCTAAGGGACTGAGGGACTATCGTCGATCTTAAGGGACTTTTCTTGTTTATAGTCCAAGGGACTTAGGGATTTTCGTTGATCTCAACTGACTTGATGTGTTTATAGGCAAATGAACTTTTCTCTTCCCACATTCAAATATTAATTATAGTCCAAGGGACTAAGGGACTTTCGCTGATCATAAGGGACTTTTCTTGATTATAGTCCAAGGGATTTTTCGTTGATCTTAAGGGACTTTTCTTGTTGATAGTCTAAGGGACTGAGAGACCTTTCGTTGATCTTAAGGGATTTTCTTGTTTATAGTTCAAGGGACTGAGGGACTTGTATTGATCTCAACGGAACTGAACGTTCGTACCCATCAGAGATAACCGGAGCTGAACGTGGAACAGATGAATCAGCTCAAGCTACAAGAGATGATTGATTTAGCTGTTTCCAACAAGGCTAACCGGGTCGAACGAATCAAGAAGCTCACTATCTCAAGGTTGGTTGTGTCACCTTTGGCAGAAGAGGTCAGGAACCACATAGTCTCGGCCAGCTTCAAGCAGCCACCCTTCGAACAGTACGACTAGACGAGCGGCTGCTCGGTCCAGCATGTCATGAACTACAAAAGCACCATGGCCATTTGGGATCATGATGACAGGCTACTCGCAAAAGATGTTTGTTGCTTCGCTCAAAGGCGAAGCACAGACTTGGTATCACAACCTGCCACCCGCATCCGTCCGTACATTCGTGCAACTAGCAGAGTACATTCGTGAACAGATGAAGTCGTAGCATTGGTACAGGTATGCGCCTCTGATGTCAGAAGTTTTCTATGGAAAGATATAATCCGCAAGTTTGGGATTTCGCAAGAGCTGGTCTCAGATAACGGAAAACAATATCTGGTTGTTTTGCAAGTCTTTGGGGATCAAACACAACTTCTCAGCCCCATACTACCCTCAGGAAAATGGGCAAGCAGAAGCGTCCAATCGGGTCATCTTGGATACACTCAAGAAGCGATTGGATAAAGCAAAAGGCAACTGGGTGATGCAACTCCCGAGGGTCTTATGGGCATACCGGACCACTCCCAAAAGGTCCACCGGTATGACACCCTTTCAGCTTACCTTCGGAGCGGAAACGGGAATGCCTACAGAACTGCTGGCTCCAACAACTCGCACTGATCTAGTCCTTACCAGGGAGAATGAAGGGATCCTAGCAAGAGAAAAGGCCGTTCTTGACGACAAGAGAGAACAAGCCCTGCAACACCTCCTCCGGTAACAGGAGACCATTAAAAGAGGATACGACAAGCGAGTCGTAGAAAGGAAATTCAATCCAAGCGACTGGGTCATGAGGAAAGTCAAGATCAATAAAGATTCTTTTCCGCAAGAATTTGAGTACCTTGTATTATTTACTGCTGAAAATCCTAGTGCAAGACCATGTCTCCACTAAGGTTCACGATGCCCGGACCTAGTTTCAGATCCTGATTAAGTCCTAAATGCAAAGTTATGCTCTTTTTAGGCAAAAGATGCCCGAACCTAGCTTCCGGTCTTGAAAACCAATGATGACAGGGACTGAAAACCCCATCCAATGCAGGATTCCCGGACCTATTTTCCGATCCTGATTAAATCCTAAATGCAGAGTTATGCTCCTTTTAGGCCCAAGACGCCCGGACCTAGCTTTCGGTCTTGGAAAGCAAGGATGGCAGGGACTGAAAACCCCATCCAACCCAGGATGCTTGGACCTAGTTTCCGATCCTGATTAAGTCCTAAATGCAGAGTTATGCTCCTTTTAGGCCCAAGACGCCCGGACCTAGCTTCCGATCTTTGAAACCAAGGATGACAGGGATCGAAAACCCCATCCAACCTGGGATACCCGAACCTAGTTTTCGATCCTGACAAGTCCTAAATGCAGAGTCATGCTCCCTTTAGGCCTAAGATGCCTGGACCTAGCTTCCGGTCTTAGTAGAATTGGTGACAGAGTACCAACCTCCACTCAGCAAGTCCTGTGCCAACCTCTACAGGGCGGCTAGGCCTAGAATTCTTGGACAGATTTCCAGTTCGATTGGGTCGCTGAGCCTGGTTCTGGTAAAATTTTAAGAGCGAGGCTATCCACCCTTAGAAATCGGGGCTGTTAGACAAGCTAGTCCGCCTCCGGGTTAAGTCTTGAAAGACATGGTTAAACCTCTTTTATGCAAACAAACCATGGATCGTCGTGAGAATAAAGCATCAAACTTGATGAAGTCAGCAAGATAAAGAATTGTTATCGTCCCCAGGAAAATTCCTTAAAACGATAAGGGGGCGAGGGAGCTAGACAGTTATAATAAATGTTGAAAATTAAAGAAAAGATATCTAACAAGATTTTCTTTGCACAACGAAATTTTTTATTTCTTTTTAGATAAAGAGATACACAAGTGGGAATCCCTTGGCAACCGGGACAGGAGCCTACTGCAGAAACTAACCAAGCTAAGGCTGAGAAGAAAGACCGGAGCCATCACCACCCTTCTTCGCCTTCTCCTTCTCCAGCTGGTCGAGGACGTGCTGATAGGCAGTCTTCGCCAGCCAAAGCTCCTCAGTCGCACGGTCATAGGCCGCCTCCTTGAGGGAAAGGCGCCGGTCCAACTCTAACTTCAACTGGGTCAACTTCCCGCAAGTGGCCTCCAGCTCCGCCAAGGAGGCCTTGGCATCTTCCTCTCTCTGAAGGGCAACGGTTAGAGTAAAATCCAGGTTGTGGTAGTCAGCAGCCATGAACCGCTTGTCCTGCTCTAGAGCCCACCGGTCGCTGTTCGCCGCTGTCAACGACAAAGCTAAAGTCACGATTCAAGGCAGAAAATCGTACCGCAATGAGGTTATGAACCGTTACCCTCATCGCCCGATCGCGAAAGAGACGACTGCAATACGCCTGGTCTTCTGGAAGCAGATTCCGGAAGATGTAATCGAAGGCAGTGTGGATGTTCATGATACCGAAGTCCCCAATCGTCATTGGTTCCCCATTCAGGAAGGTAGGATGGAGAACGCCGACAATGGAAACTCCGGGGTAGCCTCAGGCTAGTAGTCGCCCGGTTCGGGGCCCAATTACACTGTTAGGCCGGTGGGCAGATCAGTATACGGAACCTGATCACCCCACCCATAAACTGAAGCTTCATCATCAGCAGTGTCCGGCACAGTAAACTCTACCTCTGTCTGGACATCCTCGATAGCCAGCGCATCTTCAACAGGGACCTGGGAGCCACTACCAATCTGGGTAGTCCGCGTCACCGGTCCCCTCAGCGCCCGGGGAATCCCTTCTCAGACGAACAACCACCCCTTGATTAGCAGGGGAGGCAGAAGAAGCTCTCTTCGAGCCCCTGGCAGACTCGTCCACGACGGCCTTACCCCTTGGATCAACCGGAGCAGGGGTCTGGATAGAAACAATTTCAACAACAAGAGGTTGAGAAGTTCTTACCTCCACCGAGGCCTCAGTGCCAGCATCTACAGCACGACGTCCACTTCATCCGGTTGACCCCCCGAAACTACAATTGGGTCACCTCCCTCGACAGCGGAAGCAACCACGGCCTCATCAGACACACCTCTCACCATCTCCGGTTGGGCTAGGTTCTCCACTTCAGCATGTACCTGCACCAGGGTAGGAAAGAATCCTTCAGTAGCTGATTCACCGGACCAGTGTGGAAGAAGAAGTCCACTATCCCTCGACAATAGGCTTGGGTCATCGGAGGAGTCAGAAGACCCATAGAAAACATGTGGTCTCCTCCGGCGACCCAAGGGAGGGTTTGAATTACAAACAGAGCAAGCGTCAGATACCTGAACATCCCCGACAGCTGGGATGACTTCCGGTGGAGCATCCGACATAAGCTCATCAGGAGGAGAGCTGCCCCTGACTGGAACAGCCTCGTCGGGCCAGTTATCCATCTCCTCCCTGAGATCAACAGCTCCACTCTCGACCGGAGGCTCCTCCCTAGCACTGGGAACCGCACTCTCCACAGGGGCAACACCCTCACCGGAGCTAGAGTCAACCTCCACGACTTGCGGAGGAACCGGCAGGGCCGCAAGTCTGGCCGGGAAGCGAAGATGTACCACTATCTGGTCCGGGAACCTCAAGTCCCGTAGATCCCCCGGCAGGCTGAAGAAACGCTCAATATTGCCTTCATCCGCGGAGGAATCTACACCCGCCGACAGTAACACCTGGAGCTGGTGTTTCCCTGCGAATAAAGGCACGAAACTGTTCTTGAGCCGGAGCTCAGCAAGCACGCAAGGCACGAGGACAAAAAGAATAAAACTAAGGTCAGATACGTGCTTACCTATGAAGTCCCGCGGCACCTGGATGTTGTGGTCAGACGACCACCCTGATACCCGGTAGCAGGGCTCGAACCAGTTCCCGTAGTGATTGGGAATCTCAGACAGCCTCCGGCCGGTGCGCCAGGAGATGGCATAGAAGTAGCGCTCCTTAGCCTCTCGAGCAACCAGCTTCATCAGCAGGAACATCTCGACCAGGCCAAATGGGACCCTGAAGTGATGGGCAATCAGCCCGATCCGGTGCACGATCATCCAGAAGGACACATGCATCTAACCCGGTGGGATTCCCCACCATGACAACAAAAGCAAGATTGTAGGAGGCAGCGGGAGTTGCATACCGTATAGAAGCTGGTAGAGGCTCACCGCAATCAAGTTGTCGGAGCAACAATCAGAAATTTAGGGATGGTAGCCGAACCTGACCCGAGTTAAAATTCCTGAACCGAGACGCAGCGGTTGACGGAACGTTAGGGAGTCCGGAGACGTCGGTGGGGACCTCGGGAAGAGTTATCTTTTCTGTTTAAAAGTTTGCCCACACTGGAAACGGCTCAGTCGGAGGTAGGGTCCAGCGTCTGGAAGAGCACCGCACGTCGCGTGGTGTCCGGTGCGCCCCCGGCGGTTCTTGAAAATCTGGAGGACCGAATGCCGATTGCGCCCGGTCGTACTCATAAACGCATCATATCTCTAAGGTGAACAGCCTCCGACCGAGCTGTTCCTGGACCTCCGCCGCGCTCATTCGCTCAAGCTCGGGATTTCGAGGAAGATTGGAGGAGGCATGCTAGCTCCTCCCGGGTCTTTCCGTTGAGGGGTCTACAGCACTCAGAGGGACCACCTCCTCCACGCTGGCAGGCGAATTCAGTTCAGAAGCCAAAATTTCACTCGGTCCGCCTGCATCAACGACGGGACGAGGAACCGAAGTCTGAGGTTCCTCGTCACTGCTAGAGCTCAACACAATGTTCCTTCTCATTTTTCGTAGGAAGATTAAGCAAACTTTCACCGGAATTCAAGCAATTCAGGACCTAGGGTTCCGACAATGCAGCTGAAAGAGAAATGAAGCAGAAAGAGAAAGAGGGAAGGGAAGTGATTCCCACTTTCTCTAAAATTTTCTTTTATAAGTGAAAGCCGAGGTCCATCAGCTAATGGTCTTCCAAGTCTCATTAATGGATCCTCCATTAATTCAAGAGCATTGAATCATCAAAGTTAATGACTCGGTCAGCGAAGAGTCACAAGCTTTCACTGGAAGTTGTAAACTGTACATCTTTTTCGCCATAAAAAAAGATTCAGATAAGACAAAGTGGAGCCCACTTAATACAGTCAGCTGGGACCCACATCATACAGTCAGCCGAAATCCACTCAGCAAGTACAGATGGGGCCCACATGGTCCAGGTCAGCGACATGTGGACCGCCACGATCAAAGGTTGGTTGACCAACAATGTTTCTTCACTCATTACGGCAAGAAAATGATCGGAATTACCTACCGGAGGTCAAGAACGTAATAAGAGGAAATATCATTTTATTACGAAAAAGCATGATACGGGGTGCACCAAATCCCCTACATAGTGCGACCGGAGCAAGATTACATCAGTGGGGAAGACGGGGTCCTGACTAGACCCCTCCGGTGAGTCCAGAAGACCGTACTTGATCTTGGAAGCCGCATACCCGGCCCTCCAGAATGAAGTAACAACGAAATCCCCTCGCTCCATGGCTTCTGCCAGCTCGGCCACCTTCTCCTCCAGCTTATCCTGGTAGTATTTCACGGTCTCCTTGATACCCGCCATCCGGGTATCATGCATATCTTCATTGATAAGTTGCCCCTCCTGAAGCTCGTCAATCCTTCTCCTCAGCCACCTGACGAGACAATTTCCGAATGATCTCGGACCGATTGTCACTCACTGCACTCGAGAGTGATCTGGAATCTGCCATTGCTAAAGCTGCAGGAAGGAGCTGGATTTTGGGGAGACTCCTTCGCTTATGAGAAAGGAAGTCACAAGCCACTCTAAGCAGGTAACGTTTTACAAGGGACTGGTGTCACTCACAAGAACACCCTTGTCCCAAAAGAACTGAAGAGTTAGTGATTCATCATTTGGAAAAAGACAAAGACGAAATAAAGAAAAAATTTCATTAATTCGTCTTACTCGAGGGCACTACTCCTCTACATAGTGCAGAAAGCCAGGGGAATACAGTTCAAGGATTCTTCTCTTCCTTGACTGGATGTTACCCCAGCTTCTTCAGCAGAAGATAAGCGGTGGCCAGTTCACTCTGAAAAGCCCGGATCCGCTGAGTGGCAGCCTCAAGCCTCCGGCTCTTATCAGCAAGTTGTCCGTTCAAGGCAAACAAGCTCAAGCGCACTTGACGGATGTCCTCCAGACAGGCGCTCGTCATCAACTCCATATGGCGCCCCCGGTCCTCAACCTCCAGAGTCATCTTCTCCCGCATATCTACAGTGTACTTCTTGATGGTGCTCCGGTCGTCGGCCATTCTTCAGCAGAAGCAGCAGCAGCACAATAGTAACAAAGAGCGGAGGAAAGGAAGTGGATATCCTTCTACGCCTCTGGTTCGTTATTTATAAGAGGAAGGGGCAAACCCGATTCCTTGATCCAAGGGATTTGGAATCGTCACCAAGGAGTCGTATCAAGGAAGGAATCCTCTAAATCTCAATAGCCGGGGAAGATATTTCGAAGATCTTTCCCAAGCAGATTTTTTACTACTTGACAAAGAGGGGGGACGATGTGTGTATCCTAGGTAAAATACCCGACAAGTGTCATCGGTGGCTGTATAAAAAGCCAAACCGAGAGCACCTGAGCGTTAGCCAGCCAGACCTCGACTACCGGGTAGGGCCTAACCCGGTCTCAAGGGGACCACAAACGCTCTGTGGATCCTGACCCACCGGATGGTCAACGACCAGTGGGTGGGGCCCCGATTACTGTATAAAAAGTTAAACTGTGGGCTCCCATACATCAACCAGGCCCGCCTCAATCAAGTAAGCCAGGTCCGGCCCATTGAAGTCCATCGGCGGCAAAGGCTCGTCCAGAGGCTTACCATTGAAGTCCAAAGGACCTGGCCAGGGTGTATGCAATGAAAATTGGGCCTCCAGACTAAGGAGTCTAGCCCAAGTCTTTGCTTTCAAACTTGATCAAATCCAAGTCCCAACTAACTGGATAAGTCCAGCAAGATTCCAGGCTAACAAAATCCACTGTTCTAGCCCGCTGGAGAAGATAAAAGAAGACCCAGGTTGAACCAGAGCCTATCAGAGAATGCCACGTGGCAATCGCCCTGGTCAAAGGGGATTCAAACCGAGGGATAACCGCCAAGCAGCATGTGCGCTATCTCTGCGGGAGCATCTTCACAGTTGAACAGCCTGAGTTCATGGAGTCGAAACCGGATGAGCTTGGTAGAAGCAGAGACTTGAGCCAGCCTCCTCCGGTCCACTATAAATGCAGGAGTTCTCAACCTCTTGAACTAGGAGTCTTTCACTAACCAAACTCCATTAGAGCATGGTGGAAGCAGAGACTTGATTCCAAGTTCATCACTTTGGATACGTAGGCAGCCTGATCCCATCAGGTCCAGTCTCATTGTATACCCCCATACCATCTCAGTCTGTACAAGGCTTTCATTGTAACCTTTCGATTAATCATACAAATCTCGAGTGTGGATCAAATTTTTGCACCGACAATAGTCCAAGGGACTGAGGGAGTTTCATTGATCTCGACGGAATTTACTTGTTTACGACGTCCAATGGACTTTTCTCTTCCCACATTCCATCTTGTTTATAGTCCAAGGGATTGAGGCACTTTTGCTGAGCTTAAGGGACTTTTTTTGTTTATAGTCCTAAGGACTTTTCGTTGATCGTAAGGGACTTTTCTTGTTTATAGTTTAAGGGACTGAGGGACTAGCATTTATCTCAACGGACTTTACTTGTTTATAGTCAAATGGACTTTTCTCTTCCCACATTCACATCTTGTTTATAGTCCAAGGGACTGAGGGACTTTCAACGATTTTAAGGACTGAGGGACTTTCAACGATTTTAAGGACTGGGGGACTTTCGTTGATCTTAAGGGACTTTTTTTGTTTATAGTCGAAGGGACTGAAGGACTTGTGTTGATCTTACGTGACTTTTCTTATTAATAGTCCAAAGGACTTTTCGTTGATCTTAAGGGACTTCTCTTCATTATAGTCCAAGGGATTGAAGGAATTTCGTTGATCTCAACGGACTTTACTTGTTTATAGTGCAATGGATTTTTCTCTTCCCACATTCCATCTTGTTCATATAATCCAAGGGACTGAGGGACTTTCGCTGATCTGAAGGGACTTTTCTTGATTATAGTGCAAAAGATTTTTTATTGATCTTAAGCGACATTTCTTGTTTATAGTCCAAAGGACTTCGTTGATTTTAAAGGACTTTTCTTGTTTATAGTCCAAGGGACAAAGGAACATTCATTGATCTCAACGGACTTTACTAGTTTATAGTCCAATAGACTTTTCTCTTCCCAGATTGAAATCTTGGACGGAGAGACTTTCGTTGATATCAAGGGACTTTTCTTGTTTAAAGTCCAAGGGAATTTACGTTGATCTTAAAAGACTATTCTTGTTTATAATCCAAAGGACTAAAAGACTTTCGTTGATTTTAAATGACTTTTCTTGTTTATAGTCCAAAGGACTGAACGACTTTCATTGATCTCAAGAGACTTTACTTGTTTACAGTGCAATGGAATTTTCTCTTCCCACATTCCATCCAAAGGACTAAAAGACTTTCGTTGATTTTAAATGACTTTTCTTGTTTATAGTCCAAAGGACTGAGGGACTTTCGCTGATATTAAGGGACTTTTCTTGTTTATAGTCCAAGGGAATTTTTGTTGATTTTAAAGGACTTTTCTTGTTTATAGTCCAAAGGACTGAGGGATTTTCGTTAATCTTAAGGGACTTTTCTTAGTTATAGTCCAAGGGACTGAGGGTTTTCGTTCATCTCAACGTACATTACTTGTTTATAGTGCAATGGACTTTTCTCTTCCCACATTCCATCTTGTTTATAGTCCAAGGGACTGAGAGACTTTCGCTGATCTTAAGGGATTTTTCTTGTTTATGGTCCAAGGAATTTTCGTTGATCTTAAGGGACTTTTCTTATTTATCATCCAAGGGATTTCGTTGATCTTACGGGACTTTTCTTGTTTATAGTCCAAGGGACTGAGGGACTTTCATTGATCTCAACGGACTTTGCTTGTTTATAGTCTAAGGGATTTTTTGTTGATCTTAAGGGACTTTTCTTGTTTGTATTCTAAGGAACTAAGGGACTTTCGTTGATCTCAACGGAGATTACGTGTTTATAGTCGAATGGACTTTTCTCTTCCCACATTCACAATTGTTTATGGTCAAAGGGACTGAGGGATTTTCGTTGATCGTAAGGGACTTTTCATGATTATAGTTCAAGGGATTTTTCGTTGATCTTAAAGAACTTTTCTTGTTGATAGTCCAAGGGACTGAGAGACTTTTCGTTGATCTTAAGAGACTTTTCTTGTTTATAGTTCAAGGGACTGAGGGACTTTCATTGATCTCAACGGAATTTACTTATTTATAGTCCAATGGACTTTTCTCTTCCCACATTCCAACTTGTTTATGTTCCAAGGGACTGAGGCACTTTTGCTGATCTTAAGGGATTTTTTTTTTTTGTTATAGTCCAACGGACTTTTCGCTGATCTTAAGTGACTTTTCTTGTTTATAGTCCAAGGGATCGAGGGACTTTCATTGATCTCAATGGACTTTACTTGTTTATAGTCCAATGGAGTTTTCTCTTCCCATATTCACATCTTGTTTAAAATCCAAGGGAGTGAGGGACTTTCATTGATATTAATGACTGAGGGACTTTCGTTGACCTTAAGGAACTTTTCTTGTTTATAGTCTAAGGGACTGGTGGACTTTCGTTGATCTTATGTGACTTTTCTTGTTTATAGTCCAAAAGACGTTTCGTTGATCTTAAGGGACTTTTCTTCTTTATAGTTCAAGGGATTGAAGGAGTTTCGTTGATCTTAACAGACTTTACTTGATTATAGTACAATGGACTTTTCTCTTCCCCTATTTGTTTTATAATCCAAGGGACTGAGGGACTTTCGTTGATCTTAAGGGGCTTTTCTTGATTATAGTCCAAAGGATTTTTTCTTGATCTTAAGGGACTTTTCTTGTTCATTGTCCAAGGAACTGAGGGCATTCGCTGATCTTAAGGGACATTTTCATGTTTATAATCCAAAGGACTTCGTTGATCTAAAAGACTTTTCTTGTTTATAGTCCAAGGGACTGAGGGACTTCCATTGATCTCAACGGACTTTACTTGTTTATATTGCAATGGAATTTTCTCATCCCACATTGACATCTTGTTTATAGTCCAAGGGACGGAGGGACTTTCATTGATATTAAGGGACTTTTCTTGTTTATAATGCAAGGGAATTTTCATTGATCTTAAAAGACTATTCTTGTTTATAGTGCAAGAGAATGAGAGACTTTCGTTGATTTTAATGGACTTTTCTTGTTTATAGTCCAAAGGACTGAGGAACTTTCGTTGATCTTAACGGACTTTACTTGTTTACATTGCAATGGAATTTTCTCTTCCCACATTCCATCTTGTTTACGGTCCAAGGGACTGAGGAACTTTCGCTGATATTAAGGGACTTTTTTTGTTTATAAACCAAAGGATTGAGGGACTTTCGTTAATATTAAAGGACTTTTCTAGTTTATAGTCCAAGGGACTGAGGGACATTTGTTGATCTTTAAGGGACTTTTCTTGTTTACAGTCCAAAGGACTTTTCGTTTATCTTAAGGGACTTTTCGTTTATCTTAATGGACTTTTCTTTTTTATAGTCTAGGTCTGAGGGACTTCCAATGATCTCAAGAGACTTTTCTTGTTTATAGTCCAATGGACTATTCTCTTCCCACATTCACATCTTGTTTATAGTCCAAGAGACGGAGTGACTTTCGTTGATATTATGGGACTTTTCTTGTTTATAATCCAAGGGAATTTTCGTTGATCTTATGGGACTTTTTTTATTTATAGTCCAGGGGACTAAGGGCTTTTCGATGATTTTAAGGGACTTTTCTTATTTATAGTCCAAGGGATTTAGGGACTTTCATTGATCTCAACAGACTTTACTTCTTTATAGTCAATGGGACTTTTCGTTGAACTTAAGGGCTTTTCTTGTTTATAATCCAAGGGAGTGAGGGACTTTCGTTGATCTTAAGAGACTTTTCTTGTTTATAGTCCAAGGGACTGAGGGACTTTCGTTAATCTCAACGGACTTTACTTGTTCAGAGTATGATGGACTTTTCTCTTCCCACATTAAAATATTGTTTATAGTCCAAGGGACTAGGGGACTTCCGTTTATCTTAAGGGACTTTTCTTATTTATAGTCCAAGCGACTGAGGGACTTTCGTTGATCTCAACGGACTTTAGTTGTTTATAATCAAATGGACTTTTCTCTTCCCACATTCACATATTATTTATAGTCCAAGGGACTGAGGGACTTTCGCTAATCTTAAGGGACTTTTCTTGATTATAGTCCAAGGGATTTTTTGTTGATCCTAAGGGACCTTTCTTGTTGATAGTTTAAGGGACTGAGGGACTTTTCGTTAGACCAAAGGACTGAGGGACTTTCATTGATCTCAACGGACCTTATTTTTTAATAATCCAATAGAATTTTCCCTCCCTACATTCACATCTTGTTTATAATCTAAAGGACGGAGGGACTTTCGTTGATATTAAAGAAATTTTCTTGTTTATAGTTGAAAGTTATTTTCGTTGATTTTTGGGACTTTTCTTGTTTATAGTCCAAGGGATTGAGGAACTTTCGTTTATCTTAAAGGACTTTTCTAGTTCATAGTCTAAGGGACTGAGGGACTAAGGAACTTTCGTTGATCTTAAGGGACTTTTCTTGTTTATAGTTTAAGGGACTGAGGGACTTTCGTTGATTTTATGGGACTTTTCTTGTTTATAATCCAATGGAATTTTCGTTGATCTAAAGGGACTTTACTTGTTTACAGTGCAACGGACTTTTCTCTTCCCACATCCCATCTTGTTTATAATCCAAGGGACTAAGGGACTTTCGCGGATCTTAAGGGACTTTTCTCGTTTATAGACAAAGGGACTTTTCGATGATCTTAAGAGACTTTTCTTGTTTATAGTCTAAGGGACTGAGGGACTTTCGTAGATCTTAAGGGACTTTTCTTGTTTATAGTCCAAGAAACTGATGGAATTTCATTGATCTCAACGGACTTTACTTGTTTATAGTCCAATGGACTTTTCTCTTCCTACATTCACATCTTGTTTATAGTCCAACGGACTGCGGGGCTTTCGTTGACTTTTCTTTTTTATAGTCCAAGGGACTTTTATCTTCCCACATCCCATCTTGTTTATAGTCCAAGGGACTGATGGACATTCGCTGATCGTAATGGAATTTCCTTATTTATAGTCCAAGGGACTTTTCGTTGATCTTAACTCTTAAGGGACTTTTCTTGTTTATATTCCAAGGGACTGAGGGACTATCGATGATCTTCAAAGACTTTTCTTGTTTATAGTCCAAGGGAATGAGGAATTTTCATTGATCTCAACGGACTTTACTTGTTTATAGTCCAATGGCCTTTTCACTTCCCACATTTACATCTTGTTTATAGTCCAAGAGACTGAGGGACTTTTGTTGTTTAAAGTCCAAGGGACTTTTCATTTATCTTAAGGGACTTTTCTTTTAAATAGATTGAAGGACATTCGTTGATCTTAAGAGACTTTTCTTCGTTTATAGTGCAAGGGACTAAGGGACTTACGTTGATCTTAAATACTTTTCGTTGATCTATAGTCCAAGGGACTGAGGGACTTTCGTTGATCTTAAGGGACTTTT
Source organism: Aquilegia eximia (assembly GCA_023053565.1). Taxonomy (NCBI): domain Eukaryota; kingdom Viridiplantae; phylum Streptophyta; class Magnoliopsida; order Ranunculales; family Ranunculaceae; genus Aquilegia; species Aquilegia eximia. Next base: position 22,042,228 of record JALIGU010000004.1, read on the forward strand.
TCTTGTTTATAATTTAATGGATTGAAGGACTTTCGTTCATCTTACGGGAAATTTCTTTTTTATAATCCATGGGACTTGGAGACTTTCGTTGATCTTACGAGACTCGTCCAAGGGACTTTTCGTTGATCTTAAGGGACTATTCTTGTTTATAGTCCAACGGACTGAGGGACTTTCCTTGATCTCAACGGACTTTACTTGTTTATAGTGCAATGGATTTTTCTCTTCCCACATTCCATCCTTTCTATAGTCCACGAGACTGAAGGACTTTCAGTAATCTTAAAGGACTTTTCTTGTTTATAGTCCAAGAGACTTTCCGTTGATCTTTGTTGGAAGTTATTGTAATAGTAGTGACTTGTCTAACACACTTCTTTCATTATATATACAAGTTATGTCTCACATTGAGACATATAGTTTTCCACCCTAATATTCTACTTCTAGTATAATTCATCTTTTATACTTCTAGTTGGTATCACAGCCAAGTGAGGTCATGATTTTCGGCCACCGGTGACACTAACTCAGGTGCCGGTGGCCAGAGCTCCGGCAAAGTCTTTTTGTCAAATTTGTGTCTTTGTTTCTGCTGTTTTTTTTCTGCGCCTTGTGCTATTGTTTTTTTTTTCCTGAGTACTGTTCATCAAGTACTGTTCACGTTTACTGTTCATTAGTACCGTTCACCGGAATCACTGTTCATCCGGAGTATTGTTCACAGTTCACTGTTTATTGGGGTTTTGTGTGCGTTGTTGATGTCATACGCGACTTGTCCAGCGCTTTCTAGGGCCTTGTATGCGTTGCTGTCGTAGTGCGCCGCTCTTGTTCAGCCTTTTCGAGGGCCTTGTTTGCGTTGTTGATTTCATGCACCATTCTTGGGCTTTTTCTGCACTGCCACCACTGAATCTTCTGCGCTGCCATCCGTGTTCAGCCCTTTCAACGACTTTGTTACTCCAAAATCAGCCTTCTTTCGTCCTGGAGTACCTCGTCTTTATTGATTTTTGAAGTTATATCGGATGCTTGTGGAAAGTAAACCCTAGCCACCGAAAAGAACATGACCCTAGTCACCACCACTACCTCCGGTGTCTTTCTTAATTGAGCAGCTGGTAATCCCTGCTCCTTTATTGTCTCTGCAGCTGGACATCCCTGCAGACGGTTCTTCTCGCAGCTGGTCATCCCTGCCATTGAACATCCTGCCCGATGTCGTTCTCATGATACTTTGTCGGGGATGTGAGAGAATTTATTTTTTTTTTTTTTTTGTATTTCAATCTGAACATTCAGACCTTGAGGGGGAGTGTTGGAAGTTATTGTAATAGTAGTGACTTGTCTAACACACTACTAGTAGTAGTGACTTGTCTAACACACTTCTTTCATTATATATACAAGTTATGTCTCACATTGAGACATATGGCTTTCCACCCTAATATTCTACTTCTAGTAAAATTCATCTTTTATACTTCTAGTATCTTAAGGGACTTTTCTTGTTTGTAGTCCTAGGGATTGAGGGACTTTTCTTGTTTGTAGTCCTAGGGATTAAGGGACTTTTCTTGTTTGTAGTCCTAGGGATTGAGGGATTTTTCCTTGATCTCAACGGACATTATTTGTTTATAGTCCAAGGGACTTTTCATTGATCTCAAGGAACTTTATTTATTTATAATCCAAGGGACTGAAGGACTTTCGTTGATCTTAAGGGACTTTTCTCGTTTAAAATCTAAGGGACTGAACAACTTTCATTGATCTTACGGGGCTTTTCTTGTTTATAGTCTAAGGGACTGAGGGACTTTCGTTGATCTCAACAGACTTCTGTATATACTTTATAGTCTAATGGACTTTTCTCTTCCCACATTCACATCTTGTTTATAGTCCAAGGGACTGAGGGACTTTCGTTGATCTTAAGGGATTTTTTTTGTTTATGGTCCAAGGGACTTTCCTCTTCCCACATCCCATCTTGTTTATAGTCCAAGTGTAACGCCCCGGGATTTCGTCCTCGCTCATCCCGGTGCGTCGAGCACCATACCGCTCGCTAATGTCAATATTGTCCCCCTTTAGTCACTGCGGATATCCAGCAGTAGAGGGTTTTGGATCAGGGCCCACCCATGTGGTTTACCCCAAAAGGCCTTGACATTAGTTAGAGTATGGTTAAGCTCTACATACTACCAATACAACCACTTCCTTGGCAATGTGGGACTAACACCAACTCATGGGTGTTACAATCTCACCACCTTAGAAATAGAGCCGTCCTCGGCTCTGCAGTACACTCAGTACAGTCCCAAAATCTCCGACGTTCCCTGCCAAGAGAGACAAGTACCTGGCGCTCCTCCGGCCCTTCCAGCGTACTTCCCACCTGCAACAGGCGACCCGTCGTCGGCTCTGATACCAACTGTAACGCCCTGGGATTTCGTCATCGCTCATCCCGGTGCGTCGAGCACCATACGGCTCGCTAATGTCAATATTGTCCCTCTTTAGTCACTACGGAAAGGGACTGAGGGATTTTCGCTGATCTAAAGGGTCTTTTCTTGTTTATAGTCCAAGGGACTTTTCATTGATCTTAAGGGACTTTTCTTGTTTATAGCCCAAGAGACTGAAGGGCTTTCTCTGATCTTAAGGGACTGTTCTTGTTTATAGTCCAAGGGACTGAGGGACTTTCATTGATCTCAACGAACTTTACTTGTTTATAGTCCAATGGACTTTTCTTTTCCCAAACACATCTAGTTTATAGTCCAAGGGACTGAGGGACTTTTCTTGTTTATAGTCCAAGGGACTGAGGGACTTTGTCTGATCTTAAGGGACTGTTCTTGTTTATAGTTCAAGGGACTGAGGGACTTTCATTGAACTCAACGGACTTTACTTGTTTATAGTCCAATGGACTTTTCTCTTCCCACACACATCTAGTTTATAGTCCAAGGGACTGAGGGACTTTTCTTGTTTATAGTCCAAGGGACTGAAAGACTTTCTCTGATCTTAAGGGACTGTTCTTGTTTATAGTCCAAGGGACTGAGGGACTTTCATTGAACTCAACATACTTTACTTGTAAATAGTCCAATGGACTTTTCTCTTCCCACATTCACAACTAATTATAGTCCAAGGGACTGAGGGACTTTCAATGATATTAAGAGATTATAGTCCAAAGGACTTTTTGTTGATCTTAAGGGACTTTTCTTGTTTATATTCCAAGGGACTGAGGGACTTTCGTTGATATTAAGGCACTTCTCTTGTAAGTCCAAGGGACTTTTCGTTGATCTTAAGGGAGTTTTCTTGTTTATAGTCCAAGGGACTGGGACTTTTGTTGATATTAAGTGATCTTATAGTCCAAGGGACAAAAGGACTTTCGTTGATCTTAACGGACTTTTCTTCTCTATAGTCTAATGGATTGAGGGACTTTCGTTGATCTTACGTGACTTTTCTTGTTTATAATCCAAGAGACTGAAGGACATTGGTTGATCTTATGGGACTTTTAATGTTTGTGGTCCAAGGGACTAAAGGACTTTCGTTGATCTAAAGGGACTTTTCTTATTTATAGTCCAAGAGACCGGGGGACTTTTTTACATCTTAAGGGACTTTTCTTGATAATAGTCCAAGGGACTAAAGGACTACCGTTGATCTTAAAGGAATTTTCTTTTTTATAGTCTAAGGGACTGAGGGACTGAGGGACTTTCGTTGATCTTACAGGACTTTTCATGTTTATAGTCCAAGAGACTTTTCGTTGATCTTAAGGGACTTTTCGTTTTTATAGTCCAAGGGACTGAGGGACTTTCATTGATCTCAACGGACTTTACTTTTTTATAGTGCAATGGACTTTTCTCTTCCCACATTCCATCTTGTTTGTAGTCCAAAAAACTGAGGGACTTTCATTGATCTTAAAGGACTTTTCTTGTTTATAGTCCAAGGAATTTTCGTTGATCTTAAGAGACGTTTCGTGTAAGGCATTGAGGGACTTTCATTGATATCAACGGACTTTCATTGATATCAACGGAATTTATAGTCTAAGAGACTGAGGGACTTTCATTGATCTTACGGGACTTTCTTGTTTATAATCAAAGGGAGTGAGGAACTTTTGTTGATTTTAAGGGAATTTCCTTATTTATAGTCCAAGGAATTTTCGTTCATCTTAACTCTTAAGGGACTTTTCTTGTTTATATTCCAAGGGACTGAGGGACTTTCGTTGATCGTAAGGGAATTTTCTTATTTATAGTCCAAGGGATTTTTTGTTAATCTTAACTCTTAAGAGACTTTTCTTGTTTATAGTCCAAGGGACTGAGGGACTATCGATGATCTTCAAAAACTTTTCTTGTTTATAGTCCAAGGGAATGAGGAATTTTCATTGATCTCAACGGACTTACTTATTTATAGTCCAATGGCCTTTTCTCTTCCCACATTTACATCTTGTTTATAGTCCAAGGGACTGAGGGACTTTTGTTGATATTAAAGGACTTTTCTTGTTTAAAGTCCAAAGGACTTTTCGTTTATCTTAAGGGACTTTTCTTTTAAATAGATTGAAGGACTTTCGTTGATCTTAAGAGACTTTTCTTCGTTTATAGTGCAAGGGACTGAGGGACTTACGTTGATCTTAAAGTACTTTTCGTTGATCTATAGTCCAAGGGACTGAGGGACTTTGTTGATCTTAAGGGACTTTTTCTTGTTTATAGTTTAATGGATTGAAGGACTTCCGTTCATCTTACCGGAAATTTCTTTTTTATAATCCAAGGGACTGGGAGACTTTCGTTGATCTTACGAGACTTTTCTTGTTTATAGTCCAAGGGACTTTTCATTGATCTTAAGGGACTATTCTTGTTTATAGTCCAACGGACTGAGGGACTTTCCTTGATCTCAACGGACTTTACTTGTTTATAATGCAATGGATTTTTCTCTTCCCACATTCCATCTTTTCTATAGTCCACGGGACTGAAGGACTTTCACTAATCTTAAAGAACTTTTCTTGTTTATAGTCCAAGAGACTTTTCGTTGATCTTAAGAGACTTTTCTTGTTTATAGTCTTAGGGATTGAGGGACTTTTCTTGTTTATAGTCCTAGGGATTGAGGGACTTTTCCTTGATCTCAACGGACATTATTTGTTTATAGTCCAAGGGACTTTTCATTGATCTTAAGGAACTTTAGTTGTTTATAATCCAAGGGACTGAAGGACTTCGTTGATTTGAAGGGACTTTTCTCGTTTACAATCAAAGGGACTGAGCAACTTTCATTGATCTTACGGGGTTTTTCTTGTTTATAGTCCAAGAAACTGAGGGACTTTCGTTGATCTCAACAGACTTCTGTATTTACTTTATAGTCTAATGGACTTTTCACTTCCCACATTCACATCTTGTTTATAGTCCAAGGGACTGAGGGACTTTCGTTGATCTTAAGGGACTTTTATTGTTTACGGTCCAAGGGACTTTCCTCTTCCCACATCCCATCTTGTTTATAGTCCAAGGGACTTTTCTTGTTTATAGTCCAAAGGACTTTTCATTGATCTTAAGGGACTTTTCTTGTTTATAGTCCAAGGGACTGAAGGACTTTCTCTGATCTTAAAGGACTGTTCTTGTTTATAGTCCAAGGGACTGAGGGACTTTCATTGATCTCAAACGGACTTTAGTTGTTTATAGTCCAATGGACTTTTCTTTTCCCAAACACATCTAGTTTATAGCCCAAGGGACTGAGGGACTTTTCTTCTTTATAGTCCAAGGGACTTTTCATTGATCTTAAGGGACTTTTCTTGTTTATAGTCCAAGGGACTGAGGGACTTTCTCTGATCTTAAGGGACTGTTCTTGTTTATAGTCCAAGGGACTTAGGGACTTTCATTGAACTCAACGGACTTTACTTGTTTATAGTCCAATTGACTTTTTTCTTCCCACACACATCTAGTTTATAGTCCAAGGGACTGGGGGACTTTTCTTGTTTATAGTCCAAGGGACTTTTCATTGATCTTAAGGGACTATTCTTGTTTATAGTCCAACGGACTGAGGGACTTTCCTTGATCTCAACGGACTTTACTTGTTTATAATGCAATGGATTTTTCTCTTCCCACATTCCATCTTTTCTATAGTCCACGGGACTGAGGGACTTTCACTAATCTTAAAGGACTTTTCTTGTTTATAGTCCAAGAGACTTTTCGTTGATCCTAAGAGACTTTTCTTGTTTATAGTCCTAGGGATTGAGGGACTTTTCTTGTTTGTAGTCCTAGGGATTGAGGGACTTTTCCTTGATCTCAACGGACATTATTTGTTTATAGTCCAAGGGACTTTTCATTGATCTTAAGGAACTTTATTTGTTTATAATCCAAGGGACTGAAGGACTTTCGTTGATCTTAAGGGACTTTTCTCGTTTACAATCTAAGGGACTGAGCAACTTTCAATGATCTTACGGGGCTTTTCTTGTTTATAGTCCAAGGGACTGAGGGGCTTTCGTTGATCTCAACAGACTTCTGTATATACTTTATAGTCTAATGGACTTTTCTCTTCCCACATTCACATCTTGTTTATAGTCCAAGGGACTGAGGGACTTTCGTTGATCTTAAGGGACTTTTATTGTTTATGGTCCAAGGGACTTTCCTCTTCCCACATCCCATCTTGTTTATAGTCCAAGGGACTGAGGGATTTTCGCTGATCTAAATGGACTTTTCTTGTTTATAGTCCATGGGACTTTTATTGTTTATAGTCCAAGGGACTTTTCATTGATCTTAAGGGACTTTTCTTGTTTATAGTCCAAGGGACTGAGGGACTTTCTCTGATCTTAAGGGACTGTTCTTGTTTATAGTCCAAGGGACTGTGGGACTTTCATTGAACTCAACGGACTTTACTTGTTTATAGTCCAATGGACTTTTCTCTTCCCACACACATCTAGTTTATAGTCCAAGGGACTGGGGGACTTTTCTTGTTTTTAGTCCAAGGGACTTTTCATTGATCTTAAGGGACTTTTCTTGTTTATAGTCCAAGGATCTGAAGGACTTTCTCTGATCTTAAGGGACTGTTCTTGTTTATAGTCCAAGGGACTGAGGGACTTTCATTGATCTCAACGAACTTTACTTGTAAATAGTCCAATGGACTTTTCTCTTCCCACATTCACAACTAATTATAGTCCAAGGGACTGAGGGACTTTCATTGATATTAAGAGATTATAGTCCAAGGGACTTTTTGTTGATCTTAAGGGACTTTTCTTGTTTATATTCCAAGAGACTGAGGGACTTTCGTTGATATTAACGCACTTCTCTTGTTTATAGTCCAAGGGACTTTTCGTTGATCTTAAGAGAGTTTTCTTGTTTATAGTCCAAGGGACTGGGACTTTTGTTGATATTAAGTGATCTTATAGTCCAAGGGACAAAAGGACTTTCGTTGATCTTGAGGGACTTTCGTTGATCTTACGAGACTTTTCTTGTTTATAATCCAAGAGACTGAGGGACATTGGTAGATCTTATGGGACTTTTAATGTTTGTGGTCCAAGGGACTAAAGGACTTTCGTTGATCTAAAGGGAATTTTCTTATTTATAGTCCAAGAGACCGGGGGAGTTTTTTACATCTTAAGGGAATTTTCTTGATAATAGTCCAAGGGACTAAAGGACTTCCGTTGATCTTAAAGGAATTTTCTTTTTTATAGTCCAAGGGACTGAGGGACTTTCATTGATCTGAACGGACTTTACTTGTTTATAGTGGAATGGAATTTTCTCTTCCCACATTCCATCTTGTTTATAGTCCAAAAAACTGAGGGACTTTCACTGATCTTAAAGGACTTTTCTTGTTTATAGTCCAAGGAATTTTCGTTGATCTTAAGAGACGTTTCTTGTTTATAGTCCAAGGCATTGGGGGACTTTCATTGATCTCAACAGACTTTACTTGTTTATAATCTAAGGGACTGAGGGACTTTCGTTGATCTTACGGGACTTTCTTGTTTATAATCCAAGGGACTGAGGAACTTTTGTTGATTTTAAGGGAATTTTCTTGTTTATAGTCCAAGGGACTGAGGGACTTTCGTTGATCTTAAGGGACTTTTCTTATTTATAATCCAAGGGACTGAGGGACTTTCGCTGATCTTAAGAGACTTTTCTTGTTTATAGTCCAAGGGACTAGGGGACTTTCATTGATCTCCACGGACTTTACTTGTTTATAGTCTTAAGGGACTGAAGGACTTTCGTTGATATTACAGGACTATTCTTTTTTATAGTCTAAAGAACTTTTCGTTGATCTCACGGGACTTTTCTTGTTTGTAGTCCAAGGGATTTTTCGTTGATCTTAACTTGTTTGTAGTCCAAGGGATTTTTCGTTGATCTTAAGGGACTTTTCTTATTTATAATCCAAGGGACGGAGGGACTTTCGTTGATCTTATGGGATTTTTCTTGTTATAGTCCAAAGGACAAAGGGACTTTCGTTGATCTTAAGGGATTTTTCTTGCTTATAGTCTAAGGGAGTGAGGGACTTTTGTTGATCTTACGGGACTTTTCTTGTTTATAGTCCAAGGACTAAGGGACTTTCGATGATCTCAACAGACTTTACTTGTTTATAGTGCAATGGACTTTTCTCTTCTCACATTCCATCTTGTTTATAGTCCAAGGGACTGAGGGACTTTCGCTGATCTTTAAAGACTTTTCTCTTGCCAGATTCCATATTGTTTAGAGTCCAAGGGACTGAGGGACTTTCGTTGATCTTAAAGGACTTTTCTTGTTTATAGTCCAAGGGAGTTTTCGTTGATCTTAAGGGATTTTTCTTGTTTATAGTCTTAAGGGACTGAGGGACTTCCACTAATCTTAAGGGAGTTTTCTTGTTTATATAGTCTAAGGGACTTTCATTGATCTCATTCAGATGTAAATGATTCACAGTTCCAAGTTGAAAGAGATATTTGACCAATGAAAATCATAAGGTGTTTAAGTTGTTGCAAGGTTTTAGTGATGAGCTACAATATAAGTCTTATCTGATCATTCTCCTAGTTGTATAACCTAAGGTAGGCCCAATGACACAGAACAGTCAAGAAATGTAGCATAAAATGAATACAAGTCTTCTATAATCAGTGACATAAAACGATGAGATAATCTCTAACCTTTTTAGATATTTCTTGTGAACCTTCAGTGCCCGCAAGCTTTTTTGGCATTAAGACTTCCATTAATGTCATTCAATATCTGAGGAAAAAAAACCAATATTATTGCAAGGAGATAACGAAAGAATATCATGTCTTTGTCAATTTAATGACTTGAAAGACTACAAGAGGTTTAAGTTGAAATTTGTTATAATCTCAAATATTTCAACTAGATGATGGTGGCGGAGGCAACTTCCCCGACCTTCAAAATATTGACTATTGCAAATCAGTTAAACAAAATGAGCATTCAATGGTTCAATTAAGGGTAAATCCTAAAAGACCCTACTAGGACAATGAAAACATGATTTGAAAAAAATTAAGTCTTTGATCCATATTAAAGGGAAAGAAAGTTCTTTGAGCTGTATTTATATCAGTTTTGTGCTGCATTACAAATGACATGTTATACGATAAAATGCTTACCTTGACAACATCATCTAGGCCTCGTGCTTCTGTCAATAGCTTTGGACTCTTGGCCTTCAAAACACTAGCAACGAGAAACACTGAAATGGGTAGGGGTGCTTCTGAGCTTATTGCCTTGTTCTTCATATTCTCCGTCTCATACTTACCACATTGGCATGATGACTTTGCTTTTCCTTTAGATCCCTCACCCTTTTCAGCAGCTGACTCAGACTCATACAAGGAGAACAAATAAGGATCGTACTCCAGGGCCCACATCATCTGTAGAAGATTTTAAACACCTGCATCAAAGCTAGAAACATGGGTTGCTGGTTGAGTAAGTATGGAGGTAATAAGAGTCTTGGTTAGGAAGTGGGCAGCAAGGTATCCATGTCCAAAGAAACTACATATTAGATGCTACTAGCCTACTACACAGTTGGACATGGTCTCATGGCTCATTATCAGGATATGAAAGTATCCATGTCCAAAGAAACTACATCATCAACTGAGTTTTATACTTCAATAAACTGGCACATTTTAGCAGTTGTAAAAAACATATTATGATATCTGAAAGAGGCTGTTCTCCAACGTCACAGTAGACACAACCTAATACAATTTAATTTTACTTATTGCTATGGCAACAAAGATCAGTAAAGTAATTCATATTAAAGCTCTAACTTACTGAAACTTTGATGCATGGAATTTAAATTACCTCTTTGCCCCCATTCAGTCTTCTCTTCATAACCACAACTAATGACATGAATGGCCTCCTTAATAAGAGCTGTGGAATTAGTCCCTTGAGGATGTCCACCCTCTTCCATGAGTGTCGATGTAATGAAGACCGGAGACTGAACCGCTTCTCAAAGTTCTTTTGTGACATAAGCGATGATTTCTCCAACTCTTCATAACCTTCTAGTCCTTCTTCAATCTCTTCAAGATCAAAACCTGGGGAGGATCCTTTCTTTGGATAGTTTTTCATCTTTTTTTTGTTATAAAAGCAATCCAAACACACCTTTACCGCCCTTCTTTGACTTTGATTTTCACTTTCTTGAACCACCAAAACAACAGCATCACCATGAAGGCCAGCAATCACAAGTCATCTTAGGCCTTTTCTCGGACACGGGTGGATCATATCCATACAGAGCCTGTCGATTAAAGACACATCCTGTACCAACATACACTGGTCCTTGGATACCATCCAATCCTCTCATATTGATCTACACAATAAAAAGAAAATGTGGATCAATTTCATAGCTAACTTTTGTTTTGTCTGAAGTTCATTGAACACATTAATACTATAATGTGTTTTATCTATGGATGTGCATATTTCCAACTGGGATGGCTTGGGTTAAAAAATGTTGTCAATCGATCAAATACAAGTGATCATTGTACATAATCCTCACATAAAGTAAGTTCAAATGTCAAACCAGACAAAGCTGAAAATTATAGACAACTTATTTTTTCACTAGATATAACGAAGATTTTTTCCCTTATGTACTATGATCTCCATAAATCATGATTGTTGTAGGACCCTAAGGCATGGTCGTCAGTAAATCCAAAAAGTAGCGAACCTATATGACATTATGCATATGACATGATTTCTATATTTATGGACTGTTTGCAGGTTGGACCTATGTATTCACCAGGCAGACTTTTAAAAATCCTCGGTGTCTACAAAACTCAGTTTCTTCTGGTGTAATGAGAATTGTAAATTCAACCCATGAAAGATTGAAATCAAAGTTGGAGTACTAAGAAACAAAGTAGAGACATCGAGGAAGAACTCTCTACTAACATCAAAGAAAACAACATTACGGTTAGCATATCTATCATGTCGATCAATGCCATCAAACCTTTGTGGAAACTGGACATAGCACAGCTTCTTCCCCAACTGAGGATCCATCAAAAAGCACATAGCTGCCATTATAGCCTTGCTATTTGTTGTAGTGATCACAATCAAGATTCAATAAGAACGGAGCATTCGTCAACACCGCTGACAGTCGTACCTAATAATAAAATCAACATGCAAAATCACTCAACTATGTCAGTTGTTAAAACTGAAACAAAGACTAATTGTATTCTCAGCTTTACCTGAGGACTAAAGAGTGTGGAGACTACATGGCGAAGCTTTGCTCCACACACCCTTCAAAGTTCAAACTTCAAACCACAATATAATTTCAAAAGAAAACAATTTTTGCATGTGATGATTTTTAGCATCATTCATTTATACTTTATAGCATCTTCTACTAAATATATGTTTTTTTAAGAGTTATGGCTAGAAGAAACATTGCTAACTAAAGATACTTGGTTAAAAGGCCATTTTCAAGACTTTTAGTTTTTTCTGTTCCTTAAAAAGAGATGGGATTGCAGTTACTTAGTACTGACCAGGGCGTTCATGGCACCGGCATTCTTGTAATGTTGGTAACCAGGACGTTTCTCACGCGAGACATATACCAGTCGAGGCAGCTCCTTACCTTCCACGTCAAGTGCACCTTCGCTTCCCAGGTAAACCAACCTGCAAAGCAATAGGTAGTGTTTTCTATTCATAAAAGCCTTTATAAAATTCTAAAATACCACCCTCATAAAAGACGCCTTTCTCGTCTGGATATGTGGTCATTCTAGTCGACATAAATTCTAGAAGAAAAATTTGTACAGTATTTCAGAGGATGGTATGGGTGCAACTTTTCTTAGGAGTTTTTTCAGAGTATTTTTCATTTTCACGAACCTGAATCATGCCAGGATGATCACGAGTATTGTTTCCAGGCCAAGGGGTCCCATCTTGAATCACCCAACCTTCTTCTGGTTTCTTCAGAGCTTTTGACACAATGCATTAATCCGCACCTTGAATTCTTCATACTCCTCTACAACAATAATTCAATAACACAAGGGTTAAACTTAAACATCTGGCTCGCAATATCATAGATGCTCTCATGCTCTACAGTCTAGGCCATATTAGGTCTTGGTCCAATGTATAAATTGAAATTTTTTTGTATTGGGCGTCAGATGTTTCCATTCTAGCGCAAAATAATCTATATCTCAATATAGAGCAACATATACTATATCTACGACAAGACTCTTATATCAGTCATTGAACAAGTTTTCATAGATGAAAAGTGGATAATGGTATGAGGCTGTCAGTTATATAAGGTGTGGTCTCTGTGTTTTTCCTCTGATGTTATTGAAAGCTGCTTATAAACTGAATTTTTTAAAATTCTTGGTAAAAGACTGGAGGCAAAATTCAGCAATCCCAATAGCCCCGTAGATGATAAAAAAGAACTACACATAAAAATCACTCAGCCAATCACATAGGGAAAAAAAAAAACCAAGACTGCAATCAATCTTACCTTAATAGCTCTTCTCTCTTTCACAAAGCTTAAGGGAAAAATAGTACTCCAGTGCTCGAGGGTTCAAGCGCATACTTCTTACAAAATGGACTCATCTCCTTGCAAACTCGGCTGTTTCAGATAATGTATCAAACAACAGCATTGAAGCACCATCGCCCAACACATAACAACCGACCTTCTCGACCGGATAATCAACGGCCAGGATTGAAAGTACTGTATTTGCAGTTATAATAGGTGGTTCTTTCAACGGATCAACTGAACTGACAAACACATCAACTGGCGATAGCTTATTAGGTTCGCCTTCGCGTTGAAGTCCCTCACTCCCTTGGACATTTCGTTGATCTTATAGTCCAAGGGACTGAGGGACTTTCGTTGATCTTAAGGGACTTTTCTTACTTATAGTCAAAAGAATTGAGGGACTCTCGTTGATCTTACGGGACTTTTCTTGTTGTCTAAGGGATTGAGGAACTTTCGTTGATCTTACGGGATTTTCTTGTCTATAATCCAAGGGACTGAGGGACTTTCGCTGATCTTAAGGACGTTTCTTGTTTATAGTCCAAGGGATTGAGGAAATTTTCGTTGATCTTAAGGGACTTTTCTTGTTTATAGTCCAAGGGACTGAGGGACTTTCGTTGATCTCAACGGAGTTTACTTGTTTATAGTGCGATGGACTTTGCTCTTCCCACATCCCATCGTGTTTATATAGTCCAAGGGACTGAGGCACTTTCGCTGATCTTATGGAACTTTTCTTGTTTATAGTCCAAGGGACTTTTCGTTGATCTTAAGGGACTTTTCTTGTTTATAGTCTAAGGGACTGAGGGACTTTCGTTGATCGCAACGGACTTTACTTGTTTGTAAGCCAATGGACTTTTCCTTCCCACGTTCACATCTTGTTTATAGTCCAAGGGACGGAGGGACTTTTGTTGATATTAAAGGACTTTTCTTGTTTATAGTCCAAGGGAATTTTCGCTGATCTTATGGGGCTTTTCCTGTTTAGGAACTGAGGGACTTTCGTTAATCTTACGGGACTTTTTTTCTTTATAGTCCAAGGGACTTTTCGTTGATTTAATGGGACTTTTCTTGTTTTTAATTCAACGGAATGAGGGGCTTTCGTTGATCTTAAGAGACTTTTCTTGTTTATAGTCCTTGTGACTGAGGGACTTTCGTTGATCTTACGGAACGTTTCTTGTTTATAGTCCAAGGGACTTTTCGTTGATCTTAAGGGACTTTTCGTCGATCTTAAGGGACTTTTCTTGTTTATAGTCCAAGGTACTGAGGGACTTCCGTTGATCTCAACAGACTTCACCTTTTTATAGTGCAATGGACTTTTCTATTCCTACATTCCATCTTGTTTATAGTCCAAGGGACTGAGGGACTTTCGCTGATCTTAAGGGACTTCTCTTGTTTATAGTCCAAGGGACTTTTCGTTTATCCTAAGGGACTTTTCGTTGATCTTAAGGGACTTTTCTTGTTTATAGTCCAAGAGACTGAGGGAATTTCGCTGATCTTAAGGGACTTTTTTGTTTATAGCCAGAGGGATTGAGGGACTTTCATTGATCTCAACAGACTTTACTTGTTTATAGTCCAAGGGACGTTGATCTTAAGGGACTTTTCTTGTTTATTGTCTAAGGGACTGAGGGACTTTCGTTGATCGCAGCGGACTTTACTTGTTTGTAAGCCAATGGACTTTTCTCTTCCTACATTGAAAGCTTGTTTATAGTCCAAGGGACGGAGGGACTTTAGTTGATATCAAGGTTCAAAATTCCAAATCCGGGCGAAATTTCGAATTTCAAAAAAATGGCATATTCCTACATTCCGACACTCGAAACAAAAAATTCATCTGAATATATCGGGAATATATTTGATTATTCCCGGATTTTAAAATATCGATTCTCCAAAAATCGGCGTATTCCGCCGAAATATCGCGAAATATATCGGTATTTTTAATTATGGTTGATATTAAAGGGACTTTTCTTGTTTATAGTCCAAGGGAATTTTCGTTGATCTTATGGGACTTTTCCTATTTATAGTAAGGGACTGAGGGACTTTCGTTAATCTTACGAAACTTTTCTTCTTTATAGTCCAAGGGACTTTTCGTTGATCTTATGGGACTTTTCTTGTTTTTAATTCAAGGGACTACGGGACTTTGTTTATCTTAAGGGACTTTTCTTGTTTATAGTCTAAGGGGCTGAGGTACTTTCGTTGATTTTAGGAGACTTTTTTTGCTAATAGTCCAAAGGACTGAAGGACTTTCGTTGATCTTACGGGACTTTTCTTGTTTATAGTCCAAGGGAATTTTCGTTGATTTTAGGGACTTTTCTTGTTTATAAGCCAAGGGACTGAGGGACTTTCGTTGATCTCAAAGGACTTCACTTGTTTATAGTGCAATGGACTTTTCTCTTCCCACATTCCAACTTGTTTATAGTACAAGGAACTGAGGGACTTTCACTGATCTGGAGCGACTTTTTTGTTTATAGTCCAAGGGATTTTTCTTGTTTTTAGTCCAAGGGACTTTTCGTTGATCTTAAGGGACTTTTTTTGTTTATAGGCCAAGGGGTTGAGGCACTTTCGTTGATCGCAAAGGACTTCACTTGTTTATAGTGCAAAGGACTTTTCTCTTCCCACATTCCATCTTGTTTATAGTCCAAGGGACTGAGGGACTTTCGCTGATCTGAAGGGACTTTTCTTGTTTATAGTCCAAGGGACTTTTCGTTGATCTTAAGGGACTTTTCTTGTTTATAGTCCAAAGGACTGAGGGACTTTCTTTGATCTCAAAGGATTTCACTTGTTTATAGTGCAATAAACTTTTGTCTACCCACATTCCATCTTGTTTATAGTCCAAGGGACTGAGTGACTTTCGCTGATCTGAAGGGACTTTCTTGTTTATAGTCCAAGGGACTGAGGGACTTTCGCTGATCTGAAGGGACTTTCTTGTTTATAGTCCAAGGGGCTTTTCGTGTTTATATTCCAAGGGACTTTTCGTTGATCTTAAGGGACTTTTCTTGTTTATAGTCCAAGGGACTGTGGGACTTTCATTGATCTCAAAGAACTTCACTTGTTTATAGTGCAATGGACTTTTCTCTTCCCACATTCCACTTGTTTATAGTCCAAGGGACTGAGGGACTTTCGCTGATCTGAAGGGACTTTTCTTGTTTATAGTCCAAGGGACTTTTCATTGATCTTAAGGAACTTTTCTTGTTTATAGTCCTAGGGATTGAGGGACTTTCATTTATCTCAAAGGACTTCCTTGTTTATAGTGCAATGGACTTTTCTCTTCCCATATTCCACTTGTTTATAGTCCAAGGGACTGAGGGACTTTCGCTGATCTGAAGGGACTTTTCTTGTTTATAGTTAAAGGGACTTTTCGTTGATCTTAAGGGACTTTTCTTGTTTATAGTACAAGAGACCGAGGGACTTTCGCTGATCTTAAGGGACTTTTTTGTTTATAGTCCAAGGGACGGAGGGACTTTCATTGATCTCAACGGACATTACTTGTTTATAGTCAAAGGGACTTTTCGTAGATCTTAAGGAACTTTTCTTGTTTATAATCCAAGGGACTGAGGGACTTTCGTTGATCTTAAGGGATTTTATTTGTTTATAGTCTTAAGAGTCTGCGGGACTTCCGTTGATCTTAAGGGACTTTATTTGCTTATACTCTCAAGGGACTGAGGGACTTTCGTTGTTTTTAGGGGATTTTTCTTGTTTATAGTCTTAAGGGACTTTCTGACTTTCATTGATCTCAACAGACTTTACTTGTTTATAGTCCAATGGACGTTTCTCTTCCTACATCCACATTTTGTTTATAGTCCAAGGGACGGAGGGACTTTCGTTGATATTAAGGGACTTTTCTTGTTTATAGTCCAAGGGAATTTTCGTTGATCTTATGGGACCTTTCTTGTTTATAATCCAAGGGACTGAGGGACTTCCGTTGATCTTAAGTGACATGTTTTGTTTATAGTCCAAGGGACTGAGGGACTTTCGTTGATCTTACGGGACTTTTCTTGTTTCGTTGAGAGAGAGAGAGAGAGCTTACTACTTCCAACAATGGAAGATAAAGCAAGACCATTAGGATGCCATTGTTGTGGATGGTAGTCACCATTTTCCTGTAAAATGCACCATTTTATTGAAAAAGAATTAGTACTTAAGATCAAAATGAAGAAACTGTTCTTAATGAAAGTTTAATGTTAATTACCGAACGATTGATATCATGATGATTAGTGTTGTTGGTTTGTTCTGGATAATGGTGATGATTTTTATTAATCTGGAATTCATCATCAAAATCATCATCTCGATCTCTATCATTCCCATTATCTACTTCATCTCCATGAACTCGTGGACAACCTGTTCAATTCATAACGATTAACATCGTCAATTATGTAAAACACACACCTGTTTCCTTGTCAGTTGTAAGTTGTAACAATAGAGAAAAATAATATGAATAGGCTTACCTCACTTGTCCCAGGGCTGATATTGATAGCACTCTGATATTGATAGCACTTCGAATGTGAACTCTGTTCTCTCCGTGGATGTTTGTAGCTGGATCATCCTTCTGGTCATCAACACTTCCTTCTGGCCCCAAATAGGCAATATTATCTAACTCGTCAAACCACTGCTGAGCAACACCAACCTGCAAACAAACATAGCCTGAGCAACACCAACCTGCAAACAAACATAGCCTGAGCTCTGAAGCTACTATAAATGGACCTGTTTTGAAAACACCAACTTGATTTTGATAAGAAAACTACTGTCAGAGACCAAGATAACCGTTAACCCATTTTATGGACTCAAAATTTTCAGAATAAACTAATTAAGTGGTTGCCAAAAAGAAGTTTTAGTGTGTGTTACTTTGCCAGTTCAGGCAAAGTTTCTTCTTACACATGCTCTAATCCTTGTCCAAAGAAACAAGTTTCTTCTTTCAGCTACTTTAAGTTTTATCTACATGATGTAAGTTGCAAACTGGGAACCCAAACAATTTACATCTTTGACATGGTCTCATGGCTCATTAACAGGATATGAAAGTATCCATGTCCAAAGAAACTACATCATCAACTGAATTATTTATAAATAATTAGAAAGGAAGTGAAAATACTGCAAGTGAAAATACCAGAATTTTGCGGTCAACTTTCTCAAAAGAGTTATGGCTGTCAGATTTGGTACTAACAACAAAATTTATAGTAAGAGCCCTACAAATGAGAGTAAGCTGCTTATTTCTAGGTCAACAGGCTTTAATATAGAATTTAGCACACAGACTTGAGGGAAAAAAATAAAGGCTATTTCAAGGGCTAAGGTTATCAACAATTAAAAGTGACCAATATATCTATTAATGCTTCTACATCTAGCTCATATGATCCTGTTATTGCTCAAGGAGCTCATTAAAGAGTATTGACTTGAATGGGTATACATTTCAAAAATTGATAGCTGTTTTTGTATCTACTCTTTTGGAAGGGACGGGGGAAGAAAGAACTAAGAGGGAAGAGAGAGTGGAGAGGGAGGGGGGTTTTCTGTGTAAACTAAGCTAGCCTAAAACATTAAAAAAAAAAGATAGATGTGAAGTGTTACAAAAGGTTTGACCATTACAATTCTATATCACCAGATACACAAACAGAAGAATGCTATATAAGCAGGACAAATTAGAATTGATGAATGTGAAAGTGAGTACCAATCTGCGCATCAAACGTTCAAAACACCAAAAACCATCTGCTTCATCTTCAAGAAAGATGATCATCGGGGAACAAAGGTCACTCACTCCTACTCAACAGTTTCATAATTAGTTTATGCATCAGCACCTTACTGAAAAAAATTGAAGTACATCGTGCTACAATGGGATTAGGGTAGACAAAGAGAAAGGCATGGATTCAAAGTACAACCTATAACAAACAAAAAAACATAATGGGGTCGAAACGAATCTAAAACAGCTAAAAATAATTCAGGGTATCTTGGTATCTGGAAAATGTTGTTAGCGACATGCTTAGTGTGTATAATAACCGGATAAAATAGCTTTAAAATGATGCTGTGGATGTATTCCTATTTACTGTAAACATTGGACACAGAGCTTCACATTCTCTCTATAATTTAAGTTTTACACAAAACAAATGAGGCCAACAAACTGAAAAGGTTTTATGAATATTAAATGTGTTATTTTTTCCTTAAATCCTCTGCAATAGTAATCCCTAGACCCCATCATACTATACAGAACAAAAGAAAATCTAAGAAAAAATTGTTACTCACCTTGGCAGTACCCGACATCTTTATCTATCCAGGCATAAACTGCTAGAATATCCCAGAGCTTCAATAAATGTTCTTGTTTCTCATAAAATACTAACGTCCTGTCAGTGCGAACTACATCGAGACCTATCATAAATATCAATTGGCTGACATTAATTAGAATAGATTCAAAAGTTGATAGGCACTCCATTTTATGGCAATATACAAAACAATGCCAAGCATTTATTTCAACAATAGTATAAGATACTTCTACATATGTATAAAAGAGGACTGTTCCTCAAAACAAGGTACGACCTCAAATTTGAGAGGAAACCAAAGAAAAATAAACGTTCGACTATATAAATATATAATAGTAGACATGCAAAAATCAGGAGTTGGAGGTATTCAACAGGCCCAGGACTCAGACTGTACATAAATAACATTTTAAAATTCGTCCACTTCAAGAGATGAACTAAAAGTACAGTCAAAACATACATCCATAAAATCTTTGAGTTCTCATTCAACACTGGTTCACCAATTTTTAGGTTGATGTTAATAACCCCTAATGAAGTGACAAGATAACTTGAACTTTATCAACGAATATGATAACCAGAAATATTGACCAGTACAACTGACTTAAGAATGAGAAAGAGGAGTCGCATATATACCATGGAGTAATGGTTGATCCTATTCATGGGGTTGAGTTAAAATCTGGCTGCAATATTTATAGTTCAAAATCAAAACTAGTGGGACTTCTCTCAGATATTGCATGCAGGTGACTTAAGAATGAGAAAGAGGAGTCCCATATATACCATGGAGTAATGGTTGATCCTATTCATGGGGTTGAGTTAAAATCTGGCTGCAATATTTATAGTTCAAAATCAAAACTAGTGGAACTTCTCTCAGATATTGAATGCAGATTATGCAGTCACAATTTCATGATTAGGCATGTTGAATGTCTACAAGAACATATGTGAAAGTTTACTCATCTAGCTTGTTTCTAGCAAATCTTCTATTCTGTAGGTACTTCAGATACGGGTGGATGACTTTTCCAGGGAACCATTATGTACAGATGGGATTCTCACGATACTGATTATAGCATATATTAATGAAGAATTCCTTGCATGAAAATTATGTATCCCAAACTTCTCTAAAGTCGGTCCAACTACTATATTCATACAAAATTGCACATATGAAACATTTGAAACTTTTCCTATAAATCTTGACCATTGGAAGGATGTACTTACTCCACGTTGAATACGGTAAAGCCTCCTGGCTATATCAAGATGACCTTCTGGAGTGAATGCAGATCGCCATTTCCTTTCACTAAGGGTCTTCCCTGCCTGCATAAGAATATAAAACAAAATCCAAAGCAAAATTAGGATTCTGCAGAACCCCAAATTTTAATGCAATAATGCGAAAGAAAAATAGGATACTGTTTGCAGGCTTGTGCTCATGAGTGACTCATAATTAGTAAGAATTTTGCATTTCATATACTCACTCATCCATTCCAAACACTTAAAAAAATCCGTTACCTATTCACTAGCATTACTTATATGATACCTTCAACATACACTGAATAAGATCACTGAATAAGATCAGTCTACGTCATTGTTGTACACATTGAAATCAATAACATTTGTTCTTCTTGAATTTTAATTCCTGAACTATGATTGCACCCCAATAATGAATGTGCAACCTAATGCTTTTATACATTCTTATTGTATGCTAGATTGGTGTTTTTGGATTTTGGTAACTTTTGTTATAGGACGATCTGAGTGAAAACTTTTTTACCTTATAGAACGAATATTGGTGTTCGGGCACTTTTGGCTTCCTCGAGGATGTGAAATTGATCGTGAACTTCTTTCCAACAGTATAAAATTATGTTTTAGACTATTATTATTCTGGATTTAAGCAATCTTAATGTTAATTGTTTTGTGTTTGTGAGGTGACACTGGATAGCTGCAACATACTTTACGCAGAATCACTAATAACAGAAAACAATTATTCTACCAGAAAATAACTTGACACCTTGTTTTTCAAAAATTAAACATGTATTAATAGAACATAAACTTTACAATTCAGTAAAGAGAGGTGTGATCTACTGACCCCACTCAGCGAAAATAAATAGATATTGAAATCCCACAACAGCCAACTAAATCCACAAAATACCCTCTTTCCTCTCTTCACATCCTAATTAATAGTACCACATTTATATATAAATAACCTCTTCATTTATAAAAGATCCCTTAAATTCTTAAAACCACCATCCACCTGATTAGAAACACACAAAGCACTATCCATTCGCAGAGGTATGGTTGATTTTATGCCTATAGGCTTTAGCAATTCCAATTAGTGCCAAGTCTTAACCTTTATTAACTATTGGTGATACACCGGTCTGACTTTTATGCTACAGGGTATTGTCACTTGGTTCATTACTTTTGGCATTTGACTAAAACACAAGGCAATATTAACTTTCTCTCCCGTCAGGATGCCAATTTTTGAGTGTAACAGAATAAGAACTTAGCTATTATTAAGTGCATTATCCGCCATTTTAAACATACAGTATACTATTGGACCTTGGTTTAGATTTTCACAACTTTTATACTCTCTCATCATGCTTACTGAACTGGTTAACCTGACTTGCAAAACACCATAAATTGTTGGAGGTACTCGCGCATAATACATAGAACATTAAATACATAGAACATTAAATATAATAGAGCCAAAAAAGCTTCAAGCCTCCAATATAAATAAACTAACCAAATTCTTCTTTAAGTTTCCTCTTATGCTCCAATGTCAAGTAGAAGGTCTGGTTATGTATGGGATGGTCAACTTGCATCAAAATGTTTTTAGATTTATAAATATACAACAGAAAACATAATCGGCATGTATTTGAAATAGCAGTTCTTCAAACTTTACACATAAAACTCAGATCTAGATGGTTTGGGAATGTGGACAATACAGTGTCAAACTTTCAGTACTAGGGTTTGAGCAACTATGTAACATTACGAAGGTCTAGTCTAAGATAATGACTCATGACATAGACTCAGAAAGCCCAACGAAATATCATTGATTCCACTTCCAACCATAGTTCATAAGGATGAACATCCGGTAATCTTTCTCTTTGTTAGAATGGTGTATATTCGGACAATTTAATGTATATTATATTACTTATTTCTAAAAAAATACAAAATCACCCACTATTTTAACTCTAATCCATAGTGTAGGGTTAACAAATTATTGGTTTTCATAGTGAGATCTATAACTCTATAAGGACATGTGTAACATTTACACTTGCAGAAAGCAATTTGCAGTACACATGATGATAAAGCTAGTGATCATTAAGAAATGTAATTAACAAATTAAAATGCACAAAATAACAAACTCATTTCGTTTGGTTGAGAGAAGCCAAACGAAAAAATACAAAATAACACCAGTATGGAAGAACATGAGCTGAGATGAACAAGTGAGGCAATAGAATATTTGTGAACTAGTATATATGATGGAGAAATAGAGAAGTCTTGGCGTAAGGACTAATAGTTTTGTGAATGACAAATATAAATGAAACAAAGTGGGCATTTCTAATGAAGAAGCTTCTACTCATAATCTAGAGCTTTACATACTAATATACGTAAAAAAAAAAAAAAAAGTATTAAATCTCGGACAAATACTTCAATTTGGAATGTAGATGACTAATAGATATTTTGTCGGGTTCGTATACTACCATATCTGTTAAAGACAGTTTATAGTTAGTTATATTAAACATGCCAGGAATATTGATCTGTCATTTAGACACAACCCACAAACTAAGTTTGCACATAGTAATATTGATCTGTCATTTAGACATAATAATAGTTATTCAAAGTTTCAAATTTTAGGGTTGTGACAAAATTGATGAGTAAGGGATACTCTTTCAATTAGACGATACTATTTTCTTCTCTTCTTGTTTGTTTACAATCTCGACCCAAACATATACTGAAGACGTAAATCAACAAAGATGCCACTAAGTGGTTATAGCTAAAACAAAAGAGGGATGAACACATCATTATTGTCATCACCTATGAGGTATATATCCATTTATGCTTCACTATAGATTAATAAGCCAAACTTGGACATTTACAGTTAAGTAGCTAGCAGTTTTCTCATTGTCCAACACTTAATCAATTCAAAGGTATCAAGTAGCTTCCAACTTAATAACATCAATAATAAGCTAAATGTATAATGTAATTGGTTAAATATAAAAAGAACATAAAGCATGTGGTACAGTAGGTAAAAACAACAATACATCTTTCAGATATTTATAACATGGATATATGCAAATTCTATCTAGAGCAGGGAAAAACATTCAACTTGAACACGCGCAAGAAAGAAAAATGGACTAACTACTAAACATATCAAAGGTAAGCAATTAGAATTTGTTTTCCTAAAGAAAATAGTGAACACAATTACCTGTAACAAATGCGTTTGCAAAATCTAATTCAAGCAAACCAAAACTGCCAAGTTCAGAAAGACTAATTAATTTTGATACAAGGATATCTTACATTCAATTTGATAGACAATAGATATATCGAAAAAACCATCAGATAGGTCTATTATTCTCATTCAAATGTAAGCTTCTCCATGTAAATAGGGTCTCAATTCCACTACATCTAAAAACATGGACAATTTCATCTTGTGCAGATTTATTATATTAAAAACAAGCAAATACAGGTCTTTATCTAAAACTTTCAAACATGTATATAACAAAAGATTAATCCAGAAGTGATGACATGAGAAACAAAAAGTTTTTTTGGTTCATGTACGTTAATTACTACATATATACAAAATTCCAATGTTCATTATAATCATTAATCAGGGCATACAACACATTCAGTAAATCCAGACACATTGCTATTTACCCACGAATGGTAATGATATTAAAACCTTGGTTGTTACTATTTAAAGTGGTCGGGTCAACTACATATGGCCCTACAAACACTTAATCAGATTATCAATGGGCCAATAATTAACTGTGACTAATAACCAAATGCCAAGTCAAGCCCTATACTAAGTACTAACAAGACAAGTACTGGACAATTGCATACATAGCAAGAAAGTAATGGTTTTAAATGATAAAATTAGTGAAAAGAATAAAGCAGCCCAACTTACATCAAAGAGTTGATGGATGGGATCAACTTGTCCAAATACTAAACCCCATCTGAAGTACTCCACCCATCCATCATCAATACCACCAAACTTTATGCAACCAAGCTATGTACCTTGTTAAATAATTTTTATTTTGTTTGAGCACAAGAAATCGAGGAAGGAGGAAGAATACTTTAGTAAAGAAATTAGAACCAGGTTTCTTAACCTTAAATTAAAAAACATTTGCCTAACATATAGCATCATCTCATCTAATAATGGAAGTGATCGAATCGAACACACATATGCATACATGCCATAGGCACCTTGTTTTCTATCTATGGCAAAAAGCTAGCAAAACAATCCACATGTGTTATTTTTAACTGTTAAGATAGAATGATTTAATCATGTCTAAATTCTGACACATGTAGTTAAACATTCAACTACATGAGTCTATCATATTATTCGTCTCCCACATGATGGACAGATCGATCAGATTCCAAAGTGTTTGAGGTGCAAGTACAAGTATTATAATAATTCATTTTATTTAATTAACAATTTGGTGCTAAGTCTAAGTGGTTAGGCTAGCAACTAGGTGGATTTTTCAACCAACAGAATTAATCAATGATCATTTTATCCTTTCTCTTTCAAAACTTATTTATTTCTGTATGCAATAAGTTACGTGTGTGTTGCGCTTTGATCAAAGTGTTTGTAAAACATTACACACGTGGTTTATTCTTGATTAGCTGCCTTTGTCTCTTTTCATGGGAAAACGCGAGTTTCACTTACCTGTTAACTCACCCACTAAGGGTAAAGGGTTTTCTCAAGCTAAAAAAGCTATGCCCTTTACTCAAATCTGAGGCCAACCAAACAATAAGTATTCTCACATGTCATAGTGGTGTTGATGGATAAACATGTACCTAGTAGATCAGTCACAGGAGAGATTCTGCCCAATTTTGCATTTTAGTTAGGCTTATTCCAGTCATGCCCAAGCCCAAAATACCTTCACACACACACACACACACACTTCTTTTGTCCAAACTCCAAATCACTAGCTAGCAGTAGCAGGTTTTGTGTACTCTTTCATTTTAGGGAAAAAAAAACTGGATGAGATTCTGGTATCATCCATCCTACGGTAGTTATATGTACACATGTAACAGTACTTATCATAGACTAAATTCTATTAAGAGTGTAAAAGCTAAGCTTTGCAAAATCCACCACCACGTTCAGAACATGTGCAGCCAGCCCTACAGTAAACTACAATTAATCATTTAACAACAAGTCTACTTTCTTTGTATTGTAATCCACTAATGTGACAAGATTAGCATTTGAAATATGAAATATAACTTCAGAAATATCAATTTAAATGAAATGGCAGAGAATCCAAACAAACATGAAATAACAGAGAATCCAAACCAACAAAGATCATGTATTTTTCATGAAATTAAGAAGAGTAATGAAAGTTCCCAAATCACAAAAACTTTAAATTACCTTTCTTTGATATAGAGACCTTAACCAAATAGATCAGAATCATCGAGAATTGCTCAATCAATCAAAACACTAGGACAGAATTACAAACAAAAATTAAACTGCATCCATAACAAAGATTGCAAAAAAATAAAGTTCAAATTTAAACTGCATCCATAACAAAGAATCACAAAGGTTTACCTTCGTTGTGTGGTGAATGTTGAGAAAAAGACGAGTGGTTGAACAAAATTCCTTATGGAAACGATGAGCGATTGACGAAATTGAAAAATCTGCAGAGAGAAAAAGATGAGTGGCGCAGCAATTTGTGATGAAAAAGAAAAAGAGAGAGAATTAGGGTTCTTCTAGGCGCGAACCTAAATTCCTTAGAAACGGTGGGAAAGAAAATTGGGAAGATAGTTTTTTCTTTTCTTTTTTTTTTTAACCAAAAAGTTCTATTATTAGTTGTAGATAAAACTTGAGATATGAAATAACAATCCTACGATTCACAATCACTTCCTTGGCCACGGTTGAAAACTGTAGGTAACTTTTCCAAAATCACAAAATTTGGGACAAAGTTTTTCCACGGTCTCTTTTAACATTACCACGGCTAATAGTAGTGGCTAGCTTTGCCACTGACCCGGACCGTGGCTAAGGAAACCGCAGATCCGTGGTATAACTCAGATTTTCTTGTAGTGAACTATAATTAAAAAGAAAATTAAAAGAGACCACAACAACAACTTGAATTCCAAAAGAAAAAAGGTCCACAAGTCTGCTGCTACTTATAGAGATAGTTATTCCTACGGAACATGACTTGTGAGTCTGTGAAGTCAAGTAGCTAAAAAGATTTTTCAAGCTCTTATGTACCACAAGTATACAGCTTTTCAGAAATAATGCAATCCATCTAACAATACCGCATTAAGTTTGATGCAAGGCATGGGTACAGGGTAGTATGTTTGTTTGTCAAATTAAGTTGGTTCCTTCTATGTGATAAGACGGACCTTAGCAACGAAAGATCAATAAACCAATAACATGCCCAGCTAATAAAACGAGAGCAACAAATTACACCATGCTAGCAGTAGAAACGTTAATTTCAAGGCAAGCCGTAAGGAACATTAATTTATTAGTTACATGCTAGAGTTTGGTAAAGTAATCGAAATATATGATCTCAGCACAAAATAAAACATGCATGAAATCAGGGATATGATCATTCCATGGATTAACGTCTAGAAACTAGAACATATAACAGGTTGTTACTGAGAGAATACTTACATCCACATGCACCGTTTGTTCTTGCGTCAATGTTTGCACCAGGATCAAGTAATTCATCCATGACCTTTAGGTGTCCTCCCCGAGCAGCAAGATGGAGAGGGGTTACATGGTTACACCTATGATTTGGGACCCCAAGCAGGAACATTAACATCTACACCTTCATCCAGAAGCTTCTTCACCTTCTTAATAACACCTATTCTAGCAACAACATGAAGAGAAGTCCAACCTCTATCATCCATATCAACAACAGACCTATACAAGCGTCTACCAGACAAGTTTCGCCGAAGCGAAGACAATTCACTTATTATACTAAATCAATCAATCAAACGTACAGAACAACAGAAAAAGAAAGATTATTTCAAAACCCCCAAAACACAATTCGATTCCAACTCTCAATCTTCACATCATGAATTTGTAATTTGTTTTAGGGTTTTCGAAATTGATGATAATTTGTGTTAGGGTTTTCGAAATTTGTAATTTAGGGTTTAGCAAATCAAATAAGAAAACCTAACGAATTAGGAATTTGTGATTTAGTTGTTGTTATGATCATCAACAACAACAACTTGAATTCAAAAAAATAGAGAAAAACTCAAAGTAATTAATACTTAAATATACCTGATTTGAAGCAAATGCTAATCGATCGAGAAGAGAGAGAAGAGAGTTTTTTTTTTTTAATTTCTTCTTGAATCGTTGACGAGAGAGAGAGAGAAATTCTTTTCTTGCTGAATCGTACAGAGAAAGATAGAAGAGAGAGAAGAAAACCAATGTCGGTCGGTCGGGTTGTTTTAGCGTACGACAAAAGCAATTTTTTCTTACCGCCCTGCTTGGTTTTGCATGAAATTTAGCCTAATTTAATATGCTTGAAACTCTTGATAATTAGTTTTATGTACAAAATTTATGCAAAAGTTTAGTGCTATTTCAAAAGTGCAAAAATTTTACACCTTTCTCTAATAAACTAGTAGGGGATCATTTATGATTATCTCATGTTTATGCAAGGTTTAAGTGGGGGACCAATAGGGTTTAAGGTAAAATAGGTGGGGGTCAATTCAAATCAAAGAGTAAACTTAGGAGGGACCACTCTAACTATAGATGGGTAAAGATTTGCCTTTTTTGCAGCCCATACAAGTAGGGCCAACAGTTGTAATAATACTAGGGCTGGCAAAAGATTGGGTTAGACGCGAAATCCGATCCGAACTGAATCGATAAGAGCAGGTTTGGTACTATAGTTTTATGTTTTGGTTACGGTCTGGTTCCTAAAAACAAAACCCAATTCTTATTAATCCGGATATGAAATTAATGGATACCAAACCAATATGGACCTAACATGAATTCTTTAGTTATTTTGAATTCATGGATACCAAACCGGTTAGGGTCTGGTCGGCATTTACTCGGTTTTCGGTCCGAACTTGGAAATGGACGAAACTCACTTGTTTTGGAATCTAAAACCTCAAGATCGACAAGGCTTAGTCGGGGCGTTTTAAGGCCAATATAGAACATTTGGACCATGGGAACGGTGTTTTGTCCGGACATTCGACTTTGTATGTACTCGATTTTTGTTCCGAACTTATAAGTGGACGAAACACACATGTTTCCCAATGGAAAACGATACACCTAAGAGACTAGCCATTCCATTACTTAACTCGGGGAGTTCTAAGGTGTAAAATTGTAAAAACAATGTTCCGTCCGTAAAAATGAGATTTATGTCCGTCTGTTCGGTCGGCATTTACTCGGTTTTCGGTCCGAACTTAGAAATGGACGAAACTCACTTGTTTTGGAATCTAAAACCTCAAGATCGACAAGGCTTAGTCGGGGCGTTTTAAGGCCAATATAGAACATTTGGACCATGGGAACGGTGTTTTGTCCGGACATTCGACTTTGTATGTACTCGATTTTTGTTCCGAACTTATAAGTGGACGAAACACACATGTTTCCCAATGGAAAACGATACACCTAAGAGACTAGCCACTCCATTACTTAACTCGGGGTGTTCTAAGGTGAAAAAACAACGTTCCGTCGTAAAAACGAGATTTATGTCCGTCCGTTCGGTAGGCATTTACTCGATTTTCGGTCCAAACTTTGAAATGGACAAAACTCACTTGTTTTGGAATCTAAAACCTCAAGATCGACAAGGCTTAGTCGGGGCGTTTTAAGGCCAATAGAGAACATTTGGACCATGGGATCGGTGTTTTGTCCGTACATTCGGCTTGGTAAGTACTCGATTTTTGTTTCGAACTTATAGATGGACGAAAGACACATGTTTCCCAATGAAAAACGATACACCTAAGAGACTAGCCACTCCATTACTTAACTCGGGGCGTTCTAAGGTGAAAAAACAACGTTTCGTCCGTAAAAACGAGATTTATGTCCGTCCGTTCGGTCGACATTTACTCGGTTTTCGGTCTGAACTTGGAAATGGACGAAACTCACTTGTTTTGGAATCTAAAACCTCAAGATCGACAAGGCTTAGTTGGGGCGTTTTAAGGCCAATAGAGAACATTTGGACCATGGGAACGGTATTTTGACTGGACATTCGGCTTGGTATGTACTCGATTTTTGTTCCGAACTTATAAGTGGACGAAACACACATGTTTCCTAATGGAAAACGATACACCAAATAGACTAGCCACTCCATTACTTAACTCGGGGCGTTCTAAGGTGAAAATACAATGTTCCGTCCGTAAAAACGAGATTTATGTCCGTCCGTTCGGTCGGCATTTACTCGGTTTTCGGTCCGAACTTGAAAATGGACAAAACTCAATTGTTTTGGAATCTAAAAAATCAAGATCGACAAGGCTAATCTTTCCATTCTTTGAGACTAAGTTCATTCCATTACACCAGTCCGTTCTTATTGATATATGTGAGATGATTGTCCATCTTCCTTCCTCACATAGATGTAAAATGATAAACATCATCTCTGAGTGACATTTATTTCTGAGTATACGTCTGTGAGGCAGAAGTCAAAGCGACCTTTCCAATGGTAACTTAAGACCCGTGGTAGCATGGGTACATACCTGTCTTCAATCCATTTGAAACCGTTATGCTTGGTTTTTATTTCATATCTTATTCATGCATTTGTAGTATGTTATCTCATATGAACGGTTTTGCAATACTTATCCTTATCCTTGATATAACCATTTCTGAGGTAAATGGTGGAAATTCCTATTCTTGGATTAGTCATTGTAGTAAGTTTGTGGGTATCTTCTCTGGAAAACCCTCAGGAGACTATAACTCCTCCACCTGGGAAATCCTTGTGGTTAAAAGCCTTGATGCATATGGTTAATGCAATCACCTTAGTTTTACTTCTCTTTTGAGTCCTTAATTCTTTCTTCTCATCTTTGCTTGAGGACAAACAAAATGTTGTTTGGGGGTATTTGATCAGTCCTCAAAAGTGTATATTTATCCCCGGAATAACACCTTGTTTGTCTAGCACTTAGCTTATATTATTATGTTATATCTATTGATTAGTGTTTTATTGTCTATTGTGTAGGTTTTATGAGACGAAATGCGAATATTATGTAAAAGCCTGCGAAAAGCAAGCAAAAAAGTGTTATTTGCACATAGGGAGGAGAATTGATATTCGCCCCCACAGATCTGCCGAGGGCACCCCACGGTCAGACCAGTTGACTTAAATTTATGTCAAAGTAGAGCGGTCCAAATCTCAGCCCAAACCGGGTCCTATTGGAGCCCACAAGTCAGAATTTCTATTTTAGGCCTTATTTAACTCCAAACTTAAAAAGGCTCCACAAGAAGATCCAGAAGTCTGATTTGGGCCCATGAGCTATCAAACTGAAGGTCTTGGTCCCAACTACAACTTAAGCCCAAAATAATTAGGTTTTACTAAAAACCTAATGCCATTAGAAGACTAACAGCAGCAGCCACGAATTTGACTTAGTTTGGAAGTCTTTGCATGCAAGTATTCTACTTTGTATTTTCTATATAAGAGAAGTAGTAGCTAAGGTTTATGTAGCTTTGCATGATTTTGTTAGTGGATACCAATTCTCCCCCTTTGTCATCATATATCATTTTTTCATCTCTACCATATTCTTAAATTAGGGTTTATTATTTATTATTGTCTGTAGGAAGTAGAATCAATCTCCAATCTTATTATTGATTCCATTGGTGTTCTTTAACCATTATTTTCTATTGTATTTGAGCTAAGATCTCCCCCTCTGAGGTGGGTACGACCCTTGCTTGTTACTTGTCTACTTTGATAACTAATTTATACAGGCACAAGAAGGAAAATTCAATACAAATCTATCTTTTGATTATGAGGTACACAAATATCTTACATCAAGCTCCCACCGGAGGAACCAATTGAAGACATTCCAGACAACCTGAATTCTGAATTAGACAAAATTGACGCCGAGTTGCAATCCAGCAACGGTCAAGACTGGAGGAAGCCATACATCAACTTCCTTATTCACCATTTGCTTCCCGAAGATCCAAAGCTTCAGCCAAAATCAAGAGGGATGCATGGAAATTCACTGTTATACCGCACCGGGAGTCACACAGACTGTACATGAAGAGCCATGGCTCCGGGGTCTTGTTCAGGTGCCTTACTCCAGAGCAAGGCCTGATCATACTGAGAGAGGTCCATGCTGGGATCTGCGGCAGCCATTCCGGGAGCAAAAATTTAGCACAGAAGACAATGATCCATGGATACCGGTGGCCCCACATGATGACAGACGCCAAGAAGTTCACACAGGCATACCTCCAATGTCAGAAGCATGCCCCGGTCGGCCATGCCCCGGCAAATGAACTACATCCCATTCTGAGTGCATGGCCCTTCGCCAAGTGGGGATTGGATATTATGGGACCGCTCCCGAAAGCTCCACACTTAGTCAAATTCCTATTGGTCGGTACAGATTATTTCACCAAATGGGACGAAGCAGTAGCATTGGTACAGGTATGTTCCTCCGACGTCAGAAGATTTTTGTGGAAAGATATAATCTGCAAATTTGGAATTCCCCAAGAGCTAGTGTCAGATAATGGAAAGCAGTTTGACTGCGATAACATCTGGCTGTTCTGCAAGTCCTTGGGGATCAAGCACAATTTCTCAGCCCCATATTACCCTCAGGGGAATGGGCATGCAGAAGCTTCCAACCGGGTCATCTTGGATGCACTCAAGAAGCGACGGGTAAGGCAAAAGGCATCTGGGTAATGCAACTCCCGAGGGTCTTATGGGCATACCGGACCACCCCAAGGAGGTCCACCGGTATGACACCCTTTCAACTTACATTTGGAGCAGAAGCGGTAATGCCAACAGAACCACTAGCTCCGACAAACCCGCACTGATGCGGTCCTTACCGGGGAGAACGAATTGATTTTGGCAAGAGAAAAAGTTGTTCTTGACCACAAGAGAGAACAAGCCCTACATCACCTCCTCCGGTACCAGAAGACTATCAAAAGAGGATATGACAAACGAGTCGTAAAGAGGAAGATCAATCCGGACGACTAGGTCATGAGGAAAGTCAAAGTCATGACTGAGGATACAACCGCCTGAAATCTTGGAGAAAACTGGGAAGGACCTTACATCATAGACAGACATGCTGCGAAAGGCTCATACTTCCTCAGAACTCTGTCTGGCGACCTCTTTTCAAGGCCATGGAACGTTTTTCACCTCAAACAATTCTACAAGTAATGTATTCCATTTGATGATTTCAATAAAGATTATTTCCCGCAAGAATTTGAGTACTTTGTATTATTTACTACTGAAAATCCTAGTGCAAGATCAAGTCTCCACTGAGGTCCAGGATGCCCGGACCTAGCTTCCGATCCTGGCTAAGTCCTAAATGTAGAGTTATGCTTCTTTTAAGCCCAAGGCGCCTGGACCTAGCTTCCGGTCTTGGAAATCAAAGATGTCGCAATCAAGATATTGGGATTGGACTTGTCAATCGATTCCTAATCTTTCGAGCACAATCAATATCCATTCGAACCCCCTTTACTTATGGAATTCATAGGGATAGGAAGAAGCCCCCTCAAATAGAGATTTTTTCTTTCGACCATCAGGGATCAAACCCCATCCAACCCAGGATGCCCGGACCTAGCTTCCGATCCTGGATAAGCCCTAAATGCAGAGTTATGCTCCTTTTTTTAAGCCCAAGGTGTTCGAACCTAGCTTCCGGTCTTGGAAATCAAGGATGTCAGGGATCAAACCCCATCCACCCAAGATGCCCGGACCTAGCTTTCGATCCTGGTTAAGTCCTAAATGCAGAGTTATGCTCCTTTTAGGCCCAAGGCGCCCGGACCTAGCTTCCGGTCTTGGAAATCAGGGATGTCAAGGATCAAAACCCCATCCAACTTAGGATGTTCGGACCTAGCTTCCGATCCTGGCTAAGTCCTAAATGCAGAGTTACGCTCCTTTTAAACCCAAGACGCCTGGACCTAGCTTCCGGTCCTGGAAACCAGTTTTAAGAGCGAGACTATCGACTCTTAAAAATCGGGGCAATTAAGCAACCTAGCCTTCCCCCGGGTCAAAGCATGCAATACAGGAACAAATCCCCTTTCAGCATCAAACCATGGATCCCCATGAAGTCAACGAGAAAAAGAATTGTTATCATCCCAAGGAAAACTCCTTAGAACGATAAGGGGGCGAGGGAGATAGACAGTTGTAATAAATGTTGTAAACTAGGTAAAGATATCTAACAAGGTATTTTTTGCACAACAAAAATTTTATTTCTTTTTCAGAAAAAGATATGTACAAGAGGAATTCCCCCGGCAACCGGGACAGGAACCTTTTGGTCGAGGACCTGCTGGTAGACAACCTTCGCCAACCGGAGCTCTTTAGCGACCCAGTCATATGTCACCTCCTTGAGGGAGAGACGTCAGTCCAGCTTCAGCTTCTCTCGGGTCAGCTTCCCGCAGGTGGCCTCCAGCTCCGCCAAGGAAGTCTTGGAATCCTCCTTTCTCTGAAGAGCAGCAGTCAGGGTGAAGTCCAAGTTATGGTAATCCGCCGTCATGAACCGCTTGTCCTCCTCCAGAGCCCACCGGTCACTGTTGGCCACCGCCATGTCTTTCTCGAGCTGACGATTCTCAGCTCGCAGGCGCTCCAGATCCTCCAAGGCAGAAGGCCGAGGTCTGACACTCAGCTCAAATACCCGGGCCGCGGCAGCTTGCGTCTGACAGAAAAGGGAAACAGAAGTCAGAAATAAGCATACAGGCAACGACAAGTCTAAAGCCAGAATTCTAGGCAGGAAACCTTACCGCAATCAGGTTCTGGGCTGCCACACTCATCGCCTGGTCTCGAGAAAAGAGGTTGTAGTACGCCTGGTCCTCCGGGAGCGAGGAAAGAAAAGCGGTTACAGTATGGATGTTCATGATGCCGGAGTCCCCAATCGACATCGGCTCCCCATTAAGAAACGCAGGATGAATGGTGAACGACGGCAGTGGAAACACTGGGGTAGCCTCAGGCTGGTACTCTCCCGGTTCGGGGCCAAATTGCACATTTGGGCCAGTGGGCAAGTCAGTGTATCGGACCTGGTCACCCCACCCATAAACCGAGGCTTCATCATCAGCAGTGCCCGGCATGGTAAACTTTACCTCAATCTAGACGTCCTCGACAGCCAGAACATGCTCAATAGGGACCCGGGAGCCAGTACCAATCCGGGTAGTCCCCGTCACCGGTCCCCTCAGCGCCCGAGGGATGGCATCCTCCCTTCTCAGGTGCACAGCCTCCCCTTGATCAGCAGGGGAGGCAGAAGCAGCTCTCTTCGAGCCCCTAGCAGACTCATCTACAACAGCCTTGCCCCTCGAATCAACCGGGGGAGGAAACTGTACAGAAACAACTTCAACAGCAGGAGGCTGGGAAGGTCTTACCTCCACCGGAGCCTCAATTCCAACGTCTCCAACACTGGGGGCGTCCACTATGTCTGGTGGACCCCCCAAGATCACAGCCGGCTCGCCTCCCTCAGCAGCAGAGGTGACCACCGTCTCCTCGGACACACCTCCCACCATCTCCAGCTGGGCCAGGTTGTCCACCTCAGTATGTACCTGCACCGGGGTAGGAAAGAATCCCTCACTAGCCGATTCACCAGACCCACGGGAAAAATGAAGTCTGCTATCCCTCGATATCAGGCTTGGATCACCGGAGGAGTCAGATGAGCCATAAAAAACATGTGGCCTCCTCCGTAGACCCAAGGGAGGGTTTGAATGACAAACAAAACTAGCATCACTGAACTGGACATCCCCGACAACTGGGATGACATCCGTCAGAACGTCCGGCATTGGCTCATCAGGAGGAGATCTTCCCCCGACTGGAAGAGCCTCGTCGGGCCAGTCGTCCATCTCCCCCCGCAGATCAACAGCCTCCCTCTGAACCAGAGGCTCCTCCTCGGCACTGGGGACTGTGCTCTCCACAATAGCAGCACCATCACCAGAACTGGACTCTACCTCCACGACTTGTGGAGGGGCCGACAGGGCTGCAAGCCTGTCCGGGAAGTGGATGTGCATCACAATCTGGTTAGAAAGTGTCAGGTCCCACAGGTATGCGGGCAGACTGAAAAAGTGCTCAATGTTTCCTTCACCAGCAGAGGAGTCCACCTCGGTGGCAAAGACACTTGCAGCTGACAATTCCCTGCAAGCACATGCATGGAACTATTCCAGAGTCGGAGCTCAGCAAGCACGCAAAACATAAGGGCAAAAATGAAAGTAACGTCAGACGCATGCTTACCTATGAAGTCCCGTGGCACCTGTATGTTGCGGTCAAACAACCACCCTGACACCCGGTAGCAGGGCTCGAACCAATTCCCATAATGATTGGGAAGCCCAGACAACCTCCGGGCAGTATGCCAAGAGATGGCGTAGAAGCAGCGTTCTTTGGCCTCCCGGGTGACCGGCTTCATGAGTATGAACATCTCGACCGGGCCAAAGGGAAACCCGTAGTGGAGAGCAATCAGCCCAATCCGACGCACAATTATCCAAAAGGACACGTGCATCTAACCCGGCGGAATCCCACACCACGACAACAACCTCAAGATAGAAGAATGCAGCGGGACCTGCATGCCATACAGGAGCTGGTAAAGACTTACAGCGATCAGGTTGCCGGAGCAGCCATAAAAAATGGAGGGGTGATTGCCAAACCGAACCCCTCTCCAGCCAAGCTACTCCTGAACTTCCGCCGGACTCATCTGCTCGAGTTCAGGATTTCAGGGGAGGTTGGAGGAAGCTTGCCACCTCCTCCTTGGCCTCTCAACTGGAGGCTCGGC
The DNA here is from genome assembly GCA_023053565.1 of Aquilegia eximia. Lineage (NCBI taxonomy): Eukaryota > Viridiplantae > Streptophyta > Magnoliopsida > Ranunculales > Ranunculaceae > Aquilegia > Aquilegia eximia. The sequence goes on from JALIGU010000004.1 coordinate 22,078,278, forward strand.
AGAATCTAGAGGAGCCACCTCCGCCACACCAACAGGCGAAGGGGGACCTGTCGCCAGAACACTGCTTGGTCCGCCCTCATCAACAGAGGGACGGGGAGCCGAATCCCAGGGCTCTTCATCACTACTGGAGCTTAGAACTAAATTTCTCCTCATCGTCGAAATGAAATTTGCACAAAAGACACCGGAATTTTAGAGTATTCAGAACCTAGGGTTACGGCAGAGCGAAATGGAAATGAAGAAGAAGGAAGAGAAAGAGAGTGAAGGTTATACCCTTCTCTCTTTCGAACATTCTTTTTTATAAGGAAGTGCCCATGGTCAACCGGCTAATGGAATTCCAGGTTCCTTTAATGGACTCTCCATTAAGATCATTGAACCAACTGGTTTAATGACTTGATCAGCTAAGAGTCACAAACTTTCGCTGGAAGTTGAAGTTGTTCATCTTCCCGCCAACAAAGGAAGATTTAGAGAACACGAAGTGGAGTCCACTTAACACAGTCAGCTGGGGCCCACACCACACAGTCATCTAGGACCCACCTCCTACACTCAGCAAGATCCATTCATCATTTTAGGTAGGGTCCGTATGGTCCAGGTCAGCAACATGTGGACCCCCGGTCTACGTCATCACGGTCAAGGGAAGATTGACTGGCATGTGTTCCTGCAATCATCATGACAAGAAAGTAACCGGACCTATCTACCGGAGCTCAAGACAGTGATAAAAAAAGAATTATTTTATTACAAAGTGCATTATACGGGGTGCACCAAATCCCCTACACAGTGCGACCGGAGCTAAATTACACCAAAGAGGGAAACGGAGGATCCGAGCCAGACCCCTCCGGTGAGTCAGGAAGATGGTACTTAGCCTTGGCTTCAGCGTACCCTTCCTTCCATGAGGAGATCGCAACAGCATCAATCTTGCCCCCCATCCGGGCGAGTTCAGCAGAAGCAGATTTCAGCCTCTCCTTAAGGCACCGAATCTCCTCATCCTTCTCTTGTATTCGGCCCTCATGGCACTCTTCCCACCAGCGTTGGTCTTCCACAAGCTCGACCACTTGCACCTTCAAGTTGTTCACACGACTAAGGAGATGTGCTCGGTACTGTTCTCGATTGTCACCAACGGAACTAGAATCAGAATGCCTAGCCGCCATGGAAGATGAGCAAGGGAAGAAGAGAGAGAGAGAGAGAGAGAGAGAGAGAGAGAGAGGGAGGTATAACTCATCAAGAGTGAACATCTCCCTATTTAACCCCGCAAAGGTTAAAAAGGTCGGGCCACAGCCCAATTGCTTCCCGAGAAGCAACGGTCTCCTATGGGCCGACAGTCAACCTGCCAAAATCAAGACAAGACAAGACAAATGGAGGCACTGTTCATGGGAAAAGAAATTTTTATTGATGAACAAAAGTCAAAGAAAGAGGGCACCGCTCCCCAACAATGGTGCGACATTAACTAGTCTGCCAAAACATTCCACGAGGCGGTAGGAGGGGAAGTAGCGACCTGGTCCCAGCTAGCACCCCCGGCCGCAGCATTGCCAAGTATCCAGACCTTCTCTTTCAAGTTATGAATTTGGTCTTTGGCCTGTTTAAGCGAATCTTCAGAAAGATGGAGATCTCGACGCATGGATGCAATAATGTCGTCTCGCTTTTTGAAAGACAACTTCATGTATGTTCCCACCGGACGACCTTATCCAGGTTCTTTTCTTGGGCCTGCACATGGTTGAACACATTTGTCAGCCATTCTTTAGCAGAGGCTTCAACAACAGCAACAGCAAAAGAAACCGGGGAAAGAGAAGTGCAGATCCTTCTACACCACCGGTTTGCTATTTATAGAGGAGGAAAGAAACCCTATTCCTTGATCCCAGAAATGGGAATCGTCATCAAAAAGCGTGTCAAGGAAGGAATCCTCAGAATCTCAACAGTCGGGGAAGATATTTCAAAGATCTTTCCCAAGCAGATTTTCTATTTGACAAAGAGGGGGCGATGTGTGTACCCTAGGTAAAAAACCCGACAGGTGTCACCGATGGCTGTATAAGAAGCTAAACCGGGAGCACCTGAGCATTAGCCAGCCAGGCCTGGGCTATCGGGTAGGGTCCAACCCAGTCTCAAGGAGTCCACATACGCTCTGTGGACCTTGACCCATCGGATGGTCCATGATCGATGGGTGGAGCCCATGTTACTGTATAAGAAGTGGAACCGTGGGCTCCCATACATCAACCAGGCCCACCTCAATCAAGTAGGCCAGGTCCGGTCCAGTAAAGTCCAGCAGCGACAGAGGCTCATCCAAAGGCTTAGCATAGAAGCGCAGAGGACCTGGCCAGGGTGTATGCAATGAAGATTGGGCCTCCGGTCAGAGGAGTCGAGCCCAAGTCTTTTCTTTCAGGCTTGGTCAATCCAAGTCCCAACCAACTGGATAAGACCAGCGAGATTCCAGGCTAACAGAACCCACGGTTCTAGCCCGTTGGAAGATAAAGGAAGACTTAGGTTGAACCAGGACCTATCAGAGGATGCCACATGGCAGTCATCCTGGTCAAAGGGAATTCAAACCAAGGAGATAACCGCTCAGCAGCATGCAAGCTATCTCCACGAAAAACATCTTCATAGTTGAACTACCTGAGTTCATGGATTTAAAATCGGAGGGGTGGTTGAGCCAGCCTCCTCCGACCTACTACAAATACAGGAGTTCTAAACCTCCTGAACTACGAGTCTTCCACTGAGCAACTCCATTAGATCTTAGCGGAAGCAGAGACTTGATTCCAAGTTCATCTTCTTGGATACGTAGGTAGTCTAATATTCGTCAGGTCCAGTCTCATTGTATATCCCCCATCTAATCTCTGTCTATACAAGGTTTTCATTGTAACTGTTCGATTAATATATACATATCTCGAGTTTGTGGATCAAATTTTTGCACCCACAAAGGGAAAAAACTCTAAAGCTATACTCAGAGCATACCAAGAAATTGCTAACTTATTTCAGTAAATGGGAAATCCATCATATCTCAAGAGATGATAATCGTCATGCCGATAGTCTAGCATATCTTGCCTCGCAGATTGATACGGAATCACCTCGATCAATATAAATCGACATACAATCAGCTCCAGCATATGAGACTCAAATCTACAAAATAAATGAGATATCTGACTTCATCGACATTCCCCAAACCGAGATCGATGACTTATGGATGGGTCCAATCATCAACTACTTAAGAGGAATATATCCAGACGACGACTTTGAGCTACGCTAGCTTGAAAAAAAAGCTAAGAGCTACATCTTGCTTGAGAATAGACTATACAGAAAGTCAACTAGAGGACGATACCTACGGTGTCTTCCACCAAAACAAACACATACAATTCTAGCTGAAATCACGCAGGGGTTAGATCCCTAGGTCAAAAGGCACGAAATCAAGGTTACTTTTGGCGTTATATACAATCAGACTCAGAAAAATTTGTCCAACATTGTGACAAATGCCAAAGGTTCTCACCATTCATCCACCAACCAGCTCGAGAGCTCAAAATAATCTCAAGCCCTTGGCCGTTCGCAATTTGTAACTCGACATTGTAGGACCCATCCTAAAGGATAAGACCAAAAAGAGATTTCTATTAGTTGCAACAGATTACTTCACTAAATGGGTCGAAGCAATACCCCTACGACGAATAAGACAACAAGATGTAAAAAATTTCATATGGAAGCTCATCATCACTCGATTTGGACTACCACATACTCTAGTTACTGACAATGGGCAACAGTTCTATGGTAACACAATAGAGGAATTCTATCTGGATTGGAGAATCAAACATGCACTCTCCACACCTCGCTATGCCCAAAGCAATGGTCAAGCTGAAGCTACTAAGAAGACCATAATGAACAACTTAAAGAAAAAGCTAGAAGCACACAAGGAAAAATGGATAGAGGAGCTCGATCGAGTCCTATGCGGATACAGAACGACACCTCGCACATCCACAGGAATGTCACCATTCGCATTATACTATGGCACAAAAGCTATCATACCCATCGAGCTCAACTTCCTAACAACTAGGTCGGAGCTCGTTGAATCAAAGGAAAACGAAGAATTATGTGCACACGAAATAGATATGCTCGAAGAAAAGAGAAATTAAGCTGCAATTACAAAAGCTCGTTATCAGCAAATACTCAAACGAAGCTACAACCAAAATGTCAGATCAAGAAAATTTCAAACGGGCGACCTCGTCCTCAGACAGGTTTTCTCCAACACAAAGAAGTCAGGAGATGGGAAGCTAAACCCTAATTGGGAAGGTCCATACATTGTCAAGAATGACCTCAGAAATGGTGCATACATACTCATCGACGCAGAAGGTGAACAAGTACCTAGACATTGGAATTCAAAGTTCCTAAACCTTTATCTCCCTTAACTACTTTTCTAAATAACCCCTTTTTCCTTTTCTCTATTAAGTTAGAAAATTGGGCCAGAAAGCATAAATCAGATATTTTACGAGCTAAACCATTCATATATCCAAGCATTAAAAGATAACTTCAACCTAGTTATTTCCTTTTATGCTTCTAAGCCATCATATACACATTCAAAACCCACAATCAAAATATAGCTCGGCATGTGCCTTAGACAAATTGTAAAATCAAAACATTCATTACTTTTCAAATCAAACTTTAAACCATTCATTCAAACATATGAACAAATATTTCAAATACAACCCAAAAAGGAAAAGCATAAGGCCGACCGAAGTCGGAATTCCCTACTATTGTTTTTTACATTTGGTCAAAAACAAAAGCCTCACGTCTCTCAACAAGCTAAATCGAGCTAAACCTATTGCTGAGAAGGTTGCTCATCCATCACGACGTCGCCACCTTCGCCAAGAGTCTCAGCCGGAAAATCGACGTTCGCACCTTCAACGAGCTCAGCCTCACCCTCAGCAATAGCCCTAGTCGAGCTAGAATTGCCTGCTTCTCGACTCACGTTAAGATCATATCTCTCCAAGGCAAAAACCTTAATTGACTCTTGATCAGCACTAGGGTCAAAACCTTCAACCAGGGATGCGATATGTGCCTCACGTCGAAGGCACCTCTCCTCCCAAGCATAAGCGATTTTGCGCCATTGAGATATCACTTGGATGGACTTCTGAGCATCGGAATCCCAACTCGAGGTCACAGAAGCAACTTGGCCTTCGAGCTTCAGAAATGCTTGATGTGCCTCATCGATATCCTTATTAAGCTGAGCATTTTCTTTCTTTGAAGCCTCGAGCTTGGTTTTCGAATCTCTCAGGTGAGCTCGAAGTGTGTTATTGTCAGCATTGGCCTTTTGTAAGCTTTCAACCTTCTTGCGAGCATTCTTGAGCTTACAAATCCACTTGTTGTGAATCAAATTCATCTACGCAATCTTCAACAATTCAGTCAAACAATACAATCAAAGTATGGAAGAAAAATCAGAAATAAAAGGTCTAGCGCAGAAATACCTTGTAAGCACAAGCAGAAAATTCCTTCGAGTTATCCTCCAAGGACTGAGGTCGAATTTTCTTCACATCCTCAAACAAGATAGTGTTCTCCATCAGGGACAAGCACATATCTTTGTCATCCATGGCAGAGTCGTCAGACTTTATGTAAATCCAATGGCAAGGGAATACATTTGCAAAACGACGAGCTTCTTCAGTTGCTTCGTCAACAAGCTCGATGGCCTTCAACTTTTGTTCTTTCGAACAAAGGGAGCTCGTTCCTTCCCTTTACCCTTCTCACCTACCTCAGCTGACTTTCCAGAGTCAATCAAAGCAGTCGTAACCACGGCCTTGGCAGCAGCCTTTCTCTTCTTTTGAGCATCTTCAGGCTCAATAGACCGACACCCAAAGAAATCACTCAAGCTGGGGCCATCGAGAATTTTGCTAACAGGTGCCACGATGTCACTAGTAAGGGGAAAACTCAAAGTATTCTTTTTCATAGCCATTGGAAGTGCAGCTTGTACCTCGATGGGAAGATCACCTGGACGAGCAACAACTATGCTAGCAACAGGGGTAGCAACGACAAGCTCTCTATTTTTCTTCTTCCTCGACCTCACAGTCTTCGATGTCCCAACCTCTGACGTAGACTGCTTGTCAAACTTGAGTTTGGGATCTCGGAAGAAACGAGCTAAGTGCAGAAGTAGCTCTCTTTTTTCAGCCCAAATCTTCTCAGCAAACTCGATAATATTGTTGGGATGGAGTCATCCGTCGATTGGCTCGTTGTACTCTTTTAGCTGACCTGCAAAAAACAATCGCCAAAGCATTCAAAAAACAAGCTCAATCAACAACCATGGTAATAAAGTACAAATAAACAAATACCTATGGATGAAATAGAATATTGATTCAAGCATGCACTGGGCCCTACAAATTGGCCACGTCGTTTGAAAACCGAGGGTTAAAAAACTTTGCGCTACCACAACTTCTCTTCCTATTCAGAGAACACACATAATCTCGACTTCAACCAGTGACATAGCGAAAGTAAGCCACTACATCAGCCTTACAGATATCATAAGCGTGCAATCTATTCAATTCCTCTATTATCAGCATCGACGTCCAAAAACTGTTGGGCATCATAATTGGTGCCACGTCGTAATGATTAAGAACGTCGCATACAAACTTACTGAAAGGGAGACGTATACCAGCCTTTAATTGGCGAAGGCATATCAAAGATGAAGTCAAATCCCCGCATAAGTCAAAAAGCCTATCGCTCACCCTATACATCTTGAGGTCAGGGATTCTAATATTATATGCCTCTTGAATCTCGGGAAACGACGTTCTAGCCTCCTCTACTGTGAATGACCTACTGCTAGAAACTTCATTTTTGCCCCTCAACCTTCGAATATTACTCATGCTGACCTCGACCCCTTGGTCAAGATCGACCCCCCCCCCCCCCCCCCCCAATCATTCTCACTTATACTTTCAGACTCAGTTTCACTCATTTAAGGCAGCACGCAAAAGAATCTTTGCTTGTCTCAACAGTCAAGGAAACCCACTATATCAAGGCAACCCAATGCTCTTTTCGAAAAAACCTCATTATTTTTTCATCTAAATCGAAGTCAAACTCTATCAATAAACTTCAAACTCATAACTTCAATCCGAATGAAAAAGGGCTATGTATATACCATTATATTCAAGCTCGCCAACCAAGCCATTTAATATTTTTATCGACCTAACTCGACATGAGCCTATTTTTACTCGAGCTCACTCGATGCTCATCATTTTCAAATATCATCCGACCTAAAATCTTTTCAATATCGACCTAACTCGACGTGAGCCTATTTTTACTCGAGCTCACTCGACGTGAGCATATTTTTACTTGAGCTCACTCGACGTAAACACTTTCCCACTTGACCTCCATCGACCTCATCCAAACTTCATACGTTTTGATTCTCTTCAGTTACAATATCTTTCTAGATCCAAAATATCCGCTCATTAATTGACCCCACCATTGGACAATTAGTGAGATATTCGTTGTCCCAATTCACCTATAAATATGAAATACGTAGGCTTGCTTCTGGGACTTGGTCAACCTCAGATACGTAGGCAACTATCTTTCTAGATAGCTCAGCCATTTCTATACCCAAACACTCTTTCTCCTCCATTCTTCGATCATCTTCTTTGACCCACATTTTACATAACATTTACATACCCTATCAATCGGGCCCGTTAGCCCGACTCTCAACCCTTTTAAAAAAGGGTTAAAGGTCGGGTGAGGTTTTCATAATTTTTGTGTTAACCCGCCCTAACCCGACCCTCTTCATCTTTTAGGCCCGACCCTTAAAGTGTGAGGGCTCGAGGGTTCGAGAGCCGGGCTAGCCTTACCCGGCCCATTTTAGAGGCTTACCCGATATGCAGTACAAGTCATACTCCAACTTGGCCCAACTCGATGACTCATTAGCTCGTGTGGCGCTTACGTGACAATGCATGTTAATGCCAACAATTATAAGATCAATATCAAATATTCTCTTTTATTATTTATCCGTTATTTTTTCGTTAGAAAATCAATGTGATTTATATCACATGTGCTCAATATTGTAATTCCCTATCTATATAAAGGGACTTATTTCATGTAAAAGGGGACAAGCTCTCTACCTCCTCTAATCTCTACTCATCTCATATCAATAATAAAACACTCATCTCTCTCGTGGACGTAGGCACCATTGTTGAACCACGTAAAATCATGTGTCTACTTACTTATTTTTTGCAATCTCCATCTTGAATTTATCTTTTTTTATGTAATGTATTTAGATTGGCGCCTACTGTTTATGATCGAACAAAAAATTACATATTCTTCATCAACAAATCAATATGATTATATTTTTAACTCAAAATACAAGAATTGCCAATTGGGGGTTTCAAGCCTTGAAGCACTTTCGGCTACTATATGTTGGGGAAAACAAGATAAGTAATAGATCTCTATGATATTTCTTTCGATTTGATCTCTATGATATTTGTTTCTATTTTCTCATGAACCAAGCTACCAAAAAACTACCTTCATACCTACATGGTTATTATACGTGCATTAAGTTATATATCATATATTTTCATAAATCATTTATGTGGTTATATAAATATTCTCTTATTCATGACACATAAGAATCACATGTCAATTATCTTCGATGCTTACATATGAGTGACATTCTCATTATAGTGATTCTCTTTATCAAATAAATTCTCATTATAGTGATTTTATTTATAAAAATGTGGCCACAAGTCACAATTAATTTTGTTAAATATTTTGTTATCAACATTAAACACCTTTCTTTTATTATTTATGTTGACTATTATTAAATTCTCATGTATGCCAACTGATGTCTCTTTCATATATCAATGCTATTGTGTTCATAATTGGTCCACTCATATACCTTCATGTTATGTATTCTTCTATATAATATTATAAAGCGGTCTTATAAACACAGTCGTTAGATGTCTATTGAGACAACCATAACCATTCAATATACATTAAATTATATATTCGATGTAATAATAGTCCTTAGATGTGGAAAATCGATCCTAACCTTTAGTTGTCTATTGAGACAATCGTAGCCGTAGGATTAACATTATTTAAGTAATTTTCATTTAATGTACCAAATATATAACCTATAATATAATAAGTATTAACTCCACAAATTAACTATTACATAATAACCTCATTATACTTTTCTTAGAATATGGAATTAAATTAAGAAATATTTATTCATAACATCAAAAATATAATAGACATTTAAATGGAAACGGATGCTTCTATTCATGTTATATATTTCTTTTGTTCCATCTCTCCCACCCACCCACCAAAACCACTCCGTTTCACGCATAGGTTTTCAGGTAATATGTTAGTGATACAAAATGCTAAAAAGTCTTCCAATTGTTGTAAATTCCTTCTTCATTAGATGTATTATTTTTTTTCCTTCTTCGTTTTGCGACAGGTTCAAAGTTCTGCTTGCAATGGCTGCTATAAAAAAAATAAAAATTGGCTTCCAATTACAAATAATTTTCACTTTTATTTTTTTTCCTAGTTTCATATAATGTAGGATCTAAAACTTTAACACAAAAATATAATGTATTCCAGGGACTATCATTGTATAGGAGCTAAGGTTGAGATTTATTGATTCTTACATTTCGCTTTCTAAGTGAATTTTCTTCCATTCACAACTGAATTTATTGACACATATCCTTGATTTCTGAAAAATAAGATGAAAACAGGAGAAACTTTTGTGTCTACATCAGCAGACAAGGTATATATCGATGCAAACCAATCCGAGTATGTGAAGAACTTATATCCTACTGAATTCTTGAACTCACTTAATCCGCATGGATTCCCACCATTCTCTTTCATGGTCAAATCAGGTTCAAGGCTTATACTCTTAAGAGATCTTGCCCATATAGATGGGATGCGCACTGGAACTCGATTGATGGTGACACAATGTGCAAATCAATACATTCAAGCAAAAAATCTTACTGAAATTAATAAATCAAGTGAAATAGTTGTTCTACCACGAAGAACATTAACTTCATCGTTTTTCAATGCTCCGTTCCAAATTAAAAGGACACAATTCCATGTTTATGTTTGATGGTGGTGATGAGCAAATCGACGATTGCAATTGAGATTTCTTTGTGCGGTTTTCTTCAAAAGTTTATTTTGCTCAGAACTATATATGTATGTGACATAATAGTTTTTTGCCACCATTTCATTAAGGTGAGTCATTTTTTTTTTCTTTTTTTGTAGATTTTCAGGAATAGATTTGTTACTTATTCTGAAAAAGTATATGGTAGTTCTATCAAATTAATTTGGAGACTGTATAGTTTTTGGTAGGAGAATAACTTTGAGTATATTGGTTGTTCCATTAATTTCTATATCATTTTTGTTGCTTTATTGGTTGTTGATCTTTTTGTTGTATATTCAACATACACCTTAGTAATCATTGTGCTGGAATACATATATAGTTATGCACCTTAGTAATCTCTTTGCATGATTAATGGTCACATGTCACTCTCTTCGCTCAGTCTATTATCAATAGCTATGTTATCTTTCTCCTTTTTTGGGGTGAAGATACTGGTATATTATCTTTCTCCTCAATCTCTTTTCAACATACATTTTCACTTCTTTTATGCATAACAGGAGAAGAAAACGATGGTTGGGTGGCTAAAGTACAAACGAACACATAAAAAAGTGTTCTATTGGTAGTGATCAAGCATGGCCATTGTATTTGACTTTTGTTAATTGTTACGCCTAATGCATTTTTCACCTTTTCAACTTCTTACATTTGATTTGTATAAGATGTACCTTTTTACATAAAAAGTTGTACTTGATGCATAAATAAAAATGTTATACAAAATTATACACTATCTATATTTTTTTTATCAGATCCATTGCAAATGATCAAATTAAACAACTATGAGGTCAAATGATCCAAATTTAAAAATGGCGTGTGATCTCAAAAACTTTATCGGTTAGATTCAACTAAAGCTTCAAAGTATCTTGACTTTGTAACTTCTTTAAACTTCAAATATTGCAACTGAAAAAATATTTAATAAATTGTTGCAAAGGTATCCAAATATTCGTATACCTCTTACTACAAATACTTATATAATAGTTTTCTGAACAATTTTTTGCACAGTTCTATGAAAATTTTAAAATTATATCAAAGAATAGCCTCCCAATAAAATTATTATTATTTTACAATAATTAATTTCAATAATTTTTAAAAATAAAATTAAAATAATATCTTAAACATAAAATATCTATGAAAACAATTGCATCGCCTATTACTGCATAAAAAATTAGTATGACAACTATGGCTCAAAAAAAAAAAAAAAAAAACTATTGCATCACTTACTTTTATTATGAAAAATAAAATACCATATGTAACCGTATAAATCATACATGATTTAACAAGTGACTACATATGTGAACATTTGACATAAAAATGTGCCGACTCGCATTTTATTTGACCGATTTTATTATTTGCATACATTAATTTTAAATGTATTATATATCTATTGATTCATATGATTCTGATTACTTCATATAAGATTGGGGGTTAACTTCAATCCCCCCCAATACTAATTGTTTATGCAAGTTTCAGGAAATGTTAAACTCGAGGATGATGAATTTGACTATTGATTTTCATCCCTTACCATATGAGCCCATTTTCCTAAATACTTCATATCAACTTTGTTGATAAGTACCCAAAACTGTCATTTAGTGCCCCAAATAAAATATTGATTGTCTTCACAAATATGATTAAATAATGTATTTTGCATATTTTAAGTGATGTTTCAGGAATTGATGGTCGAATTATGGAATTCATTTAAATGTGTGCATTATCTCAAGAAACAATAGAAAAATGGATGAAAATACAAGGCTACAAGGCAATGAGAACAAGTTCAATTATTGATGACGTCATCAGTGGCTACTCGCCAGTCAGTTGCACATGGGAAGTGACCAGTTGCCACCTTGGCAGAGATTCAAGAGATGAACTTTTTGTACAATTTGCAAACCTTTTTTTTTTTTTAGTATCTGCAACTTCATGTTTTTTATTTTAGCCTCTTATTTTTGGTGTACTCATTGTTCGAGGATATTTATATTGACATTTTGTATTAGATGTTCTCTTTTGTGAATTTGACTTGGTCAACAGGATGCATGATCTTTGTAATAGACGTGGATTCTTTCAGTAACAGTACTGAAGCTCACCCTAGCTTAAATGATGATATGATACTCTACAAAAGTTAGTGAAAATAATTTTGATGCAAAAAGAAGAGACTACATAAGGTAATCTTTTTGTTAATGCAGCTCCAGTGTAATTCCACTAAAAGTCTGTGCTTTTCATGAAAACCATTCTGGTATACTTAATTTGGTGGCAATTTATTTTTTTATTAATAACTATGCTAAAACTTCATTGCAGTTTCAATTGGGTTATTTGTAACATCTCGACTGTCGTTTATGAGAGCATTGCCTTTGGGGCTCTTGCTATTGACTAGTTGAAAAGGTGAGGTTATGTTACTTTAAATGTTATACAGCTTTAAAATCTTCTCTGACTTTTAGTTTATCGTTTAATTCTTGGACCACAGATTATTACAGTCCATTGTTTTGTAACTGATTATAATTTTAACTGATCAATCCTTGTGGTAAGTGTTAGCATTCTTTGCACCTTGTGCTTATTTGAAGTGTACATCTCAAATGGGATAAGTTTGTGTGTCCTGTTCTGCATGGTACTTGTGCAATTTCAATATATAAGTTTGTGTCATTCTGATATTTGTTTATATGTAACAGGTGAGATACGGGGCTGCTTAAAGGGAACTGCAAGCTAGATGGTTACATTTACTTTGAAGATGATTTGATATTCACCACTGGTTATATTTAAACACCAAATAGATGATGGTGGTCCTTAGTTTCTTTCACTTGCAATGTGCTCAATATGTGCTTCATTAAGAAATAATTTTTCTTTTGTTATATGATGCTATTATTTTGGCATTTAAACCAGTTTGTAAATGATGTGATACTTATGGAAGTTTTATAAATTATTTATGACTTTACATTTTGTTGGTTTAGCTATAGTCTATGGCATTGTGGATTTGTGCTTGGTGATTTGTGGTATGCATATTTGTATTGCAGTGGTAGCATTTCTGTGCAGGCTTGAGATTCCATATCTATTCATAGAGAATCTATAACATTTTTTTTTTTTAACAAGAATTTCAAAATTGATAACGCCATATTGCCGTTAGTAAATTGAAATTGTTATAAAGTGCTCACGGAATATACTAACACTCAGAGGACGTTAGAAATTACTAACGGTATTTTGTTGTTAGAGTTTTATAAGTACTAACAATTACTTACCGTTAGAACCACATCTGTTAGTAAATACTAACGCCTAAATACTCACGACCTGAAACCGTTAGTAAAAATTATAGTAACGGCACTGTGCCGTTAGGAAACTGCTGTTTTGGTGTAGTGCAAGCAGCCAGATACATTCAGAAGAAGAAGTCAGAACATAATTCACATTATCAATGGAGAAAATCAAGCTCTGAAGGAATTCAAATTTTGAATTGTATTTTCCCTCTTATGTTTTAGATAAAAGTGAGAGTTGTTCTCTCATTAGAGAACTTTTCATTCTCTTGAAAGTTCAACAATATTCTCTGCAACTTTGTCTTCTTCATCTTCCATTAATAATAATCACTCTCTTCCATTTTCATTCTTTTGTATGTTGAATTCTAATTCTTATTCTATGGTGATGTCTTCATCAAGGATGGAACCTTAAATCCCTTTAGGGGATTGATGAAGCTTCTGAGATGAAATTTTAAAGTTGAAGTAATTTACTTAATTCCATTTGTAATGAGTAAAACTGATGATTGTGTGGGTGCAAAAATTTGATCCACAAATTCGAGATGTGTATATATTAATCGTACAGTTACAATGAAAGTCTTGTACAGACAGAGATATGATGGCGGGTATACAGTGAGACTGGACCTGATCGGGATCAGGCTGCCTACGTATCCAAGATGATGAACTTGGAATCAAGTCTCTGATTCCACTAAGCTCTAATGGAGTTGCTCAGTGAAAGACTCGTAGTTCAGGAGGTTTAGAACTCCTGTATTTGTAGTAGGCCGGAGGAGGCTGGCTCAACCACCCCTCCGGTTTTGACTCCACAAACTCAGGTTGTTCAACTGTGAAGATGCTTTCTGTGGAGATAGCTTGTATGTTGCCGAGCGATTATCTCCTTGGTTTGAATCCCCTTTGACCAGGATGACTACCATGTGGCATCCTCTGATAGGTCCTGGTTCAACCTGGTTTCCTTTATCTTCTCCAGCGGGCTAGAACCATGGGTTCTGTTGGCCTAGAATCTCGCTGGACTTATCCAGTTGGCTGGGACTTGGGTTGACCAAGCCTGAAAGCAAAGACTTGGGCTTGACTCCTCTAACTGGAGGCCCAATCTACACTGCATACTCCCTGGCCAGGTCGTCTGGACTTCTGTTCTAAGCCTTTGGATGAGCCCTTGTCGCTGTTGGACCTTACTGGGTCGGACCTGGCCTACTTGACTGAGGTGGGCTTGGTCGATGTATGGGAGCCCACGGTTCAACTTCTTATACAGTAACCGGGGCTCCACCCATTGATAGTGGACTATCCGGTGAGTCAAGGTCCACAGAGCGTATGCGGATCTCTTGAAACTGGGTTGGGCCCTACCCGATAGCCCAGGCTTGGCTGGCTACTGCTCAGGTGCTCCCGGTTTAGCTTCTTATACAGCCATCGGTGACACCTGTCGGATTTTTTACCTAGGGTACACACATCGCCCCCTCTTTGTCAAGTAGAAAATCTACTTGGGAAAGATCTTAGCAATATCTTCCCCGGCTGTTGAGATTCGGAGGATTCCTTCCTTGACACCCTTCTTGATGACGATTCTGTATCCCTTGATCAAGGTTTAGGGTTTCCTTCCTCCTTTATAAATAGGGAGCCGGAGGTGTAGAAGGATGTCCACTTCTCTCTCTATGTTCCCTGTTTATTGTTGTTGCTGTTGTTGAAGCTTCTGCCGAAGAATGGCTGACGACTGGGCTGCTGATTTGGCCCACCGCGCGTTCAACCTTAAAGTAGAGCACATGTTTAACCAAGCGCAGGCTCAGGAGAAGAACCTGGAGAAGGTTGTCCGGCTGGAGCATGATATGAAGTTGTACCTCAAGAAACGAGACGACATCATTGCATCGCTGCGCCAAGACCTCCAGTTCTCTGAACACTCGCTTAAACAGACGGAAGACCAGATCCAAACCTTGAAAGAGAAGGTCTGGATACTTGGCAATGCTACGGCCGAGGGTGCTAGCTGGGACCAGGTCGCTACTTCCCCCCTACCGCCTCGCGAAATGCTTTAGCAGACTAGTTAATGTAGCACCATTGTTGAGGAGCGGTGCCCTCTTTTCTTGACTTTTATTCATCAATAAAAATCCATTTTTCCATGAACAATGTTTCTGCTTGTCTTGTCTCGATCTTGGCAGGTTGACTGTCGGTCCATGGGAGACCGTTACTTCTTGGGAAACAACTGAGTTGTGGCCCGACCCTTTTTAACCTTAGTGTAGCTAAATAAGGAGGGGTTTACTCTTGCTGAGTTATTCCTCTTTCTTCTTCTTTTGCTCATCTTCCATGGCGGCTAGGCATTCTGATTCTAGTTCTGTCGGTGAGAACAATACCGAGCGCATTTCCTTAGCCGTGTGAACAGCTTGAAGGCGCAAGTGGTCGAGCTTGTGGAAGACCAACGCTGGTGGGAGGAGAGCCATGAGGGTCGAATCAGGGATAAAGATGAGGAAATCCGGGGCGTCAAAGAAAAGATGAAATCTGGCTCTGCTGAGCTTGCCCGGATGGGGGGTAAAATAGACGTTATTGTGGTTTCCTCATGGAAGGAAGGATACGCTGAAGCTAAGGCCAAGTACCACATCCCCGACTCGCATGAGGAGTCCGGCCGGGATCCTTCGTCTCCTCCCTTGATGTAATTTAACTCCAGTCGCACTATGTAGGGGACTCGGTGCACCCCGTATAATGCATTTCGTAATAAAACCATGTTTCCTTCTATTACTGTGTCTTGAGCTCCGGTAAGTAGATCCGGTTATTTTTATGTAGAGTGCAGGAACACATGTCGATCAATCTTTACTTGACCGTGGTGATGTAGATCGGAGGTCCACATATCGGTGACCTGGACCATGTGGACCCCACTCGTAGATGCTGGATCGATCTCCCTGAATGTACGAGGTGGGTCCCAGCTGATGTGGGTCCCATATGACTGTGCAGCATGGGCCCCAACTGTTAAGTGTGCCCCACTTCGTCTTCTTTAAATCTTCCTTTGTTGGCGGGAAGATGTACTACTTCAACTTCCAGTGAAAGCTTGTGACTCTTCGTTGATCGAGTCATAAAAACCAGTTGGTTTAATGACCTTAGTGATGATTTCATTAAGAGAACCTGGAATACCATCAGCCGGTGGACCCTAGGCTCTCCTTATAAAAAGGGGAGGCTCGAAAGAGAGAAGGGTATTCCCTTCACTCTCTTTCTCTTCCTTCTCTTTCATTTCTATTACGCCGGAACCCTAGGTTCTGAAACTCCAAATTCCGGTGATTTCGCTCGAATTCTACTCCAAATATGAGGAGAACCTTAGTCCTGAGCTCAAGTAGTGACGAAGAGCCTCAGAGTCCGGCTCCCCGTCCCTCTGCTGATGAGGGCGGACCAAGTAGTATTCCGGGGATGGGTCCCCCTTCGCCTGATGGTTTGGCGGAGGTGGCTCCTGTGGATTTTGTTGAGCATCCTGTTGGGAGGCCAAAGAAGAGGTGGCAAGCTTCCTCCAACCTCCCCCGAAATCCTGAACTCGAGCAGATGAGCACGACGGAAGTTCAGGAGAGGCTTGGCTGGAGAGGGGTCCGGTTTGGTTCCCACCTTTCCATTTCAGATGGTTGCTCTGGCAACCTGATCGCGGTAAGTCTTTACCAGCTTCTTTATGCCATGCAACTTCCGTTGCATTCTTCTATTCTGAGACTGCTGTCGTGGTGGGGGATCCCGACCGGTCAGATGCATGTGTCCTTCTGGATAATCGTGCCTCGGATTGGGCTAATCGCTCTCCACTTTGAGATTCCATTTGGCCCCGTCAAGCTGTTCATGCTCATGAAGTCAGTCGCTCAGGAGGCCAAGAAACGCTACTTCTACGCCATCTCTTCGCGTACTGCCCGGAGGTTGTCTGGACTTCCCAACCATTATAGGAATTGGTTTGAGCTAGCCCTGCTACCGGGTGTCAGGGTGGTCGTCTGACCACAACATACCGGTGTCGCGGGACTTCATTAGAAAACTTGCGCTTGACCTTTCTTTCATTTTTGCTCTTATGTTTCGCGTGCTTGCTGAGCTCCGGCTCAAGAACAGTGTTGTGCTTGTGTTTGCAGGGAAACGTTAGCTTTAGGTGTCTCTGCCAGCGGGGGCGGATTCCTCTGCTATTGAGGGGAACATTGAGTACTTCTTCTGTCTGCCCACAGATCTGCAGGACCCCTGACCAGATCATAACACATATCCGCTACCCGACGAGGCTTTCCCTGCCGGCTCCTCTGCAGGTTGTGGAGGTAGAGTCCAGCTCTGGTGAAGGTGCTGCCACTCCAGAGAGCACAACCCCTAGTGCTGAGGAGCAGCCTCCGGTTGAGAATGAGGTTGTTGATTTGCGGGGGGAGATGGATGACTGGCCCGATGAGGTTCTTCCAGTCGGGGGAAGATCTCCTCCTGACGAGCCGATGCCGGATGTTCTGCCGGAGGTCATCCCAGTTGTCGGGGATGTTCAGGTCAGTGATGCTAGCTCTGCTTGTCATTCAAACCCTCCCTTGGGTCGCCGAAGGAGACCACATGTCTTTTATGGCTCATATGACTCCTCCGGTGATCCAAGTCTAATGTCGAAGGATAGTGGACTTCTTCTTTCCCGTCGGTCTGGCGAATCAGCTACTGAAGGATTCTTTCCTACCCCGGTGCAGGTACATGCTGAGGTGGACAACCTGGCCCAGCCGGAGATGGTGGGAGGTGTGTCCGAGGAAACAGTCGTTGCCTCTGCTGCTGAGGAAGACGAGCCAGCTGTGGTGCTGGGGGGTCCGTTGGATGAGGTGGACGCCCCCAGTGTTGGAGATGTTGGAGTGGAGGCTTCGGTGGAGGTAAGACCTTCCCAACCTCTTTCTGTTGAAGTTGTTTCTGTGCAGTCCCCTGCCCCGATTGATCCGTCGGGCAAGGTTGTGGTAGATGAGTCTGCCCGGGGCTCGAAGAGAGCTGCTTCTACCTCCCCTGCTGACCAGGGGGAGCCATTGCGCCAGAGAAGGGAGGATGCCATCCCTCGGGTGCTGAGGGGACCGGTGATGGGGACTACCCGGATTGGTAGTGGCTCCCAGGTTCTTGTTGAAGATGTTCTGGCCGTTAAGGACGTCCAGACTGAGGTGTAGTTCACCGTGCCGGGCACTACTTATGATGAAACCCCGACTTATGGGTGCGGTGACCAGGTCCCATATACTGACCTGCCCACTAGTCCCACTGTGTAACTGGCCCCTGAACCGGGCAAGTACCAGTCTGAGGCCACTCTGGATCTCGCTGCCAGCGTTCACCATTCATCCTGCATTTCTGAGTGGTGAGCCGATGTCGATTAGGGACTCCAGTATCATGAACCTCCACACTACTTTTGACTATATCTTCCAGAACCTGCTTCCGGAGGACCAGTCATACTAAAGCCGCCTTTCTCGCGACCGAGCAATGAGGGTGGTTGCCCAGAATCTCATCGCGGTAAGATTCCTTGACTTGAATTCTGGATTTAGACTTGTTGATGTCTGTATGTTTGCTTTTGAACTTTGTTTCTCTTTCTGTCAGACACAAGCTTCCATGGCCCTGGTCTTTGAGCTGAGTGTCAGACCCCGGCCTTCTGCCTTGGAGGATCTGGTGCGCCTGCGAGCTGAGAATCGTCAGCTCGAGAAAGATCTGGCGGCGGCCAACAGTGATCGGTGGGCTCTGGAGGAGGACAAGCGGTCCATGGCGACAGACTACCATAACCTAGATTTCACTCTGACCGATGCTCTCCAGAGGGAGGAGGATGCCAAGACTTCCTTGGCAGAATTGGAGGCTACTTGCGGGAAGCTGACCCGAGAGAAGCTGGAGCTGGACCGGTGTCTCATCCTCAAGGAGGCGGCGTACGAACGAGCTGCTGAAAAGCTCTGGTTGGCGAAGGTTGCCTATCAGCAGGTCCTCGACCAGCTGGAGAAGGAGAAGGCGAAGAAGGGAGGTAATAGCCCCAGTCCTTCTTCTCAACCTTAGCTCCTTTACATTTTGTAGAAAGGTTCTTGTCCCGGTTGCCGCGGAAATTCCTCTTGTACATATTCTTTTCTGAAAAAGAAAATAAAAATAATATTTTAGTAGTGCAAAAACATCTTGTTAGATATCTTTACCTTGTTTACAACATTTATTACAACTGACTATCTCCCTCGCCCCCTTATTGTTTTAAGGAGTTTTCCTTGGGACGACAATAGTTCTTTTTCTTGCTGACTCCATAGTGATTCATGGTCTACTGGTGAAAAGGGGTTTGTCCATGTGCTGCATGCTTCGACCGGGGGAAGGCTAGCTCGCCTAACGGCCCCGGTTTTTAAGAGTGGATAGCCTCTCTCTTAAGATAGATTTCCAAGACCGGAAGCTAGGTCCAGGCATCTCGGGCTTAAAAGGAGTGTAGCTCCGTATTCAGGACTTATACAGGATCGAAAACTAGGTCTGGGCATCCTGGGTTGAACGAGGTTTGATCTCTGACATCCCTGGTTCCAAGACCGGAAGCTAGGTCCAGGCGTCTTGGGCCTAAAAGGAGCATAACTCTGCATTTAGGACTTAGACAGGATCGGAAACTAAGTCTGGGCATCCTGGGTTGGATGGGGTTTGATCCCTGACATCCCTGGTTCCAAGACCGGAAGCTAGGTCCGGGCGTCTTGGGCCTAAAAGGAGCATAACTCTGCATTTAGGACTTAGACAGGATCGGAAACTAGGTTCGGGCATCATGGGTTGGATGGGGTTTGATCCCTAACATCCCTGGTTCCAAGACCGGAAGCTAGGTCCGGGCGTTTTGGGCATAAAAGGAGCATAACTCTACATTTAAGACTTAGCCAGGATCGAAAGCTAGGTCCGGGCATCCTGGGTTGGATGGGGTTTGATCCCTAACATCCCTGGTTCCAAGACCGGAAACTAGGTCCGGGCGTCTTGGGCCTAAAAGGAGCATAACTCTGCATTTAGGACTTAGCCAGGATCGGAAGCTAGGTCCGAGCATCCTAGACCTTAGTGGAGACTTGGTCTTGCACTTAGGATTTTCAGCAGCAAATAATACAAAGTACTCAAATTCTTACGAGAAAGAATCTTTATTGAAATCATCAAATGGAGTACATTACTTGTAGAATTTCTTGAGGTGAAAGCGTTCCATGGTCTGGAGAAGAGGTCGTCGGACAGAGTTCTGAGGAAGTATGAGCCTTTCGCAGCATGTCTGTCTATGATATAAGGTCCTTCCAAGTTTTCTCCAATTAGCTTTCCAACGGTTGTATCCTTAGTCATAACTTTGACTTTTCTCATAACCCAGTCGCCCGGATTGAATTTCCTCTTTACGACTCGCTTGTCATATCCCCTTTTAATGGTCTTCTGGTACTGGAAGAGGTGATGTAGGGCCTGCTCTCTCTTGTCGTCAAGAACAGCTTTTTGCCTAGCCAGAATCCTTTCGTTTTCCCCGGTAAGGACAGCACCAGTGCGGGTTGTGGGAGCTAGCAGTTCTGTAAGCATTACCGCTTCTACTCCAAAGGTAAGTTGAAAGGGTGTCATACCGGTGGACCTCCTTGGGGTGGTCCGGTATGCCCATAAGACCCCCGGGAGTTGCATCACCCAGTTGCCTTTTTGCTTTATCCAGCCACTTTTTGAGTGTATCCAAGATGACCCGGTTGGATGCCTCTGCCTGCCCGTTCCCCTGAGGATAGTACGAGGCGGAGAAGTTGTGCTTGATCCCCAAGGATTTGTAGAACAACCAGATGTTATCGCAGTCGAACTGATTTCCCTTATCGGACACTAGCTCTTGAGGAATTTTGAATTTGCAGATTATGTCTTTCCACAAAAATCTTCTGACATTTGAGGCACATACATGTACCAATGCTACTGTTTCAGCCCATTTGGTGAAATCATCTATAGGGACTAATAGGAATCTGACTGATTGTGGAGCTTTTGGAAGCGGTCCCACAATATCCAGTCCCCACTTGGCGAAGGGCCATGCACTCAGAATTGGAAGTAGTTCATTTGTCGGGGCATGACCGACCGGGGCATGCTTCTGACATGGGAGGCATGCCTGTGTGAACTTCTTCGCGTCTGTCATCATGTGCGGCCACCAGTATCCTTGGATCATTGTCTTCTGTGTTAGATTTCTGCTCCCGGAATGGTTGCCGCAGATCCCAGCATGGATCTCTTTTAGTATGACCAGGCCTTGTTCTGGAGTAAGGCACCTGAACAAGACCCCGGAGCCATGGCTCTTCATGTATAGCTTGTGTGATTCCCGGTGTGGTATGACAGTGAATTTCCATGCATCCCTCTTCACTTTGGCTGACAGCTTTGGATCATCAGGGAGCAAACGGGAAGCTGATGTATAGCTTTCTCTAGTCTTGGTTATTGCTAAACTGGAACTCGGCGTCAATTCTGTCTACTTCAGAATTCAGATTGTCTGGAATGTCTTCAATTGGTTCCTCCGGCGGGAGCTCCAAATCGATGTGGATATGAGAGAGCGGTGGTTCTGATGGGTCTGGTTCGTCCAGCTCCGTTGAGGAGGGCATTGCTTCTATCCGGCCTCTGGTGAGGCAAGGATTCCAGTCTTCGAGTTGCAATTCTAGTGGGTCCTGTGTCTGACCCTGTGAAGGTTGACTCTGCTCGCCCTAGGTACTGGGCTCGTTGCCGGACTGTGAAGCTTCTTCATTTCTTCTTCTTTTTTGTCCTCTGGTAGTCACCATGAGAACTTCCTTCCAATGTCTGCACTCCAGGAGATAGACCTCCTATAGCGGCATGTCTGGATCTTTGGGCCCCATACTTGGCTCTTTCTGATATCCGATTGATAGTTGTCGGGGCTCTGCAGTGCTGATAGAAGGAGAAAGATACACCAGGGCATCTGCGTGCCTGACATCTATCCTTGGTCGTTGCTCGACCGTGATGAATTCGAACTTCTCTGCCATGGAGTAGACGACATCAAGATATTTTTCCATCCGGTCGTCCTTGGCCTGGAATGATCCGGCGAACTTGTTCGCCACTAGCTTTGAATCTGTATTGATCATGACTCTCCGCACCTCCAGTTGGAGTGTTGTCTGGAGACCATGTATAAGAGCTTCGTTGTTCGAACCTGGGAATCCCAATCTGACAGATTTTTTTGTCTTCCGTCCATCTGGGCTGATCAAGAGACAACCTATGCCGGCCCCTGTACAGTTACTGGATCCGTCAGTATAGATTGTCCATGCTTTGCTGTTTCCTTCGGTCGGAGACTCTTGTGACCGGGGGGCATCGTTCGCCCCCAGTGTATCCTCCTCTAGCTCTGGATTGACCGGCTGCATGTACCAATTCCAGAGCTATCCTTTCCATTTTCGAATATCTTGTCTCAGCTCCCTGTAGTACTTTGCTGATGAATTAGATTGGTTTCTCCTCCGGTTCTTCCACAAATATGACCGCACTGACAGCTATATCGGATGCAGCCAGATAGATGCTGACTGGTTGCCCGGTCTGTGGTGTTGTGAGGACCAGAGGCTGAGTGAGATATGCTTTGATTTCATCAAAGGCTTGCTGACAAGTAGGGTTCCATTTCGCATTAGCTTTGATTGCGTTGAAGAATGGATTGCACCGGTCCGAGTACCGGGAGATGAATCTATTGAGAGTGGCTAATCTCCCAGTTAGCCTCTGGAATTCTTTTACTGTCTTTGGGGCGGGCATCTCCAGGACTGCTCGGATCTAATCTAGATTGGCTTCTATGCCCCGGTTGGTCATGAGAAAGTCAAGGAACTTGCCGGAAGAAAGACCAAAAGAACATTTGGCCGGATTCAGCTTCATGTTGTACCGCGTCAGGATGTCGAATGTCTACTGCAGATCTCGCAAATGATTGTCTTTTTCCCTGGTTTTGACCACCATGTCGTCTATGTAGACTTCCATGGTCCGGCCTATGAGCTCGTTGAAGATGGTGTTGACCAGCTTCTGATATGTCGCTCCGGCATTCTTTAGACCGAATGGCATCACCTGGTAGCAGTAAAGCCCACGGTCGATGATGAATGCGGTATGTTCCTGATCTTCTTCGTGAAGTGGAATCTGGTTGTAACCAGAGTATGCATCCATGAAGGACAATCTTTGATATCTGGCGATGGCGTCTACCATGTCATTCTTCTTCTGGATGGCCACGATGTTGGAAACCCAGGTAGGGTAGATGACCGGCTTGATGAAGTTGACTGAGAGTAGCCGATCGACTTCTTCGTTGACCGCCAGTTTCCGATCCGGTGCCATTCGCCATGGTTTCTGTTTGACTGGTTTGTACTAAGGATCAATGTCTAGCTTATGGCAGGCGACCGCAAGGTCTATTCCTGGCATCTCGTTGACACTCCACGCGAAGACGTGGTGATTCCGCCGGAGCAGAGTGATCATGGAATCCTTCTCTGCCTCCGGTAGACCGGAAGAGATGTAAGTCATCTTGTGGGACTCTGATCCCACAATAACTTCCTCCAGCTCGTCGACCGCTGGTAATATCCCGGCTTTTGTGTCTGGCTTCCCCTTGGCAGACTTGCCGGGAGCTGGTTGCTATTGATGAAAGTCTGTCCGGAAGATAGTGTTCTGCTTGGTTTCGGAGATGGACTTTCCTTTGACAGC
The DNA here is from genome assembly GCA_023053565.1 of Aquilegia eximia. Taxonomy (NCBI): domain Eukaryota; kingdom Viridiplantae; phylum Streptophyta; class Magnoliopsida; order Ranunculales; family Ranunculaceae; genus Aquilegia; species Aquilegia eximia. The sequence goes on from JALIGU010000004.1 coordinate 22,102,116, forward strand.
ATCGAGATGGCACTTGAATGCTGTCCCTTGGTCTCCCTTGACCATGCAGACTCCGTTGGGAGTCGGGAATTTGAGGCTCTGGTGGAAGGTGGACACTATGGCTTTCATCTGATGAATCCAGTCCCTTATCAGAATAACGTTGTAGCAGGAGGGGGATTCGAATAGCAGGAAGTCTATCCCGACGGTGTTGAACCCCACCGTGATTGGTAGATGGACTCGCCCGGAGGACTGTGTTGGCTCCGCGTTGAATCCATAGATAGGAGTCTCATCAGATTCGATGAGACCCTTAGATAGCTCCATAGCTTTGTAGGCGCATGAGAACATAACACTGGAGGTGTTGCCGGCATCGACCATGACTCGTCGGACCCAGTAGACTCCAATCCATGCTGTGATGACCAGGGCATCATTGTGCGGATAATGCATGCCCCTCTCGTCTTTTTCGGTGAATGTCAAACCTCCAAGGATAATGGACTCAGTGTTTGTCCCTTCGTTGAAGTTGAGCTGTCCAACTTCATGGACATGCCCTATCCACCGGAGCTTTTTCCGAGCACAGTTCTTCCTTCTTGTCTTAGAAGAACCGGGTGTCTGTACATGGCAGACATATACAATTTGATCTCCAGTTTTTACCTTCCCGACTGCTCCGGCCTGTACCATGTTAGGGATGAGGCCGGCGTCGACCAGACGCTGTATTTCATACTTCAATGACTTGCAGTTCTTTAGCTCGTGACCGTAGTCGTTGTGATGATCACACTTCTTGGACTTATCTCTTTTGCCCTCCGGGTCTGCCGGAAGTGCGGCATGTTTGTTAAGCAGCCCTTTGTTCTTGATCTTTTTGAATACTTCCTCGAGAGGGAATCTCAAGGGAGTGATCTCCCTTTCCTTGTGTTCGCCCCCAGTAGGCTTCTCTAACCGGCGATCGGGTTGATGGGCCGGCGCTTTCCCCTTCATGTCTGTGTTCCTGTCTGGGGCTTTTACTTCTTTGTGATTCCTGCCAGAGCTTTCTTCCTTTGCCTTCTGCAGCTTCTCAGAGGTTTGGCCTCCGGCAAGTCTCTTTCTTCTGGCTTTCAAGTCGTCCTCCTCCTGAGTATACCTTTCCACTTTCTCGAGCAAGGCTAAAACAGAGGAGGGTGGCTTCCTCGCCAGTGACCGATACAATTCCTCATGGTTGCTATTCAAGGCATACTTGAAAGCTTGAATAACGACACTATCAGATGCGTCTTGTACCTCAGATAGTAGGGTTCGAAATCTCCGGGCGAAATTCCTGAGTGTTTCGCTCTGATCCATCTGCAGGGAGAACAGGACTTCAGCTCCTTTCTTGATCTTCACATTGAACCGGTACTTCTCTTCGAACAACTCAGCTAGTTGTACGAATGTGCGGACGGATGCAGGTGGCAGATAGTGATACCACGTCTGTGCCTCGCCTTTGAGTGAAGCAGCAAACATTTTTGCTAGTAGCTTGTCATCATGGTCCCAGATGGCCATGGGGCTTTTGTTGTTCATAACATGCAGAACCGGATAACCGTTTGTCTCGTCATACTGTTCGAAGGGCGGTTGCTTGAAGCTGGCCGGGACCATATGACTCATGACCTCTTCTACTAAAGGTGATACGGCTAACCTTGAAAGATTAAGCTTTCTAACTCGCTCATCCCGGTTGGCCTTGTTGGATACAGCAAGATGGATCATCTCTTGCAGCTTGAGTTGATTCATCTGTTCCACATTCAGCTCCAGCTGTCTCTGATGAATGTGGGCCCTTTGAGGGCTCTTTGCTCTTCGACCGTGGCGTGCCGGGGGAGTACTTTGGTGCCTCCTCCGGCGCAGTCTCCCTGGAGAAGTGCCTTCTTCGACAGATCGGTTGCGGACAATCGTGGGGCCATCACGCGGCCCAGGTGTTCTTGCGCGTCCGCGGCGATGTCTCTGAACCGGAGAGATAGACATCCTATCTTCTTTTGAGGAGATGGACTCGAAGACAGGGCTAAAGATGACTGGCTATCTCCGGCCCTGGTTCTCTTCCTTCTCTTTAATTCTGTATTTTCCCTGGTCAGCCGCTTGATGATTGCAGTTGGGGACTCGACCGCTGGTCCTTTTCCCTTCTGCTGCTCAGTATAACCTCCTCCCGTTGTCAGGGGAAAGATTCTCTAGAGTCTTCTTGTAGCGGCTGCCCTGGAAGGTTCAGGATTTTGTGAAGCTGGCATCCTGATGGTCCGGTTGACCGCATTAGGATCACCAGGATCGTTAGTGATTTGCACCACTAAGTTTTCTGCCTCCAGCTGTCCACTTTCAAAGTGTTGCGAGCCCTGATCGTGGCCCTCACTCTCGAGAACTGATTCTTGATTCACCGGTTCTGTTGCTTCAAGAGTTGGAGACAGAGGAGAAAGGTTCTTTGTCTGACTTTTAGTAACTTGACTCATTCCATTGTTGGAACGAGTTGGGCGTCTCTTACTTCCAGCCATTGCTGCAGTAACTCCGGTATGACTGGAATGAGATTCCTTGCAAGGCTCTGGAACTGATGTGAGATTCAGCCCCACGGTCGGCGCCAAAGAGTGTGGGTGCAAAAATTTGATCCACAAACTTGAGATGTGTATATATTAATCGTACAGTTACAATGAAAGCCTTGTATAGACAAAGATAGGATGGGGGGTATACAGTGAGACTGGACCTGATCGGGATCAGGCTGCCTACGTATCCAAGATGATGAACTTGGAATCAAGTCTCTGCTTCCACTAAGCTCTAATGGAGTTGCTCAGTGAAAGACTCGTAGTTCAGGAGGTTTAGAACTCCTGTATTTGTAGTAGGCCGGAGGAGGCTGGCTCAACCACCCCTCCGGTTTTGACTCCACGAACTCAGGTTGTTCAACTGTGAAGATGATTTCCGTGGAGATAGCTTGTATGCTGTCGAGCGGTTATCTCCTTGGTTTGAATCCACTTTGACCAGGATGACTGCCACGTGGCATCCTCTGATAGGTCCTGGTTCAACGTGGGTTTCCTTTATCTTTTCCAGCGGGCTAGAACTATGGGTTCTGTTGGCCTGGAATCTCGTTGGACTTATCCAGTTGGCTGGGACTTGGGTTGACCAAGCCTGAAAGCAAAGACTTAGGCTTGACTCCTCTGACCGGAGGCCCAATCTACACTGCATACTCCCTGGCCAGGTCCTCTGGACTTCTGTGCTAAGCCTTTGGATGAGCCCATGTCGTTATTGGACCTTATTGGGCCGGACCTGGCCTACTTGACAGAGGTGGGCATGGTTGATGTATAGGATCCCACGGTTCAACTTCTTATACAGTAATCGGGGCTCCACCCATTGATAGTGGACTATCCGGTGAGTCAAGGTCCACAGAGCGTATGCGGATCTCTTGAAACCGGGTTGGGCCATACCCGATAGCCCAGGCTTGGCTGGCTACTGCTCAAGTGCTCTCGGTTTAGCTTCTTATACAGCCATCGGTGACACCTGTCGGGTCTTTTACCTAGGGTACACACATATTGCTTAAAAATTTAATTATGTTTGTCATCAATTCTTGTTTTCCTGTATTTAATGTTTAATGGAGAAAAAGATTTCCCAACATCTAGAGGGCTCATTACCCTCAATAATACTAGTTTACATGTCAATGATATAGGGATAGAGATTGACATGTAATTTATCTTTGTTTATAATTTGTCAATCTCTTTCACTTGAATGATATAGGGATAGATATTCGATTATCAAAGAGAGACAAATTAGAGGCCCTTGAATCTAACCTTGATATAGGGATAAAGAAAGTTAGATTCAAGGTGATTAAATCTATGATATAGGGATAGATATAGATTTAATAAGTATGGAATTATATGAATTGCAATGTATCTTAGAGAAAAATCTCGGAAGTGGATTCAATCTCCTATTCACTTCTTGTCTAATTCTCTTTATAGCAATCTCATTTTAATTGTTTTGTTTCAATTAGTTTAATCAATTACTTTAATTTTATTTAATTTCAAATTTAACAAAATATTCTCTCCAATGTGTTCAAGCATTTAGTTTTACTTGTTGGTTTTCCATTGACTTCATTCTGCATTCGATTGGATTGATATATTTTTCATCATTATACTACCTATTATTTTAGGAGAGAAAAGGTTTTTGCATTCTTGGCCTTAACGACATTTGCATTTTTATTAAAAACGCAAAAAGATGAGAATCACTAGTGTTTCTCATTCAAACCAAATCTTAAAGCCTTTCAAAGGGATTTGGAATAAAGGTTAGATCTTTCATGTGCATAAAAATATCATATCAAATCAACTCAACAAATAAGACCTCAATGGGACTATCCAATGTCAATATTGTCATCATGACACGACATTATATTCGGATTCAATTCAAAAGCAAACACTCACAGAAGCAAACGCTTACAAAATCACGGTTTGGTTGAGATTTCAAATGCATATGAATTTTTTTAACTAGAATTCCAAATCCTTTTGCAAAATGTCAATTATTCTCAAACTCCATTTGTTTCTTTTTATCAAGCTGACCAATTTCGGACAATTTAATAAAAGGGGACTATGTGTGTGTGTGTGTATATATATATATATATATATATATCTAAAAGGAAATTGATTCTCAATAGAATATTTTTTTATTAACCATCTATTTTATTATTGAGCATGCAATAAATGGTAATTAGATTATTATTTTAAATGTGTATTTTATACTTATCATGCAAGAATTTTATCAATTTAGGATTAAATTTATAAAGGTTGAAATTTTAGTAATAAGATAACATCTAACTACGAGTTCTTTGTATTTATTAATTGTAATGCTCTTGGATAAGATAATATCATATACTATAACAAATTTTGTGGTGGAAAAAATATATTTGTACATTTAAGAATTGAAACATATTATACGTATTTTCAAAAATATTAAAATAATATTAATAAAAACATGATCGCATGTTTTTTTTTCAAGTAAAACATAATTCTATGTATCGAACCTGTATATACCATTATATTCAAGCTCGCCAACCACGCCATTTAATACTTTTATCGACCTAACTCGACGTGAGCCTATTTTTACTCAAGCTCATTCGACGCTCATCATTTTCAAATATCATCCGACCTAAAATCTTTTCAATATCGACCTAACTCGATGTGAGCTTATTTTTACTCGAGCTCACTCGACGTGAGCCTATTTTTACTCGACCTCCATCGACCTCATCCAAACTTCATACATTTTGATTCTCTTCAATTACAATATCTTTCTAGATCCAAAATATCCGCTCATTAATTGACCCCACCGTTGGACAATTAATGAGCTATTCCTTGTCCCAATTCACCTATAAATATGAACTACGTAGGCTTGATTCTGGGACTTGGTCAACCTCAGATACGTAGGCAACTATCTTTCATTCTTTTTAGATAGCTCAACCACTTTTATACCCAAAAACTCCTTCTCCTCCATTCTCCGATTATCTTCTCCGACCCACATTTTACATAACATTTACATTGATGCCGACTGATTCGTGATCGAACATCAACCAGACAACGACCATGGCAACCATCACTTTCGACAACTCCAGAAGCAAATGGCAGACCAGCAAGAACAGATTAACAGATTGGTGGCCGAGTATGTTCAACTGAAGAACACCACCACCACCAACGGAGCGCCACTCAATGGAGTTACTACAAATGGACTCACCACTGAAGAAGTCAACACCACCACCATGAACAACCCCATTTTACCCACTTCTAGCAACACCACCGCCCCCACCATGGCTGACCTTCAAGCCGCTCATGACCGCATACTTCAACTTTCCGAAAAGCTTGACAAAAACCACCAAGATTCTCTCAAACCCAACACAGACCAGAAAGTTGCATCTACAACCCTAGAACATTATAAAACAAAACCCCTTCACGAAGACCTCCTCCAACAGGAGCCATCCCATAACTTCATGCCACCAAAATTTACCACCTACGACGGAAGTTGAGATCCAATGGACCACATCCTCCAATTCAAGACCCAGCGTGGCCTTATGGCCAAAATACAAAGACATATTCTGCAGATTGTTTCAAGCTTCACTCCGTGGGAGTGCCATCGATTGGTACCATCGACATCCAGAGAAGTCCACAACCTCATATGATCAACTCAAGTCTCTCTTCGTCACTCAGTACATTCACAACAAACAAAGAAGAATCGAGGTCACTGCTCTGTTTCGACTCAAACAAGATGAGTCAGATACCACAAAAAAATTCATGGCAAGATTCAAGAAAGAATGCTTGCGAGCTGAAAACCCATATGAGAATTTATGTCTCATGGCTTTCATTTCAGCTGTCAACCCTAACACGGCACTAGGAAAAAAACATCATCCTAGATGCCCCTGCAACACTGGAAGACCTCTATGTACGAGCTGATAAGTACATCAAGCTCGAGGAAACCTTAACAAAGTCAAATGAACGAGTAGTTGTGGTTCAAACTACACAGCCTACTTACTCAAAACCGAAAATGGCCAAATCATTATACATATTTTCAAAAATATTAAAATGATATTAATAAAACATGATCGCATGTTTTTTTTCAAGTAAAACATAATTCTATGTATCGACCCTATCAACCGAGCCCGTTAGCCCGACCCTCAACCCTTTAAAAAAAAGGGTAAGGGTCGGGTGAGGTTTTCATAATTTTTGTGTTAACCCGCACTAACCCGACCCTCATCATCTTTTAGGGTAGGGCTGGCCCGACCCTTTAAGTGTGAGGGCCCGAGGGTTCGAGGGTTGGGCTTGCCCTACCCGACCCATTTTACAGGCTTACTTGACATGCAGTACAAGTCATACTCCAACTTGGCCCAACTCGATGACTCATGAGCTCGTGTGGCGCTTACGTGACAATGTATGGTAATGCCAACAATTACAAAATCAATATCAAATATTCTCCTTTATTATTTGTCCGTTATTTTTCGTTAGAAAATCAATGTGATTTATATCTCATGTGCTCAATTGTAATTCCCTATCTATATAAAGGGACATATTTCATGTAAAAAAGGATAAACTCTCTAGTTCATCTCATCTCTACCCATCTCATATGAATAATAAAACACTTATCTCTCCCGTGGACGTAAGCACCATTGTCGAACCACGTAAAATCATGTCTCTATTTATTTTTTGCAATCTCCATCTCGAATTTATCTTTTTTGTCTAATGTATTTACATCTCACACACGGGTCGCCTCCACTTTTCTTGGTAAATAACTTTTTAATTTTTACCTAAAACCGAAAGTTTTTTATTATACTAAGAACAAATTGTACCAAAGAAATTTTTAACTTTTTTTATTATTATTATTGGCTGACAGGGTTGTTATTGGGACCCCTACCTAGTTTCATTAAAAAAGAATAATAAAGTCTATCACAATCTCACATAAATTTTTCCTATGTTATTCTCGTATATAATCTTTTTAACATCCTCGGCAAAGGAACTAGGAACTAATTCTAAAAACATAGTAATAGGAAAATTATAGGCCACAATATCGAAAGACATGCTTAGGCCTGTAAAATGGGCCGGGTAGGGCTAGCCCGACCATTGAACCCTCGAGCCCTCACACTTTAAGGGTCGGGCCAACCCTACCCTAAAAGATGATGAGGGTCGGGTTAGGGCGGGCTAACACAAAAATTATGAAAACCTCACCCGACCCTTAGCCCTTTATTTTAAAGGGTTGAGGGCCAGGTTAACGGGCCCGATTGATAGGGTCGATACATACAATTACGTTTTACTTGAAAAAAAACATGCGATCATGTTTTATTAATATCATTTTAATATTTTTGAAAATACGTATAATATGTTTCAATTCTTAAATTTACAAATATATTTTTTTCACCACAAAATTTGTTATAGTATATGATATTATTTTATCCAAGAGCATTACAATTAATACAAAGAACTCGTAGTTAGATGTTATCTTATTACTAAAATTTCAAACTTTAGAAATTTAATCATAAATTGATAAAATTCTAGCATGATAAGTATAAAATACATATTTAAAATAATAATCTAATTACCGTTTATTGCATGCTCAATAATGAAATAGATGGTTAATAAAAAAATATTCTATTGAGAATCAATTCTTTTAGTTATATAATAGTTTTTTAACAACTAGTTCGGGAAATATTCGATAAACATTTGATAAATATCATATAACTTAAACAAAAGTGACATCTATATCTAATTGTAAAAATATTTATAATTAAAACTTTAAAAAAATGTTCAATTTTTGATATATAGAGAAATATATTAAAAATTATACATATATTTATGAAGGCCAAAAGAGGGCTTTGAGAGGGTTAATTAGGGTCGGGCTAAAGGTAGGGTCTAAGATTTCCAAAGCTAAACCCTAACCCGAACCTTAAAATGAGGGGGTCGGGCCAGCCCTACCCTAAAAATCATAAGGGTCAAGCTTTAAGGGTTTTTTTCGTTAAATGGGCCGGGCGGGCCGGGTTTAGGGTCAAAGAGCCACTTTTATAGGCCTAGACATGCTTGATAGTAAAGATTTCCATTTCTCCAATCATTCTTCGAATTCTAGCCATCATAAAGTTTCCTTCCCACGGATGCTGACCTTTGTTTTTCATGAAACTTATTACATTCTCTGAATTTGTTTGTGTTCTTACCTTTATGATATTGTGCATTATAGCCAGTGCGAGCCCTTGCTCCAAGCCTTGAAGTTCTACCAGTGCTATAGATCAATGTGTTGATTTGCCCTTACAAGCCGCTACTACATCTCCTTCATTATTCCTTATTGTCGATGCTCATCCTTTTACCTGTCCCTGTATGGTAGCATCTGTATTTAGAATATAAGCTTCGACCTCAGGTGGTTCCCATTTGCATTGTTTAGGCTCCCTAAAGGTTCTCTGTACCTCCATACTTCAGGTTGTCATTAAATGGTCTCTGTCAGGTCCATCTTCTATCTTCAGCTCTAATGAATGTAATTTTGTTTTAACATCTGCAATGATGCGCCACTTCAACTGCATTTTTATGAGAGTTCTTGAATATTCTGGAATTTTTCTCTTACGATGTCCAATAAAAGAATGCATTAACAAGTAGTCTGAAGGCATCTCGTTTGCATTCCGTTGTTATGATCAAGTATCCATTTGAGCTCATCTTGTCAGGCTAGCTGTAGCTTTTTCCCTCATATATTCTACATTTTTCAAGGAAGTAAGCCATATGCATTGTGTAAAAATACAATCATAGAATAAATGTTCCTCGTTCTCACTGCTACTCGCCAACATAGTATACATGTGTCACTTGGTACAATTCCCCACTGCTTTAGCTTCACCAATGTTTTGAGTCCACCCTTGAGTGCCATCTGATAGATGGGAAAATATCCTTCTCTAAACAAAAGATAGATTTATATTGAAGTTCCTTCTTGTGCCTGTATATATTGATTATCAAAGTAGACAAGTAACAAGCAAGGGTCGTACCCACCTCAAAGGTGAAGATCTTAGCTCAAACATAATAGAAAACAATGGTTAAAGAACACCAAAGGAATCACAAATAAGAGAGAGATATGATTCTACTTCCTACAAGTAATAACAAATAAACTATAATTAAACTAACTTAAGAAGATGGTAGAGATGAAAAGAAGATCTTATGATGACATAGGGGGAAAAGTTGTTATCCACAAACTAAATCATGCAAACATAACATGTTATTCTTTCATGTTCAATCTATAACAATTAATTAGTCACCTCCCAGCTATTCCAATTAATCATCAATACCTATAATAATCAAGTAATCACCTCTCAGTTATTCCACTCAATTAAAACGGGATTCTATTATGCATGTTATTGAATATGTATCATTAATTAAACCGTCGCCTCTCAGCTATTCAATCTAATTAAATCAACATATTCATTCATAATTAAACTGTCACCTCACAGCTATTCAATTTAATTACAAAAAGGTTCCAATAAAGGATATTAACTGTAGATATATGATAGTCACATCTCAGCTATTCCATCACATATCTCCAATCAATATAAATACAACCATTATAGCTAGGTCTCCCTATACTCTAACAATAGTATTTTAACAACATGGATAACAATAACATGCAAATAATCATACTTACCTCATATCATGAATTAGAAGTAAATAAGCATTAAGAACTTTGAATCACAATGAATATTAAGAATAAGCATGGTGCTTTTGCATCATCTAGAGTGCTTCAATCACCCCCCTAAAGAAATTTAGCTACTCATCGTTGATGATGACACCATGAAATAAATAATTAAATAACAAAACATCATAAAGGAAAAGTAATGGATTGATATTGATAATAAGAATTGAGTTTAATACAAAAAAAGAAGAAGATGAACTTTTGTCTCTCAAGCATTGACTATCCTAAACCCTAGCTACTACTTTTCTTATAGACAATACAAAGCATAATACTTGCATGCAAAGACTTCCAAATTAGGTCAAATTCGTGGCTGCTGTTGTAAGTCTTCTAGAGGCATTAGGTCTTCAACAAAACCTAATCTTCTTGGGCTTAAGTTGTAGCTTGGACCAATGATAGAAATTACTAGGCAAATATACTATTGAGTGCAGAATTAAACAATAGCAATAAATAAAGATGAACAAAACACAAGATCTCGAAGAAAACTATCTTCTTTACTGAATATTATGAAGATTACAAGAATCTTTACCGCATAATACTCTCTAGACAAACTAAACCCTAGTTGTCTCAATATTTCTAAACACACTAAACCTTAGTGGTTTCTCTAAACAACTAAATAAGTCGTTTCATTATGTTTTGGTTTATACCAAAACATCAATCTAAACAAACTAACTAGTAGTTGTTTTCTAAAAAAGTTAAGCACTAGCTTGTTTCGGTCTTTGAAACAAGTAAGGACTACATGCATGTTTTTTTCCATATATTTTGGTTTATGCCAAAACATATATTTATAGGCCAAGCATTTCCCTTTTCCTGAAATTCTATCCCTTATGGAACAAGGAAACTTATTTAAGGTTTTCTTACTTTGTCCTACAAGGAAAAGAACTGTTAAATTCCCAAGTAGGATACACCTGTATCATGGCTCCTACTTTTAGGAAATTAAACTTCGGTTTAAGCTAAAAACGGAGATTAGAGAACTCAAGAGCTCCCTGGACTTTGCTGAGCCATCCAACTTTGCTTGGAATTTGACTTGCACGTCCAATACAAAACACTATATGTTTCCCACTTCGTGTCTTAGTCATCTTGCGCTCCAATATGCAATTTTTCTTGAATGGCTCATCTCGATCACCAACATCACCTTGATTAGAAAACAAACTTTTCTGCTTCTGCTTCGGGTTAGCTTTCTGCTGTGAAGTAGATGTCTCCACCTCAAATTTCTTTGATTTTGTTTTTGTCATCTTCTTTGTTCTTGTCTTTTTAGAATCTTCCAAGGATACACGAACTTTACATAGCTTTCTGTACTACGAACGAGTTAAGACCATAAACCATAGAAAACTCCACCAGGGAATTGAACTTTGCTTTTGATACCAACATGATACAAATTACTAGGCAAATATACTATTGAGTGCGGAATTAAACAATAGCAATAAAGATGAACAAAACACAAGATCTTGAAGAAAACTATCTTCTTTACTGAATATTATGAAGATTACAAGAATCACTGCCTCATAATACTCTCTAGACAAACTAAACCCTAGTTGTCTCAATATTTCTAAACACACTAAACCTTAGTGGTTTCTCTAAACAACTAAATAAGTCGTTTCACTATGTTTTGGTTTATGCCAAAACACCAATCTAAACAAACTAACTAGTAGTTGTTTTCTAAACAAGTTAAGCACTAGCTTGTTTCGGTCTTTGAAACAAGTAAGGACTACATGTTTCTCTCCATATATTTTGGTGTATGCCAAAACATATATTTATAGGCCAAGGATTTTCCTTTTCCTGAAATTATATCTCTTATGGAACAAGGAAACCTATTTAAGGCTTTCTTATCCTTGTCCTACAAGGAAAAGAACTGCTAAATTCTCAAGTAAGATACACTTGTATCAACCAAGACCTTCAATTGGATAGCTCATGGGCCTAAATCAAACTTCTGGATCTTCTTGTAGAGCCTTTTTAAGATTGGACTTTAATAAAAGCCTAAAATAGAAATTCTGACTTGTGGGCTTCAATAGGACCCGGTTTGGGCTGAGATTTGGACCGCCCCACTTTGACATAAAGTCAAGTCAATAGGACCAGTCGTGGGATGCCCTCAGCAGATCTGTGGGTACAAATATCGATTCTCCTACCTTGTGCAAATAACACATTTTTGTGGCTTTTCTTGACTTTTGGCGGGCTTTATCACAATATTCGCATTTCGGCTCATGAAACCTACACAAATGACAAGAAAACACTAATCAATAAATATAACACAATAATATAAGCTAAGTGCTATACAAACAAGGTGTTATTCGGGGGATAAATATACACTTTGGAGGACTTATCACCATCCAAGTAATAAAGGAGTGTCGGGGAATTTTGTTTGTAAACCATGTTAGTTTATGCCAATGGACAGGTTGTTTTGTATTTCGATTCTATGATAAATATCTATAAGAGTGTAATCCCCTCTTAATGATGTTGTCCATACTAGCTGATCCTCACCTTTTCCAAGGGGTACTTCCTCCTCTATTATAGTTGTTATGTCAGGAAAATGAGCCTTAATGCGCTATGGAATTTGCCAGTGACCGTTAGCAATAAAATTCGATACTCTCGCATTCATATTACATCTAGAATCATGTAATAAAGCTTGAGGAAAGTAGTCTTGTAAACTTCCATATGGGTGCCATGGGTCTATCCAGAACTTTGTACTATGCCCATTTCCAATTTGGTGTATTACTATATGTGTTGTTTCGTCTCTACCCTTCAAAATTGATCTCCAACTCCAAGAACAATCGTTAGGGATAGATATTTGCCATATATTTCAACCTCTAACTAAGTGCTTATGCACCCATTGAGTCCATAGAGTCTTCTTGTTACTTAATAAGTTCTATAAATGCTTTAGATTTGTTGCTCTGTTCATGGTGTCCAAGTCCCTAATGTCTAGCCCACCTTCATCGTAAGGAAAATTTGTGTCATCCCACCTAATCAAAGAATAAGATGTTGCACAATCCGGCCCTCCCCACAAGAAATTTCTGCATGACCTATTGATAACATCAATTATATTTTTAGTGAGCACAAAAGATGCTCATATTGTTCAGAACTAACTTGATCAATTGCAGTCGTCCGACATATGACAACTCTGAATTCTATCATGTACTTTATTAATCAATGGCAAACAATCATTGGATTTAAGTCGGGTTGTGATCAAAGGTAACCCCAAATATCTGACCGGTAACGCACCTTTTGGAAATTGTAATATATCTTGTATTTCATCACACAAATCATCTTCTACAATCTACACCCGCGAAGAATAGTAAGCTCTTAGTAGTGTTTACTTCTAGTCTAGTACTGACTTTGAACTTGTTTAGCCTATCCCTCAAGCTTCTGGCTGAATCCACATCCCCATGCATAAACACTATAAGATCATCGACAAATGATAAGTGAGTGATCTTCAGGTCTTTGCATTTATAGTACAGCCGAAAAAATCCTTCTCTAACATTCTTCATCTTAAGTTCAGAAAAAAAATCCATAACAAGCACAAATAAATAAGAGGAGATTGGATCTCCTTGTCGAATACCTCTTTTACTTTGGAAGTAGCCATACGACGCACCATTCACCATGATAAAGTAGTGGTCTCCATGCCACTCTCACCCAATTTATGAATTTATCAGGAACTCAATTTCTTTGTAAAGCAAATACAATAGCTTCCCACCTAAGTGAGTCATATGCTTTTCTAAGATCAATCTTTGCTGCTACCTTAGTCGGTCTTTTGTTTCTATGGTAGTTGTGCAAGAGTTCATACGAGAGCAAGATGTTTTCTTGAATACTTCTTCTCGCTATGAATGTTGATTGGTTGAAGGATACCACTTATGGAATAAAACTTTTCATCATGTTTGTAAGTATTTTTGTAATGCATTTATAAATTAATTACACTACAACATGCTATAGGTCGGTAATCACTAACCGAAATCGGATTAGTGATCTTAGGTATAAGAGTAATGCAACTAGAGTTAAGTTTTTGTAGCATTCTACCAAATTTTAAAAAATTACTTACAACCTTTATCATATCATTGATAAGTCCTCAAAAATGTATATTTATCCCCCGAATAACACCTTGTTTTTCTAGCACTTAGCTTATATTATTGTGTTATATCTATTGATTAGTGCTTTCTTGTCTATTGTGTAGGTTTCATGAGCCGAAATGCGAATATTGTGTTAAAGCCGGCAAAAAGTCAAGAAAAGCAAGCAAAAAAGTGTTATTTGCACAAGAGAAGAAGAATTAATATTTGCACCCACAGATTTGTTGAGGGCAACCCACGGTCAGTCCTGTTGACTTGACTTTATGTCAAAGTGGGGCGGTCCGAATCTCAGCCCAAACTGGGTTCTATTGAAGCCTGTAAGTCAGAATTTCTATTTAGGGTTTTATTTAAAGTCCAAACTTAAAAAAACTCTACAAGGAGATCCAGAAGTCTGATTTGGGCCCATGAGCTATCAAACTGAAGGTCTTGGTCCAAGCTACAACTTAACCCCAAGAAAATTAGGTTTTGCTGAAGACCTAATGCCTCTAGAAGACCAACAGCAGCAGCCACGAATTTGACCTAATTTGGAAGTCTTTGCATGCAAGTATTCTACCTTGTATTTTCTATATAAGAGAAGTAGTAGCTAAGTGTTTAGGTAGTTTTTCATAGAGAGAGGAAAGTGAATATTTGTGAGAGAAAGTTCATCTTCTTCTTCTTTGTATCAACTCAATTCAAATCAATATCAATCCATTAATTTTCCATTATGATGTCTTGTGATTTATTTATTTATTCCATGGTGTCATCATCAATGATGAGTAGTTAAATCTCCTTAGGGGAATAGTTGAAGCACTCTAGATAATGCGAAAGCACCATGTTTGTTCGTAATGTTTATTGTGATTCAAAGTACTTAATGCTTATTTACTTCTATCTGCAGTAGGAAGTAAGTATGATTATTTGCATGTTATTGTTATCCATGTTATTAAAATACTATTGTTAGGGTTTAGGGAGAACTAGTTTTAATGGTTTTATTTATATTGATTAAAGATGTGTAGTGAAATAGCTGAGAGGTGATTATTACATATCTGCAGTTGATATCTTTTATTGGAACCTTTTTGTAATTAAGTCAAATAGCTGAGAGGTGATGATTTAGTTATGAATTAATATATTGAGTTAATTAAATTGAATAGTTGAGAGGTGACGATTTGATTAATAAGACATATTCAATAGCATGCATAAAAGAATCCCATTTTAATTGAGTGGAATAGCTGAGAGGTGACTACTTGATTATTATAGGTATTGATGATTAATTGGAATAACTGAGAGATGAATAATTAATTGTTATAGATTGAACATGAAGGAACAACATGTTATGTTTGCATGATTTAATTTGTGGATACCGATTCTTCCCCCTTTGTCATCATTAATCTTCTTTACATTTCTACCATCTTCTTATAAGTTAGGGTTTATTTAATTATTGCATGTAGGAAGTTAGAATCAATCTCATTTCTTATTATTGATTTTCTTGGTGTTTCTTAACAATTGTTTTCTATTGTGTTTGAGCTAAGATCTCCCCCTCTGAGGTGGGTACGACCCTTGCTTGTTACTTGTCTACTTTGATAACCAATTTATGCACAAGAAGGAACTTCAAGTTAAAAATATAATCTTTTGATAGAGGTTAGAGATTAACCCCCTTTGGCCATCTAACAATCATCACCGACAATCCTTCAAGTTGCCTTGAAAAATGAGATGAGAAACCATCTACACCAAGAGCTTTATCACTATCAATACTTGAGAGTGCTTCTGTGATTTCATTCCTTGTAATCTCTGCTTCGAGGTATGTACATATATCTGGATGGACTTTATGTTTAGGCTCAGAGCCTTCAAACGATGAGAAATCTATTGGTGGTAAATAATTAGGATTATACAATTTCTTATAATAATCCTCATACGCATCACCGATAAGATTTAAATCATCAATGATGTTATCAGCCCCTTCCTTCAAGCAAGTGATTTTGTTCACAACTCTTCTAACTTGAACTGGTCGAAAGTAATAACTTGTGCAATTGTCACCAACTGTTATGGTCTGGTCCCTTGACTTTTGTTTCTGGAATTTCTTCTCAGCAATAAGAAATTTGCCAAAAAAAGGCGAAAAAACAAGTTGGCGATTGTCTACGCGTTCTAAATGTCAATTTACGATTGCTACTTTCAACAAATTTGGAGATTTCCCACTACTTTCAAGTGGTCAAGCCACCGTTGACATGGTCAACCAGTGGTCTTTTACTGAATTGCCTTTTTTTAATTAGTTTTGGCAGGTCAACGACATGGAGAAAAACTTCGGTTCATAGCACTTAGGACTGAAATATTGTCCAAAGCATTCATCCACCACTCTTTTTAATTATCTATGTAAATCTCGAGAACCATCATTATAATAAATCTCGATATTTGAATAGATTTTTGTAATGTGTGGTGGATAGATGTTTTGGACAAGGTTTGGTCCTAAGCGCTATGGACCAAAGTTTTTCTCAATTACATTTAAACAAGTAAATGGTTTAAGAACTGATTGTTTTAAGATAATATAGTAAATCAAGGACAACTTAAGGGACACAATTATTTACCGTTAGACTTCGTCTTCTGATAAGATCTTAAAAGTGTATATTTATCCCCCAAATAGTACTTTGTTTGCATAACACTTAGTTTATATTATTATATAATATCTATTGATTAGTGTTTTTTTGTCATTTGTGTAGGTTTCATGAGCCAAAAGTTGAATATTGTGCTAAAATCCGCCAAAAGCCAAGAAAAATCGTTAAAAGAGTGTTATTTGCACAAAAGAGAGAAATTATTATTTGCACCCACGCATTGCTGAGGACACCCCTTGGACCGGTCCTGTGGACTTAGCTTTATATCCAAGATGGGTGGTCCAAATCTCAGTTCAATCGAAGTTGTATTGAAGCCCACGGGTCAAAAGATCCATTGAAGCTCGTTATTTGAAGCCTAATTTTAAAAAGACTCTTTATGATGATCCAGAACTCTGACTTAGACCCTTAAGTTGTCTATCTGAAGGTATTAATCCAAGCTACAACTTAGGCACAAGAAAATTAGGGTTAAACGTGGTATTGTTTCTTCTAAAAGCTCTACAATAACCACCGTGAATTTTAACCTGATTTGAAGATTTTGGAGAGCAAGGATATTTTGTGTGCAAGCAAAGAAGTTTCTTATTTCATGAGGACTCATATTTTGTAATCTCTATATAAAGAGAAGTAGTACGTAGGGTTTACTAATCTTGTCTTCTTAACTTACTTAAACTCTTGAAGATTTGAAATCTATTATTCTTATTCTCTATCAACAATAATAATCAATTTCTTTTTTCATTTATGATGTTGTGTTCTTTTACTATTTCTTCTATGGTGTCATTACTAAGGATGAGTAGTTAACTTCCCTCTAGGGGAAATGGTTGAAACACTCTAGATAATGCAAAAAACACCATGTTTGTTCTTTTATATTCATTGTGATTCAATTGTTTAATATTTGTCTATTTCGATTCATGATAAGAAATAACCATGATTATTTATGTATTTGTTGCAACCATGTTATTAAATACTATTGTTAGAGTATAAGGAGACCTAAGTATAATAGTAGTGTTAGATTGATTGGAGATATGTAAAGAAATAGCTAAGAGGTGACTTTTGCATATCTACAATTAATATCTTTTATTAGAACCCTTTCGTAATCAAGTTGAATAGCTGAGAGGTGACGATTTGTTTACAAATCAATATACCAAGTTAATTGAATTGAATAGCTGAGAGGTGACGGCTTAATTAATGAAGTATATTCAATGAATACATATAAAGAATCCTATTTTAATTGAATGAAATAGCTGAGAGGTGATTATTTGATTATCATGTGCATGAGTAATTACTTGGAATAGCTGAGAGGTGACTAAAGAATTATTGTAGATTGAATATGATTGAACATCATGTATGTTTTGCATTGTTTAGTTTGTGGATACCAATCCTTCCCCCTAATCATAATAAGATTTTCTTTCTATCTTTTTCCATCTTCTAATATTAGTTTAAGTAGTAGTAATATTTATTTTATTATCTGTAGGAAGAAGAATCAATCTCATCTTATTAGTTGATTTATTTGGTGTTCTTTACTTATTGTTTCTATTGTGTTTGAGGTAAGAATTCCCCTTTCGAGGTGGGTACGCCCTTGCTTGTTACTTGTTCTAGATTGACAACCAATTATTACAGGCACAAGAAGGAAAATCTAAATATAAATTCATCTTTTGATTAAAGTAGGTATTATTTCCCTCTATCATCTTCCCCAAATTCTTTCGATCTTATAATAAAACCTTAAATCCCTGAATTTGTTTTCGTCTCAATTGCTTTTAATGTTATAATTCTTCACCATTGACAGATTATTTGCCAAATGTGCAAATAAGACTTTCATACTGCAAGTGAATGTCCACGAGTATACAACCCATGCAACACAAGCAAAATATAATGGAATACGAGTATAAACTACATCTACAACTACGAACAATCCAAATAGGAAGTTTTTGACATGCCAATTAAAAAGTTGTAAAGGTGGGTGACAATGGTTACATAACGAAATGTTCAAAACTGTTAGAACTTTATTGTAGACTAGAAGGTTTTTTTGGATGTGGGGATGAAGATCATTGGTTCAAAGACTGTCTATTGAAAAAAATATCCATGAAAATGTTTAAATAGTATACCAAAAGGTTGTTTTGGATGTGGCTCATGAAGAGTATTCTAGGAATTTAGAGAAAAACCACAACTTGACTAGGTCGAGAGTGGCTTGGTCACCTAGAAATTGAAAGTAGTGGGCAATCTTCAATATTGTTGAAAGTAATGGGTAATCGTAAATTAACAATCAAAACACAATCTCTTTTTCCCTTCCCTTCTCCATACATAAAATTTACCAGATTTTCCAATTGCCATGAACCCATGATACAATGAAGGACGAATTGGTGATTGCCCACCGGTTTAAAAAACCAATTAGTGATTGCCCAATACTTTCGATAAAATTAGAGATTGCACACTTTTTTGCACTTTCAGACGGTCAAACCATCGTTGATCGGGTCAAGCTCTAGTCTTTCACTCAATCTTTTAGAATACCATTCATGAGTTATGTTGGATTAACACGTTTGCATACTATCAAATCAAATTTTATCATATTTTATTTTCAAACAATCAAATATGAAGTCATTTACTTGCATACGTATCAAAGAGTGCCAACGTGGTATTTACATAAAGTAGTTAAAAAATATAAAGGGATTTTTAGACTTAACCCCCCAATTTTTGTCAACGACTTGATTAAACCCCCATATTTGTCCAACTTTGGACATAACACCCCACCGTCTTATTTCCGTCTCCTCTGTTGTTCATTTCTCATGATTTGACTTGTTGTGGCACAACAATTCTCTATAGATCAACCCAAACAAACCTTCAAAATTTCTCAAATTTTTGTTATAATTTTAATAAAAATCAAGAAATCCAATTTAAATAAAGTAGAAGAAGATGATAGAGAAACATATAGATTATTTAGGGGTTAAAACAAATAGGTTAATTAAGGTGTATTTGTGTCAAAATATTAGACCATGGACGACAGAGGAGACGAAAATGAGACGATAAGGGTGTTATGTCCTAAGTTGGACAAATGTAGGAGTTTTAATCAAATCGTGGACAAAAGTTGGGGGTTAACTAAGTCTAAAAAATAAAAAATAAAAAAAATTCAAATTTAGTAGTAGACAATCCCTAATTTACTTCCAGGGAAAAAAAAACGGACCCATTTAAGGTGTGAAAATATAAGATCGGACCAGTTAGGAAACTAATGGTAAAATAAGCCCAACCGCTGATTTCTGTGTCTTATGGACTAGTTTACCCTTCGACTGATGCAAAGACTTGTTTGCATATCATAAACATATAAACATACTTATTTATATCAGTCACAATACAAATATAAAATGCAAAGACTTGTTTGCATACTTGCAAACAACAACATAAACCATAAACATTAAATGCAAAAACTTGTTTGCATACTCGAAACAATCACATACCATAAAATGCAAACATTTGTTTGCATAAACTAGAAGGGTATTATCGGTAGTGAAAGGGCCGTTTTTACAATATCAACGTTAAATAGGTCTTTTCTTATTTTACAAATGCTTAATGAGGGCCAATATTATAAACCGGGCATTAGTTGGGCCAATTGTGTTTTATAGGTGCTTAATGAGGGCCTAGAACCACTTCCATGAATTTACTTCTTAAATCAGTGTACAATTACTAATTCGTCCAAAAAAATTTATGTGTTGTGTTTTTTATTTGTAGAAGCTATAATACCAATGAAAAATTACTACGTTTGTATAAAATTGGTTAAATTACATATTTCTTGATAAATCCTATTAGGGTTTGTTGCACACTTGGTAATGTTTTATTGGTCCCACACATTCCACACATAAGAAGCAACCTATAAAATTCTTGCCCTACAATGGAACACAGGCTCTGAACCGAAAAGGTTAAAGTGTATAGGCCGACAAGTTTTACTTGACCACAAACATAGACACGTGTAAATAAATAGCCAAAAAAAATCTCTCTCTAGTCTCTCCCCTCTCCTACAAATTCTCGTTGGCTACTACTCCTCAAACTCTCTACATCGGTTTTTGTTCTCTCTGACAAAAGCTGACCCTTTTCTCTCTTCTCTCTTTCTTCTCACAACAACCAAACCAAAGAGAGAGAAACAAAGAGAAACACAACAACAACAGCCTCCAAACCCTAAATTAGTGTCTAATCTTAACTTTTCAGATCCGCACTTATTTCATCTAAAGTGGTACTTTTGATTTCTATTTTTTCAGATTTGTTAGGGTTTTGATTGATTGATTAAAAAATTTTGATTTTTTTTTTGTTTTTTAGGGTTTTAAATTGGGGATTTATTGCTATTGTTGTTTGTAGAAAATATGGTTTCTGATGCAAGTAAGAAGAAGTTAGCTCAAAAGAAAGCTGCCGCTGCTGCTAAGAGAGGAGGAAAAGCTTCATCTGCAGCAACATCATCAAAGTCTGGAACTTCTAATGGAACTGGTGTTGATAAGATAACTAATGGAGTTGATTCACTGCATATATCGGATCGAACGTGCACCGGTGTGCTCGCTTCTCATCCTATGTCCAGAGATATCCATGTAAGTATTATTATTATTATTATATTAGATCTGAAATCAATTATTACATATAAAAGATTCTTGATTTGATTTAATTTAATTAGGTTATAGATGGATCTGAATTTTATTGTTTATGTAATTATAGTTTTTGGTAAAGACAGAATTTTGATTTATCTTACAATTTTAAGAACAGAACCTTAATTTTACTTTTGGTAATTTTGGTTGTAGTTTATGCTAATCAATTGAAGGTTTCTGGTTTGGGCCTTTGGGACCTTTCAATTTGTATTTGTATCCTGCAAGAACTAGATTTTTAAGAGCATGTCATTGATATCAACATCTGGTTACCTATTTAATATCTGTAATTCATTAGCATTTGTGAAGCTATAAGTTTGGGAAAAAAAAAAAAACAGAGTCTTGATTTATATTTCAATATTGAGAAAACAAAACCTTAATATTACTTTTAGTAATTTTGGTTGTAGTCCATGCTTATCAATTGATGATTTCCATTTCCCTGACGGTTCTCTTGGTATAAATGTTTGGTTTTGATATCCTTAGTTCATTAGTTAAAAAAATATCCCCTTTCCCAGTTATAAAATTCTCATTCACATAAAACAAAAACGATGTACACTTATGGTATTATCCCTGTTGCAAAGGAGAATACATAATAACAATATTGCATAGACCTGTACTTGTCCTGTTTTTCTCCGTTTTCTCCGGGTTTTTTTTTTTGAACTAATAATATTATTTATTATAAAGTAATTGTGATGCATTAGCTCCTTGTTAATTTTCGTATGGCCATTATCAACAAGTTTTTATAATTTGAGTCAGGAATGTTTGCTGTTGTTAAGCCTTAATATTTTAAATTATGTTTGTTATTTTTATCAGCTCACTACGTAACATTCGGTGCTAGTATTTGTATTTTAGTTTATACATCCTTTGCTGCAAATTAAATTGTAATGTGTTCTTGCAGATAGAGTCTTTATCTCTTACCTTCCATGGCCATGATCTAATAGTGGATTCTGAATTGGAGCTTAATTATGGAAGGTTTGTTTTTGTTATTTATTCACAAATTTTTGTAACCTGCTGTTCTTCTCCCAAAGAGTGACATGTTTTTGTGTTTCATTTAATTTGATCCAGACGCTATGGTTTGCTTGGCTTGAATGGTTGTGGGAAATCTACGCTTCTTACTTCAATCGGTTGCAGAGAGCTCCCTATTCCAGAGCACATGGATATCTATCATCTTAGCAGGGAGATAGAAGCCTCTGATATGTCTGCACTGGAAGCTGTTATAAATTGCGATGAAGAGAGGCTTCAATTGGAGAAAGAAGTAGAAATTTTGGCAGCAGAGGTGTGTTGACTTTACATTTAAGGTCCAATATTTCAACAGTTAGATCTTTGATTCTTTTTAATCTGATATCACATCATATCTCTTATGTTCTTACAGGATGGTGGTGGTGGAGAGGCCCTGGAACGCATATACGAGCGCTTAGATGCATTGGATGCTTCAACTGCTGAGAAGCGTGCTGCTGAGATTTTGTTTGGACTTGGTTTTGACAAGAAGATGCAATCTAAAAAAACTCGAGATTTTTCTGGTGGTTGGCGAATGAGGATTGCTTTGGCACGTGCCTTGTTTATGAACCCCACCATACTTCTTCTGGATGAACCTACAAACCATCTCGGTAATGTTTATTAAACTTATATTGTTGTCGCTTTTATTCATGGCTTAACAGCGTTCATTGCAATTTTGACCCTTTCATATGTATTTATTATACGGAGTTTTACATTTTGATGGGGTTATTTGTCATCAGAATAGAGAAAGAAAGAGATTGCAGTAGCCTAAATATGTTACTCCCTCCGTCCCAAATTATAAGTAAATTATTCCTTTTTTGACTGTCCCAAAATATGTCACTTTCGATATTTGAACATATATTAATTAAGTTAATTTGCTCTATTTTGCCTATATTACCCTTGCTTTGGTATTAGAGTAATTATTTTAATGAAGATAATTAGAGTAATTAATTCTAATGAATTAGTGTAAATTTGGAAACATAGTTAGTAGACAAACCAATAAATGACATTCCCATAAGTTAGATTTTCTATAAGGTACTTATAATTTGGAACGGAGGGAGTATTATTCTGTGCTGATGCGATAAAAAAGAATTGTTGTTGGTTTGCTAGCGAATGAAATCAAGGATTAAGTTTTTTCAAATTTATCGTTAGAGAAGAAGATAAGAGTTGTCAATTCTTAAATGGGTCCTGCTATTCTAGGAACCTGTCCCTGGAGGTGCAACTCTCT
Organism: Aquilegia eximia; assembly: GCA_023053565.1. NCBI lineage: Eukaryota > Viridiplantae > Streptophyta > Magnoliopsida > Ranunculales > Ranunculaceae > Aquilegia > Aquilegia eximia. Next base: position 22,125,703 of record JALIGU010000004.1, read on the forward strand.
TAGGCATTTAGAACTTTTAGTTTATAGCTGACCCAATTGAGAACTAGCACATAGCAACTTTACAAAATTTGCATATAATGGGAAGCATCTTATTTGAAGCCTATATATTGGTTCTATTGCACTTGATACTAATATAAATTGTAGTATTTCACCAAAATTCAACGTAGTGCTTTTTTTAGGATCACACCGACACATCCACAATGTTGCTATCTTGTTTTGGAGAGAACCTGTTATGTCCCAACATATTGGTATTTTATTTCTTGGTACTGCATGAATATTTGATTCTTATATTTTTGTTATATAGTCTTTTAACTCTTTATTAATCAAACCCAATATTAAAGAAAGATGGGGAAAACTTAAGTTGTAAATCCAACTGATGATCGATTCCCAATACAAAATTATTTCATGAAATATAGTTGAGTAAGCTTAGCAATTGTTTTGAACATGTTGATTAGCACCCTAACAACAATGACATGGAACTAGCTCCTCTAGGAACCCCGTCAATCTTATTTAGTCCTGAACATGTTGATTAGCAGCCAGATCTTTGTAGCTTTTCTACTTTGGAATCATAGTCAATCCCTTTACCCGATGATGGTTGTGTTATTTGAAAGAAGGACTGGGTATGATGTATATGGATTCCTGTCTGGGTATTCACATCTCGACAAATAATCTGTTTGGTGAATAAATTCAGTTAATGGGAATTTTTGCCATTCTTTTCCAAGATTATTATTTTATTGATGATCTACATATTCTTTTGTAATTAATTTAGACCTAGCCTTGCCCCCTGATTGCTGGTGAATTGTTGTTCTACCTGGTTGATTGTCTGGGAATTGTATACTCGAATAACTTTACTAATAATAGACAATCTGCTATTGTTACAGATTTGGAAGCTTGTGTCTGGTTGGAGGAAATGCTAAAGAAGTTTGATAGAATCCTGGTTGTGGTATCACATTCCCAAGATTTCCTGAATGGTGTTTGCACAAATATCATACACATGCAGAGCAAGAAGCTGAAGTTCTACAGTGGTAACTATGATCAATACGTGCAGACCCGATCAGAGCTTGAAGAAAACCAGATGAAGCAGTACAAGTGGGAGCAAGAACAAATTTCTAACATGAAGGAGTACATTGCTAGGTTTGGCCATGGTTCTGCAAAGCTAGCCCGACAGGCACAGAGCAAGGAGAAGACACTGGCAAAGATGGAGCGGGGTGGGCTCACTGAAAAGGTCGCTAGGGACCAGGTTTTAGTTTTCCGATTCACTGATGTTGGCAAACTTCCTCCACCAGTACTCCAGTTTGTGGAGGTCAAATTTGGCTATACTCCTGAAAATCTTATTTACAAAAACCTTGATTTTGGGGTGGATTTGGATTCAAGAGTAGCACTTGTGGGTCCTAATGGAGCTGGTAAGAGCACACTGCTGAAGCTAATGACAGGGGATCTGACTCCTCTTGATGGCATGGTTAAGCGGCACAATCATCTGAAGATTGGACAATATCATCAGCATTTGACTGAGAAGCTTGACTTGGAGATGCCTGCCCTTCAGTTCATGATGAGGGAGTATCCTGGCAATGAGGAAGAAAAGATGAGGGCAGCGATTGGGAAGTTTGGACTGACTGGCAAGGCCCAAGTCATGCCAATGAAAAACTTATCTGATGGCCAGAAAAGCAGGGTGATTTTTGCATGGTTGGCATGGAGGCAACCACAAATGCTGCTATTGGATGAACCCACAAATCATCTGGACATTGAAACCATAGACTCACTGGCAGAGGCACTTAAAGAGTGGGATGGTGGATTGGTTCTTGTCAGCCATGACTTCAGGCTCATAAACCAGGTAGCAAAAGAGATTTGGGTGTGTGAGAAACAGGCAGTAACCCGATGGGAGGGCGACATTATGGATTTCAAGGCACATCTCAGACGCAAGGCTGGTTTGTTGGATTGAGGTAGCAAAGAGAACAAAACTATTGGGGAGCTATTTCATGGCCGCAATAGATATCTAGCTCATCTTTGTGTTATGATGCAATCGAGGGTCCAAATTACTGTTTTTGGTGAAAGTGGCCTATGTTGATGACGATGACGAAATTGAGGCTGGGTATTGTTGTAATCCCACACGTTTGGTATTTTTGTGCGAGCCCACAGGTCTGATATGGTCTTCTATATGAGGTAGCTATATAAATTTTATTACAAGCCAAAGGTGGTATATGGTGAGGATTTCTTATTTGTAGTCGCTAGTGTTATCCTAAATTTAGTTGTTTTTGCGCTTCATTGGATTTGAGTTATAAATTAAGTTGCACTCTGGCGAATAATCAAAATGACATTAAAATTTTGTTTTAAAGTTCTCTAGTCTATTATATTCCAGCTACATGATTTTTAGTGTCCTTTCTTGTGGTTGGCTGATTTAAGGTTATATTAGTTCTGACTTTTAAACAAGGCCTTTGTATGCTGTACAAAAGTTTTATGATCAAATGTAAAAATATTGGAAGTCACAGAAACCAAAATATAATCCTGATCAGCAGGTTACAAACCCATGTTCAGATCCTCAAAATTTGGAAGTCAGAGAAACCAAAATACAAACCAAAGTGAGACCTATGAATGCAAATTAAACACCCAGGTTCAGATTCTCAAAATTTCTGACCAGACTAATTTGCTCAGACAACTGGTGCTTATTTCTCTGTCATGCTTTCCTTTTCCTTCTGATTCTGCCATGGTGCTTATTTCTCTGTCATGCTTTCCTTTTCCTTCTGATTCTGCCATGGTGCTTATTTCTCTGTCATGCTTTCCTTCCGATTCTGCCATGTTTCTGCTGCTTCCTGAGAGTGCTTCATTCCTCATGGACCATATGCACCACAGTATACTGTATGTCAGAATAGACCAAAGAAGAGTTCCCATACCTGTCAGGTTGAGCTTGGGCCACTGCTTGAGCATTATCATGCTGCATTGCTGCTCCTGTACCAGCTGTGTAGCTTCAATACAATTACCGATCAAACTGCCATATTTCAATAGACTGTGAGAGGATTTAAACTACTTTTATAACACTTTTGATAAAAAACTAAAGTCAACAGTACTTTTAGGGAGATCTTAGTCACACCACACAAATCTTCATGCACACATTTTTAGATAAATTTTGAATAATTGTATTTTTACTAATTTATTCCTGTTATTTTATTTAGCATACCACACATTATTTTTTTATTCTTTTTTTTCAAAAATCTTACTTGCCAAATTAGCAAATAAGAAAATGTTGCTAAATTAAAGTTAGAAAATAAAAAAACATTTATTTTCTGCTTAAAATATGCTAAAAACAAAAATCAACTAATCTCTTCTTCTTCCTCAAATCGTTTCTTCTTATTCTTCTAAAACTTCATTCTAGGTTTTCTTTATGAAAAAGAAATATGGAACATCATGACTTCAATGAAGAGAACAATAGTCAAAATCCAAGATTTGATTTGAATCTCTTACCACCACATGAAGATTATATATTTGATCATGATATGGGTAAAGACTCAAAAATTTTGTTGGACATTCTTATATGTTGTTTGAATATTTGAGTCTCATACCATCACTATTGTCATTCTAGATTTTCTGCAACGTTTGATTATGATTTAGGTAGAGACTCAAAATTTTTGTTGGACATTTTTATATGTTTTTGTTTAGATTTATTTCCATCTTTTAGATTCTTTAGATTTATTTTTATATATATTATACTAACTAAAAAAAATGTGGTGTAACAAGAGTTTTTTTTTTTTTTTTTTTAATTTTATTTGTGGTGTGTCTAGAGAATCTTAAGAATATTTGTGGTAAACTAAACCAATGTGGTGTATGAGAGATTTGTGTGGTGTGACTAAGATCTCCCTACTTTTAAACATGATTGTAGAGGAAAAAAAACTTTTAAGAGCTATATTTATGATATACAAGTTTTAAGAGCATTCCCAATGGTAGAGGTGTTTGGCAACAAAAAGTAAATTTACTTTTATTTATAGTAGAAATAAAAAAGTAAAAAGTTAGTTTGGTAATGCACTGACTAAAAAGTTGAAAAAGTTAAAAAGTTAGTTTGACAAAACATTCTAACAAAAGTAAAAGAGTAAAAATGATAATGACGAAAATACATAAAAAAAGAAAATTTGAAGAAAAAAAAATTATATTTGATTGTAAATCAAAATTAAACAAGAAAATAAGAAAAAATAACTCATTTTTTACATGAATCTCAATTAGAATTATCAAAAATAATGATTAACAACACGATTATAATTGGTGTGGTGCAATTTTTATCATGGTGAAATCAAAAGAAGAAAAAAGATAGTAAATTAAGATAAGGGCAAACAGTGAAGATAGAACTTTAGCATTTAAGATGTTTGAAATAGATTTTTATCCATCATAAAATTCAATTTTATCGGTAAGATTTCTACAACAACTAGGATGTTCCAAATATGATCTAATTAGGAAAAAAAATAACAATACATTTCACTTTTTATGTTGTTGTGAATTTTACTTTTTGAAAGTAAAAAGGTAAAATTTTGAGCTTTTTCTGGCAGCAAAAATTTTGCTACGAAAAAGTAAAAAAACAATTGCATCCATACTAACTTTTTTATTTTTTTACTTTTCACAGCAAAAAAGTAACTTTTTTACGTGTAGCCAAACACCCCCTAAATTATGCTAAAAGTGTTTTTTACTTTTAGAGTTGCTAATGGTTATTTTTAGATGAGAGATAAAAATAACACAAATGTGACAATTATTTAATGTAATCTAATTCTTAATTAATAAACAATCTTATATGTCGTCTCTAAAACTCTTTTAACTCCTTGGCAAATTTGTCAAGGAGTTAAAAGTGTTTTGCTTGAAAAGTGTGTTAAAACCCACCATTGGCAAGAGTTTTTTACTAAAAATGTGTTAAAACCTACCATTGGGAATGCTCTAACATTAATTTTATGTTAAAACCTTCCTTCTCTCTCCTATGTGGCACCCCTAAAACCTTTTTACTATTGGGAGTACTCTAAGAGCATTCCACTTCTACCATTAATTAGAGGGTTATTTTGTATTTGGTCCCTTTAGAAGACGGATAATTAGCATGTGGTATAGAGTTTTTAGTTTATTAGTGTTTGGTCATATTTCTGTCAGTTGACTGTTAGTCAATCAGGTTGACTGAGGTCAAACCATCCAATTTTTTTAAATACCTATAATACCCTTTGATATGAATTTTTATAAAACAACCACTAGATATATCATCATATATGCTTGATCCAATGGTCCAAAACTAAATTAATTAAACATATAAAAATTAAAATAAATAATCAAAATAATAAAATTTAAAATTAAAATTTAGAGTGATAGACAATAATATCCCATTTTTACCATCACCATTAATATACCAATCTATACATCAAAAAAAAAAAAGTTGAAGAAAAATTCTAACAACCCTCAAATCCTCGATACAAAATCAACAAAATCCAACCTCAAAATCATCAAGATTGAAACCCATTTTTCATGTCAAGCAATTGAAACTAAAAAGTCATTCTTCTTGTAAAAAATTAAAAACACATTCTTCTTGTCAAACAATTGAAATTGAAAACCCAAAACCCATTGTTCTTCTTTAACAATTTGAAAATCTAATAACATTGTTTTTATCAAGCAATTAATTGAAACCCCAATACCCATTGTTCTTCATTAACAATTTGAAAACCTAATACCAATTATGTTCTTGTCAAGCAATAGAAATTGAAATACAATACCAAAATAATATGAATAAAGGAAAAAAAAAAGAGTTGAAATATAAGGTTGGTGATGATGGAGTTTAAATTGGAAGAGAAAGTAAAGGAAGTTAGGGTTTTGCCATTTAGTCCCTTTGATCAAATCAAGATCCTTGATTGACGTAGTAAACCATGTGGCTTAATATCTAACTTTGGATTTAGTCAACCAATGAAGCAGTGACATGTGGAGAACAAAAATTCAGTTTTTTGAGTTTTAAGTTGTGTCACATGAAAAACACGTGAGGGCAGTATGGATATTAAAAAAATATGAATGGTTTGACTCAAGTCAACTGCGTTGACTAACAGTAAAGTAACGCTTTTGGGACTATTTGCTAATTAACGAAAAACTCTATACCACATACTAATTAGCCATCTTCTAGAGGGACCAAATACAAGATGAAAGATATGAGACTTCGTCTTGATTACTACCATCAATATCTTCATCTTCTTCAATAATAACATCTCTTTTAGTTGTTATTTTACTAAATGCAGCAATTTTGATTCCGCTTCTACCATTAATTAGATCTAAGATTTTATTATTTTAAAAAATTGAAAAAAAAAAGAAGAAGAATGGCGGAAAAGAGTGTGTATTGTGTATCACTTAGGAAAGAGAGCGATTAGAGAGAGAATCATCATATATAGAGATCGGATAGAGTTTAGTTTGATTATAGTCAAGGATATCTTCGCCATTGCACTATAATGTCCTAAAACCTAACTAAAAGTTTGCTTTGTCCTTAGGCCCAATGAAACTATAAATCTTGTCCTTGGGCCCAAAATACTGTTAATATGTGTTCAAATATAGAAAGTGACATAATTGGGACAACTAAAAAAGGAATAATGTGCTTATAATTGGGATGGAGGGAGTATTTATTTTGGTTACTCCCTCCGTTTCGAATAATAAGTATTTTTTGGAATATTCTACTTATTAAGGAAACATCATTTATTGTTTGTCTACTAACTATACTTCCAAATTTACCCCTATTTAATGGGTCCTAGTGTCCTATTAAACATAGTCTTTAAGATCATCTTCAATCTATCTATAAAACCTCACAATTTGTTAAATTTATAGAAAATGATCTAAAAACTATCTTCAGTCCATCCATAAATTTAACATTTCCATATTTCATCCATAACAAAGTCCATAAACTCGTGGACTTTGCTATGGAAAGAAATACTACCTACACATAACTGTGAACGTCGCACGGAACTGTTAGTGTCGCGCGGATCTCGTAATCCCATGTCAACGGTCGGAATTTGGGATTTCTACTCTTCCTTTAGAAAATCAAATTTCTTTGCAATATACATGCACATTTGCTTCTTACTTTTAGCTAAAAGAAGAACCAAACTTAAGAAAAATGGGAGGGTGGTTCTATCCCATTTTGGATTCCTTCCTTCCCGAAAGAAGAGATTCAAGAAATTGTGGATTCGGAGGATGAAGAACTTGAAGAAATGAAGAAGAAATAAGTGTTGAACCAAGAAGTGAAACCTTTAACACCCGAAGAACAAAAGCGTATTCATGATCAATATAATGCGCTCATGATAAATTTGAAAGTGAAGTTCATGTGCTCCACGAAAATTGTAGTCATAGTTTTTTTGAATTTGATTAAACAATAGGTAAAATGTTTTGTTCTACTTTTGGTGAAGAGTATGAAGATTAAAAAGGTCTTCGTAAGATGTATTTCTAATTTATCAAGTTCTATTCATAGCGAAGAACTTAAAAGTTTAATATAATCCATCGTTTATAGTACATTTTATTAATTCTTTGCAAATGCATTGTGAACCTAAACATTTGAAAGATATATAACAAGTATCAAAATTCAAAAAATAACCCTAAATATTTTAATATGATAAAAAATAAAACAAATATCAAAATTTATCCCAAACATACAAATATAGCCATAAACATGTTCAGTATTAAAATAAAAATAAATAAACACAAAATATCTATCGCATCATGCTCCCTCGACTCTAGGGCTGGAAATGGATGCAGATTTATCCGAAATCCGAATACGTCGGATTTGGATATGAAAATAGACCCGAATTAACATTCGGATCCGGATTCGAATTTATAAGAAGGGACTTATTCGGATCCGAATTTTAATCTGTTTTTTTTTTAGATTTTATATAGAAAACTGTCGGATATAGTCGGGTTTTCGTATAAATCTCGGATTCAAATTAATTATTTAAACCTAAATGGGATTTGGATGTATATATATCCGATCTAAATCCGACCCGTTTCCATCCCTATCCGACTCCCTCTACTCCCAGTCCCACTATCTGTGCGCTTGCGATGACTGGATGACGTAGATGCCTCATGATCATGTGCTCACCTCATCTAATCCCCCTGGTCTTGAGTCTGGTACTCTCTGAGTTGGTCATGAGTGGCTGTATAAGCAACAAAGAGCTCAGCATACGCAACACGGATTTACTCTACCAAAGAAGTAGTGTGAGTGTAAATGTCCCAACGCAACCCCTCTGTCATCCGAACAGAATCTATATATCGATTACGTAGGTCATCATCATGAAAAATATGATATAATCAAAATTTACAGCAATTCATTAAACACAATTAAATGCTTACCATCTGTAGAGAAGCAAAGTCAGGTATCAACTCAGCTAAACGAGAGTCCTCAATGGACGGAAGCGGAATCTCATCATCCCTTTGTTGACAAAAGACTGTGAAACTTCAAGGATGTGTCGAAGCATCTGCTACATGAGTGTAGTGTGCACGATGGTCATCAATGGGTTGTGAAGGTGTACTGATACGTAATCCATGTCAAATGCCTCCTCTACCAACCAAATCAATGTTTCCCGTACGAAAAAAGTTTGAACAAATGCCACCAACAGAAACTCGCCTCCAATAGCGATCACATACATCCTGAGATACGCTAAGTACACACGCACTCTGATCCGTCCATCCTCTCATCCATCTCTGATCGATCATAAAATAAGTATAGCCACATCCACTACCCAAACCATCCGGTGGATCCATAGGAATCGAAATTTGCCCAGTAAGCTGTCTCCAACATCGATCCCCAACGTAAAAAGCTCGATGTTGCTCAGAACGAAAACAAACTCTAGCTTGAGAAATGGTGAGCGCAAACTGAACATCTCTGGAGCTATACAAAAACTGAGAACCTCTCCAAGGTCTTCAAATGATCGAATCGGGGGATCAAATCTCAACCTGATGTCGCACTATGTTGGGTTTCGACTTCAACTCATTGATCTCTCGTGCTCTATACTCACCGGCCCAACTTCGAATCCTGGGACGCAAGTCAACTCTGCCGTGTACTAGAGGTGTCATAGCTCCAATGTACTCATAGAACTAGTACTCTAGAAAGACAAAGCAACAGGTAAATCTGTACTCATCTCGAGTCCTCGTAGGGTCAAACAACTCAATAGCGGCATCTAGATTGACCATCGTCATACAAAAAATAGAACTTCTTCAATCATACTCACCAAGCACGTCAATATTCTCATTGTCCGAAAGATAACCTAACTTTATACATAAGTGTCCAGAGCTATACAACATCGTTCCAACCAACCAAAAGTAGAAGGCACGTAAATACTCAATAGAAGCATCTGACCCAAGAAGAAACTCAGCCGCGAAGTCATGTCCCCTACCAGGATCTAACAATGGTGTACGATAAGTAGAAACAAACGCAACTAAAGAAGTTCCCTTGTTCTTCCAATCACGATCCAACAATCTCGAAAATGTTTGACTAAGTCTCTCGGGTGTCTCTAAAGAACCATCGTGTGGAAGACGTCCTCTACCAATAGGCAAACGCATTCCTTTTCGTAGGTGTCAGCTGGGCTCAACTGGTAAAATCTCTGGGTGATGATACCAGAGGTATGGGTTTCGAATCCCGCCAGCATTACCGAGTTACTGATCTCATTAAAAACAGGCTTACCAAACCATTTTTTTCATTAAAAATAGGCTTACCAAACCATTTTTTTGCAGGTGTCAGTTGGGCTCAACTGGTAAAACCTCTGGGTGATGATACCAGAGGTCTAGGGTTCAAATCCCGCCAGCATTACCGAGTTACTGATCTCATTAAATACAGGCTTACCAAACCATTTTTTGCAGGTGTCAGTTGGGCTCAACTGGTAAAACCTCTGGGTGATGATACCAGAGGTCTGGGGTTCAAATCCCGCCAGCATTACCGAGTTACTGATCTCATTAAATACAGGCTTACCAAACCATTTTTTGCCTATCAAAAAAAAAAAAAAAGTCAAGAGGGATAATGCCTAACTATCCACAAGGTAAGTGAAAAGTGTGTGTCGAATGGAACCAACGCTCGATAAGAGCACATACAACAGACGAATCACCCCGAACAAAACTGGTAGACACAAAAGAACCAATTGCAGAAGCAAGAATATGGTCTTGGATGTGCTCTAAACCCCCCATTGTGGTGATAGCTCTCCACCAAGTAACAAGGGTGTCAAACCCTGTTCTTGGTTTCCAGAACACATGCCTCTATATTTATTTAAAAATAAAATTGAATAAATTAATTAATAATTAAAATGCTACATCTAAATACTAAAAAAGAATAAAATGTATATTCAATCATATTTGTATTGTTATGATCTTGGAAAACATATATCATACTTTTAGAATTCAATCTAAATAATCAATCATATATCGTATAATACTATAATCCATCGTTAATTTTCTCTATCATAGAAATTATTGTCATGATCGTAAAAGACAACATATTTGTAATTCAATCTCAAAGAAATATTGATAATCAATATTAATCTAGCTGGAAACATGCTTTGTATCACCAGTAGAAGAAACATATTTGAATTGAGGAAGTCGCAATGCCAATGGCCCTTCAATGTCGTCGGAGTTGTAGGCGTGAGCATGACCAACAGTTTGGGGGTTCTCAACCTCCTGCTCTTCTTCTTTTTCCTCTTCTTCATTTTTTTGTTGTTCTCGTGGTGGTTGATAATCACCAAACATTTGACTTAAACTTCCAAACTAAATACCCAAATCTATATTATCTAAACCCAAACCAAAATTTGAATTAGGGTCTAATGCGTTTGAATTTGATAAACCATCCATTTCTTAGAAATTGGAAGAAATTCCCGTCCAAAAGCTTGGTGAACGGTTACTGTCGCGAGCTGAAAAGGAAAACAAAGTGCATGCTAGTACATGCAATATTAGTAGTTCTGTGCGACACTCACAGTTCCATCTAATTAAATGAAACCTATTGAAGTATTGAGGATGATGTTTTTACTTTAAGTTTTTTTGCTATTTTTTTATAAAAACATCCTACGTGGCTCTATAAAGATATGGTAGGATTGGAGATGCTCTAATTATTTTTAATATAATAATTACTCTAATTCCAAAACAAGGGTAGTATAGGCAAAAGAATAATTTAACTTAATTAATATGTATTCAAATACGAAAAAGGACATATATTTTGGGACAATCAAAAAAGAAATAAGGTACTTATAATATAATTTTTTAGGACAACCAAACACTTTCTCTCTACATTTTTTTTTTCAATTTCAGTCCAATTGCCCTTCGATATTTCTCTAATCTAATAGCCCTCTTAAATATTCTCTCACAATTCCAAACAATTTCTTCAATTTCTAACCCTAGATCTATAAAACGAGTACTAAACGAATAATAATAATAAGATGATGATATATAAGAAAGAAGTGTTTCTTTAGATGCAAGTCTTTTTTTTCCCCTCTCTCTCTCTAAAAAAACTGTTGTTTTACCTCTTAATAAACTTAATTTATGTTGATTTACATGTTAAACGATCAAGAGTTGATCAACATGTTAATCAACTTTTATATCTATATCAACATGTTGATCAACTCAAATATTTTAAGTTACATATATATTTGAATTGGGTCAATTCTTATATTTGTTGATCATCATCTAAAATATTCCACCTAAGTAAAATATTTTAATTGATCAACATGGTGATAAACTCCAATATTTATTGATCAACTCAAATATTTCAAATAACTAATATATTTTAGTTGATCAACCCCAATATCTATATATTGATCCATATGTTGACCAACATTTTGATTAATTGTTGTAATGAAGTTGATCAACATTTTGATCAATAACTATTGTACTGTACTGGTTGATCAATATGTTGATCAACTGTTGTTTCAAGTCACTATTATAATTTACTTGATCAGACTGTTGATCAATTTCAATTTCTATTGTTATAAATGTTGATCCATATTTTGATCAATAACTATTATGTTGCATGTGACACTAAAAACAAAGATTATACTGGTTGATCAACTCTGACATCTAAGATTTATGTTGATCAACGGGATTCCTAGCCTTTTTCAGAATAAGCCAAAATGACAGCAGTCGAGGAAACAACGAAGGCCAAAAAAGAAGAAGATGAAGTTTTGAGGATGAAGCCAATGATTGAAAACAATGGTTTTCCATTTTGTGTTGATAAACAATATTTTTTGGGGATATTAGGGTTTGTGTTGGTAAATAATGTTATTTTGGGATCATAAACAATGTTTAGATAGTGTTGTAAATAATATTGATAATTATTTTTTATGTTGATAATATATTAATTTTTTGTTTGATGATATTAGTGTTTAACAACTCTTCTTGGTTTTGATGTGGATTTTCATAGTTGATCAACACAAAATTTCAAGTATTTTGTATTTTCTACTTTATCAAGACACTGATCACCTCTAATATATGTTGATCAACTCTGTACTTCGTGTTTCCTAGTTCATCAACATATTGATCAACTCCAATATATGTTGATCAATTTGTTGATCAACTTTGTATTTTTTGTTCCTAGTTTATCAACACATTGATCAACTACAACATATGTTGATCAATATGTTGATCAATTCTGATACAACAAGAGTTTAGTTGATCAACTCCAATGTTGGTTGATCAACATGCTAATCAACTCCAGTACCAATTGATCAACATAGTGATCAACACTGATATCTGATGATTATTCAAGTAATACATTCAAATACTTATTAAAAATGTTAAACCCTAAAACCCTAAACTAAACCCCATACCTTAAAGCACTACCCTAAATCCAAAAGTATAACCTTAAATGTCATGTAATTATACCCCTAAGCCGAATATGAATGGTGAATCCTAGTGATGATAACTTAAGTACAACCTAATGTTGTATTTATATACCCCTAAATCCAATGGGAATGGTGAACCCTAGTGGAATGTTGTCTTAAATATTTATTGTTTGATTAGCAAAATAGTACTGTAAATATTTCTATACCTCTAAAGCCAAATGAGAATCGTGAACCCTAGTGGAATGTTGTTTTAAGTACACTCTACCCTTAAACCCAATGGGAAAAGTGAACTTTAGTGGAATGCTGTCTTAAGTATATCATAATGTTATTTTAAATATACATCCTAAAACCCTAAAACCTAAATACAGATAGATCTAGGGTTTTGAGAGAGAAAGTAGTGAAATCATAAGCCAATATTTAGTTGATCAACATGTTAATCAACTCTGACAATTCAAACAACTACAATATTATTTAGTTGATCAACTGAAAAGACAATTATAAAATTTTAAAATACAAATAAACTTAAGGTACACGGACTGAACCTAGAAATAATAAAAACCTGAATAATAAATTTAAATCCTAATTAACAAAACTTAAATCAGTATCTTTAGGTCTAAAGAAAGGCTGGCCGGACTTAAATCCTAACAAAACCTTTTAGAACCTGGTCTTTTGAGCACAATTTCTTGAAATGCTAATGTGCGGGGTTTGGAATGTTTGATAACGAGAGAGCACGTGTAAGTGTAACACATGATTGAACTTGAAGAGACGAGCTGAAACAAAAATAAACCTAATTCGGAGAGAGAGAGAGAGAGTGAGAGAAATTTGTTTAAGAAAGTGCGCGCGCGAGCAATTGAATGAAACAAATTACAGTACTTAGGTCTTGGGGGGTTTATCTGTGGATTTGAATAATATTTCATCTACAACATAACATACTGTAGAAGATATCTTATTATTAAATTTAGCAAAAATGTCAACAAGTTGTGGTAAGTAAGTTTTAGTAGAACAAGTCGAATTTGGTGTTTTACTTTTTTTTGGTTTGAGTGAGATTAGTCATTAGATAGATACTTTAATTATTATTATTAATTTCATTTCATTTGGATTGATTTGATAATGATAGGTATTGGTGGTGAAGTTATTATTAATAATTCAATGCTCAACAAATCAAACTCTGATGCAAATCAGCTCCCACAAGTAGATTCATTACCTGATGGATTTCTCGAGAGTTCTGTTGATTCCTTAACTCCTTCTACAACTCCCACTTCATCAATATTCCAACAACAACAACAGCTCGGTGTTGGTGGTGGTGGTGCCAATGATGTTGGTTCCGATTCCACTACAGTTGAATCATTCAATCAACAACAACAACAACAACAACAACAACAACAACAACAACAACAAACTACTACTACTACTATGGGTAACCATCTTCATTCACCTTCCATTTTATTATATGTTCATGTCTTGAACACTATAGAGTAGACTAATAGAAAATTCTTTTTATTAATCTATGCCAATTTATCCTAAAATCTGTGTCCTTTCAATTAAGTACGAAATATTTAATTGTTTTGTCAGGCATTATAGTTTTATCAGTCCTTGGGTTCTTTGTGATTTTGCCGAAAAAACTATTGTCACTCATTTCAGATGAGATATTTGTGTGCCGATTAGAGATTTTGGTTGTTAAATCTATATGTTGGCAAGTTTTTTTCTGTTTTCTTTATTGTTTGATTAGCAAAATAGTACTGTAAATATTTATATGAATGATTATGGACATGTGAAGGTTGGTTTCATACCAAACACCTCCCAATTCCCAATTCACATGGTGAATCAACTCAACATCAAACTGTTAATCTCATATGTTTGGGCGATGATTATTGCGGCAACCAAGCCCAAAGTGGAAGCTTTGTCCTTTTTTGAGCTTCTGCATACTGCCTATCTTCCCTTCAAATATTCTGCTTTCTTTCCAAATACTCAAATTAAAGGATGAAACCAAACCTTCCAGCACAAATTCCCAGCTGCAGATAGAATAGGACAGCTCCACCTCCTACTATCATGCTCCTTATTGTTAATTGAAATGTTGTTAAATAGTCTTGATTGTCATTTCTTTTTTTCTGTTGTTCCTTTTGCAGCAACTGAGGGGAGCTTAATGCTACAAGCCACCAATCACAAGGAGAAATCTACACCAGATTGTGCCGAACTCTTGAATACCAAAAAACTAGTCAGTAATATCCGATCACCTCATTTGAATTTTCTTATGTATATAAATACCATTATATGTATCAGGTTGTTCTTATGACACTTGACAGTCAAGTACTTTTAATCTACAATTCTAAGAGGGGTGAGCTTAGTGTCTCACTGCAGTCAATTTAGCATGGACAGATTGTAGCTTGACCTGTTAATTTCGTCAGTGAGTCCCTCCTTAACCTGTTTGGGATGTAGTGTTGCTAGAACAGGATGAATGGTCTTCAGGGTACTAATTGAAGGCATATAAATGCTATCTACTCGACTTCGTCTTTTTGCTAAAAGTTCTCTAATGTAGAAAAGTTATATTTCAAGGGATTTTAAATAAAGAAATATTCATTTCTTAAAATACTGTATGAATGAATGATTTTTTCTTTATGTTTCTCAGCAAAAGAGACGAGTGGTGGATTTGAGCTGTTTCTCTCCAGGATGTACACACCATTATAAGCCTCCAAAGACATCCATTAAGTGGTTTCCAATGCCAACCCTCCCAACTTGAAATATGTCCAAACTTGATACGACCAATTTCAAGACCCCTTCAATATTCGTTACTTGGTGAAATTAGAATTTTATAATCAATGAAAACAGGAAAAAAAAAAAAAATGCAAGGAACAAAATTTAGGATTACCATCTCCATCCTAGTAAGTGTCTAATTCAGCATGTCTGACGAGTTGACATCTGATGGAACTAAGCTATATGTTGAGGTTTCAGTCGACATGACTGCTCTTGCTGTATCTGATTTAAGAAAATTTTAATTGCTATGAAGTTGATGGTGGTAATTTTGGTCTCTCAGGAATCATCGGAAGTGAAACGTAAAAACGTGAAACGTGGATTTAAATCAGAGAAGGAGTTCTTAGAATTTACTTTGAAGTATCAACAAGTTATTGCTGAAAGAGATTCAGGTAAAAGCTACTTATCTCTATTCTCTAGCTGTAATAAGTTTCTTATATTTTCCCTAAGATTGTAAATTTGTTTTTGATTGGCAAGTGAGGTTGAGGGGACCCCTACCCCTTTTAAATTACACGAGGAAACATTTTATCAAACAATCAGCTGTTGACGTGTTTCGAACCCACAACCTCTCTACTTTGTAAGAGAGATGCAACCGTTGAGCCACACGCTCATGTGCTATAATTTTCTCAATGGAGTGATTTATTTACAACTGAAAATTATTATGAACTCCATAGTTCTTAATTCGTGAAGAATCACTTACTACAATTCTAAGATTCATAATTATTGATATACAGAATAACAAAAAAAATCCTGGTGTTTATTGCTTAAGGGAGATGTCAGATATTGATATGTATTATAAATTTGTTTATCCCATTTCCATTTACTGCTTGTGTTGGGAATACATAGGCTATGTGCCAAACAGGCAATTGTTTTTGGGTCCAAATTAATATGTCTAAGATTTTTAATTCCTTAATCATTATGAATGAAACCCGTATTGCATATGACATCATCTAGGAACCCATAATTAACACTATCGAATGCCTCTCCAAAATTCAGCTTACACACAAGACCAGGAACACCAGACCTGCACTTTTAATCAGTAAGTTTTATTGGCAACTAAGTGACTTAACACTCCATTGAGAATTGCCTTCCTCCGATGGTAGCACCTTGAATCCAGCTTACACACTATCGAATGCCTCTCCAAAATCCAGCTTACAAACAAGACCAGGAACACCAGACCTGCACTTTTAATCAATAAGTTTTATTGGCAACTAAGTGACTAATACTCCATTGAGAATTTTCTTCCTCCAATGGTAGCACCTTGAAAGTTAGAAACAAGGAGCAGCATCACTCGTTTCAGTCTAATTAAGCATCTTACCAATTAGTTTGTAAACATCACTTAATAAACTTATCCGAAAGCAGTCAGAAACTTTACAAGCCATGCTACCCTCCGCATCCCATGTAATGAAGTTGTTTAAACTTCAGTTCAGAAATCCTTTCTTTTGAAGTTCTTATATAACACACATAACAACAGACTTCATGAAGTCCCAAATTTTTTTATATACCTACATAGGAAACCCGTCAGGACCGCGGGACTTGTCACTAATCAGACTATAGTCCTCTTTCATATTTCAGTCTATCTATCTTATGCATTAGTATATTCTATTGCTGATGAAAAACAGAAAGCAAATGAGAGAGCAATGTGAGAACATGATTATCACCTTTGTAATTTTCTGTGCAGCTGTTGCGGTCCGTGATAAGCTTGAATCATTATGTAGAGAGTTGCAACGTCAAAACAAAACATTGATGGTATATTTCTTTAAATTAAAAGATATTAATAATTTCTCTATGCGTCCTATTGCTTAGTTGTTGAATTTTGTGAGACTTGTCATCACTTACGACAGATCTGGGTTGAAATGCTGCTATCCCATAATGATCTTACCTCTTACTAAAATGCTGGGGAGGAGAGAGGGGGAGGGGGGAGTTATTGGTTGGAGAGAAGAGAAGGCAATGACAGAAAACAATTCAACTGAGAAACACTAAGAACTAAGAAGAAACACTATACAAATTAAGATTTAGTACTGAATTTTGTAGTGTAACAGATACAAATTACGCTTCTGTTTATCTCCAACCAAATCACTCTTAACTTTTTGTGGCCAATATTCTATTAAAAATTTGTGAGAGGTTCACACTAGACCCAACTTACAAAATTTACATTATTAATTTACAAGGAAAGTAATGCTCACCATCTCAACGCCATCCTGATGCCACACATAATAAGCCTGTAAAAGATCCAGCTCCAGGCTATAGACTTTATGCCATTAGTGATCTGTCCCGTAGAGCTATTGGTGCCTTAAAAACCCTGCGATTTGTCTCCAACCAAATTCCCCAATGAATTGCATAAAATAGCACCCTCCAGAGAAGCTTACCTGCTCCTGATAAATTCTGACACCTCACACCTCCATTTACACAGCATATGGGCAATCCCTCTATTCAACATTAGTATTGACTCAGCCATGAAGAAATTCCACACATCTACAGTCACCCTGCTGCTAACAAACAAGTGATTTAGAATATCTTCATCCGAGCAGCAAGAAACAGACCATTGGTACCCCTCATCTCTTCAAATTATCCTCAGTTGAAACCTTTACCCAAACAAGACCCACATAAACAAACTTTTGTAGGAACTCTTAAAACCCCAACCCCCTTCTCAGTAAAGCCATAAAAACCCAACTGACGGCTCTGCGCCCCCTTTATTTTTTCATAAGTAAATCTATATTTAAAGTCTTACAAACAACATTTACAAAACAGAAGCAAACTAGGTGAGGAAGTGTCTCGCCCAGACCTAGAGAAGGACAACCAATATAATCTAAAGCAGTTCATAATAAGGGTATCCTTTGTCCTAGTGTTCTGCAATTCTTGGCTTCTAGATAAGCACACATAGAGTGAGTTCATTAGCTGTAAAGCTGAGGTCTTTATCCACCCATCTTACCATCTCACATGTCACCCTCTAAAATAGGTCGAATCTTGTACAATACTACTGTTATGTTAGCTGCTTGGTTGATATCTTTATCAAATCAACACCTCCTTAAATGGAGATCCCATCCCCTGATAATCTTCATCCCATAATTCCATGAAACTGCTGCCAAACCGTAACTTGTTAAAGATTTGAGATGCTAAAGAGTGTTGGAAAAACACACAGCCCTGGAAAGAATGTTTGGGATTGTAAGGAGAGAGAAGTAGATAGGGAGGCTGGATAGCGTCGACTTGATCACACTAAATGCACACCTCTGGACAGATATTTACACTTCCAACTAGACAATCTGCTTTTGACTCTCTCGATCACTGGGATCCACACAAGCTTACTCTTATCGGAAGAAGCCAATGCCATACCCAGTAGAGACACCAAATTACACAGCTGTTTTTTGTCAAACTCAAGGAACACAAGAGTATCATCTTTGTATTGAAGCATTGGGATTGGGGTTCTGATAACCACTTCTCCAGTGACCTTTAGGAAAACCACTCATAACATTGGATAGATCTGCTATAGAGACAAGCAAATATCCATCTTTGCCATTTCACTCTCGTAGTAAAAATGATTATTAATGATATCATGACCACAAGGATTGAGTGAAGTCTCACTGATTTAAGTAAAAGCCAAAAGCCTGCCAAACTACTACAAATAAAGAGTAAAGCGATAGGCACCATAGCCCTTTATAATGCATTAGTTTTCATTTAGTAATAGTTGGGGGATAAAGCTTGCAAAAAATATTGCAGCCCTGATTCGATGATTACTTGTTTAGAGTTTGAATACAGGCTGTGCTTCTTATTGCTTTTTTACATTCAGAACGGGTCTTGAGCTAGTGATAATTGTATTGTCTATTGAAAGGACTTTCTTCCAAAAATTGGAGATGTTAGAGTCTTAACAAAGATATTGTCATTAACACCGCATCACCCTCATTGTGCTACCACTAGGGTTCGAGCACATTAGCACTGAGGATTAGTGCTCTGATAGACTGATACCATGAATTGCAACAGCCACCTTACTTCTAGAAGATTAGGTTACGATCTACTGGAAGGATTTTAGCTTCCGTCTGCGATAATCATAATTTTCTTGTAGTAGGTACTATTTTTCTTGTCTGCGATAATCATAATTTTTCTTGTAGTAGGTACTATTTTTATTTTATTATTTGCTGAGTGAGATGCTAGGTTACACTACAATAGTCAGGTGTACTTCTTGAGTTTTCAGTGTAATACCATGCTATCCTAATTTATCGTGTGGTCGTCGAACCACAGACCCTTACAAAAGTCACTTAAGAATATTAAACCCGTATTACTAATGATCAGCCGCAGTATATAATTCTTTTTCATCAAGGGTTTGCATTTGTATGGGGTCGGGGGATGAGTTGAGTTAGACTGTTAGTTCTTGCCTAAAGGTTGTAATCTTGAGTGATTGTATTAATGGATTTATCTTATACTGGAAAAAGGTCTCTACGTAACAAATTTTACATTGCTTGTGTTTATATCCAAATAGACGAAATGAGGCTGAGATCATTAAGTACAGCAGAAAGAAGTGAGGCTCTGATCGGGCAGGAGATAGGTCCCGTGTTGAGTAACAACCCTATATGTAACATGAGGGGGTATCGATGCGTTGATAAAGCACGGAGAATGAGAAGAGTTTTCATTGTTATCTTTCTGGAATTGAACTTTCTTTCTGTCATGGTGGACATTACCTTAGATGGGCTCTTTGTAACAACTAACAACAGTTAACTGATGTTATTTTGCCAAAAAAAAAAACACACACACTTAAGTGATGTTCTTGCTCGTTGGGAGTTGGTGTGATTCCCTCCCTCAATCACATCCATCAATAAAATATAGAGACTTTTGGACATACCCCCTCATTTGAAAGTGGAATTTTGAGATACCCCCCATTTGAAAACAAATTTTCACAATTATTTTGTTTCTATATATCTCTTTTTGGTATACGTGTTTACTTTTCTAAATGCTTTTAAATGGAACTTTGAAAGGTCGATCATTACAAGGCCTATCTTCTCCCAGTGAAGTGTTGTATCCATGACCAATCTTGTCAAGAAATAAAATTGGTGTATATTAGTAACAATTTCCAAGTACGATAAGTGTAAGACTTGTTTACTTTCTAAGTTGGTAACGTTATTTGTGGCTACATATCTTCTAAAGATTCTTGCAGTCGATAGTAGGATAGCAAAAAATTACATTTTTAAACAGGTGTTGTTTATTCAATTTGGATATTGGTATAATTTCCCATTTTAACTGAGTCCTTGATGATGTCTTCTACAACATGTGGCAAATTTTGTTTTACCTTTGAATGATTCCGTCAAGATAAGTGGACCAGGCGCTTCCTTTCCAGTTAGAGTGGGTGGTCATATATTGTAGAACCTTACTTGGCCCAATCTAAGATGAGGAATCAAATGTTTTCAGAAAAAAGGACATTGGTGACATCATGTTGACAGTAAAGAAAACTTCGTATGATTGGGATCTGAGAAAGATCATGTTTAAAGGTTAAACCTTACCGACTCTGTATGTGATTGGGTTTTATGATCATGTTGGTGGGAAGAGTTCTTTTGACATCATACTTCGCAATTATTAACTTTAACTTGTATAATATTCTAGTTGGTAGTGTCTATATTATTTATAGATTGTGTGCTTAAATGCTTGTGAATGTTCTAGTGTATTGGATGTGTTACATAAACTGATAGCTTCCTAGTTTGTAAGATGAGTTACATCTAAATTAACTATTCACTTGAGAAGGTAGTAATTTTATGCCATCCTTTCTTAACTCTCTGTGTTGCTTTTCATCAATAATGTTTTCGATCCGACTTATTGATTACTCTTTTACAGAAATCTTGATGTCTAGATTCCACTCATGCTGAAATTGTATCAATTATCTCTGTTTCAGGATGAGTGCAAGAGAGTTTCAACAGAAGGTCAAAACATGAGATCAGATCTGTCAACCAGGTTCCATGATGCAATTAAGGTATGTACATTGTATTTTTTTTTTCTCGTGCTATAAACTCATGCATCTGTTGCATAAAATTTTGAGAAAAATTTATATGTAAGGGGAGTTTTTGTTCTGCAGATGTATTCTTTATTGTTACATCATTCAATAAAATCTTTTTATCAACCAAAAAAAAGAAAAGAAATTCTCAGTATCACCTGTAGGGCATGGGAGAATGCTATGTAAAGTAACTTATGTAATCCTATTCCCAGGGAAATTATAATCTGTAGTTATATATTGCTGTTGGTATCATGATTGAATCCATCATTAGGAGTAGCATGGGTACAACTTTCTCTGGGATGACCCTGAGGACTGTCATAGGTACATTTTGATCAAACTGAATCTCGTTTGCATTTCAAAAAGGGAGAGGGATTTGGAGATCAGAAGAATTCTTCCCATTTCTAGCTAATGCTTTTCACCAATTACAAAGTGGGGTCTGTGACAAAATTTTCTCTTATGAACATGCCTTGGCTAAAGTGAGTTCTGTAGATTTTCTTAGGAATGTCCTTATGTGCACCGCAAGCATGCTTTCACGTAGGGCTGTCAACTATCCGTTCATATCAGAAAATCGAACCGCTCCAATTCAAAACCGAACTACTAATATATCTTTGAATTGGATCTACTGGTAATTGGACCGATAGTGGTTGATGAGATGTATCCGTTATAATTGCGGATCGGTTCAGATTTATTAAAGATACCAAAAACAAACAAAGTGACTTAATTTCACAAACCCATTTATCCCCTGGGCAGCTTGAAGCTTTTTCTTTTCCTGATCAACAGGGTTTTAATCTTCATTGATAACCAAACCTAACTTTATCATTTGGAAACTTAATACACATATCCACAATATCTCTCAGTCTGCCCTCAATATTTCCTCAAACTCAAAATTGATTGTGAAAGCTTGGTCAATCTGCCTCGAAAGCTGTTTATTCTTCATGTTACCTATCCATTTTGCATGATTGAATCACTAAAATTGGATCAATTCCAGCAATCCAGCACCATTAATGGCGGCGTTGAAATCTGGATGCGTGGTGAATATTACTTCTATAATTTCTTCTTCTATCTAGAGTTTAGAAATCTTTAGTGGCTTGTAAAAGAAAAAATTTGATCAAAAGTTGTTAGAAATTCTTTGATCAGATCGGTTTGGTTTAAAGCGGATAACCTATTATGTTATCGGTTTGTGAGATCCAGCTGTTAACAACCATTATGCTTTCGGATTGGTCCAGTTCGGATATTATTTTATTGGATCGGTAAGGATCACTAGGAAAACCAAACCGATCCATTGACAGCCCTACTTCCATGGCCATCTTCAAAATTTGATTTTTCTTAGGGGCACAGAAAGAAACTCTGTATGGTTTTTACTCTTGGAACCAGCGATACTATATTATATTTGAGCACCTGAACCCGACTCCTGTGTCATAGTCTTAGATTGTGCCTTATATTGTTTGTGATCACATGCTATGATCATTGAATTATTGTGCACTGAATCCTCTGTTTAGTTTTGGTCTTTTTTATCTTATGCATATCGTGTAGTGTTAAATAGAAACACATTTATTTCACTTGTATAGAGAGAAATTTTTGTCACCAGTTTCATCTCTTTCACATGCAACAACAAGGTGCAGCCTTTGTCAACTTTTTATTACTTATCATCTGGAATAAAAACCTTCTCTTTGAATGCAATAGTTAATTATGTTATCCTTTTCTCTTTTCCTTTCCTAGGATGTGAGCAAGAAGCTTGAAGAGCAGAACAATGAATGTATCACACAGCTCAAGGAGAATGATATGTAAGGTTTTAGTTTAGAACCTTTGTGAATTGGCCTATAAATTATAAATACATTTCTGTTATATGCAATCTTAGGAAGGAATTCAATGCAACTTGAGTATAATTTCTATCAAATTCACAATCGTCATTGCAAGTTTTTGTGGAGTAAGAGTGTAAGACTGACTAGCTCACATCCAAATACTCATCGTCATGGACTAGAAATATGCTATCTAGATTTTTCTTTTCTTCACTCAATTCTTTTTGCCACCGTTTGAATTTTTATCATTGTACAGTAATGATACATGATTGGCGCTCATTAAGCATGAAGAGGGTTGTGGTATTTTTTTTTTTCCAAGGATTTTTATAGCTAAGGAAATATCAGGAAATCACTCTCCAGGAGTATCTCCTTTGGCCAGAATAAAGTATGGAAATTCAGAGCTCCAAAACCACCTAATGGTGCAATTTGTAATTTTATCGAAAATTGAATTTCACGAGGTAATTTTCAACCCAAAAAGAATTCACCAGAGGGGTTAAAGTATGTGGAGGGGTCAGTCCCAAAGAACAAAGTGTGCTTTTGGGGGTGGCAGAGGTAATTGATTGCTTCAAGTTTAAGTCTGATTTACATAACCTATTCTTAATGTGCTGGAAATATGGAACATTTTACATTCCCTGCAGTTAAGATCATATGAGTGGAATCATCATATGTATAAATTGAGTCAATAACCCCAACTTTTTTTTTTTTGGAGAGGTAAACGAGCATAATATATTCATATCAAAAAGTTAATTACAAACAAAGCCAAGGGATGAGATATCCCTGGTCAAAGAAACAAAATCAAAACAAGGTAGAACAAACAAAAAACTAGAAGCTACTATGAAACTCTACATCAAGAGCCACTTAGAACATCCTCCCACGAGTAAGCAAAAGAAGCGTAAGGAATCTCTCCATAATCATGCCATCTCTTGCACCAAAGGGATAGGAGTCCTTTGATGTCAAGGATGGTGCGATCCACGTCACGTTGTACTCCCTAAAAATGTCTTCGATTCCGTTCCAGCCAAATACCCAACAGAATCGCGTACGGAATGTTTCCCCAAATTCTTTTTCTAACCCGGGACAAGACCGCTAATTGATGCCACATCAAGAGAAGATCACTAACTGACTCAGGCCCTACCCACGTTAAAGAAGCAGATCTAACAAAGTGACGTAGCGGAAGCGATTAAAAATCAAACCTTGAATAACCCAAGGGGAGGTTTGCCTTGAAACAAGGAAGAACTAATATAAAACTAGAGAAAACTAAATTGTAGAGACAAATCTTAATTGTATTGATTGAATAATTGAATTGATTCTACAAAGCATGACTCTTTATATAGACTAAAGACTAGGACCAACTAGCACTAGGACTTCCTAAACAAAGAAATCAAAATACAAATCGTACTTTAAATTGTATTACTAATATCAACTTAGTAGTAAACCAACTATTCTAGAACTTCTAGACTCTAAATTAGAAATTACTAAATAAAATAATAAGATAAAAAGAAAATAAAAATAAATAAATTTCTGACGATGATGTCATCCTTGCTGGTGATGACGTCAGCAATGACGTCAGCACTGTTCTGCATCAGTCCCCTCTTCTTTAAAAGAACTCGTCCTCGAGTTAGAAGTATCATCAGCATGAAAGGGATAGATATCTTTGACATTGAAGGTCTTGGAAATATGCATGTCACTCGGAAGATCGACAATATAAGCATTGTCATTGATCTTGCGAAGAATCTTTAGGGGACCAATCTTCTTCATGTTCAACTTGTTGTAAGTACCTACTGGAAATCTCTCCTTACGCAAATGCACCATTACTAAGTCTCCAACTTCGAATGTTTGAGAACGACGATGTTTGTCAGCATCTTCCTTGTAATGAGTATTAGAATTCTCAATATTCTTCTTGACTGTGTCGTGAAGCTGAGTCATACTATCAACCATTGCATCTGCATCAAAATTCATACCTGAAACCTTAGGCAAAGAGACAAGGTCAAGGGTATGATTGGGAACTTTAGCATAGACAATTTGAAAAGGAGAATATCCTGTAGTACGACTCTTTGAGGTATTGTAAGCAAACTCAGCTTGAGGCAAAGCAAGATCCCATTGTTTTGGTTTGTCACCAGAGAGACAACGAATCAAATTTCCCAACGTTCGATTCACAACTTCAGTTTGACCATCAGTTTGTGGGTGAGAAGTACTACTAAATTTCAAGGAAGTGCCAAGTCTCATCCACAAAGTCTTCCAGAAGTAACTTAAAAATTTGGTGTCACGGTCTGAAGTAATAGATTTTGGAACTCCATGTAAACGAACAATTTCCTTGAAGAATAAAGTAGCAATATTGGAAGCATCCGATGTCTTCTTGCAAGGAATAAAATGAGCCATCTTGGAGAACCTATCTACAACAACCATAACCGAATCAACGGCTCTTTGAGTCCGAGGGAGACCCAAGATAAAATCCATAGAAACATCAACCCATGGTGCATCAGGAACCGGTAATGGTGTGTACAAGCCAGTATTTTGAGATTGACCTTTTGCGGTTTGACAAGTATAACACCGTTGAATGAGATTACCAACATCTCTTTTTAGGGATGGCCAATAATACCTTTCTTCAATCAAAGCAATAGTCTTGTCACGACCCATGTGACCTGCGAGACCTCCAGCATGCATTTCACGAATGATATGTTCTCTAAGGGAGCCCTGAGGAATGCACAAGTGATTTCCCTTGAAAAGAAAACCATCCTGAATAAGGAAATCATCTGTACCAGATTGATTTTGGGAGCATTTAATCCACATATCTGAAAAATCAGGATCATCATCATATAAATCCTTCAAATAATCAAACCCAACAATATCGGTGTTAACTGTAACGAGCAAAGAAGCTCTTCGACTGAGGGCATCAGCTACTTTGTTTTGTTGACCTGATTTGTGCTTAATCACAAAAGTGTATTTGTCAATTGTGTCTTTCCATCTGTCGTGCATTCGATTTGTCTTGGAACTGCTTTGAAGGAATTGCAAAGCTTGGTGGTCAGTGTAGAGAATAAATTCCCGATGGATCAGATAGTGATGCCAATGACGCAATGTTTGAACCAACGCAAAGAGTTCCAATTGATAAGTAAACCATTTCTTTCGAGCATCACTAAGTTTCTCACTAAAAAATGCAAGAGGCTTACCTTCTTGAGAAAGAACAGCGCCAATACCCATGATGGAAGCATCACAATCTACTTCAAAAATCCTGGAAAAATCAGGTAGAGCGAGAACCGGGGCTGTAGAAAGCTTGTCTTTAAGTAAGTTAAAACTTTTGTCGGCTTCTTCAGTCCATTCAAATTTAGTACCTCGCATACAATGTGTCAAAGGAGCTGCAATAGAGCTGAAGTTCTTGACAAAACGTCGGTAAAAAGTAGCCAAACCATGGAAAGAACGAACATCATGAATTGTACGAGGTGTAGGCCATTCTCGTATTGCTTTCACCTTGTCTTCATCAACATGTATACCTGAAGCACTTACAATGTAGCCAAGAAAAAGAATGCGGTCTGTCATGAAATCACACTTCTTGATGTTGATGATAAGCGAATTATCATAGAGAACCTTGAAGACTTCCCAAAGATGACACATGTGTTGTTGCTCATTCTGACTATAAATTAATATGTCATCAAAATATACGACAACGAACTTTCCAATGAGAGGCTGCAACACTTTAGTCATCAAACGCATAAATGTACTTGGGGCATTTGACAAACCAAAAGGCATTACCATCCATTCATAAAGACCATCCTTTGTCTTGAAAGCAGTTTTCCATTCATCTCCTGGTCGTATGCGGATTTGATGATAACCACTCTTTAAATCAATCTTCGAGAACACTTTAGAACCAATAAGCATATCAAGCATATCATCCAAGCGAGGAATAGGAAACCTGTAGCGAATGGTAATTTGGTTGATTGCACGACTATCAACACACATACGCCAAGAACCATCTTTCTTTGGCACAAGCAAAGCAGGAACTGCACAAGGACTCATACTAGGGCGAATGAGGCCTTTCTCGAGTAAATCATTAACTTGGCGTCGAAGCTCTTCATGTTCTTTAGGTGCCATACGATAGTGGGGAAGATTGGGAAGACTTGCACCAGGCATCAAATCAATATGATGTTGAATATCACGCATTGGAGGCAATGATGAAGGTAGATCGGTGGGTATGATAGTTTTGAATTCATCCAATAAAGGTTGGACAACCATGGGAATTTTTGATTCTTCTCTCTTTTCTTCCTTAAGTACAAGAGCATAGATTGTGTCAGTCTTTTTGAAATCCTCTTCATGGTCCTTAGAAATCAAACAAGTTCGCTCTTCGACTTTAGAAACTTCATGAACAGGTCTTGGACGCATAGATCCCAAAGTATGTTTTTCACCATCTTTCTTAAAGGTAAATGTATTGGCATAACAATCATACATAGCACGACGATCCCATTGCCAAGGTCGACCAAGTAACAAATGGCTAGCATCCATATCAAGAACATCACAAAGAACCTCATCATGATACTTACCAAGAGAAAATGGAACACGACATTGAGTAGTCACCATGAGTGAGTGACCATCCTTAACCCAACCAACGGAATAAGGCTTAGGATGTGGAGTCACTGGTAGATCCAACCTAGTCACCATATAAGTAGAAACAAAATTATCATGGGAACCACCATCAATAATCAAATTAACAGCCTTATCCTTAACTTGACAACGAGTCTGAAAGATCTTTTTTCGTTCAGAATTCACCGGTTGAGAAGGAGCATAGAGAAGCCTTCGAATAACACCCAGGAATGGAGCATCCACTTCATATTGAATCTCATTACTAGGTTCACATTTATCATAGTAATCTTCATCATAGTCATCATCGCAATCGTTTTCATCATGATCAATAAAGTTAACTCTAGACTTGTCTCGTTTTGGACATTCATGTTGCTTATGTCCAGGTTGGCCGCAACGGTAACAATTGGGCATGGTAGGGTAAGCATATGGATTGGTTTTGCTTGGTTGGGTGGTTTGTGGAGCTTTGGTAGGTGGAGGTTGATCATTGTTGGAAGCAAGTGTGGCTTGATTGTTTGTAGGAGTGTTGGGTGAATAGTTAGTGTTTGGAGAATTTTGATTATTGTGGTGTGCAGTAGATGATGGTGAAGGGTTGTAGTTGTTGCGACGATTTGGATAAGAAGAAGATGATGGAGAAGAGTATGACTTACTATTATTCGAGCGGAAACCATTATGTTGCTCAATGTTGAGTGCGATTTGAATTGCATCGGCCAAGGTAGGAATTGAGTGAAAAATCTTCTCCACGATATTCCTATTCAAACCATTACGAAAACGAGTAACTAATTGATCTTCACTTTCCACAATGTTATTTCGAGATACCAAGCGATGAAACTCAGCAGCATAGTCATCAACACTACGAGATCCTTGGCGACACGATAGCAGTTGGTTGTATAAAATTTGCTCATAATCCTTAGGCAAGAAACGCTCCATAATCAAAGTTTTCATACGTGCCCAAGAAACAATATCCCGCTTATTATTCTTTCGACGATGAGCCTTGAGTTGTTCCCACCAAGCAGAAGCACCTTGTTTGAGTTTATATGCCACAAGCTTAACTTGTGCATGTTCAGGAGTATCCATGTACTCAAAGAAATTCTCAACTTCATGAATCCAATCAAGAGTCTCCTCAATATGCATATTACAAGTAAAAGTAGGGAGATCAATTTTCATACGAAACTGGTCAGATTGAGTACGAAAATTATTGTTGTGGTGTTGTTGAGGTTGAGGTTGAGGGCATGCTTGTTGATAGTAATTTTCAGCATCATCATCACTATCATGATCATCAAGATAAGAATTTGGTGCTCGAGGGGCGCGACGGTGATAAGTTTGTTGAAAACGATTAATAGGAAGATTGGGGGGTGGTTGAAAATTTTGTGTAGTGGGTGGGACATTGTTGGTTGAATGTAGGAGTTCGTAGCGAGATTGAGATGGAGAAGCAATAGTCGTATAAGTGGTGCGAACTTGTGGAGTATTGGAGAGTTGAGATGGTTGGGAGTTATTATAGGGTTGTTTGTATGGGTAGGGATGTGAAAATAGGTTTTGTGGTGTTTGGGGGCAACCATGAATAGGGAGAGATGTGAAGTCAATATTGGAACCTTGTGGTAAAGTTGTGGTGGTGGTGGAAAATTGGGGTGGTTGAGATATATTGGTCATAGTAGAGGGTGGGAGGGTGGGAGCATCAACAATAGATTGCTTACCTTCCAACTTATCAAATCGAAGAGTAAGATTATCGATTGAAGCGGTGAGACGATTAATAGTCGAATTGAATTCAACCTTCGTCACATAATCTCCAAGATTACCGACTTGGGAGCGGGGTGAAGAATCTCCGTCATTAACCATTGTAGGATCGGAACGAAGCTCTGATACCAATTGACGTAGCGGAAGCGATTAAAAATCAAACCTTGAATAACCCAAGGGGAGGTTTGCCTTGAAACAAGGAAGAACTAATATAAAACTAGAGAAAACTAAATTGTAGAGACAAATCTTAATTGTATTGATTGAATAATTGAATTGATTCTACAAAGCATGACTCTTTATATAGACTAAAGACTAGGACCAACTAGCACTAGGACTTCCTAAACAAAGAAATCAAAATACAAATCGTACTTTAAATTGTATTACTAATATCAACTTAGTAGTAAACCAACTATTCTAGAACTTCTAGACTCTAAATTAGAAATTACTAAATAAAATAATAAGATAAAAAGAAAATAAAAATAAATAAATTTCTGACGATGATGTCATCCTTGCTGGTGATGACGTCAGCAATGACGTCAGCACTGTTCTGCATCACAAAGTATCCCCAAATAGAGTAAGAAAACCGACAATGAATGAGTGTGACCTATCGACTCCCCCGACTCATAACACAAAGGACAAAAATTTACAATTATCATACCCCTCCTACGCAAATTATCTATGGTAAGAATACTCAATACTCCCAAGACTAGCACACCAATAACCCTACCCTTGATCCATTATAGCATTCAATACAGTGAAAACTACTATCCAAGTTTGTTTCAAAAAAGTAGATAGTAATATTCATATGACCTTGACAGTAGATCAGAAAAACCTTTCAGGAAAACAAAAACCGTAGATCAGAAGAACCTTTCAGGAAATATTTATCCATCTCCCCACTCATAACAACTTTAATAAGAAACAGAGAGATCATAAGCTTTAGTGAACTGGTTTCTTAAAGGATTTTTTCTGGTTCCCAAACTAATAGAATTAGACTTCGTTTCCCCTGTGATTTGTTGTAGTATGTGAAACGAACACAGCTTGCTTTCTACTTCACATAAGTACTTTCGTATGATGAGGTAGTTTTCGTTTAGGTGTGTTTATGATCGGAAATGACACGATAGAATATGTCTATAGAGACCGTATATGTGAAATCCTGGCCAAAAGATACAGGCGAACCCCTTATTAAAAAGAGAAAGTCCAAAGTCTTACTATTGAGCATGTCTACAGGGGCAGCGCCAAGCTCGCAAACAAATTGTTAGGTCATATGAGGATACCCTAATGGAAGAGTTTTTCCTCCCAATCTAAACTCTTTTGTATATACATTTTATTTTGCACTTAATTATATCTTTGGTTATAGTTCTCTCACTGAGGTTGTTTAGATCAACTACTAAAAATTAATTCTCTGAAATTTTTCTTGTATGCATAAGTTAAAGTAAATATTCATGTGGGCATAGCTGGAAGTTTTTTGAATGTTACTGTTTCTCTTCCAGGTTAAGAAACAAGTTGGAGCATCTATCCGATCAATATGCAGTCTCTGAACAGCAATTTACACAGGAAGTACTTAATTTTCATACCACCTTGCCGAGTTGGATCTATTCTTCTGTTGCATTGCATGTGATCAGTTTAGTAATTGCTTTTTGAAATTTCAAATTGTAGTTAAAAAAGAAGAACCTCGAACTTCAGCTTGCTGACCTAAAAATTCAGAAACATGAAGAGAAATTGGCTCAGGAAAAGTCCCAAATGAAATTGTATGCTGAACAAGTGCCACAGTTATTAGCAACCGAGAAGACACTTCGTTTACAGTTAGCAGCAGATGGAGAAAAGTTCCAACAATTCCAGGTACTCTCCATCCTTCTTTTTATATATATATATATTTTGTCGATGCATTTCATTAATCATGAAAGAATGAACCAACACATACATACATTAGAGAACATCATTCCAACATAGAGTACCCCTTACAACATATAGATCCTTATTCCCTTACAAGATCATCCCACCTACATATTAAGTCTTGATACCGGACTCCCTTAAAGGTTGCACTCGCCCTTGACCAATCATAAAGAAGTTCCTTGACTTCAAAAAATAGCTTGTGGTTTTCCGTAGTCTCATTGTCGAAGATCCTCCTATTCTGCTCCTTCCAAATGGTCCATCCCAAGGCCTTCAGTAAGTTATCTACCAACCATGAAGCCTTAGGTAGCAAGGAACCTCCAATGAGTGTCCTTTCCAAAGCGATGTGTATATCCACCGGAATCACCCAAGCACATTAAATGTCACCAAAAATCTTGCCAATGTCTCATACCAACGAGAATGACTGCAGACCGAACTTTCACAGTGCTGAAAGAAGTTTTTAAATTTGTTATGTGTAGGAATAGGATATGACCAATCAATGAATAAGGCAAGTTATATTAGAAGAAGAACATCCAACATAGCAATTACAGAACTCCTCTACCATATCTAAATAAATTGTTAAAACACAACCCCGCAGTTTTGTAGAATAATATTTATGTTTTGATGAACTTGATGCATTCTAGGGTTTAAAACCCCTAATTTGTGCTAAGATTGCTAGTATATGTTTTTAAAATTATTGGGGATATTTAGGTTTATGTTTAATTGGTGTTTTTATGTGTTTTAAGGTATTTCTATTTTAAGGTTATTTTAATTTCGAATTATGTTTTCTATTTTCATTAGAATTGGTCTAGGTTTAGGTTTCCTTGTTTTCCAAGGATTGTTTTTCCTATTTAAAGAGTTGTAGGCCATTGGCCAAGTTGGTGTTGATTGGTTAATTGAATTGTGTGTTTTGAGAAGAGTCTTCTCTTTGTGTGAGTTCTTGGTTAAGAACATTGGTTGTCAAATCCCGAAAATGGTCGTAGTTCTTTGAATTCGGTTCAAAGTACATATCTTTATGCACGACTGCATCAGAACTTGTCCTTTTGTGATTTGGAATTCACCAATTCTCGAAGAACGAAATTCAGGTGAGACTATTAGGCGGAAAGAAGTCTGGATTAACAAAAAAAGTGAGACTTGTTTGCACGTTCATCTTTTTGGATATGTAGGCAACCGGTCTATAGGCCCAGTCTCATTATA
The DNA here is from genome assembly GCA_023053565.1 of Aquilegia eximia. Taxonomy (NCBI): domain Eukaryota; kingdom Viridiplantae; phylum Streptophyta; class Magnoliopsida; order Ranunculales; family Ranunculaceae; genus Aquilegia; species Aquilegia eximia. Next base: position 22,158,399 of record JALIGU010000004.1, read on the forward strand.
CTCTTCCCATCTCGGTTGTTCTAACCTACTCATTGTAACCTTAGATTCTAAGCCTTTAAAAGTGTTCGGTAAAAATCCAAACATCAACCGAACATGTAAACATGCAAACACCTTTAAAAGTGTTCGGTTCGGTTTAAGTGTTGATTTGCCCAGCCCTACCTTAGATTATTTATTATTATAATACGAATCCACACTTTGTGGATCATATTTTTCACCCACAAAGAGACCAAAACCTATGTATAAATTTATACTCCCTCTGTCCCAAATTGGTTGTCCTCTATAGAATATCACACAGTTTAAGAAAACACCATTTAATGCACATAAAACTAACCATATTTCCAAACTTACCCATATTTAATGTCAATTAATTAGTCAACTTTAACTACTTTTGTTGGAATAATTAATTTTAAAATGAGGTAATCTAGGAAATAAAGCAAATTAGTTTAATTAATGAGCATCCAAATATGGAAAGTGACAATCAATTTGGGACAGCCAGAAAAGGAATACAGGACAACCAAGTTGGGACGGAGGGAGTAATCATCACAGGTTTTATACAAAAAAAACTCCACAAGTTTCTGAGCCATGAAAAAGGATGTGAAGTACAGCGAGTCAACCTATTATGCGCTAGAACAGCAAAGTTCTGACAGAAACATGAGTAAATAAAATGACAAGCGCTTTCTTGTTTCTGTTCACAGATCAGCATCACATTTCTTCTATCCACTAGACATAGGACCAACTCCTCCTCCCCAATTCGCTGAAAACATACATGTGACATCTTCACAAAGAACCCTCATTAAGCATATTCTTGTCTTGCATGAACCCGACGTAAACTTAATCCAACCCCACGACATCAAATTAAAGTTCACTTTCCCTTGGTTTCTTTCTGCCTGCCTGTAGTCATCTGGTTATCAAATGACTTTCTGCACAAATCCCTGAAGCTGCAAACTTAGCCTTATATCTATTTTCAGTACTCGTGTTTTCTACAAAAGGGGCAATCCCAGTTTCAGTCAGAAATTCCGTATGACAATGCACTGAAGCTTCTTTGAGTGCGGGGAGCCATCATATCTCACGAGTAGTCAAAGAAAGTACGGTGGGTCCTTTGCAGACTCGCTTTTATTGAGCCATGAACAAGTATGTGGGTTTAGTTGTCTTTCTGGTTTAACAATGTATAAGTTCCTTGGATATTGAGGCCTTAGGAAGTTCCCTCAGCTGACCTGGGAGCAATACTACATATAGAATTCTTTCCTTCCTTTACTTCATTCTGTCGTCTATTTATAGCTGATTCTTCCAAAACTGCTTATTCCATCAAACACTGGCCACCACAGGCATAGTAGAACTGTTCCGAACAAACTGAGTTGGGTAGCAAATGTTGGAGTTCTTATATTAGGTTACGGCACGATGCCTTCATGCACTGCAGAATAATTAGATTATTGTTATAAAAATAATGTCATTATCAGCACAGTCAGTTCTTGATTTTTTATGTAGGGTTAATTTCTTTTGTGAATATGGACTTAATTAAATTCCTTTCTTATACTTTGTTTGCATTCTCTATTATTATGATCCAACGGTTCCCCTACAATTTGTCTGCAGGATGCATTAACAAAAAGCAATGAGGTTTTTGAGACATTTAAGCAAGAGATTGAAAAGGTACATTTCATTGCAAATTAAGGATTTCGTTACATTTTACATTCTATCTTAAACATGTTCATGGTTTGATTGTCTGAACTGATATCAAGCTATTAAATATAGATGGCAAAATCAATTAAAGAACTCAAAAAGGAAAATGCTTTCTTGAAGGGAAAATGTGAGAGATCGGATGTTACACTAATAGAACTTGTTGAAGAGGTAATTTCCACATCTATACTCGTCATAGTCTGGTTTATCAGGATAAGTGTTATAATATGGTCTTTATATTGTGACCCTTAAGTTGTGCTAACCTTTTTTTTTATGGCTTTATTTTCTAAATGCAAGTTCTGTTAAATATAGAAATGAAGGTTACAACACAGGCCAATGCTTTCTTACGTGGTTACATCCACAGTATCTCCTTACATAAGTTACATAAAAGTACTTCTTTTATCCTCCATTCACTATCTAATGGGGCACAAACTGTTTTGCAATACTCTCTTGAGCCGCCTATAAATTTGTAGTTGATCTCTTTATACACATGTTGGTAATAACCTGAGTCAGAGTAGATGTTGCTGGTCTTAGACGGCACAAAAGTGTTATAATAGCAGCTCCATGATGATAGTTAACTGGATCAGAAGCCATTTCGTTTCTTCTACACCATCTGCAGCTCTCTAGAGCTTTTTGGATGTCATCAGCTCCACCCTGATCACAGAATTACAAATTCGCCTAGGCAATATATGCACAGAAAGAACATTAGTTGTTTTGGGTAGCAAACTTTGCACAAATCCGTACTTTTGTCGGCCAACTTTTTTTTTCTTGTTAAAAAGCTAGTGTACATTTGTTCTGTTCGTAGTTTGGTCCTTCGTTACTGCTTTGTCTATTTCTCCTTAACAGGTAGATTGATTTGGCTGTTAAAATCTAATGTGTTTGTTAAGTTCAAAGTTTTGTCCACCATGTCCACAGCATTGGCCACATCATCCACACTTGCCACTTAACCAAATGTCCATGTCATAAAAAAATCTGATGGGTTAGACATGGTGGACAAATATTCAAAGTTAACAGACACAGAACTTTTAATAGACAAATTACCATTCCAATTAGGTTAACCAGACAGAAAAACTACCTTTTTGTCAGGAAAATAGTTGGCTGGCCAAAGTCCAAATTTGTGCAGAGTTCGCAGACTAAAACAACCAATTTTCCGCACAGTGAACAGTACCGCGATGGTCTCCATCCCTTTGTAAGAAAAACTATTTCTATCATTTCCTTTGCATACCTTTCGAGGGTGGAGGCATGGAACTCTGGAAAAAAATTAAATTAAAATCTTGAGGTCCCTAAGACCATCTCCAAGGGTAATAGTGAAAAAAAACTCAAATACCTATAATATTCTGTAGGACCCAGTGTAACACCCATGAGTTGGTGTTAGTCCCACATTACCAAGGAAGTGGTTGTGTTGGTAGTATATAGAGCTTAACCATACTCTAACTAATGTCAAGGCCCTTTGGGGTAAACCACATGGGTGGGCCCTGATCCAAAACCCTCTACTGCTGGATATCCGCAGTGACTAAAGGGGGACAATATTGACATTAGCGAGCGGTATGGTGCTCGACGCACTGGGATGAGCGAGGACGAAATCCCGGGGCGTTACAGTTGGTATCAGAGCCGACGACGGGTCGCCTGTTGCAGGTGGGAAAGTACGCTGGAAAGGCCCAGGGAGCGCCAGGTACTTGTCTCACTTGGCAGGGAACGTCGGAGATTTTGGGACTGTACTGGGCGTACTGCAGAGCCGAGGACGGCTCTATTTCTAAGGTGGTGAGATTGTAACACCCATGAGTTGGTGTTAGTCCCACATTGCCAAGGAAGTAGTTGTATTGGTAGTATATAGAGCTTAACCATACTCTAACTAATGTCAAGGCCTTTTGGGGTAAACCACATGGGTGGACCCTGATCCAAAACCCTCTACTGCTGGATATCCGCAGTGACTAAAGGGGGACAATATTGACATTAGCGAGCGGTATGGTGCTCGACGCACCGGGATGAGCGAGGACGAAATCCCGGGGCGTTACACCCAGTGAATAGTGTATACATATGGTGTTGTTATCTCCAACCCTTAAACCTATATTTTGATGCAAAACTATTAAAATAATAATTAATAACATATGCAATTAATTAATTATTATTATTTTATCTTATATGTATTGTACAATTTCATTTGTGCCCTTCAACCATTAAAATGGTCATTAGCTATGCATATATTTTTTTCGGTTAAGTATGTTATATTAATTTTAGCCCTTTTTAATTAGTGCACATTTTCCATATTATTTAATTTATAATTTTAATTGTTGTTTAATTTTAATTATTGTTTAATTTAATGTTAATTGTTGTTTTTTAATTAGTGCACATTTTAATTTAATTAGCCCAATAAGAATATGGGCCCTTTCTTTGGGCTTGGACTTGAGTTAATAAGGATTTTGATGAGGACAATATGGGAAAGTTTTTTTTTTGATTGTGGGTTAGGTAGGTCCCAAAGCTTGATTGCACATGAGACAAAAAAAACTTAAAACTCAAATTTTTATTTATATATAAGTAAATATATGAGTATTTGAGTTTTAAGTATTTGAGTTTTGAGTATGGGTTGGAGAGGAATTTTGGTGAATAGTGCCAAAATTATAAGTTTTAGCTTCACCCTTGGAGATGGTCTAAGGAAAGAAAGTCTTTCCATTCCCTACTTTTTCTTTCCATTCCTTACTTTTTCTTAGTATTTCTTTCCTTTCTTCACTTTATGAGTTCCCAAACAGACACTCAAATTTAAAGTCCTCTAAACCCTATTTCATTCATTGATTAAACGAAAACACAGAATAGAGAAAGAAATCATATCTTGCTGGAAAACAGTAATTATATTCATAGAAAAAAAAATCGTCATGCTAGGCCTATACGTATGTATAGTGCAACACAATTGATATTGCACAGATAAACATAAAATCATCAAGTTGATCAATCACATTGTCTGAGGGTAGAATATCCAGTTTCAAACATAAATTTGATCTAAAAGACTCCAATTGATCTTGCCGATGGCAGAGAGGCCTATATACTTTCAGTTTTCCAGCAGCTGCCCATTGCCCACACCTCTTGTGACAACTTCACAATCCATAGACACGTGTGAGTTGATTCTTCTTGGCACTTAAATCATATCATATTGATGGCCGGTTATCATCCTCTCTCTTTTAGAGATTATCAACAGTCAAATGGCTTCATTAGCAGTGACATAAACAAATTAAGAAACAGGTCTTGTGAATAATTATTAAGATATCACCTCTCTTGAGGGCATGACTTATCTATTAAACCCATGCCATACCAATAAATATTGGCAAACTGTCTTAAGAATATGCAGTCGAAGCATTGAGGAATTTACTGTGTAGATGCGAAGTTGAAATATGTATGCTCATTTCATTTTTTTTTTTGATTGGCACGCGAGGTTGGAGAGACCCCTCTGTTATTTTTTCTTCTTTACTCCAAAACTTCAGGTTCCTTTGTGACGCAACATTGCGTCTTTGTGTGTATAATCTTCTTAATCATGTTCCTAATTAATAGATTCTGACATGGCATGTACACACATACACGCAGACCATGCCTTGATAAAACTACTGACGGAGTTTTATATGTTCTGCATGATATAAGCTGATGTTACTTGACTCATTTCCTCAACTCAGTTCTACCCTATGTAACATGGACACTCCATATTGTCAAAAACAATCCGTGTCGGATACACAGACACTCGATACACGTGTCGGATACACATACAAACTTATGCACATGATTTGGGATTAGAGTTTGCTATAAACCCTGATATATGAAGAAAAGGAGAGATTGACAAGAATCTATCCCTTCCTCTGACTTCAAATAAAGAAAAGATAAAAATAAAGGTGAAATGTTATGTTTGATGTCTAAAAAATGAATTATAAATAAATCACAATCCGTATCCCCGTTTCGACTGGTTTTAGAATGCTGTGTCGGACACTTCGTACCTGTGTCGAACACCGACACACGTACCGTATCAATGTTGCATTTCTACCAAATCCGCCACTTCATAAGCTCTATATAGGCTGTAATTTTTTTCTTCTTTCCTCAGGGTCCTCTTTTATAGAAATGTGGATGTACATATGACTGATACCAAATACCAATGACCCCATTGGTGAATCTAAGCCATACATTAAGGCTGAATTATGGTGGTCTATTATCATAAATATAGAGGATACATTAAGGCTGATTTTTCCTCAATATTTTTACGCGAGCATCTGTCATTGGGCATTTGTAAGACACTAATACACAGGTCCAAGTCTTTGAGCAGTTTGTGCTACTCCATTACTCCGATACCTTAGTTTATCTCTACTGAATTTACAAACGTACTTCGTAGAATTTTTACATACGTTGTGGTTCATTGAATAATTTTTAAAATTGTTAAGGTTTATTGATTTACACAGCGTGAGAAATGGAAGAGACAACTCGAGAAACTTAAAAGTCAGAAGGAAAAGCTTGAATCTTTATGTCGGTCGCTACAAGCTGAAAGGAAAAACACTTCTGGTGGTACCAATGACTGTGATCCAGTTCCAGTTCAGTCTGAAGCTATACTGCCTGAGCACGTATCCTGAGAAATGAACAGAAATCCATTGCAGTTGGCATATATGGTACTGGAATTAATGATAGCTGAAGGAGTTGATTTGTGTTATTATTATTCAGCAGTTTTATATGCTACATGATTAAATTGTAAGGAAGGCAAAAGAAATAGAGTTGTTGCAAGGAACAATTAGAAAGTACTATATACCAGACTGATTACTGATACTGTTAGCAAAAAGCATTCTGATTATATGTGACCATAAATGTGTGTAGGATACAGCATGTTGGCATAAATCCAGATGCAAAAAGCATCAACCAAATTACATACTGGTTCCAGTTTTTGACATGTGAAGAAATTCAGGCAATTACAAAAACTTTGGGAATACATACATTTTTTCATATACACCACAATGCACTAATGCAGCACACATTTGGTCTAGATTTACCACCTTTTGGAATAAAGAACAAAATGGTTGAGTTGATTTGTATATGCATGGACTTCAATTCAAATCTGATAGCATTCAAGAAATCCTGTGCTATACTACTACTTCACCCATATTTACAGAAGAAAACATTAAAACCATGTAAAACTGTACGTGACTTTAAATATGAGTATCTTGTTACAAACATCAGAAGGACTACTTTACTGTATATGTAAAATTAGCTAACTAAGCGTCTTATCCCGTTTTTTTTTCCCTTTCCATATCCAGTCAAAATATGGTATTCATTCCTTAAAAGTAGGTACAACAATAAAATTGTACAACTGATTTTTTTTTTAAATATTGTAGTCATAATCATAGTTAACATTGCCGGAATATTTTACGAAATTTTGGCAAAATATGCCGGTTTTTAGAGAATCGGCATTTTAAAATCCGGAAGTAATCGAGAATATTCCCGATATATTCAGATGACTTTTTTGTTTCGAGTGTCGAAATGTCAGAATATGCCATTTTTTTTTTTAAATTCGGAATTTTGAACCATGGTCATAATACAGTTCTGCACTAATTCTGCATAGCCAGGACGACAAATTTTTTTATGTGTAGCCAACTTCTATGTGGGTGTGTACACCCAATCATATGATGCCACGTGTCTATAAAGTAGTTGGAAAACTGATCAAACCCACTAGGGTTAACTAAACCCATACTAGGTTATATTATTATTGCCACATGGCATTTTGTGATTGGGTGTACACACCCACATACAAGTAAGCTACACATATAAAATTCTCTGCCAGGACACGGAGATCCATAACATGCAGTACACACAACAGCAGCAAATCAGGAACTAGAAGCAGGAGTACACCCTTCTCTGGCAGTCATATGTCTTCACCAAAGATCAATAACTACCCCCATCCGTATGTCACACAATGACACAAGTATGTCACACATTTTAACATGGTTCAAATATGACACACAATGAAAATGCCTTGCAGAAGCCCATGGCTTAAAGCATTTGTACTCCACTGATAAACAACACATTTTCACATCAACTTGTGTCCTGGTCAGTATGGAAGCTACAGAGAGTCAGGGTGAGTATTTCCTGATGAAATTTCTTCAGCAGCAGATGCAGTTTCCGTTAGTCTACCCCAACCTTGGCTGTTGCGAAAATGTTGAAGCAGGATGGGGCTTTGTGCTCCTTCCACCTTGCATTGGAGCTCATGCACAACTCTAATGAAACGAACATTAATTTACGGTAGATCATTGTTTACCACAACATGTTTGAGGAAGTCCCGCTAATGTTCATCCTGCAATTCAGAGCTAAAATAAAAACTCCAAAAAAGAACAAAACAACAGAGTGGAAAAACTCAAAAGCTGCAGCATATTTCCAGTTCATTCATCAACTATATATATATATATATTTTTTTTTTTTGTTTTATTGAAAACGGGGTTGAGGGACCCCTACCTCTTTAAATTACGTGTAAAAACTTATACCAACAATCAGCTGTTGGTGTGTTTCGAACCCACGACCTCTCTACTTTGTGAGAGGGGTGGTACCATTGAGCCACAGGCTCATTCACAAAAATTTGGTAGTAAGCCTGTTTTTAACAAGATCATATATATTTTGATGGTTGTGTAGATACGGATCTTTGAGCTCTTGCTTCACACTTGTGAGTTTCTATAGGGAATCCAACAATGGGAAAGGCAACAAATTTAGTTCCACTGCAGTCAATAGTCATGCTATGACAGGTGCAGAAGTTGGTGCACAGTGGCTAATAAAAGGTATGCATGACCTGGAAAATGTTTTTATTTTATTGTCATATTTTATATTTATGCTTGTCTATGGAATTGATTATTGATATATAGATAGATGAAATGGACTTCATTTGTCTATTATAACAGCAAGAAGTCCAACTTGTTAGAGTAAAAGCTAATTGACTCACACTACAGAAGGCTAGGATTACCAGGTTTGAAATTAATGTGAGCTTCATTCAATGTGAGCATACATGGTGATGTTAACACTAAACACTTTCTAAAAGTAGCAAAAAGCATAATATTTTACAAGCTGACAAATTAATATGGGACAAAGCAGGCTTCTTCATTAAATTGGAACTATAATCCATTAAGACTTCATTGATAACACAGTTTTTCTTGTTTAAAAGATTTACATTTCTTATTTCTTCTGTCTTTCTTAAGCATTTTTGTTTTCAATCCCTAATATGGTAAAGATGTTTGTGCAGAAGACATGTTAAAGGTGTCAGAAAAGAAGACTCAACCGGAATAGCCTGTTGTTCGTGCATCTGTATCAGACTTGTCATAAACGGAAGAAAAAACAAATCAGCATACACTGTTTTCCGCATCAGATCGACTCTGCCTTATGTAGAAGAAAGATAGACCAGCCTAGATTTCTGTTGGTGTTTTCCTTATTTTGCATGGAATCTGCCAAGAAAGAAAGAAGACACAAATTTTATTACTCATTACTTATTAGTGATCTTATAAGAACATACATGAAATAAATGAAATAGACAAGCCAATTACGAAAGTATAAAAAGCAGAACTAGCACGTACACCTCTAGTTCAATTCTTCAATACATATGTAGCATTTTTTTTAATACTGATAGTTGAAACTGTTACTCTGCGAGGCTAAGTGGTGGGAAACCAATATTCCAGACACCGAAGAAGCCATCCTAGGAAGCCATCCTAGGTAAGGTGTCAGAGTTTGATGAAACAAAAGCTGGAGGTAAAGGCTTAGCAGATTCAGGGATTGTCAATATCCCAAATTTCATGAGCACGGAAGAGAAACATAACACATATTCCCGTGACTCCTCAAGGAAAGTAGTACACTTCTATTCCAATGGAGTACTTAAACGAATCTCAAGCTGCTTGCTGGAATGCTTCGTTAAATTGTAATTTCAAGGAAGATCATGTTGAGGATCTCATCCTCCCTGCCAATGGAACCTGGAACACCAATCTCATCCTTAACACCTTTGATCAACATACTGCAGAGCACATCATTCACACTCCCATTAGTATAAATGACACTCAAAACTCTCTCCAATGGATGGGAACCAAGAATGGAATCGATACCGTCAAGTCCATGTATAAATTTCTCTTTTCAAATCACAATAATTTAAATGAAAAACTAAATCTCAAAATCTGGAAAGCTAGAGCTGCACCTAGAGCCTGTCTCTTCACCTGGAAATGCCTGCACAACTTGGTCCCCACAAAAGAACACAGACAGATTCATTCCCATAGACTCTATCGTCTGCCCCTTCCGTAATGACCAGGTAGAAACCATTACTCACTTCCTTCTAGGTTGCCCCTTCACCCAGGCAGTCTGGCAGACCACCAATTACCATCTCATTCTCAACCACTTTATTCATCTGACTAAAGATAACTGGATCAAACTATGGTTCATGCCTCCTTCATCCTGGAACATTAACAAAGTTAAGTGGACAGGCACTTGTGTTTCAGTTACTTGGCTTATATGAAAGACAAGATGTCAGAAAATCTTTCAAAATAAGTCTGGCAAGTGGCAACCCTGCGACAGTAGCAGTAATGGCTGAAAATCAAGTGGTGCAATACATGACAAAGAGTGCTCAGGAATTCTGCATTGCTGCAGATAACCCTCACATCAGTTCTTGGATCATCCCACCCAAAAAATCCATGCCCAAGCTAAATATTGATGCAATGTTTCACTCTAGCACCAACCCAACAGGTCTGGGATATGATCTAAGAAATGAAAATGGCATGTTTGTAAGTGCAGGAAATGTTTCAGGAAGAGCAAACAGTGCAGAGGAATCCGAATGCAGATCCCTTCTGGCAGCCGTTCAATGGGCACTCCAACAACAACTAGAAACGCTCGAGATCGAAACGGACAACAAAAATGTGGTTGATGCGCTAAATAAAAAACAGCACTCCCTATCCTGGTTGTCCCAGACTATCACAGATTGCGTTCTACTTCTTTGTTATAATTTTGCTATTGTTAAATTCCAGCACTGCTATAGGTCAGGAAATCATGCAGCTCACCTCATGGCACAAAATGCTGATCTGAGCTCCATGAGTCTCTTGTCTTTTTTGAGTCCTCCTGTCTGGCTTTCACAACAACTGATGAAAGACAGAATGTTCTGTAATCTAGATCTGGGTTAATCCAGATCTTTTTGGTACTTTATCATTATATATATATATATATATATATATATATACTAGTAAAACCGGTGGCGCTGCCACGACTACCATTAATAATTTGAAGATAATATTTTTAAAAATATAATTCTTTTTTTTATCTAAAAAATATACTTGTTCTGACGCTTTATAGTCTTAGGGACATTGATGCATGGATAAAATTGTTGATCTAAATTATAAATAATCACATGATTGGCCCCTATAGTCAAATACTGTAATGACAAAAACTATGCATCATAGGTGGTAACATTAAGCTACTTCTATAACACAACAAATGCTCAGTACAATTGCGCAAAACTAAGCAAGTTTCCGACTGTCAGATACTTAGGTGATGTTGGTCAACCATTATTTATTTGAAGTAATTATTCTTAAAAATATAATAATTAATCTAATTAACTAAATTTTTTAAAGTAAATATCTCGAACAACTCCATGTATCCATTTGAAGTTTCTTGTATATCATCTTCTTTTTCATCAGGTCCATTTCGTCCATATATGTATCCTCTTATTCTTCTGATGGTATATCTTCTACTGTTGATCTTATTTTTTCCATTATTTTCTCTTTTCAGACTATTTTCAAAAAAACATTTGGATACATTATTTGTCCATAATAACTTGTAAGTATGCCATAAAGATCAACTGCATACCATCCGTTATCAATAGTAATACCTTTAAAAATTAGCTCTATCTTATGGTCTGTGTCCATCCCTAAGCGAGTGCTTAACGTAGTTTGACAGAGATAAAAAACCATCAGTTTGATGTTATGAACAACACAAATATCTATTCCACTCAAGATAATCATGTGATGTAGAAATAAAAAGTTAAAATCACATATGGTATGACGAAATGAACAAAACCAATTTTTTCAAAGAAACCATTTAATAGAAGTTTGTGTGACAATAATTTTATAAAAAATATGATGACATATTCCTAAATTGCAGTCGTCAATGTAATATTTTCTATTGAAAATACTACCTTACATAATAATATGTAGGATTTTCTCAAAACAATATAAATAAATTATTTAATTGTTGTTGAGATTCTCTATTTTGACGTTTGACTTATCTTATGTAATATTTGTATCTTCTCTCCAATGACTGTTTCTTTCTTAGTCTTTGTTTGTTCATATCTTTTTTTTTTTTTCGAAGAATACCTCCATAATCTCATTTGTTTCTTTCCAGTCAATGATATACGTGAGATACGTCGATTTTCTTTTTAACATTTTGAACCTATAATTTTTTTTTTTTTTAAATTACCAATGAGATTTTTTTTATTGATAAGCTCAACGAATTACACAAAAGTAGAGGACAAACGCGCTACAAACTGCGCGACAAGTCCTTTCTGGATAGCAAACCCGATTCTCCTAAATACATATTCGTTCGAACCCGCAGTCATCACGTTGCTATCCATTACCTTCTGCACTCTCCTGAGGAGCTCAACTGCTTCTGAGCCTAGCAATCCAAATGTGTTAAATGCAAAGGGGATGAAACTATGTTGGTTAGCCAGCTCCTTCATGTTTCTCCACTTTTGCTGATGCTGCATTGCTAGCTGCTAGCTCCACCTCAAAAATTCCAGTACCCAGCCCAACCATCGGAGACGCCCCTATAACATCAACACACGCATGTTTACTTTCAGACCAGTTGTAGACCAGAATATCAGCAGGACGTAATGTCGATCTTCTTTCCTTAGGATCAATAAGAAAGTTAACAGGAGTCTCCTTCTTAACATGTACTCCAGCCCGCCAGAACACATCACACATGATATCTCTAACATGGTTATGCCTGTACTTGAAGCCGGGGTAATGCTTACAATGGACCGCATGGTCCTCCAAAGCATCAAGTCTGCTCTTCTTGCACACTGGACAAAGCTCACCATCTGAATATAGAGAGATCATCAATCGATAACGAAGAATGGCACGGTATTCCACAGGCGTCATGCGTTGTCCAAGCCCTTCCATCGGGATAGAAAGGAGAAAATCTTTGGCATGTTCTGACTGCACATCCAATCACGGCTTTTTGTCTAGCTGACAACTCAAATTCCCTCTCAAGACCAGAACTAATCTTGTTGTAGTATGCTTCCGCCAAGACATATTGGGGTCTGAAGTGGACGATAGCAGTTGGAGCAATCTTTTTTTTTTTTTTTATAATTTGGATATCACTACTGTCATAACTTATTGTTGAAATTGTTGGTTGTTAGATTATTTTTTATTTACATATAAGTGCTTTAATCCCTAGATTCTTTAATAGCTAATTCCTTCAGTCTTTGAATCTCAAATGATATCTGAAATTAGACAGCCAAAGAAACAGTAAGTAACATGCCATTTTCATATTCTGCCCAAAATTTAGATAAACAAAAAAAAATCACCTTCAGTACTTGGGGAACGTAGTGAGCTCGTGAAGTAGTTTGGGCCAATGTTTCAACCATATTTACGACAGTTGTTTTGCTAGTAACAATAGACAACAATCTTGCAGGAACATGCTGATAGTACGCATGTTACTTTCAACTATTGATAGCACTTCCGCCAAAGCTCAAGTCTATCCACCACGTGAAACAATATAGGCAAAGTTTTGAACAGATGAGAGTTTCAGGCTTGGAGATGTTGCTATTGCTATATCAGGAGATACTGAAATACTATTAAATTTTGTTTAGAAAAACTGTCTTGACCAATTGTACATGAGGGTTAGAATAGGGACCTTAGAAAAGTCATATAGAAATTACCAAACAAACTTTGATCAAAATTTCCTCTAAAAAACCCATTAAGTTGACAAAAAAAATCCTCTTTTCTGCTCAATTTTGTCCGCCAGCTATCTTCATCTTCATTAAAGACCAGATTCACAACAGTTGTGTTAGTTTCTAAAGATCGCAACGATTTCGAGGATGAAAACAGATGTGTAACATATTAGTTCTAGGCTAGAATGATGACAATATAAAAGAATTGAAACTAATTTCATTACATGGTTGAACGCACCAAATTGTAGTAAAACTGGCAATTAAAATGTAGATTGTATAAAAAAGGCTTGAACTCAACATTGAGGTTAAAAACCATCAAACTCTAACAAAATGAGCTACTTGAGGTAAATATGAGGAAGGGCTTGAACCTTCGACTTTATGGTTTAAAAGCCACACGCTTTAACCAACTAAGCTACACCAGCTAAGTATGCACAACATGCTAAATGCAAACATTTTATTAAAATACATGACCTTATGTTCCTATTTATAACATCTATTCACGGTAAATTGAAAAACATTGTCTACCCAAGTGTCTTGTGTTGCTCAAAGGAAAATGTGAATCAAAATAGTACCGCATAAATAAAGAAAAGATGATTATGGGAAAGAAAATAATAGGATGATCATATCAGAAATTTAGAATCACAGTGGTCAAAGTGTCCGACTATTACGGAAAGATTGACCAATGCATCATTCCAAGAAAAATCTTAGTCACTAAGAACAGTTAAAGCATTTGTAGGTTTAGACTGACTCACACAGATGCAAAAGAATCAGTAGTCCAACTGAATGCAGTTTCTCTTTTTAGTCCAGCCGCATGACCTGAAAAAAAAACACTAAAATGAAATGAAACTTAGTTTGCTTTGCAAACTATATAATCATATTTCATTTAAACTTTTAAAAATAATGTTATATGTTAAAAAGAGGAAGTGATCAATGTTCTTGTTAAACGACTTTAAGTTACAGGTGCATAACTTACAAACCACGATTCATATGCAGTAAACACCGACCAAAAAGACTTAATTAAGTAGCTAAATCCTAGCTATGTATGAAACAACCAGTTACCATATCCTAGCTTTCATAAAAACTTGCCAAATTTATTCACTTTTTAATTTCTAGAAGTTCTTTGTAGCTATACCTATGTCATTTTATTAACGAATTTTGTTGCCACGATAATGTGCCCGACAAACCTGCAAACTTTTTATAGAGTTTTGAATAAATACCTCTACCACCACTCTAAGTCCGAACACCTATAATATACATCTTTCAAATTTTTTTGGAAACTTACTCTCTGCATCCAAGTTCTCTTGAAAATAAAGTACCATGCACCTTCAAAAAGTTAGGAAATCAAAATTAAACTATTATAAATCAATCCCAAATCATTAAGTATATTCAATTAAGCTAATTAATACGGAAGGCGTGCAATTTCAATTAGAGAGTCTAGTGTATGTTTGTAGAGTTGTCAAAACTATTTGGTGTGTACAGGATTAGTGAAGGAGTTAATTGTAGCTTCAAGACATTTGGGATGTTTCTCTTAGGAAGGGAGATGCATTTTTAGCACAATTTTGAACCCCTTAAAGACGTGAGGCGTATTGACGTTGTTGCTAAGGTATTCATACCTGAGGATGTACTCTTTTCTTGCTAGGTATGCTATTGTATCAAATAATACAAACGACAATAATAGACAGAAATCAAAATCAAGGAGAGAGTAATGAAGATAAAAGAAAAAAAAAATAGAAGACATATGAAAACATAAGAAAACAAAAATAACCAGAGAAATCTCAGGTTTTGTTGTAAACAAAGTACCAAACCATGAAGTTGAGTTAACTTTTGCAAACTCACAATTATAGTAGGAAAAATCTATTATTATGTAAAATAAGTAGGATGCTTTCTAGCGAAAAAAAAGTAGGATGCCAATTCCTAAAACTAAAAACATCAATTCATTATTATCTTAGTGTATGTGTTTTGATTAGAATCATGGCAAAGGAGATGACAAAAAACAGATCACAGAGCGTTGCAGATTAAGTGATAATTCTGATTAGAGTGCACCTCCAAAGATAAATTGAGATTCTGATTTTGACTATGTTGAGAGAGAATCGATAAAGCATGCGTGCACAATGAAAAGAAGGAGACAAAGAGGATACCTGAGAGCCAATTACCTTTAACACCGAATTAGCTTTGATGCTTCTAAACCCTGCCTTTGTGTAATCCTTTGTAGCCTCCTTGATAATTATCGCAATTCTCGCAGTATCTTTGAATCTATCATATGCAAGTTATTGTATAAAAACAAAGAAAAAGAAATACAACAGTGAAAGAAAGATTGTTAAAGGTTAAACAAACACAATGTCTCGTCTCTTTTGGGAGACGAGTAAAACTAATGTTCTGTGTCTCTTTTAGGTATAATCTTTTTTTTTTTTTTTTTTTTTATGAACTTTGCAAAAGTTTCAATTATGTTTTAAGTTGAGCTCACTTTTAGTATGCCCATTAGCAGAAAGAAATTAAACTGTTGTCAGTACTTTCAAAAAGCATTTGTCAAAGAGAGTCAACTAATCTTAAGGAAGAATGGATTAAGGGGACTATAACAATGCAAGTAAAATTGAGCCTCCCTACAATGATATACTTGAGCAAGTGAAACTAAGAGACCAAATAAAATTCATCCTCCCTATACTGATAGAAGCATTAACCGATGGTATGATGACAACACATCAAACTTCTTTTAACCAACTAAAGAAAATCAAAATCAATCAAATAAGCTCAATGAATACCAACATACTCAATAACCAAAATATCAAAATTGAATGAAAGTACACAGAATGGCTCAGATTTTCGTAGAAAATCAATATGATAAAGACATACTATCAACATGAAAAATACATGATAATTTTCACTTCTGTGCAAATATCACATAATTTACTCAAGTATCTTAGGGATATTGAGGTTTCCGAGGATATAAAATGCAAGAGAACATTAAATGAAGGTCATTCTTTTGATACTAACCTGTGAAAGGAGGATTACAATGTGAAAGAAGATGTGGGATCAGCAATACAGCCTGAACCAAAGATTGAATGAAGAAAAAGGATCCTTTCCACAAATTCGACATTATATTGGGTACAATCAAAATAACTGTTAGAAGTTTGTGGGAAGTATTTAAACTTAAAGATGAAAGAATTCATGAGTGGAACAAAGCATCTAATCAAATTAACATAAGAACTCTAGACTAAATTTGGTTGATTAAATTTGTTTTTATTTGCAAATTTGTTCATTGAACAGATTAACCCATACACAAATTCAAGTGCTCATACTTTTCATTTCAATAGAACTGACCTGTAAGAGCATAAACAGAGGGGAGGAAATGGAAACAGGTGGTGGGGGAGAGATGGAAGAAGAAGAAAATGTCGAATAAGTGGGAAGAAAAATTATTTAATTATTGGTTTTATTAGAACATTCTGAAGGACTAACACATGGCCAGTGTAAGGTGAAACCTTAGTGTCCTAATTAATCCTTTCTAGACATTGGGGGAATACTAGAATGAGTAGTACTTTCACAGGTTAAGCACATTAACAATGCAGCTCACTTCAAGGAAAGTTACTTCAAGCCAGATTCATCATTCATATATCAAAGACCAACTTGAGAATAAAGAGGCCTGAATGAACTTTAAAGATAATGCCACCAAAAATATGAGCTGGCCGGTGGAATAACATATCCATTGTCGACCAAATTAAAATACAGGAACATTTTCACGGAGGAGGGAAAAAATCAAGATCCAATATTTTTCCTAAGATGAGACCTATCAGGAGCGTTGGTCTTGGACTCTCATTAGGTTTATTATTTTTGCCAATTAGTGTTAATAGTTATCAGCTTGGTTTTATTAATATTATTATTATTTTTTTTTATTTTTTGAATTGTTGTGCCATTTTGTCCTGTGATTAGAAAAAGTCACTTAGGAATGGTTGGAAGATGGATCAGAAGAAAGCTCTTTTGTAGGTTTAAGAATCTGTTGAATTAATTTCATGGTGGAATCAATAGTTTTCTCAAAAACACTAAATTGATTAAGGAGGTTTTGATTGAAATTGTTTAAAGCTATTAATTAAGGGCGTTGGAATTCATGAGTAGCATCTCTCTTTTCACACCATCTTCATAATCAAAGACACTATCTAAAACACAATTTGATTGAAAAGTATCGAAATTCAAAACACAATTTGAACGATATGTAAACTCACCTATCGAAGCCGAAGCAAACTTAACTGTTGAAGCGGAAGCGCAAGAGAAGAAGAGAGGATGATTTGGTGGAAAGATTCGAAGAAGAGAAGTAAATTCCTTAGGGCTGATTCGATTGTAGAAAGAGAAGAAGAGAAGGAAAATTAAGGTTTAACGAAAGGTTTGAGCCAACAGATTTGATTGTTCTATTAAGGTTTAACCTTTTGTTTAACCATCTATTAGTTGTTAAAACAAATCACAGCTGCAGATCTAATCTACAACTTTGAACTCGAGAGAATCTGGAACGCTACTTATAACCCCAACTTATCTATTTTATGTACCCTTTGTTGATTATAATATAGATAGCATGAAATGTGAATACCCTCAACCCTGGATGTTCAAGAAAAAATATTTTAACATAATAACCCAAACAGAGTAAATAAGAAATGCCAGAATCTCAGTCCTTAACCTTATATAACAATTTCAATATGTCCGATCTAATTACCAGAAGACCATATGTGATATGTAGCTTATAGAAACAGAAAAAATCAAAATTTAAAAGCTTAGCCTTATCAAAAATCAAAATTTAAAATTTCAAAACTAAACACAATGATCTGGTTGAACAATGTATAGAACTTAAAACTAAACACATAGGCTTCACTATAATTCAACAAACAGAAAGTAAAAAAATTTAATTTGTTGTTTTTTAATAATAAAAAAAAACCCACAATCAAACAACAGTGTGCAAAGATTAAAACAAAAGGTAGAAGCAATATAAAGAGATTCGATATTCATAGGGATAGTTGAATTAAGCAAGTGAAAGTAATATTATATATAATATTGTCTAGATATTGAAGACCTAAAATTGATTGATGCAAACTGACCTGTTGAAGCCGAAGCGCAACAGATAGTGAAGAATGTTGATGCAAACTGACATGTAGAAGCGCGACAATTACTGGAAAATGAACGATAGATGATTTGGAGAACGAAAGAGACGATTGCTGGGTAGAAAATTTTAAGATTTTGCTCAGCAATTTCAAATGGATTATTGTGTTCCACTAATTTCCTGTAGAAGCAATGCAATTTCAAATTAAGAGTGAAACAATGCAATCTTAACATTAGATTATTTAAAATTAAGTGTGAATCTCCACTTGATCAGTAATTTCAAATGGATTCTTTCTATTTTCGGAGATGTGAGATGATGAATTTTTTATTGATTTCAGAGATGTAAGATGATGATTTGTTGAATTTAAATTACATAGGTAAATCAAACAAACCCAAATTACAAATTCGGATAGTAGTTTTACCTGATTCAAATATGTAAATTGATGAATTATCGATTGAATTCAGAGTTGATAGAGAGAAAGCAGGAAGAAGTAGAAGAATGTAATGTTTTTACTTAATTAAATATCAAAACATTCAATCACTCAAACCTAGGCAAGCAGATAACTACGCCGCTACTGAACTTCATTCATTTCATAGGGTTTATAGAAGCATTCATCCTTAAATAATCACTCCTCTCAGTACACCTGTCCTTACAAAAGAAAAGACTAATCTACCCTTCAACAATTACTAAATACAATAGTGAAGTGGCCTCAGGGACATGACAATGCCTCCTGCTTCAAGGATTGAAGTTTGGAAAGTGAGTACGGATCTGAGTCCAGTCCTCCCATGTTGCGTCTTCCGGCATTGAATTAAACCATTGAATAGAACCTGGGTCACTGCTTTATTAGTTCGAGGTACCAAGCGTCGGTTGAGAATAGCAATAGGCTCCACTAGAATTTGACCAGCAGTGTCTACAAGAGGTAATGGAGACATCACAGTATCAGCTTGACCCAAATTTTGCTTAAGTTGTGATACATGAAACACATCGTGGATTTTGGCCTTTGGAGGAAGTTGAAGACGAAAGCCACAGATCCCAACTTAGCCACAACCTGAAATGGACCATAGAATCGGGCCGAGAGTTTGAGGTTTTTACAGATAGCAACAGTAGTTTGCCTGTAAGGCTGCAGTTTAAGGTAAACCCAGTCACCAATCGCAAAAGATCTGTCAGTCCTTCTCTGATCTGCATACCATTTCATCCTTTCTTGGGCTTTGATTAAGCTGTCTTTCACACTATCCAATAGAACATTACGCTTCTTGATATAATCTTCCACTTTAGCAACAGAAGTAGAGACCTCTATAGGAAAAGCTAGATGTGGGGGTTCATAACCATAAAGAGCCTTGAAAGGTGACATTTTAAGGCTGTTGTGATAGTTGCTATTAACCACCACTCAGCTAGAGATAACCAAGAACTCCAAGAACTGGGTTTGTGTCCAGTCATAGATCTAAGGTATTGTTCAACACATGCATTAGTACGTTCAGTCTGACCATCAGATTGTGGATGATATGATGTACTTAGATGTAAGTCTGTACCAAGGGTCTTGAAGAGTTCTTTCCAAAAGTTGCTTAGAAATACTTTATCACGATCAGAGACAATAGAAGTAGGAAGACCATGAAGTTTATAGATGTTGTGCATAAACAGGGAAGCTACTTGAATTGCAGTGTAAGGATGAGATAGAGTGAGGAAATGATTGTACTTGGTTAGACGATCGACCACCACCAAGATGACATCCTTTCCTTCCGATCGAGGTAGTCCTTCGATAAAATCCATTGAGATATGCTGCCAGGCTTGATCAGGAACTGGTAGGGGTTGCAATAAACCAGCAGGTAGTGTGTGTTCATGCTTATTTCTCTGACAAATATCACATAATCGAACAAGATTGATGATATCTTTTTTCATGCCTGGCCAGAAGAAGTAAAGTTTTGCTCGCTGATAAGAAGCTTGGATCCCAGAATGACCACCAACTGACGAAGAGTGAATTGAAGTCATTAATTTCTGTCTGAGCCCCTTACTAATACCAATGTACAGTCGTTGTTTGTATCGAATCACTCCACTTTGATAAGAGTAATGTGGAAGACCAATTGCCGAGATTAATAACTGTGAGATCAACTGAGTAGCCACTGGGTCTTGGTCATAACTATTGACGACGTCGTGTAACCATTGGGGTTGTACAACAGAGAGCATGTGACATTGTACTTGATCTTCAGCTACTCTGGAAAGGGCATCTGTCACTCTATTATCTGCTCCCTTCTTGTATTTAATATCATAATCAAATCCTAGTAACTTAGTCAACCATCGCTGGTGCAAGAGTGTTGTCAACTTCTGCTCCATAAAAAACTTAATGTTGTGATGATCTGTATATATTGTAAAGGGATGGCCGAGGAGATAGGACCTCCATTTGGTGACAACCATCACTATAGCCAATAGTTCTTTTTCATAAGTTGAGAAGTCTAAAGCTCGAGGACCCAAAGCTCTGCTGAAATAGGCAATTGGGCGTCCCTGTTGCATCAAAACTGCTCCCACTCCTCTTGCACAGGCATCAGTTTCTAGGATAAAAGGCTGAGAGTAGTCTGGCAGGCTGAGTACAGGTGTCAAAGTCATGGCCTATTTGACCTGGATAAATGCCTTTTCTGCAGCATCATTCCATTTGAAACTGTCTTTCTTTAACATATCAGTGAGTGGTTGAGCAATGCTACCATAATTTCGGACAAATTTCCTGTAGTAACCTGTAAGTCCTAAAAAACCTCTGAGTGCCTTAATAGTAGTGGGTCTTGGCCATTGCACCATAGCTTCCACTTTACTAGGATCAGCAGCTACACCCGTCCCTGAAATTAAATGACCCAAATATTCCAGCTGTGTTTGAGCAAAAGAGCATTTAGATAGTTTAGCATACAGTTTATGTGATCTCAACACCTGTAAAACCTGCTTAAGATGAACTAAATGTGAGTCCATGTCAGGGCTATAAACTAAAATATCATCAAAAAAAACTAGAACAGTTTTCCTGAGAAAGTGTTGAAACACTTCATTCATCAAAGCCTGGAAGGTCGTAGGGGCATTTGTAAGCCCAAATGGCATCACTTTGAATTCATAGTGACCTTGGTGTGTTTTAAATGTTGTCTTATAAATGTCTGCGTCTTTAACTCTGATTTGATGATATCCCGATCTGAGATCAATCTTTGTGAAGATCTTTGCTCCATGTAACTCATCGAGCAATTCATCGATCACTGGCATTGGGAATTTGTCTTTGACAGTCAGAGAATTAAGATGCATGTAATCTACACAGAATCGCCAGGTGTCATCTTTTTTCTTGACTAAGATCACTGGAGATGCAAAAGGACTGGTACTGTTCTGAATAATCCAAGCTGAGCACATTTCTTTGACTAATCTTTTGAGAACTGCCTTCTAAATGTAAGGGTACCTGTACGGCAGTAGGCTTGCAGGTTCTGCATTCAGCTTAAGTGGAATCTGGTGATCCAAATGTCTTCTGGGAGGTAGGCTTGTGGGCTCTTGAAACACATCTTGGAACTCCTGCAAGAGAGATGATACTGCATTTGGTATTGATTCTTCCACTGGCTGTGCTGTAATTGCAAACAAGCTTCCAACTAGGCCATCTGTACTCTTCTTAAAGAACTTCTGCATTGTTTGTTTAGTCATCATTTTCACAGAAACAGGTTCCATCCCACCTTGTAGTCGGACTCTCTTTCCATTTCGCTTGAAAGACATTGTTAGTTTCTCAAAATTAAAAAGTATGTCTCCACAAGTCTTCAACCAATCGGCACCTAACACCATATCACATCCTCCTAAAGGAAGTAGTCGGATATCTTCAGTGAATGTATGGCCCTGCATTGTCCAAGATAATTTAGGACAGACAGCTTTGCTCAAAGTCCTTGCCCCATTTGCTACTCCAACAATCATCTTAGCCGTAGGAGTAATAGTACAACCAGTTTGTTTAGCTATTTATGGGTCGAGGAAGCTATTGGTACTACCAGAATCAATAAGTATAACTATTTTAATGTTTTTAATAGTACCTATTATTCTGATAGTATTTTGGGATACTTCGCTTGTCAAAGCATGAACAGAAATTTGCATATCCGACTCTATCTGGTCCAATTCTCCTTCCTCTGCTTCACTCAAATCAGTTTCGCTTGTACCTTCCTCTCCATCAGCTACTAACATGAACAATTGCCGAGTCTTGCAACGGTGTCCAGGTTTAAACTTTTCATCACAGTTATAGCACAACCCTTTCTCCCTTCTAACTCTCATATGTGCTGCATTGAGTCTCCTTATAGGTGGTATACTGGGGTTAGGTCTATTAGTATCTGATGTAATGGTATTGGTGGTTGTATTTGTGGTAGAAGGTGAAATGGTTGGTACTAAGGGAAAAGATTTCTGGGTAGCAGTGGGAGATGAATAGGTGGGTTTGGTAGAATGAGAAGAAGAGCTGAAATGGGAAGTATAACCTATTACTGATCTTGGGTTGAATTTGGTTTTCTTAGTTTGTATTTCTAGGGAGTTCTCTTTCACTCTAGCAAGGTAAAATGCTTGGTTTAAGGTAGAAGGATTGAACATTTCCACCAAGGGTCTTATTTCATCTTTTAAGCCACTAAGGAAACTCAACACAAAATATTCTTCTAAGAATTTGTTATTCCGACTCACCATAAATGACTTCAACTCCTCAAACTGTTCATAATATTCATCCACTGTTCACTGTTCCTGATTGAAACAATTTGTTAAAGTTGCCAATATAATTTCCTTGCCCCAATTCCTCAAACCTCCAACACATATCTTCTAACATTTCTTTCCAGTGAATCACAGATTTACCATGTTGATAATCTTGGAACCAGGAATCTGCTTTACCCTCCATGTATAATGATGCTATAGAGACCTTTTGCTCATCAGCAACTGGATACATTTGAAAAAATTTGTCGCACTTCCTAGCCCAACTTCTTGGATTTGTTCCATCAAACTTGGGAAATTCTAGTTTTGGGTTTTTTAGAATATTACCTCGACCTTCAGTAATGAACATCTGAGTAGATCGATGGTGTTGTCGAGCTGAAGTTTCCAGATCTGTTACACCTTCACCTTTGTTGTTGTTACTTGAACCACTCAGATCTGGCTCTTTTCCTTTTAAAGAATCTTTGCCAAGAAGCTTGAACAACTCCTCAAATCTTTCTTCAAACAACTTTTTCGATCTCTTCCTTCCTTCCGATTCTTCATTCTCTGGTCACCTATTTTAGAGATTTGTTTTCTCAAATCATCTAATCTGGTTTTATGTTCCTTAGCAATACCATCTAGCTCTTTCACTTTATTGCTTTCCACCATAATTGATCGATTGAGGATCGAACCGCTCTGATACCAAATGAAATGTTTTTACTTAATTAAATATCAAAACATTCAATCACTTAAACCTAGGCAAGCAGATAACTGCGCCGCTACTGAACTTCATTCATTTCATAGGGTTTACAAAAGCATTCATCCTTTAAATAATCACTCCTAATCTACCCTTCAACAATTACTAAATACAATAGTGAAGTGGTCTTAGGGACATGACAAAGAATTAAGGTTTAGGGTACGAAGTAACGTTTGGTGGAAGAAAACCTTATTTTCTGAATGAAACATTAAATGTGGCCCAATTTAGAATTTCAATTAAGGTAAAGCCCACTTAATTGGTCTAAGATAAGCCCATTTAAATCGTCTAAACCGACTGGACCATTCACTTAAGTCGAAATTCTAATCTCAACCGTCAAACTTCATCCTAGGGTCCAAATTGGCTCAATGTTTGTCTTCTTAGTTTATCTTATGTACCCGTTGTCGCTTATAATATAGACTAATTGTACCCGTGCCTATTGGCATGAAAATATCTACTAAATATTTATTGAAAAGACAACATCATTCATCGTCAAGGAATTAGATTGATTTGCAATCCTTTTGTTATATACCTTTCGTTAGTATATGGTTGAAATGTTGTGGCATAAATTTAATGGAGCAGCAGTAGTCACCGATCTTAAGTATGTGGTGCAGCAGAAAATGGTTTTTATTGAGCAGTTCCCTCCCAAATACAATTTCATGTTTCGTTTTCATATATAGTATTATTTTATTTCATTTAGACATGGTACGTATGGGTGACAGTTTATTGCATGTAAATAGAGAAAATATCTTGGTGTATTTGACCACTGTAATGTGGCAGAGTCTAGACTGAATTGAATATGTTAATGCTCCTGCAAACATCAGATATAGAGATGAAGCTGTTGTTGTTTTACAGCTTTACTGCTGCAAAATCCTGAACAAAGGATGATGTTTTGCGCTGAAGTTGGGAGGTTGTTGTGTTTTTTGATTAATCCATAGGGTGTACACATCAAGTAATAATCTGATAGATATCTTATCTCAAGTGAAAACCTATTGATCCAACTAAAGGGAGTATAAAAAAATTTAATTCATTTTACACCAATAAATCTGATAGGATAAAAAAAGTATAGTAAAGTGGTACTAATGATCTTTATTATTTTTTTTTAAATAAAAATAAAAATAAACATTAGTGTGTTACTATCTTCACTTTTACATCATCAGCAACCCACACTCCCACAGAGACTTCTCTTTACATACCACCATATAAAACACAAACAGCTGTCAAGACTAAAAAGATATAAGCAACGACAAACCAAGACGATTTAAAACCTTTAATAAGTCCAGCCGTTAAAGCATGGATCAAGCAACTGAACATCAAAATCCAGTTACTCTTATTGGAGCATGTTTCATATGAAACATCAAAAAACCTTAACACCTGCTTAAAAGATAATAAAACACTTGCCAAATGCAGGCTTGAGAAATTCCTTGCACATTGAAGTCTTTCTGAACAGTTGTACAACCAGCAACATCCTTGTAGAAACACTGCACCAAGTTTCTGGATAACTAATGCTTCCATGGAGAAACACTGAAGCATGCCATGATAACTAAACACTTAAAACATCCTTATAGGAAAATATCATGTAGATCACTGAATCCCTTTACCCTAGAGTACACAATGCTTCCATGCCATGATAACTAACCTGACGTAGCGGAAGCGATTAAAAATCAAACCTTGAATAACCCAAGGGGAGGATTGCCTTGAAACAAGGAAGAACTAAAACAAAACTAAAGAAAAATAAATTGTAGACAAATCTTAATTGTATTGATTGAATAATTGAATTGGTTGAATAATTGTTCTACAAAGCATGACTCTTTATATAGACTAAAGACTTAGACCAACTAGCACTAGGACTTCCTAAACAAATAAATCAAAATACAAATTCTACTTTGAATTGTATTACTAATATCAACTTAATAGTAAACCAACTATTCTAGAACTTCTAGACTCTAAAATAGAAATCCTAAACTTATAATGACTTCTAAATAAACATTAACCCAAATAGGAAACCAATTGGTGTAGGTAGGATGTCCTACATCAGTCCCCCATTCTTCAAAAGAATTCGTCCTCGAATTTATGTTGTATTGATATCGTCCGCTCCATAAGAAAAAATACTTTGAATAACACAGACTCTTGTAAACATTCCTCATATTAATAGAAGTTGTAGTTTCATTTTTTGATTCAAAACCTTGGACTTGAAGAACATAAAGAACTTTTTGTGATAGTATATGATCAATTCTAATAAAATCATAATGTTGACCATCTAGAGGCAATGAATCTTTCGCAGCGATTTCAACTTTATGATAATTGTCTTCAGTAAAAATTGGTTTTTGTTCATCAATTTTGGCCACGATATTTGAAGAATCTTCCATTGGTGGCTCTCCATTAAAACTTGGTAGCTCTCTGTTATAACATTTTTCTTCTTTAAGACAAACATGATTTGTTGGTGGTGTGGTTGAAAGTAGGGCTTGACTTTGAGATTGTGAGGGAGAATTAATGGTGGTATAGGTTGTGGCAACTTGTGGAGTAATGGAAATTTGAGATGGTTGAGAGGTATTACAAGGTTGTGAGTATTGGTAGTTGTAGTGTTGGGGGTGTGAGGCTAGGTTTTGTAATGGTTGAGGGTTGACATTAATAGGGAGAGGTGAAAAACCAATATAGGAAACTTGTTCTAAAGTTGTAGTGGTAAATTGTGGTGATGGGGGTGGGTGTGGTGGTGGTATGAAAGAGGGTGGGAGGGTGGGAGCATCAACAATAGTTTGCTTACCTTCCAACTTATCAAATCGAAGAGTAAGATTGTCGATTAAAGCGGTGAGACGATCAATAGCCGAATTGAATTCAACCTTCGTCACATAATCTCCAAGATTACCGACTTGGGAGCGGGGTGAAGAATCTCCGTCATTAACCATTGTAGGATCGGAACGAAGCTCTTGATACCAATTGACGTAGCGGAAGCGATTAAAAATCAAACCTTGAATAACCCAAGGGGAGGATTGCCTTGAAACAAGGAAGAACCAAAACAAAACTAAAGAAAAATAAATTGTAGAGACAAATCTTAATTGTATTGATTGAATAATTGAATTGGTTGAATAATTGTTCTACAAAGCAT
Organism: Aquilegia eximia; assembly: GCA_023053565.1. NCBI lineage: Eukaryota > Viridiplantae > Streptophyta > Magnoliopsida > Ranunculales > Ranunculaceae > Aquilegia > Aquilegia eximia. The sequence continues at coordinate 22,185,574 of JALIGU010000004.1, forward strand.
GACTCTTTATATAGACTAAAGACTTAGACCAACTAGCACTAGGACTTCCTAAACAAATAAATCAAAATACAAATTCTACTTTGAATTGTATTACTAATATCAACTTAATAGTAAACCAACTATTCTAGAACTTCTAGACTCTAAAATAGATATCCTAAACTTATAATGACTTCTAAATAAACATTAACCCAAATAGGAAACCAATTGGTGTAGGTAGGATGTCCTACATCATAACCACTTTCAAGATATTGTTCAGCACCAAGTTTCACCTTAGCTGTAACCTTGCTGTTTTAACTCTTAAACTGATGCACGAACATATGATTTAAGTTTTTATGTGCAACTACATGATTCAATTTCTTTACGTACTGTCCATACAGCTTCTTGGCTATTTGCCTAATAGACCTGGCAATTCAATAAAAGCCTTTATTATGCCAAACTGGCTCAGCGAAAAACATCCAAAACCAATGTAGGATAGTAAGTATAAGATGAAATCTATCATATGACCTTGATTTCAGTGCAAACATAACATAGTATGTTTAATGAACACATTAGAGAGATTGATGTGTACACCCTGTGGATTAATAAAAATAAAATAAAATGGGATGAAATGAAAATGAGATGAAATGATCTTTTTCCAATATTTTTTTGAAAGATGTGTGTGTGTACATATGTTGTGACCACAATAGCCATTGATGGTGGAGCCAAGGCAGCATTGGTGTAACCTATCCTTAACGAAAAATAATTTCCTTGTAATATCATTCAGTTAAATAAATTTCTGACATATTAGAGTTCTAATATATGCATAATTCAAAGAAATATCCGGATGAGTTTTTAACTAAATATTCTAAATCATACCTATATTTTCCTTGTAAGCTTGTAAAGATGCATGCCTCAGGTAATTAGTCTGGCAGGCGACAGCTCTCTGTTGCTTTTCTTTTTCTTCACAGGTTTTTCAGTTGATTTGTCCTCCATAGATTCTTGCAATTGTTATACCTGTAAATGAACCGTTGATTTTTTTCCATTAAAGCAATGGTTGTAAGCATGATATTACTAAAATTGTATGAATGTATCATATTGCCAATATCACAGGTTTGTTTGGCCATATGCCCAGACCCCCTACCATAATATTTCTTATGAAATTTTTGTTCTCTTTCGTACCAATATCTAAAGGCATAATCAATTCATTAACACGCACATATTATGTTGGCTACATAACTTAAAATTCAAAGTTAATACAATCGTCATCAACATGCATCTGTTTTGTTCATCGGCAGCTTATACCACATTTGTTCCTTATCAACAAATGATTTTATTAGAAACATGAATTATCCAACCATTATACACAAAGGAAAGTCATAAATTATCTGAACGTATTATAAATTAGTATCAAGACTTGCAAAGAGATACAACTACAGTACTAACCATAATGTACCTATTTGGCATGCTCAACAAAGAAGTTCAATGTGACTTTTCCCATATGCTATCTTCATATGGTAGTTCAATATTTTCGTTAATGGGGGATTAAAGATGTAGTTATTGATTTATGGAATGAAAACTATTACAAAGTATAAGCTCTCGTCAATCCCATTACATTTTCCCCTCCCTTTACAATTTAGTTTGGGAGACTTATTCAAAAGGACAGAAACAGATGGTTTCTTATTGAAAAGGGCTTTGAAGTCAACAAATTCTGGACAAAAATACCCACCCTAATCATAGTATGATTTTAGGTCGAATCATATATAAGATTTTTTTTTTTTTTGCACAAAACACTATAACCTAGGTAGGGAGTGATTAACCCTAGTGGGAAAAGGAAAAATCGGAATTGCACAAAATTTTGACACTATGATTCTACCTAAAATCATAAGTCTTTGTCCTTTTCAACAAGTCAACAAAAACTGCATATCCTTTTCAAACATGACTTTCAAAGAGTTTGTCCTTATGGAGGGTTGACTCAAAAGAGATTGTCCTTCTCACCAAGAAAAACATGATTGGTGTCCTTCACAATAGTTACTTGATTTAGTTTTATAAAAAAGGATTCACCCCTTAGCCTATACCCGTAATAATAAACTTTAAAATTGTTACTAACTCTCAATACATGCTTTCTACATGGATGTGTATTTTTCTTTAAAATTCTTTTATTTCTTAATTTATACACACACCAAATCACAACATAAGTAACTACTTTCTAAAGCTCTGATCCTCATCTTATAGTCTGAATCTTTGGTCACCCTTTTCTCCACCCTCTCATCTGAGCATCATCAATTCTTGTATCATGTCTGGCTTTTCTTCCCATGAGAGTATCGCAAATTATTTCTGTATAAAAGCATCTCAAAAACAGATGTACTATAGTTTCCTCCTCCCTTCCACATAGACAACATGGATTTCACATAGCATTTTCCATCCTTTTCAGCTTAGCTATTGCCAGAATCCTTTCCCAAAGAGGCAAACTAAACATCAAAAGAAAATTGTAATTTTATATGGCATATCGCGCCCTCATACTAACCTGAAAGGAAATAATCTACTCCACCACTCTCTGCCACAATTCCATACATTGAGGTCATTGTATACTAACCTGTTCATCTCAGAGACCAACTCAGTTACCCATCTTCGCTTGATGGCTGCATCAATTCTAAACGGTTAAATAGAGTCCCAAAATACTCCACATCCCAATCATTCACTTTTTCTCTTATCTTGATTCCAAGAGTGTAAGTTGTTGTCCCATGTTATATGATTTGCCACAAATCAATTCTTATCATTGGATTTAACATAAATATCTTGAAAATAAGAGACTTATTCTCTCACCTCTGCCAAATAGGAGATAATAAAAAGAGATAACAAAAATATTTATGATGTATTGGGTAGATTCATTTTTAACGGTCCAAAAACTTGTTAGAAGAATAGCATCAATACAACATGGATTACCTACATCTCCCTCTGCAACATTCATGAGATAGTACACTTTAAATCTCAACTCTATCCAAACCTAAAAGTCACTGTATTATCTTTTTCTTCTCCCTTAGCTATGGTTGATAAAACCAATATTATATGCATTATTTTCTCTCAATTCAAGATTGTCGTGGTAAGGCTCACTCACTAAATGACGATTTTGTATTATCAGTAAACCCATTTGGAGTCTATATGTTTCTCCGAAAGTCATTTCATATGGTCCTCCATTTTCTAAGGCTTGGCATTTCTTGTGCTCTTATTGTCTGGTATCCTATAAGTGTATTATATAAATCATTTAATGTCCCTCTATCCATTCTTATATATATATTACCTTTTTTATTACTAGTAACTGCAGTTTGGTAACAGGTATGCATATCTCAATGGGCCTAGAACTGTATCATTCCCTTCGTAAGCTTTGAGCTTCCTATCATCATGGTCCTAAAGAGACTTTCAGCTTGTGTTGGGTTTCATTACCTATCATGCGTTACAACACAGGCATCTCCAGTGGGAGCCCTGAGTATGCTAATACTAGTCATTCCTAGTAGTTATAAGCACACACACACAAAAAAAAAATCCTCTAGTGCCCATATGCGTTGACTTCTATCTCTTTCTGGTTTTTTCTTCCTTTTTGTTTTGTTAAGGTTTGTCTTTCCTTGATGTGGGTGTTCTTTGTACAAGTCGATCCAAGTAAATAGTCGTAATAAATTACTATGTATATAGATACATAAACTATAAGAACTTTTCTTTTGATAGGATTTGTGTTTGAATCTAACATTTCAACATAGAGGAATAGATCAACACATTCATCACATAAAACCATGAAGCATAGATTTTGTAAAAGCAATAGATTATCTCTTCAGAACATAAAGTAGAATTATGACAACAATACTCAATTTCAGTCAAGGGAAACTATATTAATGAAATAAAAGGACTGATTGTAGTAGGGAGACCCAATAAGATGCATCTGTTCTTCCACTTAATGTAGTATAATACAGATATACGCAATTTCAATCAAGGGAAACTGAATTAATGAAATAAAAGAACTGATTGTGGTAGGGAGACCCAATAAGATGCATCTGTTCTTCTACTTAATGTAGTTATAATATATAAATCACTATGTTGAACTGATTGTGGTAGGGCGAGTAATGATCTTGCCATTAACAGTATGCAACCATGTTGGGTTGATTTTCTCAAAGCAGAAAAATCAAGCTCACCTATAATTGGCAAAGTTCCTTTCGAACTGTCTGTGAAAGCACCATCAGCACAAATCTCAAATTAAACATATTCATTTGAGATGTAATTTTGATGGTGTAACCTATCAATTTCTCTGACGGCGTTCCTTTACTCTCTTTTATTGACCAAGGGGGAAATTTTGATTTCCTAAATTCAAAATATTTTTATTTATTTGACTTTTTTTAATAATTCATGTGCTTCTTGTCAAAGGTTATAATCTGGTAATCCTAAACCAGAAAATGGGTTAAAAGGAAGCCGAGGGGCATAAATTCTATTTCTAGATTAAAATAATCCTATAAATAGATGTAATAGAAAAATAATTTAACTAAACCAAATACAAACATGGATAGCTTCCATAGGCCTGCAAAATTGAAACTGAAGCTAGATATAATTATCAAAATCTGAGATGGAAAATGCACTATTGTACTAACTTGATAAACTCATACCACTAACTCACATATTTGTTCAAACTCGTCAGTATTGTACTTATGTACCATTGATCTTTAATCTTAGTAGATACACTAAATACAATTGCCAGGATTGCGGTGAGATAGACAGTTCAGATATTTTTTCCATTCAAACATTATAAAGTTTGTTGTTTACCTAATTACAATTCTAAGATTTATCGTACAATATAATAAGTAACTTCATGATATGAGTTTTACAATAAAAATAAACCTAATAACAACAGATTAAGGGACAGACCTTCAGGTAGCTAGGTATCAATAACTATGTAGAGGCAGCAGAATCGTGAATCGTAAAAGTTTATTTCGCAAGAGCTTGTTTTACAGAATGAGAAGTCAACCTATAAAAAAACTATGAGATGACATTTTGTCTTTAAGAGCCGTCAACCAATTGAGTTTTTATGTCTTAGTAGCTAATAGTTACCACATTTGCACATTTGATGAGGTAAATCAAATGCAAATATCATTTTCCAGAGAAATCGTACATGTATGTAAACTAACCATCCTATCTTGTATAATTTTTTAGAAAAGGGAAGTACCTCGTTTTCCTATTATTTTATATATGACCCACTGCTATACTGACCGATGGAATGCAATTCAATCATCTTCTCTCTTATTTTATATTTTTCAGTGTTTTCACAAAATTACAGGTAAGAAAGTATAAAGTTGACCATTTGCAGCCTACTGGACAACCAATACAGTGTATAGATGGGGCACAGAAAGCATAACTTATTTTAATATGATATGTATGTCATCCACTGAAAGACATACAAATAGGATCAACGATGACCTTTCTTGTTTTCTAATTCTATTGATGGACAATTGGACACAAACTTATCCAAAAATAATAGGGTGAATTTGTTTTTTGGGTGGTTTGTACCTTATGTTGCAAGGTTGCTTAGTTGGTTTTTAACATATTCCACTTTCCTCAATCGGCATACTTGCAGCGCTACTATTGGAAAAATGCTTGAAGCTAAGTGGGACTAAAAATGCTTGTCAAAAGGATGAATTTGTTAAAGGATGTGGGTGAAATCAATTAATAAAAAATCAAAAGGGAAGATGATAATGAAAGCAAAACCACTCACCTTTATTCATTCGAGTATAAATCTCGAGTAGAGTCAAATCATAAGGCGGGGGATCGTCATAGAACTCAGTCGCATTTCCAAGGTCCACCTGTTCAAAGGGACAGTTAAATTAATATTACTTCATATTCGTCGTCGCATCAACCCTTTCAGTTTGTGATTCCAAATCAACACCATTATATTTTCCGTCATGTTCATTCGATAAGTTTCTGAATGAGATTATTATATATAGTCTTCTAGATTAGCAATATCTGGAAAAAAAAGAAAAGAACAAATGATTGACATCCAACTGTATATATACATTTTCATCAGAACTTGCAAATAGTACATGATTCCTAAGGTAAGGTATTAATAAGGACAGCGTAAATAACAGAACTTTCCCATCTAAGTAGATCGATGCATCTCTTCGATTTAGGCATCAACTATATGATATACCAAAATTATAAGATTTATAAAATTTTATGATTGAATTCACTACTCACATTTTGCAGGGAGAATATAAGTGAAGTGAGTTTCCTTTCTTGTATGAAATAGACAATGCATCAACCTAAGTTGAGAATATTAAGTTCAATGTTTACATTAACCCCTAAAATGACAATTACCACTCCTATTGCCAGAAGACCAAGGTTTTGAACATGGACTTAACTATTGAGTACCATTGTAGTAATGGAACAATCCTTTGTCATTGAACTATCTATATTGTACACAGCTATATTTCAGGTACTCACCAATAACACTCCAATTAACTTACAAAGAACAAAGCTCCCACTATGTCCACATCTCTCTTTTCGAACACCCTCATTCTCTTTTACCTTGTAGTACCAAAAAAATTTAATTCGAATCGACTCAAAGACAATAGGACTATATCATCGACTTTTGCATACGTTTGTCGCGAATTCTCAATTTCACTCACCTCTAATTAAGTTAGCGACATGTTATCTTTTCAGCCATGTCAATTGTCAGGAACTGTCCAGCCACATAATGCACACCACTTTTGTATCCTTTTGGGTTTGAATAAAAATAAAGATCCTCACCAAAGTTTTCGAAGTTGGATCACCCTTAGCCATAGCCCATAGGTATTAGAACTTTAGCAAACCAGAGAGTCTTCGCCATTTTTTAGATTCCAATCATTGAAGTAGCTGCTCCACTTCTCTTACAAATTCTTTACTTCCACCAATAATAGATGGTTGATCTAAATATTGAAATTCTATGGTGCTCATAAATTCTTAGTTTTTCGTTACAAAAGAAAAGAAAAAGTAACTGCCAGAAAGTTCAAGGCCAATCTTATCGTAGATCCGGAATAGATTTTCTTCCTTTCGGAGTTGAGGGTAACTTGAAATCATTCATGATTTTTGCATAATTGAATATAATGTCAAAGCATTAAAAAATAAAAATAAAAATAATTCATAAGGGGGAAGTTGCACCTAATAGTGTAATGAGTCTCATGTCTGGAGATATGTACTTGAAGCCAAGAAATTTAAACATTTTAACATATGCCGCAATTCGAATGAGAACAAAATTTTCATGATCGAAAAGGATATACATGCATTAACTATGACAAATGATTTAATTAAGCCAATAAACTTAATTCGAACTGACTTGTTTCACAATATAACATAATCTGCATAGTTCTCAAGCACTAAAAACAACAGAGTTGTTGGTTATAGGAAGTGGGTGAACCCTCCTTCATTTATCATGATTCATGACAGGTAGAATTTCAAGATCTGAAACAGCCAGGAGGACAAATACTAAGCCAATAGAGTAGACTAATTTTGAACACGAATAGAAACCGTTTAATTTAAAGGTCTTTTAGATTTGATTGGAGATGAATTATCAATTAATAGCTATGATATTTAAGAAATTGGTTTGAGAGCTTCAAAATTTAAATTGAATGATTATAAGAGACCACATACCTTTTAATGATGAAATCATCTGTTAAGAGCAAAAAGAGAGAAAGACCAAAGAAGAAATTGATTTATAAGAGGGAGAGAGAGATTAACGTTTCAAATTAGGGAAAACAAATTGAAAAGAGGCAGAGAAGGAGTTCTCGATGGGGTAAGTTTAATTAGGGTTTTAAGATTTTAAGTGAGTGGAAACCAAGTTAACTTCTAATCTAATCTCTGCCATCCATCTGAGTTATAACATCCTATGGTCTTAGTTGTCTCTATGTTTGTCTCTAGACGAACTTATGTACCCGTTGTCGCTTATAACTTAGACTAGTTGTACCCGTGTTAACAAGTTTATAAACTTTTTTACTCAAAAAATGCTGATAGAAATAATAATTACAGTACAAAGGTTGAAAAGGATTGTAAATAACCTTAAAACCCATACAATCTAAGAATGGAACGAGAAATCTAAAATGTCACTTTGTCTAGTACTTAAGTCTATAATTTTCAGTTTTTATATTATATGTTTGTGTGATTAGTACTTTCAACCTTTTATCGATCAGTTGGTGTGTTTGTTAATCTTTAATTCTATAAATTTCATAGGTTTTTATTATATGCTTCAGCTTTTCTCATCAAGAATCAGTACACGGACTATAAAAAGTTAATGCAAACCAGTAAAATTATTTTTTGCATAAGAAAAAAGAAATATAGAACCATTGGCAGGGAAGACCGACTTAAGGTTGCGAGAGTGAGGGATGGTGAAGGAGAAAGATAGAAAGGAAAAAAAAAGATAGAGTGTTTTGTGGGAGATTAAACTAAGGGGCGAAAAAAAATAGACGGACAGACAAACACATTGATGAAGTCAATCAGTCAATGTACGTGTAAACCAAACTCATCTACGACATTCTAACTTTTTATATAAAAACAAAATTGATCAGAAAATGTTGTTGCGAAAACATTGACATAGATGAGTTTTTTGTGTGACCTAATAATAATATGATACAATACAAAACACCCACAAACATAACCCGGAAGTGACACCTGACACAGACACATGACAACATACCCACAAAGAGAACCTTAGAGAATTCCCAATGGTAAAAGGGTTTTAGGGGTGCCATGTATAGGAGAGAGGGACAAGGTTTTAGCATATAGTTAATGTTAAAAGTGAATTATACTTTTAAGCTTGCCAATAGTTGATTTTAAAATAAGTTTTAAAAACTAAAGTTTCCATTTTTCCAAAATCTTAGTGTATAAAATATAATAAAATTTAATTTAAAATTAACTAAGTGATCCTATGTGGCACTTTTAGCTCCTTGGCAAAATTTGCCAAGGAGTTAAAAGTGTTTTGCTTGAAAAGTGTGTTAAAACCCATCATTGGCAAGACTTTTTTACAAAAAGGTTTTAAAAGTATTTTAAAACCTACCATTGGGAATGCTCTTACAAACTTATATATGATCTACTTATATTCATCTCTTGCAAATATATATTTTGATAGACAGTAATTTCATTAAATGAAGAATGCTTTCACCATGATAGATAACAAATTTAGATGGTGATAGCAGGATTAATAAATGACCATTAGTTATCATCTTCACAAAACTTTAGAAAGAAAAATAAATCAAGAAAAAGACATTTTCATCATATGTTTTCATTTTAATAGTAGTTCCAGGGTCGTATCAATTACAGGTCAGCAGCATCTGCGTGAGCACCATCTGCTATCAATACGACAGAGCCATATATTTTACGAGCATGTTCTGCTTGGGGTAAGGTGCATATTGGTTAACACAAAAATGCAACACACCAAAAGCTCCATTTTCAAACAATTCCCCAGCAGATTTAGGCAGCTCATCTTTATTTGTTGTGTAGTGCATCAACGAAGTCCTTGTTAAGAATAAAAGATTTGCAGCAGGGCAGACAATGGGACAGGATGTGGTGCACTTGAGGATTGCCCAAAGCTAACCATTTGACTGCAAATCTACAAACATGGTAATGATCCCTGCTTTACAACACTTCTACCATAAGACCCCACAACCATTAGTAAAGAACGAAAATAAATAGCATCTTTAGGAACTATGAAACTGTACACCAACAAACTATTCATATGACTTGCAGATCAACATGAAGGCAATTATAAAGTACGAAAGGCTCTTGTTGTTAGACATATTATTATCAAGTTTTTCAACCATCGGAACTCAACCTAAAGTAAGCTTTTATTCTTTATAGTTTCGTCAAAAGAATATGTCAAATTTCCATTTACCAGCTTCTGATACAGTATAGAGCTTTGTATATGACAGAAAGTTTTTGATCTGTAGCACTTATGAGTTAGGACCAAACACTCTCCTAAGCATATATTCACCATATATTACTAAAATCTCTGCAAATCTCGAGGATATGGAATAATGATGACTCTCAAGATTTGAATAAATGTTAAGATGTGTGGTGGATAAGACGCTTAGGAGACACTTTAGTACTAAGCGATATGAATGGAAGTTTTCTCATATAACACAGGATGGGAGTTTAACTGGAATGTACCTTTTCCTACAAAATCATGTGCTCTAAAGTTACAGAAATGCCTCAGAAATGTATCTAGTCATCTAGAGTTTAAACCTTTTGGTGAGAGATCTAGAAGCTTAAGATACATGAACTGAATCTTAATGTGAAACATAAAATCATTAATCACGAAAGAAGGACAACCTAATGTGAAACATAAAATCATTCAGTATATGTTTATGGATTTGCTATAGTTGCCGAATTGCCGGGTTTTTATATTTCTCTTTGTTTCTCTTCACATACTTGGATTAGAACTATATACACTCTGATTGGATATAATTTTAATGAGAATTGGGCTGCTGAATTTTGTGAAATTATTATATAAATGCCTTGGAATGGCTGACACCATGGACGGTGTATTTACATGGAAAAATGGAAAAGAAATACGGAATGGATTTGGATTTGGAACCAAATTATGAGTTATTTGTTCTATGATCGAATGATGTTGTTTGCTTGATAGTTTAAGTGTCCTTGTAGTCGCCCAAGCATTAGTACATTTGCCACACCTGAGGAATTAAGTTAAAGAACTAGATATCACCCTAGATGGCTTAGGCTGCGGGTTGACACTTGGAAAATATATTTGGGTATTTCCTAGATGGCTTAGCCTGCGGAACTGATCCTACAGACCTTCATAGCCTTCGGGGTTGGTCTGGGCGCCACATTAGAAAGCTCAAGGGAGCTATTAGAGATCATGAGTTAGGCATACGTCGAGGCTAGCCAAAGCTTGCAAGTGAGCACCCACTTGGGTTTTGGTTTCCGCGTAGAGGGTCTTAACCATGGTCAAGGCACACTGGTGCAGTGTGGGTAGGCAAATGTGTGGAGTGCATCCTGTGGAGGTGTACTAGTGATTGGGTATAGGTTGTGAAGTGTTGTTTGGATGCAATGATTGATTTGTAGTGATTGGGTATAGGTTGTGAAGTGTTGTTTGGTTACGAATGATTGTTTGTAGTGATTGAGATATAATGTAGAGACTTTGAGGTGTCATGAATTATATATTATTGTACTAATACAGTTTTGCAGGAGGATAGGTCAACTAACATTTTTGCAGGGCTCGACCTATCCTAATAGGAGGTGCAGCTCAGGTAATGTATTATTATAATTTAAAGTTTATTATATATATATATATATATATAAAGACCGCGGAGTCTGTTATTTTATTGTTTTTGGGAATGGAGTTCCCTACCTTCGTCTACTCATACCAGCATCATTTGCTGACCCATGTTGCTTGTTTTGCACGTGGGTACGTATCCTTATGGAGCATAGGCGGAGGAGAACAGCAAGTTGGGTACGATCGAGAGCAACATCAGGAGGCTCGGGCTGATCCAGTTGTTCGAGAGGGAGTTTGAGATTTATAGGAGTTAACCTTCGCAGTAGGTTTAGTTCTTTGATTCGTTGTCAGTCGATTACTCAAGTTTATTTTAATTATTGGATTATTGTTGATTGGAGAATGCAATACCTCAATTGAAGTTGTTGAATTCTATTATTTGATTTGTTTAATTCGGTATTTGAAATTTTGGGATTATTTATGGAAATCATTGGGAGTTCAGATTAATTGTGTTGAAGTATTTATCTTTAATGGTTATTTTTACCTTGTGCAAATGTTTATTTAGATTACTGTCTCTAACCTTTTTCCTTTTATTGGCTTATTGAGGGTAATTTTGTAAATTCTCTCTTTTTGCCAATTTATGGATATTAGGGTCGTGACAACATTTGTCTGTAATTCGTTGACTGTCGGAGTTCATCATAAATCTTGATATGAAACTATTCTTGGCTGTGACGTAAATCGTTGACTGTTGGAATTAATCATGTATTAAGATATGAAATGGTTGTTAGCTGTGACGTAAATCGTTGATTGTCAGCATTAATCATGAATATTGATATAGAACTGTTATTTACTGTTCTTCTTCTTTCTGAGCAATTATCTCTGTTTTAAGAACTGCATAATCCCTATCACCTTATTGACATATTTTGTTATTAATCAGTTTATATTAACTATTATTTAATTATGTTTCAAAATAATAAAATATTTGTTAATAACTGTTTGGAAATCTCTAATATAGAGATAATAAAAATTAATCCTACCCCTTTGTGAATGAGTTTTTCTATTAATATGATAGAATTAACCAATGAATTTAAAGTTGATCGTATAGCCATTAATAATGACTTTAAAAGTCCTAAATATAATGCCTTTCGAAAATGGTATTTTGAATATTATAATAAAGGCCAACTTGAATTTCTTAAAAAATAATATTATAGATATTTAGATGATACTAGAAGTATTATTCCTTTCGCACACTATGTGCTAAGATGGGATAAAACTTTAGAATCATGCGTAGTCAAAGACTTCTTTAAAAGTTGGATCAATACTGCTGATAAGAGTTCTAAATCTGATCACCTTCCTACTCAGTCTCTTAAATTAATAGATGAATCTATTATTCTGAAATCGGTTGTTCCCAAACAACCTTTCTCAGAAGAGACAAAGTTAACCAGGGTTGTTTCAAATTTACAACCAATCGACAGAAAACTTATCAATATTAATAACACAGTTAATAAACCTGAATCAAGTATGAGATACTTCCTGGATAAAATTCATTCTTTTCCTATAAAACAATTTGATTTAGAAAACAATTATTTAAGTCAAAATCAACCAACCAAGACTTTAACTGATAATAATATTATTGAATTATCACAGAATATTAATACTATATCTGGTAAGAATACTGAAGACAGTAATATTGACGTCAGTCTAGAGGATAAGCATGATGTCATCCTCGTCTCTTCTAGTAAAGAAATTATTATTACAAAGTTAACCTTTAGTAATAAAGTGCTTTTACAAAATCAACTTCACACTCAGAAATTAACTGAGAACTATGAAACAGGACAATATCCTAATCAATTCAATAATATTATACTTGTTTCAACACCTAGTATTAAAAATATTATTTCTCAAAGAAAAGTCTCCAAAAAACCTTTCCGTCAGAAATCTGTCTATAGTAGATCTAATCAAGTCCTTTTCAAACAACAATTTGTATATAATAATCAATATCCTAAAAGGAATAATTTCACACCTATTATTGATCAAATAAAAAGAAAATATATTTCTTCACCTGATGTAACCAAATTAATTAAACCTTTTAAACAGGATATTATGGACATCACTAATAGTAAATCAAGATTAGTAAATTATTTTTATCAAAGAACTTCCCTAAATTATGACATGTTTAATAATGAAATAAATAGGCCTAATATAAATATCTTAACTAAGGATCAGACCTTAATTTTGGATGTTATTAATAAAATATCTAATCCTGTTGAGAGAAGACAAGCTTTTCAAAACTATTTAGAAAATACTTCTAATACTAAAAACCTTTCTTCCTTAGATGGTGTTTTTCATAATATTGAATCTAATTTTATGGTTAATAAATCTACCATTTCTGACCTTAAAGGCGAAATTAATAATCTTAAATCAGATATTAAAAACCTAAATGGGAAAATTTCCTTACTCCAGAATCAAACAAATTCTAATTCTTTACCAGAAATGGAGACTATTGGGGATTTACTATCCTTACATCACCCTACCAATAAAAAATGGCATATTAAGGTAAAACTGGTTATTTATCAAGATTTTACTTTAGAAACTATTGCTTTGGTTGACAGTGGTTCTGATATTAATTGTATAAGAGAAGGATTAGTTCCTACTAAGTATTTTGAGAAAACTAAGTATGCATTGAATACTGCTAATGGTTCTCCTATGAGGATAAATTATAAATTATCGGATGTTTTTGTCTGCAATGATGGTATTTGTATTAATACACCTTTTGTCTGATCTGATAATTTATCTCAAATAGTAATCTTAGGAAGACCCCTTTTAAGCCTTATTTGGCCTATTGAAAGAATCGATGATAGTGGAATTCATACTACTATAAAGGGGAAAAAGATAGTCTTTGAATTTATCATTAAACCTAAGATAAATTATATCAATCAATTACAAGAAACTTTGATTTTAAAAGGAAAACAAATAAGTTTTTGTCTCAAGAAATAGGCTATGCTTCTATTGACAAACAATTAGAGCAATTTGCTACTAAAGAAAAAATTCTTTCCTTAGAAAAACAATTTCAGAAGGAGATATGCAGCGATGTTCCTAATGCCTTTTGGGATAGGAAGCAACACATAGTACAATTACCCTATATCGAAGGTTTTAATGAAAACATGATACCTACTAAGGCTAGACCAATACAAATGAATAAAGTTTATATGGAATTATGTAAGACTGAAATTCAAGGTCTTTTAGATAAATAACTTATTAGGAAAAACTCTTCTTGTTGGAGTTGTGCAGCCTTTTATGTAAATAAAAATGTTGAACAAGAACAAGGGATTCCTAGATGAGTTATTAATTACAAACCCCTTAATAAAGTTCTTCAATGGATTCGTTATCCTATTCCTAATAAAAAAGATTTATTAAAACGCTTAAATGATGCTCGTATATTTTTTAAATTTGATTTAAAGTCAGGTTATTGGCAAATTCAGATTGCTGAACAAGATAAATATAAAACTGCTTTTACTGTTCCTTTTGGACATTATGAATGAAATGTTATGGCTTTTGGTTTAAAAAATGCTCCTTCAGAATTTATGAATATTATGAATGAAATTTTTAATGCTTATACTGAATTCTGTATTGTTTATATTGATGATATACTAATCTTTTCCAATTCTATTGATCAACATTTTAAACATCTAAATATATTTTCCCATCTTATTTAGAAAAATGGTTTAGTTGTTTCTGCCCCAAAAATGAAGATCTTTAACACCGAAATTCGTTTCTTAGGACATAATATTTGTCAGGGAAAAATTATCCCTATTAACAGGTCTATAGAATTTGCATCAAAATTTCCTGATGAAATAAGAGATAAAAAACAATTATAGAGGTTCTTAGGAAGCCTTAATTATATCTCTGATTATTACAAAGACATAGCTTTTGACACCAAAGTTCTTTATGAAAGACTTTGCAAAAATCCTGAACCTTGGACCACGGATCATACAAAAACGGTTCAAAAAATTAAGCTTAAAGCTAAACAATTGCCTTGTCTATCACTAGCCAATCCTGATGGATTGAAAATAGTTGAGACAGATGCCTCTAATAGAGGTTATGGTGAAATACTCAAACAGAGAAATTCTCTGACAAATAAAGAGGAATTAATTAGATTCCATTCTGGCATTTGGAAAAATGCTCAAGTCAAATATTCGACTGTTAAAAAAGAAATGTTGGCTATAGTCAACTGTATTAATAAATTCCAAGATGATTTAATAAATCAAGAATTTTTGCTACGAATTGATTGTAGCTCTGCAAAAGATATTATTGAAAAAGATGTGAAAAATTTAGCATCTAAACATATCCTTGCCCGATGGCAAGCCATTCTTTCAGTATTAGAATTTCAAATAGAATACATAAAAGGAGATAATAATTCTCTTCCTGATTTTCTCACCCGTGAATATTTGCAGGGATGAGTTTTCATAGTCCAGCACCTTATATGGGGCGAGGACGTAGTAAAGGCAAATCTGTCTCTATCAAACCTGAATCAGGTTCTTCTTCAGAAGTCTCAAAAGACAAAACTATGAAAGATGCCTTATTAGGCAACAATGAGCCCAAGTTGTTCTTAAAAAATTACACAGAACTACTTGTAATCTTCAATCCAGAGGATGACAAATGAATGATGGACCCTATTATTTTGGGCCAAAAATACTTTGATGAAAAGGATAATAGTCTTATCCGAGGTGGAAAACATAGATACTTCTATGAGTCAATTTTGGAAGAGACTAATTCAGTCACTTTTGATCATAAAAGAAGGAGTAATACTTCTAATGCTGCCTTTACTTATAGCAAAACAATGATACATGTGGTTCTCAAATATTCGGATTGGGGCGACCCGAATAAATTACGGGAATTACGTGGATCGTATAATCAAGCTTACCACAACTATAATCAACCCTATAATTATTGGGATTATATGGATGCTTGGACTTATACGTTCTTTTACCAAAATCCTCAAAGAAAGCATTCTTGGTTCTTCTATTTTGATGAAGATTTCAAGAAAGACAATAATGAAATTCCTAACTGGTTTTATAACTGGTTTTTCAAATTTGGTCCTAGTTTGGATTACTTGCCCACAGAACTAACAGTTCTTTATAATTAAATCTTATCTTCAATTCCATCATTTATTTGAAGGGAAAGATCCTATTCGAGGTAAATCATTCCTCTTTTTTCTGGCCGAATATCTAATTCCATGGATTTGGGCCTGGACTTATAGTTGTCAATATCAGGCAAGTGAAGGCCTTCATGGTCTTTGTCGCCAGTACCATTATAAATGGTGGGCTAATTGCCCTATCGAGAGTAAACTATTAATTATTACTCCCGATATCCAAAAGCTGGAACAATTATATGTCTCTCGACATACACAATCTCCGGTTCTTAAAGAACCTTCGTCAGACAATCCTGTCTCTATTATTAGGGAAAAATTGACCAAGGCTCACCCTGGTCTCTCATCCCAAGAACTCAAATTTCGAGTTATGAAAGAAATGCAGGAGCATATCCAAGCTTCTTTCGGAGATATTTCTCCTATGGACACAAATTCCACTACCAACAACGACACTAGTACTCCTGTCAATGCTATTGTTTCATGGTGGGACCTTAAACAGGGCTTCTGTCAACAGAGTTCTTCTCAACCTGATGATGATGATGTCGATCTAGAAGTGGATTAGTCACTTCCCACTTATAACTTACAATTTTAAATCTCGTGGAAAATTACTTCCACTCACTATCTAATTCAAATCAACAAATATACATCAATCTTGTCAAGCCTAACCACAGGCCTACCAAATTTTGTTTTCTCCCTTTCATGACCCACATGTCATTCCAATCCTTTGGTTTTTAGCCATTTGCTAATTCCTTTTTCCTTTAAGCACCCATCAATCCAATAGGTTATATTCGACCCTTTAATTTCAAAAATGGAATTATTCATCCCATTTAGTAAAACAACCAAGCTTCCTATCCCGGATGTGATAATATGGGGTGTACCATCTCAGGTCCACCATTACTACTAGTGAAGTCTCACTCATCCTCCTAGCTTCTTCATCAGATCCCGCAAATAATATGGGGACCATAAGACAGTATCCACAGGATAGTATGTCTGCCCATTTATCAGACTCCGACACAAAATATGGAGTCCACATACCAGTTCAATCAGCTGACTATGGGGTCCACAATACCCACAAGACAATAGGCTACTCTGCCAGCAATAGGGCCCACTATTCACAAGAAATCCAATGGGGTCCACACCTCACATGGTGCTCAATGGGGACCACCCACTCACAAGGTGCTCAATGGGGCCCACTATTCACAAGAAATCCAATAGGACCACCCACTCACAAGGTGCTCAAAGGGGCCCACCTACTTCCAAGATGCTCAATAGGGCCCACACATCACAAGGTGCTCAAAGGGGCCCACCTCTCACTTTGCCTATATAAGAGGCCTTTGTAAATGAAAGATGACAGGCTTCGACAACTGCTTAGGTTTCTCTCTTCTTCTCCCTTTTGCTCTTCTTTTATAATCTTTTAATTTCTTCTTGTAAATCTTTTGGTTTTTCAATCTTTCGGTCTTTAGTTTTTACCTGAAGCTTTCTGCAGGGGGTGTGTAACTACTACTTGGTTGTACAAATTAGTACAACTTTTATGTGAATAAAGCTTCCTTTCTGTAAGTTTTCTTTTCTTTTTACTCTGTACTTTTTCTGTTTTAGTTTAAAGCTTCCTTTCTGTAAGTTTTCTTTTCTTTTTACTCTGTACTTTTTTCTGTTTTAGTTTTATGTGAATAGAACCTGTTCTTCTCCTATTTTCTTGTTCTGTTCTTTATTTACTGTTTTCACCATATATATATATATATATATATCTTGACGGCTTTTATCCGTCGTAAAACAACATTCTTGACAATTTCTTATACAAAATAACGTCAATAAATGATTTTAGATGATGGTTTTAAAAGAAAAGATGACAATTTAAGGTCAAACAAATGATGATTTTAAAATAATATATGACAATTTTAAAATAATGGATGGTGGTTATAGAAAAAGGATGACGTTTCCAGAGAAAAGATTGTACTTTTTAAGAGATCAATATGACGGGTTTAAGATATTAGATGATGGTTTTAATGTAAAAGATGACGGTTTTAAAAGAACAAATGACAGTTTTAAATGAAATGATGATGGTTTTAAGAGTAAAGATGATGATTTTAAAAGATACGATGACGGTTTTAAATGAAACGATGACGGTTTGAACCTATCAAATGGTTGTTTTGAACACCAAAAATAATGTTTCTTATTTACAAATCGTCATTTAAAATAAATATACAATGACAATTAGTGTTCAATTTGTCAAGAAAAAGTAGTATTTTGTGACGGAATTTTTATCATTTCTTGACAGTGCATAAGAGGACGGTTTCTAAGACTCTTCCAAACCGTCATCTTGAATGAACGGAAAGTTTCTTAAATAACATAGGTATAACAGATAGATGGCAAGCAAGTAGGGACATATAAGAGAGAATGGACGGAGAGTTTCTATTCACTTTCTCTATAGGTGAGTTTACAGGGTATTCATCACCATATTAAGGTGAGGTTAATTATATGTGTCAAACTGTTGGATGGTCTTGTGACAATTAATCACAGCAAGGATTACCAAAGGATTACTCATCCATATATGTGTGAACTGTACGTGGGGGCATCCACATGCTTATTTATAACAACTAGTATGTTTTTCATCTCATTTAAAACTTCAAGGATAGTAAACATTTTTGAATTTTTTTTGGGAGATCTTAGTCACACCACACAAATCTCTCATACACCACATTTGTTTAGCGTACCACAAATATTCTTAAAATTCTTTAGACACACCACAAATTAAATTAAAAAAAAAACTCTCAGTACACCACATTTTATTTTATCTTTTAGTAGTAAAATATATATAGAAATAAATCTAAAGAATCTAGAAGATGAAAATAAATTTAAATAACAATAATATTTCTAGATACGAGAGTTTATTTTCATCTACAATTGGAATCAAAAAACATTCAAATCTTAGATTTTTACTATTGTTCTGTTCAGTAAGGTCATGACGTTCCATATTTCTTATTCATATAATATCTAAAATTAAGTTTTAGAAGAAGAAAAAGAAAAAGAGGAGGAGATTAATTATTTTTTTGGATTTTAGCATATTTTTAGCAAAAAATAAAGGCATCTTTATTTGTTAACTTTAATTTAACAATGTTTTTTTATTTGCTAGATTTTATTTGGCAAGTAAATTTTTAAAAGAAACCAAAAAAAAAAAAAAAAACAGATTTGCTAAATTTTTAATTTAACCAAATAAATTTTTTTTATTTGCTAGATTTTATTTGGCAAGTAGATTTTATTTGTAAATTCACTTCAACTTATGGACTTATTACCACAGCTAAAGGATCCGCAGTGTGAGTTGGCACTTTTACGTTCTTGTATGGGATTATCTAAACTCACCTTTGCTCTCCGTACTTGCCCCCCTGATTATGTTCAGGAAACAGCCGAATGGTTTGACCACAAGCTTCGTGTAGCCCTTCCAAATATTGTGGTTTCTGATAGACCTGGTTTTGGCGATCTACAGTGGCGTATGGCAACCCTCCTATTACGTATGGGTGGACTTGGTATCTATTGTGCTACTGATGTTATGAAGTTTGCTTTCGTAGCTTCACGTACGCAAACCAAGGATCTCCAGGACCACATTCTTCGAGGTTGTGACACTCCACCTATGGGTAATGTTTTCGATACTGCCATTGCTAGTTTACATCTTTCTATACCTGATTTTGATCTCAGTAATCTTGCTCCAACTGCTACCGTCCCCTTCAGACTCCAACATGTCTTGGCGGAAGCATACTACAACAAGATTAGTTCTGGTCTTGAGAGGGAATTTGAGTTGTCAGCTAGACAAAAAGTCGTGATTGGATGTGTGCAGTCAGAACATGCCAAAGATTTTCTCCTTGCTATCCCGATGGAAGGGCTTGGACAACGCATGACGCCTGTAGAATATCGTGCCATTCTTCGTTATCGATTGATGATCCCTCTATATTCAGATGGTGAGCTTTGTCCAGTGTGCAAGAAGAGTAGACTTAATGCTTTCGGGGACCATGCGGCCCATTGTAAGCATTACCCCGGCTTCAAGTACAGGCATGACCACGTTAGAGATATCTTGTGTGATGTGTTCTGGCGGGCTGGCGTACAGGTTAAAAAGGAGGCTCCTGTTAACTTTCTTACTGATCCTAAGGAAGGAAGATCGACATTACGTCCTGATGATATTCTGGTCTACAACTGGTCTGAAGGTAAACATGCGTGTGTTGATGTTACAGGGGCGTCTCCGATGGTTGGGCTGAGTGCTGGGATTTTTGAGGTGGGGCTAGCAGCTAGCAATGCAGCAGCGACAAAAGTGGAGAAACATGATGGAGCTTGTAGGGCTAACCAACATAGTTTCATCCCTTTTGCATTTGACACATTTGGATTGCTAGGCTCAGAAGCAGTTGAGCTCCTCAAGAGAGTGCAGAAGATAATGGATAACAACGTGATGACTGCAGGTTCGAACGAATATGTATTTAGGAGAATCGGGTTTGCTATCCAGAAAGGACTTGTCGCGCAGTTTGTAGCGCGTTTGTCCTCTACTTTTGTGTAATTTGTTGAGCTTATCAATAAATAAATAAAAAAAAAAAAAAAACTGTTGCGAAGAAAAGAAAAAAAAAAAAAAAAAAAAATTACTGTAATGTGTGGTGTGCCAAATAGAATAATAGGGATAAATTCCTAAAAACAAAATTATTCAAAATTTATCTAAAAATGTGGTGCATGGAGATTTGTGTGGTGTGACTAAGATCTCCCTTTTTTTTTTTTTTTTTTTTTCTGATTTGTGTGTTATGAGCCAACGGTAAAAAACAATTCAAATTCATCTACGTAGTAAATAATGACGGTTCAGATTTAAAAAAAAAAGCTCGAATTTGTTCATACAAGTTAAACTAGTTGGTTGGTGATGTAATGTTGAGGGTTCCGTCATGAGAGTAAAATAGTGCTCTGTTGCGGTCACTTAATCCTAGTGTTTTCAGTGAGTATTTTTACCTTTTTTGGAGAGTTTTGTGTGGTAATAAGGCCTACCTTATCACACCCACTCATTTTATTTTTTAGCAATTTGTAGTGTAGAAGACGGTCAACAATGGTTTGACCAAGCTCTGCACCCCAGTTTCTTCCTCAAGTGTTACGATGTCTTCTTTACCTTTTGGTTTTGGAGTTCGATCGAACCAGATTTCGTTTTCAGGGGATCAAGCAAGCTCTAGTTCTTCTCCTCCGACCAAATCTATTGGAGCTATTGTGGTGGCACAAGATCCACAGATCTGGAGCAAGAATGGAACTATTGTTGAACGCCAAAAGACTTTTGCAAATGTTTCTAAGCCGACTTATGGTAGACATGTGGATGTTTCATCCTTACCAACACCAAGACGACAAAGTGAGTACCCTATAATATCCTTGATAGAAAAAGAAGTTGATAGAGGTTTGGCATATTGTAGATTAGCTTTGGTTGGTCGACTTGACCTCCAAGTATTGAAGATTGAGAAAGTGAGAACTCTGGTAGCACAGATCTGGCAACCCAAGGGTGATTGGAAACTCACACCTTTGGGGAGAGGCTATATTATGATCAAATTTGCAGCAGAAAAAGACTTCACGAAAGTCTCGGATCAAGGATCTTGGGTTTTTGACAAACAGGTTCTAAGGTTGAGTAACTGGACTCCTAATTTTTCAATTGAGAAGGAAACTCAACCCCATGCCTTGGTTTGGGTTAGATTCCTTGGCCTAAGCCTTGAGTACTGGGAAGTGAGGAATCTGATGGCTATGGGTAGAGCATTAGGAAGACCAATTCATGTGGATGAAACAACGGCGTCGTGTGATCTGGGTTATTATGCAAGTGCATCTCATGGTGGACATTGATCTTGCAAAGCCTATCTCTAATAAGATTTGGGTGGAATCTAAGAAACATGGTGTTGCTTTCTGGCAGAAGGTAGAAATTGGAAAATTGCCCAAATTTTGTCGACATTGCAAGGGAGTTGGGCATGAAGTGGCAAACTGTAAGCACCTTCAACACGATCTTGCGCGTAACAAGAATAAAACTGTGGTTGAAAATACCACAACAACATCAGGGAAGGAGGTGACTAAGAATCAAAGGCGAAGAAATAATAAGAAGAAGAATGACACAGATGGGAACCAGTAACTGTTAAATCAGGAAAAGAGGAAAACAACAACAAGAAGGATGCTCAAATTGGAGAGGCCAGTACTTCAAATGGGTAGAAAGGTCAAGAACAACAAAAGGATGTAACTGATGCAGTACCACAACCCGTTTCAAGGGGAATGGTAGTGAACAGTGATCCAATTTCTCAATCCAAAAATAGTTTTGAGATCTTGAATGCACAAAAAGCGGAATAAGTCCCAGAAACTCAAGATTTTGTTGATGAGCCGACAAATCTAGTGATGGTCGACAACGAAGCTTCGCTTGACAAAAAATCATGGGCTGTTTCAGTTGAAGAAGATAGCCAGCCATCAACTGAGCAGGAAGATTTGAAAGGGAAATGCAAGACCAAGAAAGGGAAGAAGGAGGACAAGGGGACAAGGGTGAGGGTACACCCTATCCTTTACGATCAAAAAGCTTGTTGTCTGAACCACCCCCCAATGTAACCCAATGACGACAATCTTCTGGAATGTTAGGGGTGGAAAAAAACTGAAGTAGTGGAGAGACTTAGACGACTTGCAGGTAACCACCAACCTGATTTTCTGTGTATAGCTGAGCTTATGGTGAAGCCAAGTTTTAGAAATATTGCAAGATTAGGGTTAAATTAGTATTCTAATCACATTTTTCATAATGATGATTGTGAAAAACTGGAAAATCTTTGGGTGTTGTATAGAAGAGATATTACTGTGACGTTGGTATCTGTTTCCAAACAGGAAATCACAGTGAATTTTGACAATGTGATGATTACTTTTGTTCATGCCAAGTGCCTTCATCAACAAAGAAGACCACTTTGGGATGAGTTGAAGAGAATGACAACTACCCACCCCTGGTTAGTTATAGGAGACTTCAACTGTGTATTAAGAAATGAAGAGAGGCAAGGAGGTAGAACACCTAACAGATTGGCCATTTAGGAATTTTGGGAAGTGCTAGATGACTGCAGTCTTATGGAAGCTAACTCTGATGGGTTGCAAATGACATCGTGCAACCAACAAAATGGAATGAGGAGAATTTACAACAAGCTGGATCAGGCTTTTGTAAATAATGCATGGATGTTGAAGTTCAATGGATGGAAATACAGAGTAGAGTGTAGGCATGGTTCTAATCACTCTCCTCTAATCAGCAACATTGTGGATATTCCAAAGCCTAAAAATATCCCTTTCAGGTTCAACAAGGTTTGGATCTCTCACCCTACCTTTTTGGATCTGGTTAAGGAAAATTGGAAGCAACCAATTGATGGTGGTCCTTTGATTGTGATTAAGAAGAAACTACAAAGACTCAAGCATGAACTTAAGACATGGAACATTCAAGTGTTTGGGCACATTGATATAACCATTCATAAAACTCAGAAGAAACTTTTGGAAGCTCAGGTTATAGCAGAACATGATATTACTAATGACACTCTACATGCTGTTGTAACTGAAATAGAAAAAGCTCTGAATCAAGCCATGGAGAACAAAGCTTCTATGTGGGGGCAAAAGAGCAGACTCAAATGCGAAATTGAAGGGGAACAGAATTCAACATATTTCCACTCTATTTGTAAGTTCAGATTGGGCAGAGCTATGTTGGAGGAGATTTATACTGAGGAGGGGGTCAAAATTGATGATCAAAACCTCATGAAGCAGCATATAGTAAACTTCTATGAAGAAAAATTCAAGGCACATCTTGTGGTAGCAGATGAACAACTTCTTAACCTCATCCCACAACTTGTGACAGATGCAGATAATGAGAAGCTCACACAGATCCCATCTTATCAGGAAATTAAGACAACCACTTTTGCTATTGATGTCGACTCTGCTCTAGGTCCTAACGGCTTCCAGGGTTGGTTCTATAGAACATGTTGGGATGTTATCCAACGTGATGTTTGTAGAGATGTGAGATCATTCCTTAGAGAGACTTTTCTTCCCGAGGGTATGAATACAAACTTCATTGCTTTGATACCTAAGGAGAAGAAGGCAAACAAGTTGGGTCAGTTTAGGCCCATCTGCATGGGGAATTTTATTGTCAAGATCTTATCTAAAGTGCTGCAGATGAGATTAAAAGAGATAATTGGCAAACTGGTTTCCAAGGAGCAAACTGGCTTCATTTCTGGGAGGTCTTCTCAAGCTAATATAGGGTTGGCATCTGATATGATCAATGAACTCAAATGCAAGAGAAAAGGAGGTAATGTGGCCCTCAAGGTCGACTTTTTGCAAACCTATGACTCTCTGGATTGGTCATTTTTAGTGAAAGTTCTTAGAAGATTTGGTTTTGCACAAGTTTGGGTGGATTGGGTAATAAAGATTATTAATACATCAAAGCTTTCCATTCTTATCAATGGAGGGCCATGTGGATTCTTTGGGGTAGAGAGAGGTCTCAGACAAGGAAATGCTCTCTCTCCATTGTTATTTGCACTGGCAGAGGATACCCTTAGTAAAGGTCTGAATGCCCTTAGACAACATGGCCTTTCTAAGCCCATGGTCACTTTTAGAGGCCAACCAGGTCCCAACCATCTTCTTTTTGCTGATGATGTAATAATTTCATTAAAGGAGAGTGTGGGTGCAAAACGTTGATCCAAAAACTCGAGACTCGTATTGATTAATCGTAAGGTTACAAAGAAAGCCTTGTACAGACTGAGATAAGATGGGGGTATACAATGAGACTGGAACTGACAAGATCAGGCTGCCTACGTATCCAAGGTGATGAACGTTGGAATCAAGTTTCTGCTTCCACAAAGCTGTAAAGGTTGCTAAGTGAAAGACTCGTAGTTCAGGAGGTTGAAAACTCCTGCATTTATAGTGGACCGGAGGAGGCTGGCTCAACCGCTCCTCCGGTTTTGACTCCATGAACTCGGGCAGTTCAAACTGTGAAGATGCTCCCGCAGAGATAACACACATCCTGCTTTACGGTTATCCCTCGGTTTGAATCCCCTTTGACCAGGACGACTGCCATGTGGCATTCTCTGATAGGCTCTGGTTCAACCTGGGTCTTCCTTTATTTTCTCCAACGGGCTAGAACAGTGGGTTTTGTTGGCTTGGAATCTTGTTGGACTTATCCAGTTAGTTGGGACTTGGATTTGACCAAGTTTGAAAGCAAAGACTTGGGCTAGACTCCTCAGACCGGAGGCCCAATCTACATTGCATACTCCCTGGCCAGGTCCTTTGGACTTCTATGATAAGCCTTTGGATGAGCCTTCATCACTGATGGACTTCAATGGGCCGAACCTAGCTTACTGGATTAAGGCGGGCCTGGCTGATGTATGGGAGCCCACGGTTCAACTTCTTCTACAGTAACCGGGGCTCCACCCACTGATCGTGGCCCATCCAGTGGGTCAAGATCCACAGAGCATATGTGGACTTCTTGAGAACGGGTTGGACCCTACCCGAAAGTCTAGGTCTGGCTGGCTAACGTTCAGGTGTTCTCGGTTTAGCTTCTTATACAGCCACCGATGACACCTGTCGGGTATTTTACCCAGGGTACACACATCGCCCCCTCTTTGTCAAGTAGTAAAAATCTGCTTGGGAAAGATCTTCGAAATATCTTCTCCAGCTGTTAGGATTCCAAATCCCTTTAATCGAGGAATAGGGTTTACGTCTTCTCCTTATAAATAACGAACCGGAGGCGTAGAAGGATATCCACTTCCTTTCCTCCGGTCTTTGTTACTATTGTGCTGCTTTGAAAATGGCTGACGACCGGAGCACCATCAAGAAGTACACTGTAGATATGCGGGAGAAGATGACTTTGGAGGTTGAGGACCAGGGGCGTCGTATTGAGTTAATGACGAGCACCTGTCTCGAGGACATCCGCCAAGCGCGTTTGAGCTTGTTTGCCTTGAACGGTCAGCTTGCTGATAAGAGCCGGAGGCTTGAAGCTGCCACTCAGCGGATCCGGGTTCTTTAAAATGAACTGGCTACCACATATGTTCTGCTGGAAAAGCTGGGATATCACCCAGTTAAGGTAGAGAAGAACCCTTGACCTGTATTCCCCCGGATTTCTGCACTATGTAGAGGAGTAGTGCCCTTGAGTAAAACAGCCCTTGAGTAAAACAAATTAATGAAATTCTTCTTTATTTCACTTTTGTCTCTTTCCAAGTGTTAAGTTACCAACTTGTCAGTCTTTTGGGGACAAGGGTGTCTTTGTGAGTGACACAGGTCCCTTGTAGAGCGTTCTCTGCTTAGAATGGCTTGTGACTTCTTCCTTTATAAGCGAAGAAACCTCCCAAAATCCAATATCCCTTCTTCCTGCAATCTTTCTTTCTTTAACAATGGCGGATCCCATATCACCATCCAGTGCAGTGAGTGACAATCGATCTGAGATTATTCAGAGATTGTCTCATCAGGTGGTTGACCTTAGGCGAAGGATTGACGAGCTTCAACAGGGGCAACTTCTTCATGAAGATATATATGATACCCGCATGACGGGTATGAAGGAGACCGTGAAATACTACCAGGATAAGCTGGAGGAGAAGGTGGCTGAACTGGCAGAGGCCAAAGAGTGAGCAAACTTCACTGTTGCTTCATCCTGGAAGGCTGGGTATGCGACTGCCAAGATCAAGTACAGTCTTCCTGACTCGCCGAGGGGTCTAGTCTGGATCCTCCGTCTCCCCACTGATGTAGTCTTTTTCTGCTTCGGTTGCACTATGTAGGGGATTTGGTGCGCCCCATATCGTGCATTTTGTAATAAAAATATTTTCCTTCATTACTGTCTTTGTAACACCCCGGGTCGGCAGGTGGTTTGCCGAGGGGGTGGGTCCTACGGCACATGAGAGGTGGATGTCCTGACATTGGAATATAGGTATAGATATGTCATATATTATCACCGAGGCCTTTTGGGCTCACTTGGCTCCAGGGTTTGAAAGAACTCAGGAGTTAAGTGTGCTCGGGTGGGAGTAATTCTCAGGATGGGTGACCTCCTGGGAAGCAGGCTGTTGCCCAATAAAACCCCACACTGTCGGAAGTCCGCAGTGGCTAAGTGGGGACAATATCGGTGGTGATATAGGCCAGGTCGCTACAAATGGTATCAGAACCGATGACGGTTCACCTGTCGAGGGTGGGAGAGTATCCTAGATAGGTGCCTAGCCCATGAAGGGATGACAGTTGTGCTGGGTACTTGTCTCGCGAGGGGTGATGTAGGCTAAAAGTGTTTAATCTCTAACCCACATCAAAAGATTGATTTGTATTGGATTTTCCTTCTTGTGCCTGTATAAATTGGATATCAAAGTAGACAAGTAACAAGCAAGGGTCGTACCCACCTCAGAGGGGGAGATCTTAGCTCAAATACAATAGAATACAATGGTTAAAGAACACCAAGGGAATCAATAATAAGATTGGAGATTGATTCTACTTCCTACATGTAATAACATGTTGTTCCTTCATGTTCAATCTATAACAATCAATTAGTCACCTCTCGGTTATTCCAACTAATCATTAATACCTATAATGATTAAATTGTCACCTCTCAGCTATTCCACCTAATTAAAACGGGATTCTGCATGCTATTGAATATGGCTTATTAATTAAACCGTCATCTCTCAACTATTCAATCTAATTAATTCAACATATTAATTCATAAATAAACCGTCACCTCTCCGATATCAATTTAAATACAAAAGGGTTCCAATAAAAGATATATATTGCAAACATGTAATAATCACCTCTCGGCTATTTCACCACACATCTACAATAAATATAAACACTACCATTAAAACTATGTCTCCCTAAACCCTAACAATAATATTTTAACATCATGGATAACAATAACATGCAAACAATCATACTTATCTCATATCGCGAATTAGAAGTAAATAAACATTAAGTATTTCGAATCATAATGAACAATAAGAACAAACATAGTGCTTTTGCATCATCTAGAGAGCTTTCACCATCCCCCTAAGGAGATTTAGCTACTCACCCTTGATGATGACACCATGGAATAAATAAATAAATCACAAGACATCATAATGGAAAAGATAATGGAATTGATATTGAATATTGAGTTTGATACAAAAGAAGAAGAAGAAGATGAACTTTTCTCTTCAATCTTCAATTCATAAAAAGCTACCTAAACCTTAGCTACTACTTCTCTTATATAGAAAATACAAAGTAGAATACTTGCATGTAAAGACTTCCAAACTAGGTCAAATTCGTGGCTGCTGCTGTTCGACTTCTAGAGGCATTATCTAATTAGCAAAACATAATTCTCTTGGGCTTAAATTGTAGCTTGGACCAAGACCTTCAGTTTGATAGCTCATGGGCCCAAATCAGACTTCTGGATCTTCTTGTGGAGCATTTTTAAGTTTGGACTTAAATAAGGCCTAAAATAGAAATTCTGACTTGTGGGCTCCAATAGGACGCGGTTTAGGCTGAGAATTGGACCGCCCCACTTTGACCTAAAGTCAAGTCAATTGAACTGACCGTAGGGTGCCCTCAGCAGATCTTGTGCGTGCAAATATCGATTCTCCTTCCGATGTGCAAATATCACATTTTTGCTTGCTTTTCTTGAATTTTCGCGGGCTTTTACATAATATTCGCATTTCGGCTCATAAAACCTACACAATAGACAAGAAAGCACTAGTCAATAGATATAACACAATAATATAAGCTAAGTGCTATAGAAACAAGGTGTTATTCGGGGGATAAATATACACTTTTGAGAACTGATCAAGGGGCAGGGAACGTCGGAGATCTGGGGCTGTATATTCCAGAGCCGAGGATGGCTCTCCTATAAGGTGGTGGGATTGTAACACCCCGGGTCGGCATGTAGTTTGCCGAGGGGGGTGGGTCTTACAACACCTAAGAGGGGATGTCCTGATATTGGAATATAGGTATAGATCCGTCAAATATTATCACCAAGGCCTTTTGGGCTCACTTGGCTCCAGAGTTCGAAAGAACTCCGGAGTTAATCGAGCTCAGGTGGGAGAAGTCTTAGGATGGGTGACCTCCTGGGAAGCAGGCTACTGGCTAATAAAACCCCACACTGTCGGATGTCCGCAGTGGCTAAGTGGGGACAATATCGGTGGTGATATAGGTCGGGTCGCTACAATCTTGGCCTCCGGTAGGCAATCCTAGTGATTTTCTTCAAACATTGTCTGTCGCAATAAATGAAGATATATGTGTTGGTCAACCAACCTTTGACTGTGGTGATGTGGACGGGCCACATACCGCTGACCTGGATCATGTGGCCCCCATTTGTCTGTGTTGAGTGGATACCGGCTGACTGAATGATGCAGGTCGCAGCTGACTATATTAAATGAGCCCCACTTTGTCAAAGTTTGTAATTCTTCGCTGATCGAGCCATTAACTTTGATGATTCAATGTTCTTGAATTAATGGAGAAACCATTAATGGAACTTGGAAGCATAGGCTAAAATATCGTTTAGGGGCGGATATCCGATCCCCCAAAAACCGGAAAATATCGCGGATATCCGACCTCATGTGTCGGATTGTATTGGTTTGGCAAATTCGAAAAAATCGGTTTATGCCGCGGATATTCGCGAATATTCGCGAAAAATTCGGCAAATTGGGAGGTTTTCTGCACTTTACGTGTTTTTTCGCGGATTTCGATATATAAACTTATAATTAAAAGAAAAACATACATTACAAATTAAACACACGACAAATCATACAAGGAAGCTAAGACGGAACTATTACACAAGATAGTTTTACTCATAGGTGAAAAAATCGTAAATATCGGGCGGATATTCATAGAAATTTTATATGTTTACAATACAAGAACTAAACACAAACAACCTCATTACAACTCAACCCATAGTTTTATTTTAATAATCAAAATAAAAGACATGCTAACCCCAGAATGATAGACGCCCCTTGTCAAACCGATGAGCTTCGAGTCGCATACGTGTGGGGACGAACTCAGTACAGTAATATTCCCATGACATTGTTTGCTCGTACGACCTGAATTGGTTAATATGCATATCATATGCATCTTGATCCATACAATACGGAGCAAATGATTCAAATATAGAAAATCTCGAGTATTGTTGAACCGGCATTAATGTATCGGCTGACTGCACGTCGGACCCACTTGTCATTGGGGCCAACCAACTCCCTATATTAGGAAACCAAGAACCACTGTCATCTGGTTGGGTTTGGTAGGATGGTACACTGGAATCATCACTTTGGGAGGTTCCTATGTTACCAATTCGATACCAATTATTCATTACACAAAAACAAACCTTGGATACAAACAGTATACTGGTTTGCCAAAAGTGAGAGAGAACTTCACTTTGGCATGGGCGTGCGTTTTTTTCGTTTCTTTCTGATATATTGCTCTTGGAGGGCCATCAAGTTCGTTGCGAAAGTTTCCAAACGTCTAGTGCCTTTTGGACATTTTTTTGATAATCTCATCGAAAATTCTAGTTCGGGGGGATTAAAAATAAATGTGTTAATTTTAAAATCGAAAATTTCCAAAATTTCGATAAATATCGGTTTTTGCCGATTTATGCCGCGAATATCCGATAAATGCCGACCGGCATGGGGTGTTTTAATATCCGAATATATGCCGTGATCCGTACCGTGCCGATCTCTGAAAAAACGGAAAATATCGCGAATATCCGCCCGGCACGCACGATATTTTCACCTATGCTTGGAAGGCCATCAGCCGGTGGACCTCAATTTCCATTATAAAAGAAAAATCTTAGAGAAAGGAGGGATCACTTCCCTTCAGCTCTTTCTCTCACTCTCTTATTATTCATTTCTTTTTCACTGTACTTGATGTAGGGTAAAAGTGTTTAATCTCTAACCCACATCAAAAGATTATATTTTTAAGTGTTTTTCCTTCTTGTGCCTGTATAAATTGGATATCAAAGTAGACAAGTAAGAAGCAAGGGTCGTACCCACCTCAGAGGGGGAGATCTTAGCTCAAACACAATTGAAAACAATAATTAAGTAACACCAATGAATCAATAAAGAAGATTTCAGATTGATTCTAACTTCTTACATGCAATAATAATAAGTAAACCCTAACTTAAGAATATGGAAGAGATGTAAAGAAGATATATGATGACAAATGGGGAAGAATTAGTATCCACAAACTAAATCATGCAAACATAACATGTTGTTCCTTCATGTTCAATCTATAATAATTAATTAGTCACCTCACGGTTATTCCAACTAATCATTAATACATATAATAATCAAGTAGTCACCTCTCAGCTATTCCACTCAATTAAAACGGGATTCTCTTATGCATGCTATTCAATATGTCTCATTAATCAAACCGTCACCTCTCAGCTATTCAATTTGATCAACTCAACATATTATTCATAACTAAATCATCACCTCTCAGTTATTTGACTTAATTACAAAAGGGTTCCAATAAAAGATATCAACTTTAGATATGTAATAATCACCTCTCAGCTATTTCACTAAACATCCTCAATTAATATAAATAAAACCATTAAAGCTAGGTCTCCCTCAACCCTAACAATAGTATTTTAATAACATGGATAACAATAACATGCAAATAATCATACTCACCTCATATCGCGAATTAGAAGTAAATAAGCATTAAGAACTTTGAATCACAATGAACAATAAGAACAAACATGGTGCTTTTGCATCATCTAGAGTGCTTCAACCATCCCCCTAAGGAGATTTAGCTACTCATCCTTGATGATGACACCGTGGAATAAATAAATAAATAACAAAACATCAAAAAGTAAAGTGATTTGATTTGATTGATATGAATTGAGTTTGATACAAAGAAGAAGAAGATGAACTTTCTCTCACAAATATTCTCTTTCCTCTCTTTATGAAAAATTCAAGATCTAAAAGATGGGAGTCTAAAAGATACCTAAACCTTAACTACTACTTCTCTTATATAGAAAATACAAAGTAGAATACTTGCATGCAAAGACTTCCAAATTAGGTCAAATTCGTGGCTGTTTCTGTTGGTCTTTTATAGGCATTAGGTTTTTTGCAAAACCTAATTCTCTTGGGCTTAAGTTGTAGCTTGGACCAAGACCTTCAGTTTGATAGCTCATGGGCCCAAATCAGGCTTCTGGATCCCCTCGTAGAGTCTTTTTAAGTTTGGACTTAAAATAAACCCTAAAATAGAAATTCTAACTTGTGGGCTCCAATAGGACCCGGTTTGGGCTGAGAATTGGACCACCCCACTTTGACATAAAGTCAAGTCAACTGGTCTGACTGTAGAGTGCCCTCAGCAGATCTGTGGGTACAAATATCAATTCTCCTCCTCTTGTGCAAGTAACATTTTTTTGCTTGCTTTTCTTGACTTTTCGCGGGCTTTAACACTATATTCGCATCTCGGCTCATAAAACCTACACAATAGACATGAAAGTACTAATCAATAGATATAACACAATAATATAAGCTAAGTGCTATACAAACAAAGTGTTATTCTGGGGATAAATATACACTTTTGAGGACTGATCAAATACCCCCAAACAACACTTTGCTTGTCCTCAAAGAAAGGTGAGAAGAAAAGAATTAAGGACTCAAAAGAGAAGTAAAACTAAGGTGATTGCATTAACCATATGCATCAAGGCTTTTAACCACAAGGATTTCCCAAGTGGAGGAGTTATGGTATTCTGAGGGTTTTCCAGAGAAGATACCCACAAACTTACTACAATGACTAATCCAAGAATAAAAATTTCTACCATTTACCTAAGAAATGGTCTTATCAAGGATGATGATAAGTATTGCAAAACCGTTCACATGAGATAACATACTACCAATGCATGAATAAGATATAAAATATAAACCAAGCATAACGGTCTCAAATGCATCGAATACAGGCATGTACCCATGCTACCACGGGTCTTAAGTCACCATTGGAAAGGTCGTTTTGGCTTCTGCCTCACAGACATACACTCGGAAATAAAAGTCGCTCAGAGATGGTGTTTATCATTTTACCTCTATGTGAGGAAGGAAGATGGACAATCATCTCACATATATCAATGAGAACGAACTGGTGTAATGGAATGAACTTAGTCTCAAAGAATGGAAAAATTAGCCTTGCTTGAGATGTCGGGTTTTTCACCACAGCACCTTCTCACCTACTCGCCACATCCTACCATATCAGCTTAGATCTACAAAAGACAGTAATGGGTTGTAACTTGGCTTAGGACAGGGCTAGAAATGGAAAAGGCTTTTGTGAAATATTTTTGGAACATTCGGGCCTTCAACACTTGTGATTTGTAATAACAACACATGGAGAAATTTTGGGAATTTTTCTTTTAGGAAGAAGTGTTTCTCATCTTCTTTTGGAAAATTTCAATGAAGCTCTAGCCAATTTTTAGAATCTTCCTTTCTTTTTGGATTTGAAATGGTTTGGAAGATTCTGGCTTTTTCTGGAATTTCTTCGAACTTTTTGGTTTTCAATATTTGGTTCATCTCACTAGTTTGGAGATTTCTATGTATTTCTCCTTTCTTCTTGTAACCACATAAACAATCATCCTAATGTTTCAAAAATAATAGGTAAAAGGACCTAAAACATTCTAAGGGTATGTACTCCTACAATGGAGTTGGGTAAGGATAATGGGCTCAAGAAAAAGGCTAAGTAACAAGAAAGGCTCAGAATGTTCAACCTAAGGGATAATGAATCATCAGGGTAGGCTAAGGTAAACAGGGTTATCTAAATGTCTTTGTATCATTTCTAAGTACTGATATGGTGATCACATCTTGAATAAGCTACAAGACCCAAGTTTATATTACACCCACTTGATGTCATCTCAAGGCTAACTATAAAAATGAATATGAGACTAAAAACAGACAAAACTGAGAGGTTGAGTCTTTGACTCCAGATTGATATAATATCTCTCCAAGAAAAGGACGGGGCTCAAAAGCTCACTAGGTTAAGTCTCCACACTTATTCCTCAAGTTTCTCAAGGTGTAGTTGTATTTGCACATGTAATCTGTAATAAATGCAGATGAATGCCATGTTTATGCCCATGCAAATGTAGTATAAGACTCAACTACTTGGTGAAGCAATAAATGTCCTTAAACTTGAAAAGAAGAGAATTCAACCATTATATTCATCATTGAAGGTGTACTTATCCTATTTTTGGAAAAGTCTTTGTAGCAAACATTTTTTTGGATTTTTCAAAAATTTTAAATTTTTACACAAGTATGGATAAAGAAGTTTGAAAATCTTTTGCAAAAAGGATTGTAATACTTCCCTACTCCCAAACAAAAGATTGCCTTGTCCTCAAGGCTCATACTAAGCATAGGAGAGAGAGAGTAAGAAAGATATTACCATGAATGTACTAAAAATTCAAACCGCTTATAAATTCTTGCCAAACAAAATTATCTCCAGATATATAGAGATTACAAGGAATTCCATACTAAGACACAACTGAAATAAAATGTACTAATCAAACCTACACAATAGACAAGAAAGCACTAATCAATAGATATAACACAATACTATAAGCTAAGTGCTATACAAACAAGGTGTTATTCGGGGGATAAATATACACTTTTGAGGAATGATCAGTACCGCCGGAACCCTAGGTTCTGAATTGCTTTGAATTCCGGTTCAATCTTGTTGAATCTTCCTCCCAAAATGAGAAGGAACATCGTGTTGAGCTCTAAAAGCGACGAGGAACCTCAGACATCCGCTCCTCGTCCCGCTGCTGATGTAGGCGGACCAAGCGGAGTTTCGGCTATTCGAATTCACCTACGGGTGACGGCATTGAGGATGTGGTTCCCCTTAGTGTTATAGATCCAGTGACAGAAAGACCCAGGAGGAGGTGGCAGACCTCCTCCAATCTTCCTTGAAACCCTGAGCTCGAACGGCTGGGAGCGGCGGAGGTTCAAGAGCAACTTGGTCGAAGGGGGTCAGGTTCGGTTCCCATCCCTCAATATATGATGGCTTCTCCGGCAATTTGATCGCGGTAAGCCTTTACTAGCTCTTGTATGGTATGCAACTCCCGCTGCCTCCTACTATTTTGTGATTGTTGTCGTGCTGGGGAATCCCACCGGGTCAGATGCACGTGTCATTCTGGATAATCGGGCACCGGATCGGGTTGATTGCCCATTACTTTAGGGTCCCATTTGGCCCGGTCAAGATGTTCCTGCTGATGAAGCCAGTTGCTCGAGATGCTAAGGAGCGCTGCTTCTACGCCATTTCCTGGCCCACCGCCCGGAGGTTGTCTGGGCCTCCCAATCACTATGGGAACTGGTTTGAACCCTGCTACCGGGTGTCAGGGTGGTCGTCCGACCGCAGCATCCAGGTGCCGCGGGATTTCATAAGTAAGCACGTGTTTGATTTTACTTCTATTCCTTTTGCCTTCATGATTTGCGTGTTTGCTGAGCTCCGGCTCAAGAATAGTTTCATGCCTTTACTTGTAGGGAAACGTCAGCTCCAATGTCACTACCAGCGGGTGTAGATTCCTCTGCGGCTGAAGGCAACATTGAGCGTTTTTTCAACCTACTGGCGGATCTGCGGGACTTGACATTCCTGGACCAGATCGTGGTGCACCTCCACTTCCCGGCCAGACTTGCGGCCCTACCGGTTCCTCCGCAAGTCATGGAGGTTGACTTTAGCTCCGGTGAAGATGTTGCCCCTGCGGAGAGTGCGGTTCCCAGTGCTAGGGAGGAGCCTCCGGTCCATAGTACAAAATATCGGTATCGACTAATATATCGATCTCCAAAAAATAGATATATCGGGATATATTGGAATCTATTGGTGGATATTTTACATCGAATGTATCGACGAATATATCAATTTGTTATACAAATTACAATAAGTATATATATAAAATCAAATTTGGAAGTATATTATCATAGTATTTACCTAAAAAATATCATATCTACTAAAAATGGAATATACAAATTATTTCCAAAAAATATAATTTGGAAAAAATAATATTTCCAGAAAATATTGAAAAATATCGGAAATATTTGAAAAATATCGGCCGATGTTTTACATAAACATCAAGGGGTAAATACCGGGAATATATCGTATCGTTTTTCTGAAAACCGACGATATATCGCGATATTTTGTACTATGCTCCGGTCGATAGTGAAGTTGTTGATCCTAGGGAGGAGATGGATAACTGGCCCGACGAATCTGTCACAGTCAGGGGCAGTTCTCCTTCTGATGAGCTTATGCCGGATGCTCCACCAGAAGTCATCCCAGTTGTCGGGGATGTTTAGGTATCTGATGCTTGCTCTGCTTATAATTCAAATCCTCCCTTAGGTCACCGGAGGAGACCACATATTTTTTATGGGTCCTCTGAATCCTCCGGTGACCCAAGCCTGATGTCGAGGGATAATGGACTTCTGCTTCCACGCTAGTCCGGTGAATCAGCTACTGAAGGATTCTTTCCTACTCCGGTGCAGGTACATGCTGAGGTGGATAACCTAGCCCAACTGGAGATGGTGGGAGGTGTATCTGAGGAGACTGTGGTTCCTTCCGCTGTCGACAGAGGTGAACCAGCTGTAGTTTCGGGGGGTCTTCCGGATGAAGTGGACGCCCCCAGTGCTGTAGATGCCGGTGCTGAGGCCTCGGTGGAGGTAAGACCTTCTCAGCCTCCTACTGTTGAAATTTTTTCTGTCCAGACTCCTACCCCGGTTGAAGAGAGCTGCTTCGGCCTCCCCTGCTGATCAAGGGGTGGTTGTTCATCTGAGGAGGGAGGATCCCACATTCCTGTCGGAGATGCCTTGGCTGTTGAGGGTGTCCGGACAGAGGTTGAGTTCACCGTTCCTGCCACTACTGAGGGTGATGCTCCGGTTTACGGGTGGGGTGATCAGGTTCCGCATACTGATCTGCCCACCGGCCCGACAAGGCAACTGGGCCCCGAACTGGGTGACTACCAGCCTAAGGCTACCCCGGAATCTCCACTACCGGCGTTCTCCATTTATCCTGCATTTCTCAATGGGGAACCAATGACGATCGGGGACTCCGACATCATGAATATCCATACCACCTTTGATTACATCTTCCAGAATCTGCTTCCAGAGGACCAGGCGTACTACATCCATCTCTCTCGCGACCGGGAGATGAGGGTTGCGGCTCAGAACCTCATTGCGGTATGATTTTCTGCCTTGACTATGCCTTTGGCTTTGTCGTTGTCTGTATATCTGTTTCTGATCCCTGCCCTTCTTATCTGTCAGGTGCAAGCTGTTATGGCCAGAGTATTTGAGCTTAGTGTCAAGACCGGGCCTTATGCCATGGAGGACCTGGAACGTCTTCGACCTAAGAACCGTCAGCTTGAGAAGGACCTGACAGCAGCCAACAGCGACCGGTGGGCTTTGGAGGAGGACAAGCGGTTTATGGCTGCTGACTACCACAACTTGGACTTCGCTCTGACCGCTGCCTTTCAAAGAGAGGAGGATGCCAAGGCTTCCTTGGCGGAGCTAGAGGCCACTTGCGGGAGGTTGACACGGGAGAAGGAGAAGACGAAGAAAGGTGGTGATGGCTCCGTCCTTCTTCCCAACCTTAGCGCAATTACGTTTCTGTAGTATGCTCCTGTCCCGGCTGTCGGGGGAATACACTTTTGTAACTCTTTACCTGAAAAGAAATAAAAATTTTGTTGTGCAAAAAGACTTGTTAGATATCATTTCTTTAATTTCAGCATTTATTACAACTGTCTATCTCCCTCACCCCTTATCGTTTTAAGGAATTTTCCTTAGGACGATAACAGCTCTTTTTCTCGCTGATTTCATCAAGTTCGATGCTTAATGTCCATGGCAGTCCATGGTTTTTTTGTTTTTTTTTTTTTTTTTGCTTAAAAGGGGTTTTACCCTGTCTTTCAAGACTAACCCCAAAGTCAGACTAGCTTCTTTAACAGCTCTGGTTTTAAGAGTGGATAGCCTCGCTCTTAAATTTTACCAGAACCAGGCTTAGTGACCCAATAAGACTGGTACTAAAACTGGAAATCTGTCCAAGCATTCTAGGCCTAGCCGCCCTGTAGAGGTTGGCACATGACTTGCTGAGTGGAGGTTTGTACTCTGTCACCCATTGTACTAAGACTAGAAGCTAGGTCTAGGCATCTTAGGCCTAAAGGGAGCATAGCTCTGCATTTAGGACTTAGTCAGGATCGGAAACTAGGTCCGGGCATCCCAGGTTGGATGGGGTTTTCAGTCCCCGTCATCCTTGATTACCTAGACCTGAAGCTAGGTCCGGGCGTCTTGGGCCTAAAACAAGCATAACTCAGCATTTAGGACCTAATCAGGATCGGAAACTAGGTCCTGGCATCCCGGATTGGATGGGGTTTTCAGTCCCTGTCAACCTTAATTACAAAGACTGGAAGCTAGGTTCGGGCGTCTTGGGCCTAAAAGGAGGATAACTCTGCATTTAGGACTTAATCAGGATCGGAAACTAGGTCCGGGCATCGTGAACCTTAGCGGAGATGTGATCTCGCATTAGGATTTTCAGCGGTAAATAATACAAAGTACTCAATTTCTTGTGGAAAAGAATCTTTATTGAAATCATCAAATGGAGTACATTACATGTAAAATTTCTTAAGGTGGAAAGCGTTCCATGGTCTGGAAAAGAGGTAACCGGTCAGTATGAGCCTCTTTGCAGCATGTCTGTGTATGATGTAGGGTCCTTCCCAGTTTTCTCCGAGCTTGCCAGCGGTTGTGTCTTCAGTCATAATCTTGACTTTCCTCGTGACCCAGTCACCTGGATTGAATTTCCTTTCTACGACTTGCTTGTCGTATCCCCTTTTTATTGTTTCATGGTACCGGAGGAGGTGTTGCAGGGCTTGCTCTCTCTTGTCGTTAAGAAAGGCCTTTTCTCTTGCCAGGATCCCTCCATTTTTCCCGATAAGGACTGCATCAGTGCGAGTTGTTAGAGGTAGCAGTTATGTAGGCATTACTGCTTCCGCTCCAAAAGTAAGCTGAAAGGGTGTCATACCGATAAGTCTCCCGGGAGTTGCATCAGCCAGTTGCCTTTTGCTTTATCCAACTGCTTCTTGAGTGTATCCAAGATGACCCGGTTGGATTCTTCTACGTACTTGCCCATTTCCCTAGGGGTAGTATGGGGCTGAGAAGTTGTGATTGATCCCCAAAGACTTACAGAACAACCAGAAATTGTCGTAGTCGAACTGTTTTCCATTATGTGAGACCAGCTCTTGAGGAATTCCAAACTTGCAGATTATGTCTTTACATAGAAATCTTCAGAGGCGCATACCTGTACCAGTGCTACGACTTTGACCCATTTGTAGCGACAAGTAAGAACCTGACTCGAGTGTGGAACTTTAGGAAGCGGTCCCATAATATCCAATCCCCATTTGACGAAAGGTCATGCGCTCAGGATGGGGTGCAATTTGTTTGTCGGGGCATGGCCGACCGGGGCATGTTTCTGGCAGGTGTGGCATGCCTGAGCGAATTTCTTGGCGTCTGTCATCATGTGCAGCCACCAGTATCCTTGGATCATCATCTTTGGTACGAGATTTCTGCTCCCAGAATGGTTGGCGCAGATCCCAGCGTGGATCTCTTTCAGTATGATTAAGCCTTGTTCCGGAGTGAGACATCTGAACAAGACCCCGGAGCCATCGCTCTTCATGTACAGCCTGTGTGACTCATGGTGTAAGATAACAGTGAACTTCCACGCATCCATCCTAACTTTGGCTGACAGCTTTTGGTCTTCGGGGAGTAGATGGTGGACAAGGAAGTTGATCTACGACCTCCTCAAGTCGTGGCCGTTGCTGAATTGCAATTCAGTGTCGATTATGTCCACCTCAGAGTTCAGGTTATCTGGGATGTCTTCGATTGGTTGTTCCGCTGGGAGCTCCAGATCGATATGAACATGTGAGAGTGGTGGTTCTGAAGGGTCTGGTTCGTCCCGTTCTGTCGAAGGTCGCATTGCTTCCAGCCGACCTCTGGTGAGGCAAGGATTCCAGTCATCAAGTTATGATTCTGGTAGGTCCTGTGTTTGACCCTAAGAAGAAGGATTCAGCTCGCTCTGCGTGCTAGGCCCGGTGCCGGGCTGAGACGCTTCTTCATCTCTCTTCTTTTTCTATCCTCTGGTAGTGACCATGAGGACTTCCTTCCAATGCATGTGTTCCAGAAGGTAGATCTCCGGTAATGACGTGTTTGGATCTCTGGGCCCGATACTTGGTTCCTCCTAATACCTGATTGATAGTTGTCGGGGCTCTGTAGTGTTGATGGAAGAGGAAAGGTATGCCAGGGCATCTGCGTGTCTGAAATCTATCCTTGGTCGTTGCTCGACTGTAATGAATTTGAACTTCCTTGCCATGGAGTGGGCGACATCAAGATACTTTGCCATCCGGTCATCCTTGGCTTGGAATGACCCGGCGAATTGGTTCGCCACTAGCTTGGAGTTTGTCTTGATCATGACTCTCTGCGCCCCTAGTTGGAGCGTTGTTTGAAGACCATAGATTAAGGCTTCATACTCGGCATCATATGCCGGGAATCCCAGTCTGACAGACTTTTCTATTTTGTGTCCGTCGGGGCTAATCAAGAGACAACCAATCCCAGATCCCGTACAATTACTGGATCCGTTAGTATAAATTGTCCAAGCTTTATTGTCTTCTTTAGCTGGAGACTCCTGTGTCCGAGGGGTATCATTCGCCCCCAATGTATCTTCTTCTAATTCTGGGTTGACCGGGATGTCCTCGATGGGAAAGTCTGCCATCAAGGAGGCTACTGCATGTCCCTTCTCTGCGGTTCTAGGTTCATACTTGATGTGGTATGCACTCAGATAGCTGGACCACTGGATCAACCGATTAGATTCCTCCTGTTTCCTAAGAGCCTTTTTGAGCGGATACTCGGTATAGACCTTGACTGCCTTCCCTTGGAAATAAGGCTTTAGCCTTTTGGCTGCATGTACCAGGGCTAAGGCGATTTTCTCGATCTTTGAATATCTTGCCTCAGCTCCTTGTAACACTTTGCTGATGAAGTTTACTGGCTTCTCCTCAGGCTTTTCAACAAATATGACCGCACTGACTGCAATGTCGGATGCAGCCAAGTAAATACCGACTGGTTGTCCGGTTTGAGGTGCTGTAAGAACCAGAGGTTGAGTAAGGTATGCTTTGATTTCATCAAAAGTTTGCTGGCAGGTAAGATTCCATTCTGCATTGGCTTTAATCGCATTGAAAATGGCTTACATCGATCTGAATACAGGGAGATGAACCGGTTGAGTGCGACTAGTCTCCCGGTTAACCTCTGGAACTCTTTCACTGTCTTTCGAGCGGGCATTTCCAGGACTGCCCGGATCTGATCTGGATTGGCTTCTGGTCGGATTCAGCTTCATGTTGTATTGTGTCAGGATGTCGAACGTCTGCTGCAGATCTCGCAAATGATTGTCTTTCTCCTTAGTTTTGACCACCATATCGTCTATGTAGACTTCCATGGTCCGGCCTATGAGCTTGCTAAAGATAGTGTTGACTAGCTACTGGTACGTTGTTCCTGCGTTCTTCAGACCAAATGGCATCACCCGGTAGCAGTAAAGCCCGCGGTCAGTGATGAATGCAGTATGTTCCTGATCTTCTTCATGAAGTGGAATCTGGTTGTATCTAGAATAGGCGTCCATGAAGGATAACCTCTGGTAACCAACGATGGCGCCCACCATGTCTGTGATCCTGGGGAGTGGAGACGGGTGCACAGGTCATGCTTTATTAAGATTTGTAAAATCGATGCAAACTCGAATCTTATCGTTCTTCTTTGGGACATCCACGATGTTTGAGACCCAGGTGGGGTAGATCACCGGTTTGATAAAGTTAACTGACAGCAACTGGTCGACTTCTTCATTTACCGCTAGCTTTTGATCTGGTGCCATGTAGGGGTGCTATTCGAGCCACTCGAGCCGAGCTAAGGTATGCTCGAACTCGGCTCGTTACTAACTGAGCCGAGCTCGAGCCGAGCTCAAAATTAAGATCGAGCTGAACTATGAGCTCGAGCTCGGCTCGCGAGCCAACAGTAAAACTCGAGCTCGGCTCGTTTCGGCTCGCTGGCTCGTTTGGCTCGTTAGGCTCGCTGGCTTGTTTGGCTCGTTCGGCTCGTTATAAAGGAAGATTGCAAAGCAAATGACTTCCGATGACTTCCGATGGACACTCCGGTTGTACCACTGGGACAACCAAATTAAAATTCGAATCAATGGACACTAGGTTCCCCTTTGCGGCAGTGAGCAATTCTTTTCTAGAAATATTGTAAAGATGTAAGATCCAAAGAAGAGAATATTGTATCTCATAACATTATAGTTGTATTTCCATTATAGCATTCTCACATCACATAGATCAAACAGAAGCAGTTCTATCCATTTGATCATCTTAACACATCAACAAATAGGAGAAAATACTTATAATAAGACAAGATGGTTTTAGTTTTAATGGACATTTGAATCTACTTGTAATCAGTAAAATCTTCAACAAACCCACCTCTCTTCTTCCCCTTCAAAGTTTTCCTTCTGCTACCTGAGCCATTTTCACGTCGAGAATTCCCATCATTTGAAATCAATGGCAGATCATTAGCATCATCACTATCATCATGCGTAGCAATATTGATACATGAACATCTTTCTAAAGATGCAAAGAAAGAAGTTGTAACACCATTGAGGAGCCACATAGCTACACCATCAAGTTTACGGCATCCATTGATAATAGTAGATGGTGCTTATTAAAAACAAACTGAAGTTTTGCAATTTCTTCGGGTTATTATTCACTTGTTTGTTGAATCTTGAATGAGATCTGAAAAGAAGTTTCTTTGTTGAATACTTGAATGAGATCTCAGATCTGTTTGGATGGAAGAGAAGATGAAGAATTGAAGAGAGAAGAGAGAAGAGATATAAGCCCAACTGCCCAAGCCCATAGTTAACAAGAGATATAAGCTCAATTGCCCAAGCCCATAGTTAACGAGCTGCTCGGCTCGGCTCGTTTAGA
This sequence comes from Aquilegia eximia, assembly GCA_023053565.1. Taxonomy (NCBI): domain Eukaryota; kingdom Viridiplantae; phylum Streptophyta; class Magnoliopsida; order Ranunculales; family Ranunculaceae; genus Aquilegia; species Aquilegia eximia. Next base: position 22,228,870 of record JALIGU010000004.1, read on the forward strand.
GCTCGAGCTCGGCTCGGGCTCGTGACGAGCTCAAAAACCGGCTCGAACTCGGCTCGTTTAAATAAATAAGCGAGCCGAGCCGAGCTTTTATCGAGCCGAGCCCGAGCCGATCCCGAGCCGCTCGGCTCAGATTGCAGCCCTAGTGCCATGTGCCTGGGTTTCTGTTTGACTAGTTTGTGCCGAGGATCAATGTCCAGCCTATGATATGCGAAAACCTGATGATTCTGCCGGAGCAGTGTAATCAAGAGATCTTTCTCAGCCCTTGGTAGTTCGAAAGCTATATAAGTAGTTTTGTGAGACTTCAGTCCCACTATGACTTCTTCTAGCTCGTCGACCGGTGGTGATACCCCAGTTTTCAACTCTGGCTTCCCCTTGACAGACTTGCCAGGAGTTGGTTGCTATTGATGAGAGTCCGTCAGGAAGATGGTATTTCCCTTGGTCTCTGAAACAGACTTTCCTTTGACTACATCAAGGTGGTATTTGAAAGCCATCCCTTGATCCCTTTTAACCCTGCAAATTCTGTTGAGAGTAGGGAATTTGAGGCTCTGGTGGAAGGTGGACATGATCGCTTTCATCTGATGAATCCAGTCCCTCCCCAAAATAACTTTGTAGCAGGAGGGGGAACCGACCAGCAGGAAGTCACCCCGATGGTATTGAATCCCATCGTGATTGGCAGGTGGACCTGCCCGGAGGACTGAGCTGGCTCCCCGTTGAATCTATATTTAGGAGTCTCATCAGATTCAATGAGACCCTTGGAATACTCCATGGCTTTATAGGCACATGAGAACATGACACTGGAAGTGCTGCCGGCGTCGACCATGACACGCCAGACCCGGTAGACGCCAATCCATGCTGTGATTACCAGGGCGCCATTGTGTTTGTAATGCACGCCCCTTTCATCTTCTTCAGCGAATGCCAGACCCCCGGAGACAATGGACTCAGTGTTTGTCCCCTCGTTGAAGTTGAACTGTCCGACTTCATGGACATGTCCTATCCACTGAAGCTTCTCTCGCGCGCAATTCTTTCTTTCTGTTTTAGAAGAACCGGGTGCTTGAACATGACAGACATACACGATATGATCTCCAGCCTTTACCTGTTCGACTGCTCCGGTCTGCACCATGTCAGGGATGAGGCCGACGTCAACCAAGTGCTGCATTTCATACTTTAATGCTCTGCAGTTCTTCAGCTCGTGACCATAATCATTGTGATGGTCACACTTCTTGAACTTATCTCTTCTACGCTTCGGGTCTGCCAAGAGAAGGGCAGGTTTGTTGAGCAGTCATCTATTCTTGATTTTCTTAAATACTTCCTCGATCGGGAACCTCAGGGGTGTGAGTTCCCTCTCCTTGCGTTCGCCCCTAGTAGGTTTCTCTGACCGGCGGTCGGGCTACCGAGCAGGTGTCTTTCCCTTCGTATCTTTGTTCCTGTCAGGGGTTTTTTCTTCCTTGCGATCCCTACCGGAGCTTTCTTCTTTCGCCCTCTGCGGCTTTTCAGAAGTCTGGCCTCCGGCAAGTCTCTTTCTCCTAGCTTTCAGATCGTCCTCTTCCTGGGCGTATCTTTCCGCTTACCTGAACAAAGGTGAAATAGAGTGTGGGTGTAAAACATTTGATCCACAAACTCGAGATACGTATAGATTAATCGAATAGTTACAATGAAAGCCTTGTATAGACAGGGATAAAATGGGGGGCATACAATGAGACTGGACCTGATCGGGATCAAGCTGCCTACGTATCCAAGAAGGTGAACTTGGAATCAAGTCTCTACTTCCGCTAAGCTCTAATGGAGTTGCTCAGTGGAAGACTCGTAGTTCAGGAGGTTTAGAACTCTTGCATTTGTAGTAGGCTGGCTCAACCACCCCTCCGGTTTTGACTCCATGAACTCAGGTAGTTCAACTGTGAAGATGCTTTCCGTGGAGATAGCTTGCATGCTGCCGAGCGGTTATCTCCTTGGTTTGAATCCCCTTTGACCAGGATGACTGCCACGTGGCATCCCCTGATAGGTCCTGGTTCAACCTGGGTCTTCCTTTATCTTCTCCAGCGGGCTAGAACCATGGGTTCTGTTAGCCTAGAATCTCGCTGCACTTATCCAGTTGGTTGGGACTTGGATTGACCAAGCCTGAAAGCAAATACTTGGGCTTGACTCCTCTGACCGGAGGCCTAATCTTCATTGCATACACCCTCGCCAGGTCCTCTGGACTTCTGTGTTAAGCCTTCGGATGAGCCTCTGCCGCTGCTGGACTTTACTGGGCCGAACCTCTCCTACTTGACTGAGGTGGGCCTAGTCGATGTATGGGAGCCCACGGTTCAACTTCTTATACAATAACTGGGGCTCCACCCATTGGTCATAGATTATCCAGTGGGTCAAGGTCCACAGAGCGTATGTGGATCCCTTGAAACCGAGTTGGGCCCTACCCGATAGCCCAGGCTTGGCTGGCTAATGCTCAGGTGCTCCCGGTTTAGCTTCTTATACAGCCATCGGTGACACCTGTCGGGTTTTTTACCTAAGGTACACACACAGAGGATGGAGGCTTCCTTGCCAGTGATCGGTACAGCTCTTCGTGGTTGTTATTCGAGGCGTATTTGAAAGCTTGAACTACGACGCTATCAGATGTGTCCTACACTTCTGACAATAGAGTTCGGAATCTTCTGGTGAAGTTCCTGAGTGTCTCGCTCTGGTCCATCTGCAGGGAGAATAAGACTTCAGCTCCCTTCTTGGTCATAACATTGAACCGGTATTTTTCCTCGAATAATTCTGCCAGCTGCACGAATGTACGGATGGATGCGGGTGGCAGGTTGTGATACCAAGTTTGTGCTTCGCCTTTGAGTAAAGCAGCAAACATCTTTGCGAGTGGCATGTCATCATGGTCCCAGATGGCCATGGTGCTCTTGTAGTTCATGACATGTTGGACTGGACAACCGCTCGTCTCATCATACTGTTCAAAGGATGGTTGCTTGAAGCTGGTCGAGACTGTGTGGTTCCTGACCTTTTCTGCCAAAGGTGACACAGCCAACCTTGAGATAGTGAGCTTCCTGATTCGTTCGTCCCGGTTAGCCTTATTAGTAACAGCTAAATCAATCATCTTTTGTAACTTGAGTTGATTCATTTGTTTCACATTCAGCTCATGTTGTCTTTGATGGGTGTGAACGCTTCGGGGACTCCTTCCCCTTTGATCATTGCGGGCGGGAGGAGTGTTTTGGTGTCTCCTCCGGCGTAGTCCCTCTAGTGGGGTAACTTCTTCTACTGACCTGCTACGGATCACCCTATGGCCATGACGTTGCCCGGGTGTTCTTGTGCGTCCGCGGTGATGTTTCTGAACCGGAGAAACATACATTCCATCCCTCCCCGGTGCATGCCTATCCCATACAGGACGGGAATCACGGCTATGAGGGGTAAGACTCTGGTCACTTCCTGATCGTGACCTTATCTTCTTCCTTCTCAGCTCTGCATTCTCCTTTGTCAGCCGCTTGATGATTGCGGTTGGGGATTCGATTGTTGGCCCTTTCCCCTTCTGTTGTTTAGTGAGGCCACCTCCCGCAGTTTGGGGAATGGTTCTCTAATCTCTTCTTGCAGCGGCTACTCTGGACGGTTCAGGATCTTGCGATGCTGGTATCCTGACAGTCCAGTTAACTGTATTCGGATCATCAGGATTTTTAGTGATTTGCACCACTAAGTTCTGTTCCTCCGGTTGTCCGCTTTCGGAGTTTCGTGAGCCATGATCATGACCCTCACTCCCAAGAACTGATTCTTGATTGATGGGTTCTTGTATTTCAAGAACCGGAGACAGTAACTTTCAGTAACTTGACTCATTCCATTGTTAGAACGAGTTGGACTTCTCTTACTTTCGGCCATTGTTGCAGCTGTTTTCCGGTATGACTGGATTGAGATCTTTTCAAGGCTCTGGAGCTGATGGGTGATTCAGCCCCACGGTGGGCGCCAAAGAATCTGGGTGCAAAAATTTGATCCACAAACTCGAGATTCGTATTGATTAATCGTAAGGTTACAAAGAAAGCCTTGTACAGACTGAGATGGGGGTATACAATGACACTGGACCTGACAAGATCTGGCTGCCTACGTATCCAAGGTGATGAACCTTGGAATCAAGTCTCTGCTTCCACAAAGCAATAATGGAGGTTGTTAAGTGAAAGACTCGTAGTTCAGGAGGTTGAGAACTCCTGCATTTATTGTGGACCGGAGGAGGCTGGCTCAACCACTCCTCCGGTTTTGACTCCATGAACTCGGGCAGTTCAAACTGTGAAGATGCTCCCGCAGAGATAGCACACATGTTGCTTGACGGTTTTCCCTCGGTTTGAATCCCCTTTGACCAAGACGACTGCCATGTGGCATTTTTCGATAGGCTCTGGTTCAACCTGGGCCTTCTTTTATCTTCTCCGGCGGGTTAGAACAGTGGGTTCTGTTGGCCTGGAATCTTGTTGGACTTATCCAGTTAGTTGGGACTTGGATTTGACCAAGTTTGAAAGCAAAGACTTGGGCTAGACTCCTCAAACCAGAGGCCCAATCTACATTGCATACTCCCTGGCCAGGTTCTTTGGACTTCTATGATAAGCCTTTGGATGAGCCTTCGTCGCTGATGGACTTCAATGTGCCGGACCTAGCTTACTTGATTAAGGCGGGCCTGGCTGATGTATGGGAGCCCACGGTTCAATTTCTTATACAGTAACCGGGGCTCTACCCACTGATCGTGGACCATCCAGTGGGTCAAAATCCACAGAGCGTATGTGGACTTCTTGAGACCGGGTTGGACCCTACCCGATAGTTCAGGTTTGGCTGGCTAACGTTCAGGTGTTCTCGGTTTAGCTTCTTATACAGCCACCGATGACACTTGTCGGGTAATTTACCTAGGGTACACACAGAGATGTCAGAAGTCTGAAATATATAACAGCTCTATTGAAGAGATACCAACAGACTCTAGGACAGTGTATGAATGAGCAGAAAAACAAAAGGTATATGGGTGGCATCCCACCCAACAAGCAACAGAGTTTTTGTGCTCTTATGAAGGTGCAAGTGGGTAGCTTACCTGATAAATACTTGGGGGTACCCCTGGTACAGGGTAGAGTTACAAAGGCAGTCCTCAGTCCGCTTGTGGAGAGAATTAGAAGCAAAATTGCCAGTTGGAGTGGGAAGTTGATGTCCTTCCAAGGGAGATGTGTGTTGGTTAAATCTGTGCTGAATAGTATTCCCATTTATAATATGTCTATTTATAAATGGCCAAAGAGCAAGATCAAGGAGGAAGAGTCTCTCATTCGGAATTTCGTCTGGGGTGGGGACCCTAATGTGAGGGAAACATTTACTGTGAGCTGGGATAAATGTTGTAAACCTGTGGCAGAAGGCGGACTGGGTATTCGTTCGACTGGGAGAAATCAGTAGGATTATGCTAATGAAACTAGCATGGCAAATCGTGAATAAAGAATGGGACTTTGCTGAGGTCATCAACAGGAAATGCAGATGGAGAAATGATAAAGTACCATAGACCTACCTCTTTGTGGACTGGATTGAAAACTGCTATTCATGAAATGCTCGACCACAGCCAGTGGATTGTGGGCAATGGCGAAGATATCGACCTGTGGAGAGATGGATGGGTAGAAGGAAAATCAGTTAAACACTTGCTCAATCTATCTTCTTCGCAAATCAAAGGATGCAGAAATAAACTTCAGGCCATTATACACGGGAATGCGTGGGTCATACCTTAGGAATTGAATTCTATTTTTCTGACACATGGTATTGATGTTACAAAGCTCCCAAAGACAAATCCAACAATAAAGGATGTGAGAGTTTGGACTCCTGACAAGAAGGGTGTGTTCACAGTCAAGTCAGCTTTTGAAGTCATCAGAATAAAAAGGCCAGCGGTCACTTGGTACAAGTCGATTTGGAGAAGTTTTTTGCATCCCAAGAATTCTGCAATAGCTTGGAAGTTGTGTCACAAGTGTGCAGCTACCCAGGATCAGTTGCAGAAAAAGGGCTTTTGCTTGGCAGGTATTTGCTACACTTGTCAAAATGAAGAAGAAAATTTGGACCATCTTCTATGGTATTGCCTGTTTGCTAGATTGCTCTGGGAATGGATTGCAAGTAAATTCAGAACTAGAACTTGTTTCTTCAACCTGACTGATACTCCTAGGATGGCGAAAGGTATGAGCCCTATGATTAGATAACTCTGGCTTACATCAATTTCAGGTGGCATGGTTGCCCTATGGAAACATAGGAACACTGTAGTGTTTGAAGAAGGGAGAAACAACCTCTTGTTTTGCAAAAAAACTGGTACAAGATCAAGTTAGTATAACTGCTAACCTGTCCAAGAGCCACATTCATGACTCCCCCCATGATGGAGCTATAGCTAGAGAATGGAAGGTGCATCCCAAATACAGGAAGGAGCTGAGAATTAGAGAATGCAGGTGGCTTTTACCAGATCCCTACATGGAGAAAGTTAATGTTGATGGGGCAACTAAAGGAAACCCAGGTAAGGCTGGAGCTGGAGCTATTTTCCGTGATCACTTTGGTTCTATTTTGTTGGTCATGAGTAATGGGTTAGGTGATACTACTAACTCCATGGCTGAGTGTGAAGCAATTTTGTTGAGCATTGAGGAAGCTGTGAACAGAAATTGGAAACAACTATGGGTGGAATCTGACTCACAAGCAGCCGTGACAAGCTTTGGATCAGGCAAATTACCATGGCAACTACAAGGAAAATGCCTAGCTACAAGACATCTCATGGACAACCTTAAGATAAGCCACACTCGGATACAGATTAATGTTGCCGCAGATGCTACAGCCAACTTTGGAGTTGGACTGCAACCTAACCAAGTCACTTGCTATGATGGGAGACCACCCTGGCTTCTTACTTGGGAAGACTCAAATTCAATTTATTTTAGAATTGATTATTGCTTGTATGCCAGAGCGATTTTGTGGACATACAGTTTTTTCTGTCCACAAGACAGCGTTATATTATTGGTCCACCTCATAGAAACTTTCACATCAGTGTTTTTTGTTTCTTAATTTTGTTTTGTTTAATTTTTTACTTTAACGCTAATGTGGAAGTTTTTATGAGGTGGACCAGTAATATAACTCTGTATTGTGGACAGAAAAAAACTGTATGTCCACAAAATCGCACTCCTTCTATGCGAAGCCATTAATGCTCTTTTACTGTAAAGGGTAACACCATTCTTTTTTCAATACAACAAAGCTTAACTAGCAAACAAAAAGTTAAACTAGTTGGTGAGATCAATCAAATTTTAGTCTTCGTTATTTTTCTTGCTGTAAAGGTAGAAAATTAATTTTGAGCCTACCATATTTGATTTATTTATAAACAAACAAAGCACATAGTAAATTTCATTTCCATGGTGCTTGCTGGAGTTTCAACCAAAATGTTCACATTCCCAATTCCCAATTCCCAAACACAGACTTGAGAGACAAGTTGGGGTCAAAAATTTTACACACAAACACAAGTACACAACAACATGTGTCTGACTCAGCATGGGCCCAGCAATTCCGGGTAAAAAAAGCGCCATTGGAAGGAAGGTCTTCCATCTTCACAATCAGTCAATTCTTATTGTCCGGCTAACATTCGAATTTCCAAATTCTTCTTCAAACTCCAACAATAGATATATGTATGTATTATGTATGTGTATGTGACATGTTCATCATCTATGTCTATTGAGTATGAAGTGTTGTTGAATATGACAAAATAACGAGTCAATTGTTGCTGAGTCAGAGTCATGAATCGGTCATCTCATTCACCAACCTAATGCTGACTTGTCTCCATTACTATTTAATTTCATTATCTTCTTCTTTAAATCTAGCCATGTCATTGCTAACGTATTACTAAATAAATCCCACCACATAAAACAACAAATATATATCAATCACATTTATTTATTTTTTATCAAAAAAAATTAAAAATTAATCTGCAAACCTTTGACATTTAATTCCTCAAGGTGGGAACAAAACTTAAGGCTCGAATATTAATTTTACTATCCTACCGCAAAAAGGTGGCAACATGACTATATCACAAATGGAGTACATAGATTTGGATAAAAACTACCCAAAAAAATAAAAAAAACATTATATTGCATCATGTAGCAGTAATTGTCCTCTACTGTATTTGTGTATAATTCTTTTAAATTTATTAATAAAATTCTATTTTTATTTAATAAAATAAATATTTTTCATCAAATTTAATCAATTAAATTATGATATTAATTATTACTAATTAAATATAATTTTTTTTTAACTAAATAATAAACTCTTCGATCATCAATCTTGGCTAACTAAATATGATTTGTCATCACTATAACTTAATACTCTGCTTTTCGGATACTAGCTAGAGAATTACATGGTAGAAACTAAAAAGTGAAATATTTTCGTAGATTAAGAGATAATACACATCGCACCAATAGACACAAACTCATTTGATATGGATGACTAATAAGACAAGGAATTTTTAGACTTAACCCCCCCTTTTATGATCACGTTTTGAGTAAACCCCTCTATTTGTCCAAGTTTGGACTTTATACCCTCTCCGTCTACTTCTGTCAAATTTAACGTCTATTTTTATTTTTTCTTTCTAAAATACCCCTCTCTCATATTTTTAGAGGGTTAAGTCTAAAACAGCAATTGAGGACATTTTGGAAAGTTACAAATAAAATTGACTTTAAATTTGACAGAAGTAGACGAAAAGGACCTAAAGTCCAAACTTGGACAAATGGGGGGTTTACTCAAATCTTGATCATAAAAGGGGGGTTAAGTCTAAAAATCCCATACTACAATAGAGAAATAGTTATTCATTTCGATCTCCCTCTTCATTTATTTTGTTTGTAATCGGCAGAGTTTTCAAAATAACAAAATTCCCTCTTTTGTTTTCACTACTAAATTTAATTTCATGTATTACAAAAAGTTTAATTTTTAATAATAATAATAATAATTTCTACCCTGCCAGTCCAGAGAAGCATTTTTTAACTACTACTAGAATAAATAAATGTTACTAGTGGCCTAGTGCTTTGCAAGGCAGTTTTGTCGTTAATTTTGTTATCGATGACATAGAGCTTCTTAGAAGTATCTTTTATGTTCACATCTTTATCTTAGTATTTAAAATCATCTACTCCAGTTCACCATACATACCTTATTGATTTAAAAATACATAATAGTAGTAGTAAAATGGCTTCTGGAATTAATTTAAGGTTGAAACCATTAACCATTAGATTTAATAGACCTTTGATTAGAGCCACAAGTTTTCAACAAAATGATAAAATTTGTTTCTTCGGAAAAAGACCTTAATCTGTCTGAAAAACAAGGGATAAAAACTAAAACAGATTAAGAACATGATGAACATATGAGAGAGACAGATTAAAAAGCAAAACTAATTATGGCTCTTTTTGTTTTCTTTAGCCGACTCTTTGATGCTACCAAATGGTGAAAACAATTCATAAAATGGTCTAGAAACTACGAAATGATAAATCAAATAAAGTAGTTGATTATGTGGTTGAATTTCTGTCTCCATTTAATATATTATTATTATTAATAATAATTATGGTATTAAACAAAAAAGTAATAATAATAATAAACAATATGCCACCTTTTCTTGTATTTTATATTTAAGTGATGTATATTTTTTCATTAGTATAATCAAATAATGATTTATACTATTTTGTTTAGTGAGGTAAGTTAAGATTAGAAAGCATATGATCTCATGGTTTGTACAAAATAGTTTTTAATCCTAATTCCTACCTCATGACCTTATTATATAATTGCCATCAGATTGTATTTGGGGGATTTCTGTAGTGTGTACCTGTACCTTATCCAAGGTTTAGGTGCATATACGTAGAGATGACATGGAAATTGAATATTTGTATCTTAAAATAGATATCTTTAAAAGTCGTTGGAGCTTCAGAATGGACTACTACTGGTTTGATTTTACTGCATCCATACTCCATAGTTCAAAATGTTCTTGAAATTTTAAAATTTTAGGGTATGACATGCGATCGGATATATCTGTTTTTTAGAAGTCAGATATGGAAATACTGAATATATATTAAATATGGATTTTTAAATTAGATTAGTGTTGAAATCTTGGCATAATCCATTTTATGGAATTTAGATATTTGAGATTTTGAAATATGACCGCATCTAGTTTTAATTGCTTCTGTAGCAATAAACCATTAACAAATGTGACATTTTCATTAATTTACCTACAAAAGACTCATGGGAGAGAAAGCATGGGATATAGGAGTAAGGAAGATTAGCATTACCAGATTGCTAATCTACCTAATACTATTAGTGCGAGGCAATCTAGCTAATTCTATTAGTGCTAAATTAGCAATCTGATATTAGTACTAATAATATTATTAGTACTAAAATCGTATCTCTACCTAATATTATTAGTGCTAATTAAAATATTAGTGCTATATATTATGGTTTGTAGTCAGTAGTCAGTATACTAGATTGCTAAATAGACTAAGAATTGAAGCATGCATCATGCATGTACCTTGAGCTGTAGAACGAGAAGGAATTTATTAGAATATAGGTTGGGTAATACCAACCAAATCAATCTCTAGCTAATACAGTACATTAAATCAATGCATACAGTTTGGTAGTGTATATTCTTCTTGTTGTATAAACCAAGCTCTATACATTTGTACTTCTTTTACCAACTCTTTCTTAAAACCAAACTACCAAAGCTTTTGAAACTTCTCAATGCATAGACCAAGATTAGTAGGTAGAATATTCTCTGGATTATATGTATTAATTATTTTAGAGACATCTCTACAGTCTACAGACTTCAGAGTTCAGACTCTTCAGTCTTCACCTCACCTTATTAAAAGTACGTTACCCACATGTTGTTTGGAAGGACGCAATGTTTTTTGCTGAATAGAGATGGACGTTCTCACTACTTATACCAAATTACACATGACAAAGTAACCAGCAAATGCGGCGTAGTGGAAGGCCTTCTAAAAACGGTGCATACATACATCAAACAAAAGCAGCTCACTGCAGAGTACAGAATCAAACTGTCCTTCAGCCAAGTCTCTGTCCTCTTGTCCTTTTGCTTTTACAAGCTAGTGATACATGGTTGTGATCAACTTTGATCAAACAGTACTGGTTCATAGCCATTGGATTAAAGGTAGAAGGCACAAGGCTGAACAACCCATGTATTATTTTCAGTGTCATAGAAGAGTTTAAAATAACAAGGTCTGAACAGTGAGTTTTAAACGTTTTCTGGTGCTTCTGTAAGGTAAGACTCCCTTATCAAATAAGAACAAAGAGTCAAAGACCCAAAAGGAAGCCAAAAAAACATACACTGTACATAATAAGCAAAACCATGTGGCAAAATATCAACAGTTCATTCATATTAAAATTTTCATAAGTGACTCAGTCTGTCTGATGACAATAATATGACCTGCCTATAGTAGTATACCCCAAAAATGAATTAACCAACAACAACAAAATGGAGTAGTTAAAAGAACCAATTAAACCAACTAACTACTTCAACCATCCATAATTAGATGGATTGAATTGGATGTTTCATCTAACCTCCTAATCTGTAAAGCTTTCTCTTCTTCTCATTTGCTATGTAATTCCATATTCTCCTTCCTTATTTACATTATGTTCCTTGTACGTACTATATATATTCATCCACAGCACAGGCACAGAAAACTCACATAATATAACAAGCATTGGGATTCTCATCACTGAAAATCTGAGGAGCATAATGATACTCAACTGGATAGGGGTACCCATTTCCATAACCATAACCATAGTACTCAAATTTGTTTCCTTCCACCTTCCCAGCACCCTCTTTCTTGTCTCCTCCATCTCCACCTTTAGCCTTCTGTCCATCACCACCTTCAGCTTTCTTTTCACCATCAGCTTTCTTCTCACCCCCACCACCACCACCACCACCTTCTTTCTTGCCTCCATCCTCTTTCTTGCCCCCATCATCTTTCTTAGGTGGAACAATCTCCACATTTCTTTTGAGCTTCTCTTTCAGAAATGGTTGAAGAGCTTTGACATCCATTATCCCCTTGACAGTCACCAAGTCCTTGGGTACATCAATCTCAACAGTATAAACACCTGCAAAGACAAATTAAAAATGGTTTTAAGATGGATAAAACTTTCCAATCAAATCAAACAACAGAATTGTGAAATAATCACTACACAAATTAACCATATACTGTATGTATATATATATATATATACCTTTATACTTCTTGATAATCTTCCGAATTCTAGTGATACATCCATCACAGTGCAACCGAATCTTGAACACCACAGTACTCACAGAAGGCTAAACAACAACCAAGAACAATAATATTAGAAACCAGATTTAATAATAATTCCAATTACACTAATCTCCAAACCCCCCATCATTGATCATGATTTCAATAATCAAAATAAAACCACTTGGCAGCTTAAACTAATAAAGAGATAAATTAACACCAAACTCCAAATAAGTGGGGACCAAAGAGACAAAAAAACACATTCTGTAGTCTGTACAGAAAAGTTTACAGGTGCAATTTTCACTAGTTGAAGGAGGTGAAGAAGAAAACAACAAAAACTCATAAAGAAGATAGGCGTGCGACCATTATACGACATGTACTAGTACTTTGATACACAGAGATGCAGTAGAATTAAAGAAGCACAGCAGAGAAGATAGTTAAAAAAAAAAAGAAAATTACCTCTTTGCCCTTCTTGTCGTCTCCTCCACCTTTTTTCTCATCTTCAGATTTCTTCTTATCACCAGCAGCATCTTTTTTGGGTTGTGGAGAGATGAGTTCAACCTTCTTTTTAGTTTTTTGTTCAACATGATCTCGAAGCTTTGAAGGATCAACTTTCCCTTTCACAGTCAACTTGTTGTTCGCACTATCTACTTGTACATTCTCCACACCTTGAATCATTCATTCATTCAAAACACCCAACAAACAACATTAGAATATAACTATTTGCTATTGTACACTGTGGGACCATTGATTGAAATCAAATCAAATCACAGAGAAAGAGAAAAAAAAACACCAAATATACTCTGTTTTGCTCTGTTCTAAAAACGTTTCAAATCCCAATAACTCAGAGAGAGAGAGAGAGAGATTGATGAACAAAATCAGAAGATTGAAATTGATTGAGATTGATGAACAATAATAATGGTTTTTGATTAAAACATGAAAACATTAGAAGATGAAATAGGGAAAACAAACAAAGTCTAGGGTTTGAAAACAAACAAAAACCCAAATCTAGAAAGAGAGTAAAAGTACCTTTGAACTTTTTGACAGATTTCACGATCTTCTTAACACAACCTTCACAATGCATATCAACCTTAAGAAGAACAGTAATTGAACCTTCATCTTTTTTTCCACCACCACCACCATCGTTGTTGTTGTTGTTATCCTTATCCTTCTTCTCTCCACCTTCTTTCTGTAATAACAACAAAAATGCAAAATCAAACCGAGATTCAATTTCCAATCAAAATCAAAATGATTTAATCGAAGAAGAAATGAAAGGTTTTGTTTTATTGATGACTTTACCTCACCCATTGTTCGTTGTTGTTTTTTTCTCAACAAAAGTTATAACACAATATATAGAGAAACCAAATAACACAATATATAGAGAAGCTGAAACTTAGAAGAGAAGCAACAAACAGAGAGGAGGAGGAGGGGTTTATGATGATGTATGTATGTATTCCATCTATGTATGTGATAACTGAATGGAGTGAGAGTCATCAGATCGATGTGGTTTCCTTTTCGGTATTTTATCACAATGGTATGGTATGGTATGGGGTTAAAGGTCAATTATGTCTAACTCTGCCGCCGTGTTAGACCAGCTACTGTTTGTCTCATATGCTATCAACACAATTTCTTTATTGGAATCACTACTTTACCCCCCCCCCCCCCCCCCCCCCCCCCCCCCCCCCCCCCCCTGCTTATTAGGACGGCAAACGAAACGAATGTGTTTGCAGTTACTAAATTCACCACTTGGGTTGGGATTGCTATTTGCTAGTAGTGGTTCATCATATTATGTGGGCGACTTGGGCGCATCAACCAAACCAAAGTGCAATTCTGGTCAACTTCTACCATACCAATGGTGGTTTACAAAACCAATTTTGAACCAAATTGTTGTTAGTTTATGGATAATTTCCCTAATAAGCACAGCTTCATGCTGTTTCTTCCCAAACAAGCACACTTGAAGGTAATCTTCCCAAACAAGTACAAATTTGATTTTGAATTTTTTGTTTTTGTCATTTAGGCCCTGCTTGTTTGGGCTGCAAAAAAGGCAAATCTTTACCCATCTATAGTTAGAGTGATCCCTCCCAAGTTTACTCTTTGATTTGAATGGACCCCCACCTATTTTAGCTTAAACCCTATTGGTCCCCCACTTAAACCTTGCATAAACATGAGATAATCATAAATGGTCCCCTACTAAGTTTATTAGAGAAAGGTGTAAAATTTTTGCACTTTTGAAATAGCACCAAACTTTTGCATAAATTTTGTTCATAAAACTAATTATCAAGAGTTTCAAGCATATTAAATTAGGTTAAATTTCATGCAAATTTTTGCGGGGTAACCAAGCAGGGCCTTAGTTTTTTTTTTTTTCTATTATACCCTTTAGCCTATAATCATTACTTTTTATAGATTTTCAGTAGATATGACATCTTAGATAATGACATGACAACATATTACAACCATTGGATCATGATAACAAGATATAACCGTTGGATATAATTTGTTAATTACTTTCCTCCACAAGTAGATGTTGTTTCCTCTACAATTTAAAATTTTAAAAACGTATCTGCTGCACTAAACAACAACCACATCAGCGCCACGTGTCACTAACCGTTGGGTTTTAAATGGGCGGGATAATCGAGCGGGAACAGGTAAATGTCTAGCAAACTAGGGTTTTTAGACATTACACCGTTTCAGAATCCCTAACCACCCCACTCTCTTCTCTTTTTTAAACCCATTCCTCTTCCATTAAACTGCTCATAACCCTTCATAATTCTTTTTCATCTTCCAATTTCCTACACAATCACTTTCAATTTCTACATCTTCATCTACCATTCTTCTCAATTTTTCACAAATTCAAACCATGCCGAAGAAAAAGGTTAAAGGTGATGAAGGGAATAGAAAATTTAGTATCATTGTGAGATGTTCACCATCTAAGTTGATGCCCACTATCTAAACCCAAAAAAAAAATCCCCCCCCCCCCAATGAGGTAGAATCTTTTAAAAATTCCCCCCTTTGGGCAGTTTGTGAGTTTGGAGAGAGAACAAAAAATCTGCATGATAACTTCTGTAGTTACAGAAATTGTTTCAATGAGGGTTGGTCGATTGAAGTATTCAATGGGGGTAGAGTGCTTGAGTTCAAGATGACAGATCTTGCTTTGATTTTGGGGCCTTTGAAATTTGGGCATTTACCTGTTGGTTTTGTTGTTAGGAAGCAAAGTGAGTATAGTGCATTCAGATCTAAATACTTCCAAACTAACCTACACATTAGAGATTGTCATATCCTTGATGCAATTAAAGAAGCAAGGGAAGCCCAAGATGCGAATCCAGATGATGTCAATAGGTTGAACAAGTTGTATTTTCTTGTAATTTTTCTGCTTGCTGATTCATCCAAAACAATTGATGTAAGGTATGTCGATCTTGCTGAAAATTTGGTGGATTTTGATGATTTTCCATGGGGTACTGATGCATTCAAATTGCTTGAGAGCACTTTAGAAGATGTGTATACAAAAATTGTTGATGGTGTACAAAACTTTTGTATCAATGGATGTGTGTTTGCATTCATTATTTGGGCATATTTGCATCTCCCAGATCTTGGTCCCAGAAGGATTCAAAACTCTCATTTTCCAAGGATGTTAGGATGGTATGATTTGCCCACTAGGAACAAAAGTAGAGACAAACTTTCTGAGAAATTTCACCCCAAGAAAGGCTTCATCAATGTGGCCTATCCACTGGATATCACTCTGCAAGAAAGAGTTGTAGCAAATTTACAAGTGGTTGAAGAAGTAAGTCCTCTTTATGTTGTTGTATTTTCATTATCCCCTACTTTGTTTAGTTTATCTTCTACAATTATGTTCTTATCCTTTACATGTTAATTCCAGTTTCAGGCTCAAAGCACAAGTAGAATATGAAGAGTCTGTTTCTTCAAGGCCAGTTTCTAGGCCAATTCGTCCATCTCACCCATCATCTTCAGTGCTTCCAATTTTATTACACTTGAAAGAAATGCTCTTGAGGCAATTCTGAAAGGAGTCTTTGAAATGGTATGTTGTTATCTACTACTTTGAAATTATGTCTGCAACAATGAATAACGTATCTGCTTTATAGGTTTGTTGCTTATTACATTGAATACATATATTCTAAAACCTATAGTTGATAAATATTGATATTTTTTGGTATATCGTCTACATTGTGATTGTTGTCCTCTAGGTTATACAGTTCTATCCTTTACTTTTCGTTTGTATATTCTCTATAATTTGTTAACATAATATATCCTTTAAACCTTTAAATGCTGTTTAATTTGAATGAGGTCATATACAAAATGATTGTGATGTTGTTTTCTACAATTATGAGTTTAGCCTCTACAATCTTATTGCATTATTTTTGTAGGGTCGTGAGGCAGGGAAGGTTTCTGAGAAAAGCAGTGATGCTGAAATAGCTGTTAAAGGTGTGTTTGAACAGATTGGTAAGGGGGCATCAAAGAAAGCAAGTAAAAGTAAGAAGAAGTTAAGTACCCCCTCAAAGCCAACTGTAACGCCCCGGGATTTCGTCCTCGCTCATCCCGGTGCGTCGAGCACCACACTGCTCATTAATGTCAATATTGTCCCCCTTTAGTCACTGCGGATATCCAGCAGTAGAGGGTTTTGGATCAGGGCCCTCAAAGGCAAATCAGTCCAAAAACCAATCCTTTGCCAAGTCCTCAAAAAAGGGCAACCAGATCAAGTACTGCATCACAAGTTTCACCTACAGTTTCAAAAAAGAAAAAAATAATTTCATCCAAGAAAACCATTGTTTCACCCAAGAAACCCATTGTACCAACCAAGAAAGTTAGTGCTCCACCCAAAGCTATTGGGAGAGTGAAGATTCCTCCCAAGAAGAAAGCCCCCCAGCCACATCAATGAGTGATTCCCCACAACCCAAAATGATTGACTATAAGAAGATGGAGGAAGAGCCAATACCAGCACAGACTATAGTTAGAACCACCAAGAGTAAAAGCTTTTTGGTGTCTTCTAATTATGAGGTAAAAAAAAAGGAACCTCAACCACCAAAATCTGTAGGGGATAAGGGGATAAAGAGGAAAAGATCAGAGGAGGGGGAGAAGGATAACAAGAAGAAGAAGGATTCAAAGAGGGGGGAATCTGAAGAAGTGAAGAAGGGTAAAAAGAAAAGAAAATCTGAGGATATGGGGAAACAGGATGAAGAGAAGGCACCTCCACAAAATGATCAAGTGGAAGAGAGTAAAGATACAACAGGGGGGGGGGGGGGTGATGATTTTCTATTACCATTAGACAAAGATTTTCCCTTGATTGTTTGGACGGATGAAGAACAAAATGACCAATGTGCTGGAGAGAAGCAGATAAAGAAAAAAGAGAAAAAATAGAAAAAAAAGGAAGAGAGCAGAGTTGTTGTTTCCTCCTTTAAGACATCAACCTGAAAGGAAGGTTAAGGGTGATGCTTTTGATCTTAGTTGGAGGAAAGAATTAAGAAAGAGAAGGGAGGCAAAGAAATTGAAGGAAAAAAAGTCAAGGAAGATACCGTCAGATGATGATGAAGTCCCCAGCAGTAAGAAAGCAAGAAAGTTGTCTTTTTGGAATGATGATCATTCATCAGATGAGCATGAGTCCATTGTGGATGCATTGAATAAGCTGAGATGTATACCCGATCCTCTTGACAAGGCAATGTCAAATCTTAAAGGTCTTTCTGTACTGATGGACGAGAAAGCTGAAGTGAATGAAGAAGGTAAACCTAATGATTCAAGTACAAAAGATGGTGATCCTTCTGTATCCGCTACAGAAGAAACACTATCTGCTATAAATGATGATCCATCCGCTACAACAACAACAACAAAGGCAACAACAGAGGCAACTCATACGGCTACCACTGAGGTTTAATCAGCTACATTGAGTGATTCTAAGGCTAAGAGCATTGAGGCATCTTCTACAAGTGTTGAAGCTGGGGATAGTGAAGAAGATGATGATAAGCAGGATGATGATAAGAATGATGATAAAAAATATGATGATAAGCAGGATGATGATAACGATGATAAGAATGATGGTGATAGTGAAGAAGATGATGATAAGAATGATGATAAAAAAAATGATGGGGATGATGATAAAACTGAAGTGGATGATTCTAGTAGTGATGATGATGACAATGGGGGATGTGATCATCATACTGATGTGGTGGTTAATAAAGAAGATGTACCTCAACAATATAGACTTGAAACACCTAATGCATCAGATATTGAGGAGTCGGAAGGCAAGAAGAGTGTTGTCCTTTTTGGTGTAAGTGAATCTGATGATGATGAGAATGACACAAAATTTGACGTGCAAGCATTAAGGGTGGCAAAGAGGAAAAGGGAAGCCAAAGCTTATCAAAACATGGAAGCTGAAGAGGTTTCTTTGGGCCTTAGGTGTAATGAAAGGATGTCAGAGATAATGAAAGAGCCATTCTTCAGTAGACACGTAGAAGAGGATGATACCAAACTTTGTCACTATTTCTGGAATTTGGCCTCTGACCGAAAATGGGGGTAAAGCTCACGTGCGAATTTATGGTTTTCTGGCCGCATGCTCTGTGGATGCCTACAACACACTCTACAAAGGTAATTAGCTTAATGATGAGATTATTGACATCTATCTCAGGCTGCTCATTCGTTGGTATGGTACCATGAGGCCATATTACTTTAGGGACGAAGATTAATATGCTATTGTTTCAACGGTATATCTACATGTAAGTACCTTATTTTACGTAGTATAACTTACCTTCAATTCTGAGCTGTTTGAAGAATTATTTTTCCTCTTTGCAGACCAAAATCAAGCATGATGTGAAGCCTCAATACGATAAACTGATCAAGGACAAGAGTTTTGCCAAAATGAATCCTCAGGAAAGAGTGACATCTGGGCGTTTCCAAATTTCATCAGGCTGTAGTTCAATTGTTGATCCATGGGTAGGTCTCAAAAATCAAGTTCACCCTGTGAAAGCAAAGGCAGTTCTCATCCCATTACAAGTGTATTTCATACTTTCCTCCATATACCCCTACATGTCATACATTATCCTCTATTTTATCATTTCTATTTTCCATTAGTGATATGTATATATGTGTTATTTGTAGGTGAATGATAACCACTGGATTCTGCTTTCATTCAATTTTAATGAAAAAATTGTTAGAATATATGATTCTTTGGGAATGACAAGGGTACATCTGAATTGACAAACATGGAAAAGATTTTGCCATATGTTGTTTTTGCTGTTGATCCATCACATGTTCAACTCAAACTGGATGTGAAGTGGAAACGTGAGTATGTTAAGTGTGTTGAACAACCAGATGGTTGTAGCTGCGGATTATTCCTTCTTGCCTTCGTAGAATGCGTCTCAGTTCGATGCATATCCTCTTCAGATGCGTTATCGTATTGCCAGAGACCTAATTGATATAGGGGAATCACCCTCTTCCAAAAACAAGAGCAAAGTTTAGTTATTTGGTGTTTGTATGCTATATGTTTTATTTGGTTGTTTGTGAACCTATATTAATGGTTGTGAATGATTTTCATTGTTCTTGTTAATTTATGTTTGATTTGGTTGTTTGTGAACCTATATTGTTCTTGTTCTTTATGTTTGAATTGTAGAGGATAAGAAAACATATTTCAGCCGATATTTAGTAACAACATAGCGAAAAACACTGAAATGCACAACAGACAATTTAGCCACAAATCCTAACACAAGAAGATAACACTGAAGTGTCACTGATAACACATACGATAAAAAAAGTGTTTGCATGTCAAAAACATATTGGATAACAATGAGATTTTAAGCCCCTACCCTCATATAACATTGAAATCAATACAAAATAAACACAACGGATAATAGGATATATCTAGAGGATAGGACCGAGTATGTGGAAGATACATCTCCAAAAAACATTACAAAACCCTTTTCAGTACTTAAATTGTAGCTGGGAGAGGGCTTAGAGGTTGCCCTTCACCAAATAGGGTGTGACTGAAGAGTTGATAGTCATCTACACATTCAAGACATGTTGATTTGTTGTGACCTCTGACTCTACACATTGAACATCGCCTACTCTGGAAACCCAATCACTATTTGCTTGAGGATTTGTTCCTCCAACTCTAAAATTACCACAAGAGTGGTCATCATTCATTGTACTAATCTTCCAAGTGCTATCCATATTTCGTGTTGCATAGACTCTCCATGGACAACCATCTGCTTTACATTTCCAAATCAACCTTTTTGTGTTGGTGCTTTGCCTGTGTATATCTTTTTCAGTTTTAATCGCGTAGGTTTGGAGGTCCCTTTCAAGATAATCTCGACTTAAATATACTACTCCACGGGCAGGTCTAACATAATCATTGTGAAAAGGCTCTGTATGAGGAGCACAACCAACATTTACTCTAGATGTCGCAATGTACGAGGAAAATATTTTGTCTAATTCACGCTTCACTTCATCGTTATCGCGGTTTTCCGTAACTTACATTCTTCTGGAGTGGCACATTGTTGGGAAATGGTACATTTGTATCAGGAGGTACAGTGGTCGGAGCTGGAGGGTTGTCTTGAAGTGGCACAGTGGTAGGAGTTGGAGGGTTGTCTTGTAGCGGCACAGTGTTATGTTATGGTTGATTGTTGACGTAATCCCCTACACTAGCAAAACAATCCTCTAGATTGCACCTTGTTTCCCCTACAGTAGCATATGTATCCGCCACCACATCATCGCTATGCACGGTTTCTTGTGTAGATAGATCACCAAATATTGGGTAGCTGTCATTGTACATTTCATTCTCAAATTCTTGATCTTGGGTGTCAAAAATTGGTGTTTTCATGTCACCAATGCCTTCAGATGAAGATTGCGTGACACCATCATCTTCATTATGAGATGGAGGAAGTGGTATAGGACTAAACCTTGGTTGGCTGTCTGTGTACATCTCAGATTCAAACTTATCTTCAAGTTTATCAAATGAATTATAAGAGTAATCACTATTCGAGTCGAACACATCCTCTTCTGAATCCCATTGGCCTTCCTCACATTCACCCTCATTGTCATCATCCAATACTTCTTCTTGGCTTCCCTCTATCTCTGAAACTAATATTTCTTCTACACTTTTCAATTTATCTGAATCCCAAAAACCATTATCCCTGCGCATATTAGATAGAATCCCTGCAATGTCTTCAAAATCACCACCTCTAGCCGATTTCTGTACACATATAGGCGATCCAGATGCTGTTCTAGCCGCTAAGGGGGTCAAGTTAAATGGAGGTTGAGGAATGTAAACATCATCTCTCACTTGAACATTAGGGGGAGGCGTTTCCAAGACTAAAGGGTCATTTGAGTGCCCCTTTCCCTTTACAGTGACTTCATAACTTGGGTCCTGAGAAGGAGTTTCCAACCTATATTCATCAGGAACATCGAAAGGTTTTGTGGGTGTACAAAAAGAAGAGTAGACTGGTTTCCTACCCAAGCCTAGATTATTGACAACAGGTTCAGGGAAAAGTTTTCTCTTCAAAGATTGACTAGTTTTGGGATCCCCCTTGGACAGCTCTCTTGGTATCTCACTCACTTGGCTTGTTGTTGTTTCAGTCTCTGACTTTATCATAACTGGTGTTAAATGATCAACCAACCAAATAGAAATCACCATTGCAGCTGAATTGGTAATGTATGCAATCATTGCCATATAATGATCTTCACATTCAACCTTAGTTGGATTATTGTTGATTACAGCTCGCAGTGACCAAGTTGTTCTTGGTGCCTTACATAAGGATTCAACCAATTCCAAGAAGTCTCCATAGGATGTCTTGTTATTAGCGATCCTTATTTTTGACTCACCATGTACATATGCAATCTCAACTCCTTCAACTGTAACTACCAATTGCCCACCATATTGGAATATGATATTAGAGGTGTTCTCTGCATAACATCAATTAAAAGGGGTTTAATATCACATCTCTATAAACAAGTATACTGACGTTATCTGCTACAATATCAGTATGTTCGGCTACAATTGAAAGTTTATCATCTAGAAATTTAAGAATGTATGGCAAAGTGATAATCAGTACTACATGATAAACCCACTTTTAGATCTTATAATCATTAGAGAAAAAACTTCAAAACCCCCATCAAAACACAGACAAAGACCACTAGACACTAGTGATTTAAAGCTTGAAAACCACATACTAGAAACCCATAAACCAAATTCTGGGGTTTTCATACCCCCAACCCAACAATCAACTAAGGTTGAAACCCCACCCACAATTGAATGCTTGCATTTAAGCTGGTGGGTGTGTGTGAGTGAATACTTTAATGCCACTGAGATTGAAACCCTAAAACAAACAACTTTAATACCAATGATTGGTATTGATGCCACTGAAATCAAAACCCCCATTATCATTATACATGAACATTAAAACCTTCAAACCTTAAAACTTACCAGGAATCTGAAAAAAGTTCATAACTTGCTTGCCCTTATTGCTTTCTTTTTTCCCCATGATGAAAGAATGCCGATGAAAACCCCAACGTCAAAAAAAATCGAACCTTTACGACAAAGAGAATGTGATCTGATGAAAAGAGATTAAGGTTTTATCTTCTTGTTCATTCTCTGTGATGAACAAAGAAGATGAAGAAGAACAGAGAAAAGTTTGCTTTACTTCTCAGTTAAGGTAAGACAACTGTTTTTGTCTTTTATAGATGGAGGATAGAGCAGTGTAATGTGGAGGATTACTAATGCTGGTTTCTGAGTTATTTCATCCAACGGTGGCAATCAAAGATGCTTTTTCATCTAACGGTGAGGGTTTACTTTGCTGAATATAATGATGAAAGAGAAAGTCAATCAAACAAAAGATATGATGTTGATGGCTTAAAGTTGTCATAAGGGTAGAAATGTCCAATTAATTAGTCAAAGTCAAATTTGTGCTTGTTTGGGAAGATTACCCTCAAGTGTGCTTGTTTGGGAAGAAACAGCATAAAGTTGTGCTTATTCGGGAAATTATTCATTAATAATACAAATATTGATTTTTTTTTTCCTTTTATTATAATAGAAATCTATTATACAAATATTTGATAAAGAGTTGGTGCTGATTATGCTTAATGACATACCTTTCTTCTAATCTCCTTTTACACCTCTCCTTCCATATCTCCCAAATGACAGAAGTAGCAATGGTAGAGTATAGGAACTGTTCAAAGGAACCAACCTTGCCATTGGCCAACCAAAGGGTAAGGACAGTTATGGGTGTTCTAAATTTGGGCCAATGGAGGTTGAAAATGGTCATAAAATGGTTCCAAACAGGAACATCCAGCTCACTGTAGGAAAAAAAAAAGGTGGTTTAGGGACTCAATGTCAGAGTTTAAACAACGAGAACATTTGGAAGCTAGGGCTATGTGAATAGTTTGGTCTACAGGGTATCATGATGGAGTAGTTTCCAGAGGAAGAAGAAAATCTTGGTGGGAATAAAAGGCTTCCAAATTCTTTTGAATATAGGCCTGCTAGCTTGTTGGTTGTATAACTTTAAATAGGACTTGATGGTAAAAATACCACTAGGGTCATGAGGCCATTTTCTAGAGTCTGAGGCTGTTTGATCCATGAGCAGCACATAGGCCTCCTTTAAGTTTAGCTGATTGTCATTGGAGAGATATGTAAGCTGGAAGTCCATTGAGGCAGTATCTCCAAGAGTGATGGTCTCATCCACAAGAACTAGTGCAGGTGATAGGCAACCAAACCCCTAACCAGTTTTCCTTGCTCGGGCTGAAATTTCCAGGTCCAAACTCCCAAGTTGATAGATCAATAAGTTCAGTTAGGCATGCGCAAATCTCCCTCCGGGATTTAGAGGCATTGACCACCAATTTAATGCTTTTAGGAGATTTGTTCTTAATATATTTACCTTGCATGAAGGTAGCCCAAAGGGTGGTAGAGGTCAGAGGCTTTGATGATAGAGTTGAGAGGTCTGATGCCTACCCCACCATGAGAGATAGGCTGAGTAATCTTGTGCCATGAAACTCACTTGCTTTTCTTTCTGCCCTCTTGTTCCCCCCAAATGAAGGTTGACAAAGCTGATTCCATGAGTTTAAGGACTTTCTTTGGAACTGAGAAGGCAGAAAAGAGATAGACAGGCATTGAGTTTAGAACATGTTTTAGGAGAATGAGCTTGCCACCTTGGGTTAAAAGTTTTCCACTCCATCCTTCAATTCTCTTCCTGATTTTGTTGAGGAAACCTTCAAAGTAAATAATCTTAGTTCTCTCTTGAAAAATTGGCACTCCTAAGTATTCAATAGGCCCAGATGTATATTTGAACTTAGTCTCCTTCTTTGTGGCTAGGATTTGCCCAAGGGTCGAGTTTTCTGAGAGTGTGAAAGAACTTTTTTGGGGGTTGGATTTCTACCCTGAGCATTTAAAGTAGGTTGATAGGAATTCCATGCAACCTGAAACTGAATTTTCTTTGCCATTTAGAAAGTGTGTGATAGGTGTATAAGATCTAGGAGTGGAATAAAAAACAATTTTTCCTAAACTGAAGGTGTGAGTAAGACCTTCTACTAAGGTCACCTTGTCTAATTCCTCTGGTAGTAGTGAAGTTTCCTTTGTAGACTCCTTGAAAGAGAACAGAGAAATTGCAGTTTGTTATGCATGACATAATTAATTTAACCCAAGAACTAGAAAAATCAAACCTGAGTAGCACTTGCTGCAAATAGTCCCATTCAATTCTGTCAAAGGCTTTCTCCATGTCCAGCTTGAGTATAAGGTTCCTTGGACAAAGGCTCCTTGCTCAGGGGATATAAGGTTAGGGATGATAGAGGCAAGCCTGGTTGTGATCAATTTAGCAAAAATCTTGTAGGAAACATTGCTGAGACTAATAGGTCTGAAATCAGAAGAGAAGAGGGGCTGTCTTTTTTAGGTATCATACAAATATAGTTTGCCAAAAATGAGGGGGCAATGGATGTCCTTCCAAGAAGACAATAGTAGCTTGAAGAATATCATCTGCAACATATTTCCAACAGGTTTGATAGAAATAACCAGGGCCAGGTGCACTGTCAGGGTTTAAACTGAAAACAATGTCGTTCACTTCTTCCATAGTAGGTGGTGCCATTAGAGTAGTGTTTTCCTCTTGGGTGACCAGACTGGGAATGAGAGCCATCAAGGATTGGTCCATAGAATAACCTTGGGATGTGAGATGATTCTAAAAAAAGGTGTCATTATGGTTATGTATTTGTCTTGGTCATCACATATGATATTTGGGTTAAAGGGGAGAGGGATCCTGACAATAGTGTGTCCTCTTTAGCTTTCAGACTAGCATGGAAGAAACTAGTATTCCTGTCTCCCTCCAAGAGCCATTTAACACTAGATTTTTCTTGCTAGAACTGTCCCTCTTGATTTAAGGCTAGTTGATATTTAGCTTGAAGCTTTTTAATTTCAACATGGTCAATAATAGTCCAGTTTTGCATAAGCTTGACTTCAGTTTGAAGAAGCCAATGACCTAAGGTTCTGATGTACATTACCAAAAATGTTTCTATTCCACCATTTGAGCCTAGACCTGATGTGTTTGATTTTTAGTTCTAGGCTACACAGAGGATAGGGAGAGAAACCAGCTTGATCCCAGTTATCCTTGATGAAATCCTTGTAGCTATCATGAGAAGCCTACATCTTCATAAATCTGAAAGGATGGGGACCTTGTCTTTTGAGATCTTTACCACAAAGCAACCACTAAGGAGAGGTGATCAAAATTAACCCGAGGCTAATGATTGATAGAGAAGATGGGAAAAGTAGTTGCCCAGTGAGCATTGAACAAGACCCTGTCTAATCTAACCCATCTTCTCCTGCAACCATGCTGGTTATTGCACCGAGTAAATTTGTTGCCAACATAACCACAGTCCATAAGCCCAGCAGCAAGAAGGAAGTCATTAAGATCTTGAGTCTCCCTAAGAGGAGGAGGATCACCACCCAGTCTTTCATCAGAAGTTAGAACATTGTTGAAATCCCCCCCAATCATCCAATATACAGATGAGTTGGTGCCAAAATTGAAGAATTATTCCAATAGGACCCTTCTTTCAGGTACAATACATTTAGCATAGACAAAAAAGGCTAAAAAGGTTTTATTAGTAGCAGGAATATAGATAAGAAGGTTACAGGCCTAGTTAGAGTATGAGATTGGGGTGACATTGAGATTATTATTCCAGAACACCCACATCTTGCCTCCCATGTGATCATTAGAATGAAAAATTAAAAAGGGAGGTAGCATCATCAATAAAGAAACTTCTAGTAGGTTGTATAAAAGGTTCCATGATGACAACAATGTCAGGATGGTGGTTTCTAACAAGTTGAGAAATCTTGGTTTGGGTGGAGTTATTGCCAACTACTCTGGCATTCCAGATGATGGTTGTGTGTACCCTAGGTAAACAACCCGACAGGTGTCATCGATGGTTGTATAAGAAGCTAAACCGGGAGCACCTGTGCATTAGCCAGCCAGGCCTGGGCTATCGGGTAGGGTCCAACCCGGTCTCAAGGAGTCCACATACGCTCTGTGGATCTTGACCCACCGGATGGTCCATGATCGATGGGTAGAGCTCCGGTTACTATATAAGAAGTTGAACCATGGGCTCCCATACGTCGACCAGGCCCATTTCAGTCAAGTATGTCAGGTTCGGCCCAGTAAAGTCCAGCAGCGACAGAGGCTCATCCAAAGGCTTAACATAGAAGCCCAGAGGACCTGGCCAGGATGTATACAATGTAGATTGGGCCTCCAGTCAGAGGATTCAAGCCCAAGTCTTTGCTTCCAGACTTGGTCAAATCCAAGTCCCAACCAACTGGATAAGTCCAGCAAGATTTCAGGCTAACAAAACCCATTGTTCTAGCCCGCTGGAGAAGATAAAGGAAGGACCAGGTTGAACCAGAGCCTATTAGAGGATGCCACATGGCAGTCATCCCGGTCAAAGTGAATTCAAACCAAAGGGATAACCGCTCGGCAGCATGCAAGCTATCTCTACGGAAAACATCTTCACAGTTGAACTACCTGAGTTTATGGAGTCAAAATCGAAGGGATGGTTGAGCCAGCTTCCTCCGGTCTACTACAAATACAGGAGTTCTTAATCTCCTGAACTACGAGTCTTTCACTGAGCAACTCCATTAGAGCTTAGTGGAAGCAGAGACTTGATTCCAAGTTCATCTTATTGGATAGGTAGGCAGGTTGATCCTTATCAGGTTCAGTCTCATTGTATACCCCCATCCCATCTCAGTCTATACAAGGCTTTCATTGTAACTGTTCGATTAATCAATATATATCTCGAGTTTGTGGATCAAATTTTTGCACCCACACTCTTTGGCGCCCACCGTGGGGCTGAATCTCCCATCAGTTCCAGAGCCTTGCAAAGAACACCCGGACAACGTCATGGCCGCAGGGTTAACCGTAGCATGTCCATCGAAGAAGTCACTCCACCAGAAGGACAACGCCGAAGGAGGCACTAGAGCACTCCCCTGGCACGCCACAGTCAGAGAGGAAGGAGCCCTCAAAGGGCCCATAACCATCAGAGACAACCGGAGCTGAATGTGGAACAAATGAATCAACTCAACCGGCAAGAGATGATCGACTTGGCTGTTTCCAACAAAGCCAACCGGGACGAACGAATCAGAAAGCTTACTCTCTTAAGGTTAGCTGTGTTCACCTTTCACAGAAGAAGTCAGGAATCATATAGTCCCGACCAGCTTCAAGCAGCCCCCCTTCGAACAGTATGACGAGACGAGCGGTTGTCCAGTTCAGCATGTTATGAACTACAAGAACACCATGGCCATCTGGGACCATGATGACAAGTTACTTGAAAAAATGTTTGTTGCTTCACTCAAAGGCAAAGCACAAATGTGGTATCACAATATGCCACCCGCATCCATCCACACATTCGTACAACTGGCTGAGTTGTTCGAGGAAAAGTATCGGTTCAATGTGAAGACTAAGAAGGGAGCTGAAATCTTGTTCTCCCTGCAGATGGACCGGAGCGAAACACTCAGGAATTTCGCCCGAAGGTTCCGAACCTTACTATCAGAGGTACGTGACGCATCTGCGTCGTCATTCAAGCTTTCAAGTATACCTTGAACAACAACCATGAAGAATTGTACCGGTCCCTTGCAAGAAAGCCTCCATCCTCTGTTTCGGCTTTGCTCGAGAAAGTAGAAAGGTATGCTCAGGAAGAGGACGACATGAAAGCTGGGAGAAAGTGACTTGTCGGAGGTCAAACCTCCGAGAAGCCGCAGAAGGCAAAGGAGGAAAGCTCCGACAGGGATCACAAAGAAGAAAAGGCCCCTGACAGAAACAAAGACAGGAAGGGGAAAACACCAGTCCGGCAGCCCGACCGCCGGTCAGAGAAGTCTACCGGGGGGTGAACGCAAAGAAAGGGAATTCACACCCCTGAGGTTCCCGATCGAGGAAGTATTCAAAAAGATTAAGAACAGAGGACTGCTCAACAAACCCGCCCCTCTCCCGGCAGACCCGAAGGGCAGGAGAGATAAGTCCAAGAAATGTGATCACCACAATGATTACGGTCACGAGCTGAAGAACTGCAGGTCATTGAAGTACGAAATGCAGCGTCTGGTCGACGTCGTCCTCATCCCTGACATGGTGCAGACCGGAGCAGTTGAACAGGTAAAAATCGGAGATCGAATCGTATATGTCTGCCACGTACATGCACCCGATTCTTCCAAGACAGAGAGGAAGAATTGCGCTCGAGAAAAGCTCCAGTGGATAGGACATGTCCATGAAGTTGGACAGCTCAACTTTAACGAAGGGACGAACACTGAGTCCATTGTCCCCGGAGGTTTGACATTTACCGAGGAAGACGAAAGGGGTGTGCATTATCCACACAATGACGCCTTGGTCATCACAGCATGGATTGGCGTCTACCGGGTCCGGCGAGTCATGGTCGATGCCGGTAGCACCTCCAGTGTCATGTTCTCATGTGCTTACAAAGCTATGGAGCTATCTAAGGGTCTCATCGAATCTGATGAGACTCCTATCTATGGGTTCAACGGGGAGCCAACACAGTCCTCTGCGCGGGTCCACCTGCCAATCACGGTGGGATTCAATACCATCGGGATAGACTTCCTGTTGGTCGACTCCCCCTCCTGCTACAATGTCATCTTAGGAAGGGACTGGATTCATCAAATGAAAGCAATTGTATCCACCTTCCACCAAAGCCTCAAATTCCCGACTCCCAACGGAATTTGCAGGGTCAAGGGAGATCAAGGGATGGCGTTCAAATGCCATCTCGATGCTGTCAAAGGAAAGTCCATCTCCGAAACAAAGGGGAACACTATCTTCCTGACAGACTCTCATCAATAGCAGCCAGCTCCCGGCAAGTCTAACAAGCAGAACCAAACACGAAAACCGAGATATCACCAGCGGTCGATGAGCTGGAAGAAGTTATAGTGGGACTGGAGTCCCACAAGACAATTTACATCTCTTCCGGCCTACCAAGGGCTGAGAAGGATCTCATGATCACACTACTTCGGCAGAATCACCACGTCTTCGCATAGAATGTCGGCTTTGGTCGCCTGTCATAAACTGGACATCGATCCTCAGCACAAGCCGGTCAAGCAGAAACCACGACGAATGGCGCCAGATCGAAAGCTGGAGGTCAACGAAGAAGTCGATCGGCTACTGTCAGTCAACTTCATCAAACCAATCATTTACCCTACCTGGGTATCCAACATCGTGGTTGTCCCGAAGAAGAATGGTAAGATTCGAGTTTGCATCGATTTTACTAAACTTAATAAAGCATGTCCTGTGCACCCATATCCACTCCCCAGGATCACAGACATGGTGGATGCCACTGCTGGTTATCAAAGATTGTCCTTCATGGACGCCTACTCTGGATACAATCAGATTCCACTTCACGAAGAAGATCAAGAACATACCGCATTCATCACCGACCGGGGACTTTACTGCTACCGAGTGATGCTGTTTGGTCTGAAGAACGCCGGAGCGACATACCAGAAGCTGGTCAACACCATCTTCAGCGAGCTCATAGACCGGACCATGGAAGTCTACATAGACGACATGGTGGTTAAAACCAAGGAAAAAGACAATCATTTGCAAGATCTGCAGCAAACATTCGATATCCCGGCGCGGTACAACATGAAGCTGAATCCAGCCAAATGTTCTTTTGGTTTTTCTTCTGGCAAGTTCCTTGGCTTCCTTATGACCAACCGGGGCATAGAAGCCAATCCAGATCAGATCCGGGCCGTCTTGGAGATCCCGCCCTGAAGACAGTGAAAGAATTTCAGAGACTAACTGGGAGGTTAGCCGCTCTCAACAGGTTCATCTCCCGATACTCGACCGATGCAAGCCATTCTTCAACACAATCAAAGCTAATGCGGAATGGAATCCTACTTGTCAGCAAGCCTTTGACGAGATCAAGGCATATCTTACTCAACCTTCGGTCCTTACAACACCACAAACCGGACAACCATTCGGCATCTACCTGGCCGCGTCTGATATAGCAGTTAGTGCGGTCATATTTGTGGAAGAACCGGAGGAGAAGCCAGTATACTTCATCAACAAAGTGTTGCAGAGAGCTGAGACAAGGTATTCAAAAATTGAAAAGATCGCCTTAGCCCTGGTACGTGCAGCCAAGAGGCTAAAGCCATATTTCCAAAGGAGGGCAATCAAAGTCTACACAGAGTTCCCGCTCAGAAAAGCTCTTGGAAAGCAGGAAGAATCTAGTCGACTGATCGAATGATCCAGCTACCTCAGTGCATACCACATCCAACTAGGGCCGCAGAGAGTCATGATCAAGACGGATTCAAAGCTAGTGGCAAACCAATTCGCCGGGTCCTTCCAAGCCAATGACGACCGGATGGCAAAATATCTTGATGTCGTCAACTCCATGACAGGGAAGCTCAAATTCATCACGGTCGAGCAACGACCAAGGATAGATGTCAGGCATGCAGACGCCTTGACATATATTTTCTCTTCTATCAGCACTACAGAGCCCCGACAGCTATCAATCGGATACCAAAAAGAGCCAAGTATCGGGCCCAAAGATCCAGACATGCCATTGCCGGAGGTCTACCGGAATGCAGACACTGGAAGGAAGTCTTCATGGTAACCACCAGAGGACAGAAAATGAAGAGAGATGAAGAAGCTTAACAGCCCGACACCGGGCCTAGCACACAGAACGAGCCAAGTCTTCCATCTCAGGGTCAGACACAGGACTCATCAGAGTCACAACTTGAAGATTGGAATCCTTGCCTCACCAGAGGCCGGATAGAAGCGATGCCGCCTTCGACGGAGCCGGACGAACCAGACCCGTCAGAACCACCGCTCTCGCATGTTCATCTCGATTTGGAGCTCCCACCGGAGGAACCAATTGAAGACATTTCGGACAACCTGAATTCTAAAGTAGACAGAATTGATGCCGAATTATAGTCCAGCAACGCCCAAGACTGGAGGAGGCCATACATCAACTTCCTCATCCACCATTTGCTTCCCGAAGATCCAAAGCTATCAGCCAAAGTTATGAGGGATGCGTGGAAATTCACTGTGATCCTACACCGGGAGTCACACAGGCTATACATGAAGAGCCATGGCTCCGGGGTCTTGTTCAGGTGCCTTACTCAAGAACAAGGCTTAATAATACTAAAGGAAATCCATGTTGGGATCTGCGACAACCATTCTGGGAGCAGAAATCTAGCACAGAAGACAATGATCCAAGGATACTGGTGGCCGCACATGATGTCAGACGCCAAGAAATTCACCCAGGCATGCCTTCCCTATCAGAAGCATGCCCCGGTCGGCCATGCCCTGGCGAATGAGCTGCACCCCATCCTGACCGCGTGGCCTTTCACCAAGTGGGGACTAGATATTGTGGGACCACTCCCAAAAGCTGCACACTCAGTCAGGTTCCTACTTGTCGCTACAGATTATTTCACCAAATGGGTTGAAGCCGTAGCATTGGTACAGGTATGTGCCTCTGACGTCAGAAGATTTATGTGAAAAGATATAATCTGCAAGTTTGGAATTCCCCAAGATCTAGTGTCAGATAATGGAAAGCAGTTCGACTGCGATAACATCTGGCTGTTCTGCAAGTCCTTGGGGATCAAACACAACTTCTCAGCCCCATACTACCCTCAGGGGAATGGGCAAGCAGAAACATCCAACCGAGTCATCTTGGATACACTCAAGAAGCGACTGGATAAAGCAAAAGACAACTGGGTGATGCAACTCCCGGGGGTCTTATGGGCATACCGGACCATCCCAAGAACATCCACCGGTATGACACCTTTTCAACTTACCTTCGGAGCAGAAGCGCTAATGCCAACAGAACAGCTAGCTCCGACAACTCGTACTGATGCAGTCCTTGCCGGGGAGAATGAAGGGATCCTAGCAAGAGAAAAAGCCGTTCTTGACGACAAGAGAGAATAGGTCCTACAACACCTCCTCCGGTACCAGGAAACTATCAAAAGAGGATATGGCAAGCGAGTTGTAGAGAGGAAGTTCAATCCGGGCGACTGGGTCATAAGAAAAGTCATGCCTGAGGATACAACCGCCGGAAAGCTTGGAGAAAACTGGGAAAGACCTTACATCATAGACAGACATGCTGCGAAAGGCTCATACTTCCTCAGAACTCTGTCCGGCGACCTCTTTTCCAGACCATGGAACACTTTCCACCTCATGAGATTCTACAAGTAATGTACTCCTTTTGACTTTTTCAATAAAGATTCTATCCTGCAAGGATTTGAGTACTTTGTATTATTTACTATTGAAAATCCTAGTGCAAAATCAAGTCTCCACTGAGGTCCAGGATGCCCGGACCTAGCTTCCGATCCTGGTAAAGTCCTAAATGCAGAGTTATGCTCTTTTTAGGCCCAAGGCGCCCAGACCTAGCTTCCGGTCTTGGAAACTAAGGATGACAGGGTCAAAACCCCATCCAAACCAGGATGCCCGAACCTAGCTTTCGATCCTGGCTAAGTCCTAAATGCAGAGTTATGCTCCATTTAGGCCCAAGGCGCCCGGATCTAGCTTCCGGTCTTGGAAACTAAGGATGACAGGGTCAAAACCCCATCCAAACCAGGATGCCCGGACCTAGTTTCTGATCCTGACTAAGTCTTAAATGCAGAGTTATGCTCCTTTTAGGCCCAAGGCGCCCGGACCTAGCTTCCGATCCTGGCTAAGTCCTAAATGCAGTGTCATGCTCCTTTTAGGCCCAAGGCGCCCGGACCTAGCTTCCGGTCTTGGAAACTAAGGATGTCAGGGATCAAAACCCCATCCAACACAGGATACCCGGACCTAGCTTCTGATCCTGGTTAAAGTCCTAAATGCAGAGTTATGCTCCTTTTAGGCCCAAGGCGCCAGGACCTAGCTTCTGGTCTTGGAAACGAGTTTTGAGAGCGAGGCTATCCACTCTGAAAAACCGGAGCCAAGCTAGCCTGGCCCTGGGTCAAAGCTTGCAATACATGGCCGAATCCCCTTTGAGCATCAAACCATGGATCGCGAGAAAAAGAATTGTTATCGTCCCAAGGAAAACTCCTTAAAACGATAAGGGGGCGAGGGAGATTGACAGTTGTAATAAATGCTGGAATTAAGGTAAAGATATCTAACAAGATGTTTTTGTACAACAAAATTTTTATTTCTTTTTCAAAAAAAGAGATACACAAGAGGAAGTCCCCTGGCAACCGGGACAGAAGCCTTTTTACAAAAGTCTGACTGAGCTAAGGTTGGAAAGATGGGTCGGAGCCATCACCGCCCTTTTTCGCCTTCTCCTTCTCCAACTGGTCGAGGACCTGCTGATAGGCAGCCTTCGCCAGCCAAAGTTTTTCAGTGGCCCGGTCATACGCCACCTCCTTGAGGGAGAGGCGCCGGTCCAGGTCCAGCTTCTATCGGGTCAGCTTCCCGCAAGTGGCCTCCAGCTCTGCCAGGGAAGTCTTGGTGTCCTCTTCTCTTTGAAGAGCAACGGTCAGGGTAAAGTCCAGGTTGTGGTAATCTGTCGCCATGAACCGCTTGTCCTCCTCCAGAACCCACCGATCGCTGTTTGCCGTCGCCAGGTCCTTTTCGAGCAGACGATTCTCAGCTCGAAGGCGCTCCAGATCCTCCAAGGCAGAAGGTCTGGGTTTGACACTCAGCTCAAAGACCCGGGCCATGGCAGCTTGCATCTGACAGACAAGAAGAGAACAAGTCAGAGGCAGATATACAGGCATCTACAAAGCTGATGTCAAAACTCAAGACAGAAAACCATACAGCAATCAGATTCTGAGCCGCTACCTTCATCGCCCGGTCGCGAGAAAGGCGGCTGTAGTATGCCTGGTCCTCAGGGAGCAAATTTTGGAAGATATAGTCGAAGGCAGTGTGGATGTTCATAATGCCGGAGTCTCCAATCGACATTGGCTCCCCATTCAGGAATGTAGGATGAATGGTGAACGCCGGCAGTGGAAACTCCGGGGTAGCCTCGGGCTGGTACTCACCCGGTTCGAGGCCTAATTGCACAGTTGGGCCAGTGGGTAGGTCAGTGTATGGGACCTGGTCACCCCACCCGTAAGTCGGGGCTTCATCATCAGAAGTGCCCGGCACAGTAAACTCCACCTCAGTTTGGACATCTTCAACGGCCAAAGCATCCTCAACAGGGACGCGGGAGCCACTACCAATCTGGGTAGTCCCCGTCACCGGTCCCCTCAGCACCCGAGGAATGGCATACTCCCTACTCAGGCGTACAGCCTCCCCTTGGTCAGAAGAGGAAGCAGAAGCAGCTCTCTTCGAGCCCCTAGCAGACTCATCTACAACAGCCTTGCCCCTTGGATCAACTAGGGCAGGGGACTTCCACCGGAGCCTTAACACCAACGTCTCCAGTACTAGGGGCATCCACTTCGTCCGGTGGACCCCCTGAGATCACAGCTGGCTCGCCTCCCTCAGCAGCAGAGGCGACCACGGTCTCCTCGGACACACCTCCCACCATCTACGGCTGGGCTAGGTTGTCCACCTCAGCATGTACCTGCACCGGGGTAGGAAAGAATCCCTCAGTAGCTGATTCACCAGACCCACGGGGAAGCAGAAGTCCGTTATCCCTCGACATCAGGCTTGGGTCACCGGAGGAGTCAGAGGAACCATAAAAAATGCGTGGTCTCCTTCGGCGACCCAACGGAGCGTTTGAATTACAAACAGAGCTAGCATCAGATACCTGGACATCCCCGACAACTGGGATGACTTCCGGCAGGGCGTCCGGCATTAGCTCGTCGAGAGATCTTCCTCCGACTGGAAGAGCCTCGTCGGGCCAATCGTCAATTTCCCCCCTCAGATCAACAACCTCACTTTCGATCGGTGGCTCCTTCCCAGCACTGGGGACTGTGTTCTCTATAGTGGCAACACCCTCACCGAAGTTGGACTCGACCTCCATGACTTGCGGAGGAGCCGGCAGGGCTGCAAGCCTGGCCGGGAAGTGAATATGTGTCATAATCTGAGCAGGAACTGTCAGATCCCACAGGTCTGCGGGCAGGCTGAAGAAACGCTCAATGTTGCCTTCAGCCGAAGAGGAGTCCACTCCCACTGGTAGAGACACTTGAAGGTGACGTTTCCCTGTGAACACAAGCATGGAACTGTTCCTGAGCCGGAGCTCAGCAAGCACGCAAGGCATAAGTACAAAAATGAAAGCAAGATCAAATACGTGCTTACCTATGAAGTCCCGCGGCACCTAGATGCTGCGGTCAGACGACCACCCTGACCCCCAGTAGCAGGGCTCGAACCAGTTCCCATAGTGATTGGGAAGTCCAGATAGCCTCCGGGCAGTACGCCAAGAGATGGCGTAGAAGCAACTCTCTTTGGCCTCTCGGGCAACCGGCTTCATGAGCAGGAACATCTCGACCGGGCCAAAGGGAACCTGGAAGTGGAGGGCAATCAGCCCAATCCTGCGCATGATTATCCATAAGGACACGTGCATTTGACTCGGCGGGATTCCCCATCACGATAGCAATCGTAGAATGTAGCGGGAGCTGCATGCCGTACAGAAGTTGGTAGAGACTCACCACGATCAAGTTGCCGGAGGAACCATCAGAAATGGGGGGGGGTGGGAGCCAAACCTAACCCCCTTCCAGCCGAGCTGCTCCTGAACCTCTGCCTCGCTCATCCAGTCGAGTTCAGGATTCCGAGGGAGGTTGGAGGAAGCTTGCCACCTCCTCTTAGGCCTTTCCGTCGAAGGCTCAACAACATCCAGAGGAGCCAGCTCCGCCACACTAGCAGACGAAGGAGGTCCAGTGGCCGGAATGTCGCTCATTCCGTCCTCATCAGCGACAGGACGACGACCCAAGTTCTGAGGCTCCTCGTCGCTGCTAGAGCTCAACACTAGAGTTCTTCTCATCTTTGGAAAGAAATTCGCACAGATATCACCAGAATTCGAAGAATTCCGAACCTAGGGTTCTGGAAGAAAGCAAAATGGAAACGAAGAAGAAGAAAGAGAAAGAGAGTGAAGGGGAATGCCCTTCTCTCTTTCGAGCCTCCCTTTAATAAGGCGGAGCCCATGGTCCATCGGTTAATGGTCTTCCAAGTTTCTTTAATGGATTCTCCATTAATTCAAGATCATTAAACCAACTCGTTTAATGACTCGATCAGCGAAGAGTCACAAGCTTTCACTGGAAGTTGTACATCTTCCCGCCAATAAAAGAAGGTTTAGAAAAGGCGAAGTGGGGCCCACTTAACACAATCACCTAGGACCCACATCAGTTGGGAGCCTGGGACCCATATCAAACAATCACCAAGTTCTACTCAGCATATACATGTAGGGTCCGCAAGGTCCAGGTCAGCGGCACATGGACCCCGATCCATGTCATCACCGTCAAAGGTCGATTGACCAACATGTGTTCCTGCACTCATCATAATGGGAAGATAACCGGACCTACCTACCGGAGCTCAAGACAGTGATAAAAGAAGAAATTATTTTATTACGAAATGCATGATACGGGGTGCACCAAACCCCCTACATAGTGCGACTAGAACTGGATTACATCAGAGGGGGAGACGGAGGATTCAGACTAGACCCCTCCAAGATGAAGCAACAGCGAAATCTGCTCGCTCCTTGGCTTCCGACAGCTCAGTCACCTTCACCTCCAGCTTCTCCCGGTAGTATTCCATAGTTTCCTTCATACCCGCCATTCGGGTATCATACATATCTTCATGAAGAAGTTGTCCCTCACGAAGCTCGTTGATCTTCCTCTTAAGGTCATCTACCTGACGGGACAATTTTCGACCTATCTCAGATCGATTGTCGCTTACTGTACCAGATAGTGGCCTAGAGTTTGCCATTGTCAAGGTTGCAGGAAGAAAGCCGGGTTGTCAAGAAACTCCTTCGTTTAGAAGAAAAGGAGTAACGAGTCACTCAGAACAAGTAACGTTTTACAAGGGACTGATGCCACTCACAAGGGCACTCTTGTCCTCAAAAGACTGACGAGTTGGTGATTCAGCATTTGGAAAAAGACAAAGGCAGAATAAAGAAAAATTTCATTAATACGACTTAATCAGGGGCACTACTCCCCTACATAGTGCAGGAAGCCGGGGAGGCACATGTCAAGGATTCTTTTCTTCCTTGACCGGATGGTACCCCATCTTCTCCAACAGAACATATGCGGTAGCCAGTTCACTCTGAAAAACTCGGATCCGTTGAGTGGCAGCTTCAAGCCTCTTATCAGTGAGCTGTCCGTTCAAGGCAAACAGGCTCAAGCGCACCTGACGAATGTCCTCCAAACATGCGTTTGTCATCAACTCCATACGGCGATCCCGGTCTTCGATCTCCAGAGTCATTTTTTTCCGCATATCCACAGTATACTTCTTGATGGTACTCCGGCCGTCAACCATTCTTTAGTAGAAGCAGCAACGACAACAACAAAAACCGGAGAAAGGGAAGTGGATATCTTTTTACACCTCAGGCTTGCTATTTATAGGAGGAAGATGCAAACCCTAGTCCTTGGTCCAAGAGATGCGGAATCGTCATCAAAAGTCGTATCAAGGAAGGAATCCTCCGAATCTCAACAGCCGGGAACAGATTTTCTACTACTTGATAAAGAGGGGGCGAAGTGTGTACCCTAGGTAAAAAACCCGACAGGTGTCATCGGTGGCTGTATAAGAAGCTACACCGGGAGCACCTGAGCATTAGCCAGCCAGGCCTGGGCTATCGGATAAGGTCCAACCCGGTCTCAAGGAGTCCACATACGCTCTGTGGATCTTGACCCACCGGATGGTCCATGATCGATGGGTGGAGCCCCGGTTACTGTATATGAAGTTGAACCATGGGCTCCCATACGTCGACCAGGCCCACTTCAATCAAGTATGCCAGGTCTGGCCCAGTAAAGTCCAACAGCGACAGAGGCTCATCCAAAGGCTTAACATAGAAGCCCAGAGGACCTGGCCAGGGTGTATGCAATGTAGATTGGGCCTCTAGTCAGAGGATTCAAGCCCAAGTCTTTGCTTCCGGACTTGGTCAAATCCAAGTCCCAACCAACTGGATAAGTCCAGCAAGATTCCAGGCTAACAGATCCCATTGGTCTAGCTCACTGGAGAAGATAAAGGAAGACCCAGGTTGAACCAGAGCCTATCAGAGGATGCCACGTGGCAGTCATCCTGGGCAAAGGGAATTCAAGCCAAAGGGATAACCGTTCGGCAGCATGTAAGCTATCTCTACGGAAAACATCTTCACAGTTGAACTATTTGAGTTCATGGAGTCAAAACCGGAGGGGTGGTTGAGCCAGCCTCCTCCAGTCTACTACAAATATAGGAGTTTTTAACCTTCTGAACTGCGAGTCTTTCACTGAGCAACTCCATTAGAGCTTAGTGGAAGCAGATACTTGATTCCAAGTTCATCTTCTTGGATACGTAGGCAGCCTGATTCTTATCAGGTCCAGTCTCATTGTATAACCCCATCCCATCTCAGTCTATACAAGGCTTTTATTGTAACTCTTCGATTAATTAATATATATCTCGAGTTTGTGGATCCAATTTTTGCACCCACAATGGTTGTAGCCATTATTTAAAGGGGGGGTAGGGAGAAAAGTCTTCTTGGGCAGATGCCTGGGCTCTTGTCCAGGGACTGCAAGGGACTGCAAGGGGGAGGAAGATTCTTTACAAGTTTACAATATTTACTTCATCCTTTAAAATATTTTTGAAATACCAGAATATCTATCACCATTTAAAATAATCACTATTTACAATAGCCAATTAATGCCAATTAATGTCCATGCTGTACAATTTGCTCTTTGGATGAAGTATTGACAATCATGGGTTCTATAAACTTCCCGCTCTTCTTGCAAATGACAGCCCAAGAATAAAATCTTTAAACTAAATTCACCAAAATCCAGTTATCAAGGATGCCATTATTTAAAATAGAATAATAAAATCAACAACCTTGAAATAACTTGTCCTAATTGTGTCAAAACTTCAAACAAGAGATGATGTTGGCCACAAGTCTTAGTTGCCAGAACAGTATTCACCAATCAATGGTGAGCCTAGAACATATAGTCCTACAAAGCAGGGAATTCAATTCCAAAACAGCCAAGATAAACACATGAATGTTAGGTATAGAGTGATAAAAACCAACACTAGCGATCTCAAACCATATTGTTCCCGCTAGCTATCTCAAACCAGTCAAAACAATCCAAACAAATACCAACCAAATTGTTCCCCTAGTGATCTCAAATTTGTCGAAACACTAAAACAAATTTACTCATTTCATTGCTGCTCATCTCAACAACCAAAATTGAGCAGATTTTCACAACTATATGCAGAATCACAGCAAAAACACATTGAAATGTACAAATTAATAGAAAGCCATGCCATCGTATTCTGCATTCTTAAGTTTGAAAATTGATTCATTTAAAAAATTGCAAAAGTTTGGCATATGTTCTTTTCAATTAAGTACTTTAACAGTAGTAATGCTTCAAGCTCCAGATAATACTTCAGATAGAACTTGAACAAAGCTAGCAGAGTAAAAGAAATTCAGCCATCAATAAGAATTTCAAGTTCAATAATCAATAAGAATTACTACTGCTC
Organism: Aquilegia eximia; assembly: GCA_023053565.1. NCBI lineage: Eukaryota > Viridiplantae > Streptophyta > Magnoliopsida > Ranunculales > Ranunculaceae > Aquilegia > Aquilegia eximia. Next base: position 22,269,077 of record JALIGU010000004.1, read on the forward strand.
TTCTTATGTAAACAAACCATGCCAGTGTAACAGTTGCAACATTAGTGAACACCAACTGCATGCTAAGAATAATCAAACTAACGAAGGCAAAAATATTACTTCACAATACCTCAGAGATATCTCAGTTTTTATGCTCACCATATCACTTCTCCAACACTGAGTGAGAATGTTAAATGACAAGGACTTTTGCTCTTCACTAAGCTGAATGCCCTTATAAGATTGCCATATATACGTCGACTACTATCAACTGGAAAGTCTTCATTCTCAATAAGTTCTTCAAAATTTACAGAAAGGAGACCAATCAAAGCATGAACGACAAATTGTGTCAGGCAAGCCCCAGTTTCTTGTAGTCTTATGATTCGAGTCTTCAACACCCAACTGTTCACATCCACTCCTTATCATTTCCAAACCTGACGATAGAAGAAACATATTAAAGCTTGGAAGTATATTGGGTAAGGGCCTCGCAAAATCAGACATCTAAATAAACAGTAGTTAAAGAACTTTGACATCTCCTAAATAGACAATTCTCTGTCTGCAATACCGAGATAAGTTTTTTTCCCCATGTTAAGGAAGAATCTGAGAGTCTACATATGTACTTATCCAAATATATGAACTTTGGATTTTTTATTATAAATTTGGGACACCAGAACTTCTTTGCTTCTAGTCTTGTGTTATTAATTATTTGGAAAATATCTCATTACGCATCAACTGGAATGGTATTGCTAGAATATAATGGCACTCTCTTTTTCAAAGGAAAAAATGTTGAAAACACTGGTATGTGAATTTTTGACTTGGATGTTAAACACATTTTCCTTCTCAGTTTGATACTTTGATTACTACCAAGTTGACAATTTTGTACATTTTAATTCACAGGATATATATTTAATTAATTATGCATACTAAGAATCAAGGGTAAAAGATTCTGGAAGGACGAGCTCTGGTGCAGTCAGGTGCACTATTTCTTTTTTTTTTTTTTTTTTCTATTTATCTATACTCTTTAAATGGTAGGAAAAGAATTATGGTTAGTAATATACAACCCAATTCTAGCCGAACCTTCAAATCTAGCATATTGATAATTAAATATGACCCTACTGGCCTACTGTAACTAGTGAAAAATCAAAATTGAAATAACATATCAAGTGAACAGGAGAGTGAGGTACACACCATATAGTACGCAAGTTGCTCCACCACTGAAAAAATATCGTCGAGATGCTGCGAAATACTGCCATCAACCTTATCAGATTGAGAAGTATCAAGCCTCCAGTTTTTGTTTATAAAGAAGGAAGCATGAAAGTCTGGTTCAATGTCATCATAGACTTGAAGCTTTTCGCGAAGTATAATTAGCACATCGTCCACAGAAGTATCAGCTTTAGAAAATAGGCATTGAGCACCTGAAGAAAATGTGGGCCGATTCTCACTTCTATATTGAATATACGAACCACGAGTTGCATCAACTGCTACAATGTAACAATAGGATAACAACAGCTATAACTAAACTGTGACTGTTCAGAGTAATATAATTATCTCCACATAGAGATGCAAATACATGGAGATAGTAAGCACAAAACCAATATGACCGATTGTTGCACAAATAGATGCCACTATCAAACCACCAGCAAATTTATCAGTTGTAGGCTTGTAGCTGCTTCAGAGGAGAGCAATATATGAGTGTCATCCTGAAGTGTCATACTCTCTTATGTATAATAAGGAACTCTCAATGAGGGTAAGCAAGGTATCCAAACGAACAGTTCTAGAAGTATATTTCTCGTCCCTGCATCAGACATCACTGCGAGAAAAATATATAATTTTTGAGTTATTTATATGAAGAAGAAACCACAAATTAAGCTGGTACATAAACAAGGCTTAAATACTCAAAAGCATAAAAGGAAGGATGCAGAGTGAGAAGCTGTTTTCATGTATGTCAAAAAAAAAAAAAAATCTGACGAGTAGATATCATGGGCAGAAAATTTTCAGAAATTCACTGATGTAACTACCAAGAAGTTGTGCAGCAACAAAGAAAATAATGCACAAGCTTTCTCCCTAAAAAGCAGAAAATCAAATTAACATTTTTAGTTAACCATACTATTGAATGGGAACAAAATCAAAATCTATAAGAAACTGAATAAAAAACTACCCACATTGATCATTGGCCCCACCTTACATTAAAATTTCGGCATTTTGAATACAAACCCAAGGGGACAGATTAAATCCTACTGGCTACAACAAAGTGATGTCCTAAATGCACCAGCCTCTCACTAATCTCAGTCTCTTCCGGATCCTCATTGTCCTCAGTACTAACCCAGTGATACCTCTCACTGCCACTGTACTCAGAATCTTCTGAAAAAATTGTGAGAAACTCAAATCAAAATTGAGAGAAACAAAATTCTATTAAATGAATATACAAAATTCTTCCATAAAAAAAAATAGTTCTGTTAACAAGTACAACAAAGAGTTACTTACTCGGGTAGCAGATCTTCTTCCTTTACAATAGCAGCCAAAATATTTTGCACCATCCAAACGTTTTGTTTGACTATTATATAAACAGGTTTCTCGAGCAGATATCATCCTAGAAATGTTGTTTTTATCCTTGCTATTTGGAAAAGCAACAAAATATTTGAGAGTTTTTCTGTGTTTGTATCATTTGCTCCTTGTGCAAGGAGCTTCCATCACCTCGCTTCTCGACTATTGTGGAGTCATTTCCACATCTATGCTAGCCACTGACACCTCATAGAATATACTATTTCCTGTATTCACCATAATATGAAAACCAGCATTTTCATGTGGAGGTTCCTCGATTGCACTATCAGGACCTTCCGACTGAGGCAGTGTGAAACAATAATAATTTGCAGAGCTTTTGAGATTAACTTATTGGAATCCGTTTCGACATTGAGGGCATTGAAGCAGCAGGGAAGGAGCGTGTTGTGGATCCCTTTCGCCAGGCCACAATATATGCCTTCTTTTGTTATAATAAAAGCATCTATTTGTGAGGCTTCCATATTAGGCATCTCAATTTCGGGCAGAGTAGGTGACAGAGGCATCTCCATTGCCATTCTAAACTTCTCCTCATCATTTGGATCATCCAACTCCAGCAGCCTCATAATGTCTTCATTGGACATTTTTTCCCTGTCATCTGGATCTCTTGATGCCCTATCTTGCTGTGAAGAAGCTATCACTGACTTCAATTTCAATATCTCCTTCTTCAAACCATCTCTAAAAGAAGATTCTCTTTCGTTTGCGTTATTTTCTAACTCTGCCCATGCTCGCTCTGCTTCATTAGTTGCAAATCAAAAGCACCATTAAAATTTGACTCAGTAACCTAAATCCAATCTACAATAACAATTCCAGATTTCTTCCTGCATTTCACATCTTCTAAAATCAAAGGTCCCATAACCAACAACTATTAAACTAGATCAAATTTTGTGATGATATTTTGCGAAATCTGAAATCGATTATTTTTCCTAAAATGATATTCAAATTTATAGTTTCAAGTGTTAAGGTTCAGAATTATTACAAAATATTCAACTGCTTCTGAACGAAAACGTAGTGACAAAAACTGAATTTCAGTATCTAATTGAGATTGGTTATCTCAGTTTGAAGCTCAATAATCTTCAGCTCAACACTTTGCAATGCACTCCGTAGAAAATACCTACTCTCTTTTAACTTCAAAACTCTTTCCTTCAACTTCAAACACAAGAGAACAAATCAATTAGAGAGATTACAAAAGCAAGCAAATTGATAAAACCAAAATCAAAACGTTTATCGAAATCCATGCATACCTGCTATCCAATTGGCCAAATACAAACGGTACTGGTTTCGATGTTCAACTCTGGCACATACTGCCTTATGCAGTCATATAGACAGTGGGTAACCAGAAGCCAGCATCTCGTTAAAGGCAAACAGATCAACCTCGCTAAGGTCTGCAACCAAGCTAAAGGTACTGTTTGGTATCGGATGTGTGGGTGGGTGGGTGGTGTGGTTAAATTGGGGAATGACGAACATCATTTCGTGGATTTAATCACAGACTGGAGCAACACACTGAATAGTTGATGATCGATGAGGTGCAACTGGGTGTCTGAAGACAGAAGTGCTGGAGAACAGGGAGTCGTGGTCTTTTCTTTGTAATAATGTTTGTTGTTAGCTTAAGGATGACATCCCTTTCACCCTTTGAGATCACCTGACGCTAAACTTTCGGGCGCAGGCTGGTCAGGATGGTAAAAACCTTTTTGCGATATTAATACAACTCTAATTTATCCAAAAAACGATGATAGAACTACAATCAACTTACAAAAATTCTCTTACTAGATCAATATACCCATTTGCAGAAGCCATGTGAATTGAAGTAAAAGCGTCTTCATTAAATCCATTTGTGACAATTTCAGGCCTTTTTATATAATTCCCTTAATGTTTGTTTGTTATGTTAAGGCAACTATGTGTAAGGGTGTATCTGAAGATGAGGCGCAGGAAACTTTTCAATGGACGAGTGGATCTTCAAGGAATAGGTGTTATAAGGGTTCAATGTCACCCGTGAAACCTGTATCAAATATCCATGATCAAAATTGAAGGATGTGTATTGCATAAGCTTGGGAGTTCAAGTATCAAATTCATATTAAGATTTGTTGTTAACCTAAACCTGTGATTTAAAATAAGAAGGTTACTTTGACAGATTATGTTATATACACTTTCCTTTTCTCACCCGAACCTATCTATATTCCTTCTTTGACAAACTCACAGAAATGTTATAATCGAAATTTAACAGAAATTGTACACTATAGGAGAAGATACTACCGCCACTCCTCTTGTCCCATAAAAAACAAAATCATTTGGCAATTTTCATCTCTTAGGCATTCTGTCTGGGTTGAAATCATATAATTCAATGAGAGGATGGAAAAAGAGATGAGGTCCTATACACCGGAGTGGTGGGTAGCAAAGCAGATGTTCAGTTTTCTGGTTTAATTTGACAATGGCTTACCGCAAAAGGTAGTAACGAAGTTGTAATTTAAGAACCTACAATCCCCAAGATAGATACTACTGTATTCCCATCTCTATCCTTGAACATATAATAACTCCCAATCACTGACTTGCTCTGCTATGAGCCTATGACCCTGTAAGCACTTGGGATTTTAACTTGAAGCAGAAAAAATGTCTAATGATTTCCGTTTAATTTCCAAATCGATTAGTATATCTAATCCAAATCGATTAGTGTATTTAATTTCCGTTTAATGATTCATTTAGGTTTAGTCCTACGTGGGAACTAATTTCGACATATCTGATTGATTTGTCTGACTGAATTGAAATACATAAGATTTGCTATCAATTTATTTTAGTGACTAACCACTATGCCTGTATATTCTAATCATCTTCTATGTACTCGTACATCCAAACTCATAATCATAATCATACCTAAATGATCAGAAGAAGCCATACATACATGATGATAGTATGATACATGCCTTACAGACTAAACAAAACCCTTAAAAAAAAAATTTCCATTACACATATAAAATAGAAACAAAGTGTTACTAAAATGTATAAATAAAATGAAATATAAGAGAGAAGAACATACCCACCAAGAAAGAAGAAGATTGCCAAGAGGAGGAACAACAGAGAAAGGGTTTTTAACATTATCACCATTAACAGGAAAGAAAAAGATAGACAACAAGACAAGGCCCATTTTGTTTTAACAAAATTATCCCTGAATATGAGGGTATTTTCGTCAGAAATTACACAAAGAATTCTACCCAAAGTATACCTTTTTTTGGTGTGTGTGAGAGAGAGAGAGAGAGAGAGAGAGAGAGAGAGAGAGTAGTGTTGACTGTTGAGGAGTTGAGAGTCACCATGACTGCAAATGCTCACCTTCTTATCCTACACCCAAGGTCGTTAAACATCTTCAAACCCTCAACAACAACAATAAACACTTTTCTTCTTCTTCATTCTTCTTCTCTTGTTTCTAAAACCCTTAAAACTTGTTCATTATCATCTCTTTCTTCAAACCTTACACACAATTACTTTTCCAATATTACCCAAATTCCCATTTCTCCATACCACCTTAGAAGAGGAAGAAGAAATCATTTTTCTTCAGTTTCATCAATTCTGAATGAAAATGGGGATGGAGGAAGGCCTGGAACTATTTCCAACCCATCTCTTCCTCCCCCCATTGTCGAAAAGATTGATGTCAATCCTCCTAAAGGAACCAGAGATTTTCCTCCCGAAGAAATGCGATTTCGTACTTGGCTTTTTAATAATTTTAGAGAGGTAATTGTGTGAAATCATTTTTAGTAGAATTAGCTTACTTTGATATCTTCAATTGTGATTTATAGATAATTTTTTTTTTTTATATTTATAGGTTTCTCGATTGTTTGGATTCGAAGAGGTTGACTATCCTGTACTTGAATCTGAGGCACTATATATTAGAAAAGCTGGGGAAGAGATTAAAGACCAGGTACTGTATGTATATATCTATTTCACAAAGGTAGGTGCAACCTTCATTTTGCACTGCAATTGCTTATAAATCACAATTGATAGTTATTGACACATAAAGGAAAAGAAACCCATACTGAATTTGTTACAAATACTGTATATGTTTTTTTATTTTCTTTTTCTCAACTTCTCTTAGCAATGTTTAATTTTGGCCATTCACTTGCTTTATAAACTTACCCTTTCCATTGGATGTATTGTCCACTTGGATCTGTAAGCCTACATATATTTGAAGTATGAATCTAAACAAATATATTAAGCACCTATAAACTCAAGTTTTCCAACATAATGATAAATGGGTTAGGATGTTCTGTCCTCACAATGCACCTCCACATCCAAGATGTCAGTAATTGCTGAATTTGTTTTAAGCTTTCTGTCTTATCTCCTTACGACCTTACCAATATTACTGACCTTTTAGTAACCATAACATGTGTGGCATTTCTGAAGACAGCTTTTCCGTTTGGAGAGTTTATTCTCTAATGTGTGTACCTTACATTAATTAAGTTCTTGCTCTGAAAGGAAACTGTAGCCACTGATCATACATGAATACGTCATCCGACAGGTGTTAGACTGTTTATGTAGTATGTAAAAGTGAGTAATAGTACTTGGCTGCATTATGTAGGGCTGTCGACAGACATAAAACAACAAAGCTAATTACATATAGTTAATGGAAAGTAAGTTGCTTATAGCAACGACTGAGGATGTGGGCTGTGGGTATATTTGGGCCCAGGGTAATAGAATTCGCTAATTCTTGCTGTATTTTTCTTCTTGATATCCTAACCTTTGCCTTATATATATCAATGAATACCTTTTTCTGATAAAAAAAAGAAGCAATGACTGAGGATGTGTTGTTGTGTTAATTATTTCTTTTGGGGCTAAAAGACGAAATTCATAGATTGACTAAATTTATTTTTACAAATTTCCATAAAGTCTTCATGAATGCAAGGACCATTTGCTCCCTTCCATTTTTTCATCTAGTTTTTGTTTCTCTTCCGTGGTTACCATTCACATACAAAGGCCTGGATGTTTGCGTAAATGCTTATGCCGGGACCCCTTGTCTAAATGTTGCCTCCTAAGGGAGGTCATGACCTGCCTTGGGTTCATAAATTTAGCTTGGCATGCATTATGTCTAAACATTATTGAATGATTTGTGCTTATTTATAATGACATGACCAGGATTTTGAAGTGTGTTTACAAATTGAAGATTGCCTCATTTTTGCATTAGATGAATGTGGTCATTTTAGGCCTTACTTTTTATTTTTGTGGCGCAGTATGTATTGCATCTTATATTGTTTGCATGTTTAAATATTGAACCAGTTGTATGGTTTTGAGGATCGAGGAAATCGCCGTGTTGCCTTAAGGCCTGAACTCACTCCCTCTTTGGCTAGAGTGGTGATACAGAAGGGGTATTATTCTTTAATTGTGCTCTCTTTATTTATATGTAATTATCTTTTCTTTGAAACTTATGCTTTGGAACATACATTCTTCTTCACATGTCCATTGCTATTTAACTATTTTTTCCCCACACATTGTTAAATAGTTGCTGGTACTACATCTGCGGTTGTTCATATGCTTGTTTTCTGGTTTTCATCCCAGTACAAATCGGACAGCCAGAATTCAATCTCCTTTGTTTATTTTCTATACAGAAAATCTGTGGCCCTCCCAATAAAATGGTTTGCTATAGGGCAGTGTTGGCGTTATGAGAGAATGACGAGGGGACGACGCCGGGAGCATTATCAATGGAATATGGACATAATTGGTGTACCAGAAATTACAGTACGCACTGTCTTATTCTGCCCAATCTTCCTTGTGACTGTTTTTCAATTTTTATGCTGTTTTCGGCATTTTGTGTACTTACTAACAGTGATGTCAATGCTTCATTATGGTTTGATAGTATCTCCCTACTTGCATCCATGTGTATGTTATATGTATACGTTTGTATCAGTATATGCTATTCAGATACATAGGACTAATTCCATATCAATTGATAACAAAGTTATTGACATATTTATTGTTACCCTCAAATATTTTCTATGTTACCTCTCTTATATGATCTGTGCATGTGTGTCAAACTGTCAATTCACTTTTTATAGCTTCATATCCTGATTGATTTTATTTCTATTTTAATATATTTCTGTTTATAACTGTCTGTCCCTATTAGGCTGAAGCAGAACTTATTTCTTCCATCGTCACATTTTTCAAGAGACTTGGGATTACATCATCAGATGTGGGATTCAAAGTTTCCAGCCGAAAGGTGTAAGCAGGTCATTCTTATGATGTCACACATATTACTTAATAACTCGTATAGACTGCCAGTTGTCTTGATAAATTTGCCCACCTATTACTAAGTAACTATTATATTGGTGCTTTATATTGCTAACAAATCAAGCTCCTTCTGGTCATTGGTGCCACATGAATTCTTTAGCGAAGTAGATTGAGATATTTACCTTGTCAAAGCATCTCTCTTTCAGTATAATGTAAGGTCCAGATTGTTAGATCTATTTCTAATAAGGGCTAGGGTGTTACACAATCTGTTGCAAGTCTCTCTGAGGCTTTGAAAGATAAGTATACCTGTGGACTTGCATTCTCATTGTCTAGTTCCTTAGCTAAAAGGAGTTTGAGGGAAGGCCAATAGAGCTGAATTTAATTAGCTAAAGTCTTTGTCAGACATAAATTTTGATAGGGTCAATGGAGGAAAGGGGATTGTTTAATTTGCCTGTGTGGTTGGAGGAAGGCCTTGATACATGTTACTCTAAGCATGTAAAACCTCTGTATTGCTTGTAAACAACTTAAAATTACCATGTACCAAACTTTTCAAAGTTGGTATGTCATGGATTGGACAATACAAATATATTATCAATTTTATTTTGGATTCTCATAAGTTGGGGAGCTTTATATTTGTGTTGAAACTAAGTTTTGCTTTATTTCTCAAATGCATGTGGCTTTTAGTAAAAACAAAAGTACCAAAACGTAGGTGAATTAGCATATAACTAGGCTGGCACCCTTTGGGCACATTTCATATGCTTGTCAGTCCAATAGGTGGGGTTTTGGGGTAGAACTCACCTTAAGAAAGAGTATGTAGACTCCGACCAATCATTCCATAAAGCTCCCGTTAACAATATTTTCTTTGAGTGGTTCTCTTCATATACCTATCTATAAGTTTGTGTAATTGGTAATGTAGGCAAGATAATATAATATCAGAGGAGTACTTTTTCCTAAGCTTGATTTTATGTCTTTCTTAACAGCTATTACAAGAAGTATTGCAGCGTTACTCGGTACCCGAAGATTTGTTTAGTAAGGTTTGCGTCATCATAGACAAGGTTGGTTTGTTCACTGATATAGTTTGACCTATGATTGGTTCATGAACTTTGTTCTGCATAACACCGAAAAGTAATGTTTAATGGCACATATTCGTTGAATAGTTAAAGTCATTGTTCTATATTTTAGGATGCACTTATTATTTTAATTTTTCACATATTCTTGTATTATTTGCCCAATTCCTTTGAGCTCATGGCACAGCTCAAATGGTAGTACTCTTTTCATCTTGACAAGCTTGTCCACTAAAGGGAATGCATGATAGCATGGCTATATCACATAAAAGATTCCATTAGATGTATATGATATCTCCATACTCCTAGGAAGTTCCATATAAAATTATAAATGATTGTTTCTTTGATGCCTCACAGCCACACTATAATCTACTCGGAAGATATTTGCAGATGCCTCTTAAAAAAAATTTATTTTCATTTCTAAACTTATAATTTATTATGTTTTATTTTTATGCAAAGTTGAGCAGTTTCATTATGAAAGGAAAGTATGTGTGGACCGTGTGGTGTTACAGATTCATCGTTATTACAAGATTCCACCTTACATAGGCATTCATTCTCTCTACAAAATCAGCTCATTCAAAACTCTAATAATTACTGTCAGGTAGTTCCAGTCCTTATAAAAAACTGTACTTAGTAGCATATCAAATTACCAATAGCCGATTCCACTCTCCAGTGAAGCCTCCTCATTTGATGTTGTATCTGCAGAAAAATTGATTTCTCTTAGAGTAATTGAAAGCCATCGCGACTGAAATTCCTACAAAGCTTACGTAGTAGAAAGAAAGAAAGAACGGAAAAAAAAATATAAGTTGTCTTGGTACAGTGACCATATATAATTACTTATCTATCTGTCCACTTCTGAATTTAGCAATTCATATATCTCATTAGTACTGCTCCATTAGTATATTAGTACAACTTGATTAACATGTTGACTATCGAAAGCATTTTTTTTTTTTCCAGAAATTATGCTTCAATAACCAAAATAAGTTAAATCTCTGCAATTTTCCTCCAAATTTTCAAAGAGAATATATTGAGCTAACTTTCGAAATTTGCACTTGATAGTTATTGACATATATTTAGACAAAACTGGACCGAAAATGAAAAAAAAAAAAAAAAAAAGAATTGGTAAAATGTTCATGTTCTAGTGGCTATCTTGTCAGCCTTGGGTGGTTGGGGCTCACAGTCTTGACTCTTGAGATTAATTCCTGTTGGAAGTTATTGTAATAGTAGTGACTTGTCTAACACACTACTAGTAGTAGTGACTTGTCTAACACACTTCTTTCATTATATATACAAGTTATGTCTCACATTGAGATATATAGTTTTCCACCCTAATATTCTACTTCTAGTATAATTCATCTTTTATACTTCTAGTATTCCCACATTCATCTTGGGGAGTGGGGGCTTGGAGTTAAACTTAGGAATTTAACATAAAATGCAATAAACGGGTTGTTGATATTTCAATGAAATAACTTTTCTGCGTTATGAATTTCACCAATTTTAATGTCTTCTACTGTGAGTAGTACAAGTGCTAAAACTTCAGCATTATATTTCATATACTATCTTCTTTAAGGCTTTCTTTTTGTATGGCCTTAGTTCAGGAATGTTTATAGTTTCATACTTTCATTTAGTTCGTAAAGATCCTTTTGTCTTGACCCTACTACAGATGGAAAAGATTCCCATGGATGAGATCAAACGAGAACTGAAATTAGTTGGTGTATCAGAAGATGCTATTGAGCAGCTGCTACAAGTTTTAACTATTAAGTCTCTGTCAGAGCTAGAAGGTTTGTACTCATTTGTGCAGCTTTGTGTTTTTTTAACCATGCTTTCTTGTTTTGGGAGGCGATACATGAAGCAAACCGATGCTGTAACTAACTTGTCATGTTTCCCATATTGCAGTCGTGAATGATGCAATATATAGTTCCATACATTTTAGTCTGTTGTGCACTTGTGCATGAGTTATTTATATTAGCTTGAGTTGGAAGTAATGTCCAAACTGAAAATTTGAACTCTTCATGAGCTCTTGTTAGCTATTGTTTTTGAGATTTTATACAGTGTCATTAATATGTTCTGAGATAAGATTAGTATATAAATATAGATATCAGAATAAGTTAGGTTTTATTGGGAATGGGTTGTGGCCCTTTATTAGCAGGTCGAAGTCTTCTAGAATTCAGTGCAAAATAATAAAATTGAAAAGTTCAGTAATATTCCTATTCAAGTGAGATCACAAGTTCAGTAATATTGGTATATATAACACATTAAATCCTTTAAATTGTTTAGAACAGATTTATTTGAGAGTTTTGAGTTAGTTCATCCAAGAAGATATATCGTGAAGTTTTCTCAGTACTTTAATGAACTGCTAAAAAGAATCCGGCCATCAATCCACATTTCATCATATCGAATTCATAAAAATGTAAGTTCCTGCTTCATAGGTATATAGATAACAAGTAACAACTAAGAAGGACTCTCTACTTATTAAGAATTCACGTGGGCAGTAACAGTGATTTGTTTCAGATCACGGTGATACATGCTATAGGGGTTTTGGTAACTTGTTTATGCGTTGCAGAGATATATAACTAATACTTGATGCTCTTATTGGATACTGGGGAATTTGTCCATATATCTGTTAATACTTGAGTTATGATTATGTACTTGCCTTGAATATGCAGAGATACTTGGCCCATCAGGGGATGCTGTTTCTGATTTAAAAAGCCTCTTTTTACTTGCTGATAAATTTGGTTATTCAGATTGGATTCAATTTGATGCATCCATTGTCCGAGGTCTTGCCTATTATACAGGGATTGTATTTGAGGTTTGAGTCATATCTTGCTTCCTCTTTTGTCTTATAATTTATTACCAGTTGTGACTCGCAAAACCTTAAACAGGAAACTTGAGCTAAGGCCACCGATCTGTTCATTTTCTAGCAGTTTTTACCAATATAAGTTATTACCATAAGTGGGAGCATTGATCACTGTTACAGGAATCTAAGTCAGTGTATGTTTGTGATTCATTGGGTAACTGCGTTGAGCCTATGGACCCACCTTTTTGTTTAAAGTTGCATGGTGTATAAATTTTGTCAACTAAAAGGAAGTTGAACATGGCTTTGCATAGTTCACAACCTAATCATACTTTGTCATTTTAGAGGGAACCTACAGATAATGTTTACGTAATCCTCATTTAGTCATGGACCTTTGTAAGATGTATAATCGTGAGAATATGGAACCTTGGGCATGCATCGCGTAAACTAGGGTCAACTCTCACACTTGTATGAAATCCATGAAATTGCACTTTTTGAAATCATTCTAATGTGCTATAAAACGCTTATCACTTTCCTAATAAATTCATATAGCCAATACAATTCTGAACATATATCCCAGAAAAACACTGGTATGTTGAGAAATGGACATTGGGTCAATGCCTCTAAGCCAGATTCTCACTACAAGATTATAGGGAAAGACCTACCACTATGCAAAAGATCATTTCACAATGTTCCATGAAATCATTGCAAAGTGGACAATATTCCACAAAATGAAAATCTTCTTTACATCGATGGGCTGTATATGTATGTGAACAATATTTGGATATGTGATGAAAATTGTGGTCGATATTGATAGCTGACATATGCTTAGTCTACTTTGTTGGTCTTGTTACAGTTCAATGATATCTGATCAACTTCTGGAATGTGTAATCATTAGTTTCATTTTGTTAGGGATTCGATAGAGAAAGGAAGTTACGGGCGATTTGTGGTGGTGGACGCTATGACAGACTACTCTCTACGTTTGGAGGCGATGACCTTCCAGCTTGCGGTTTTGGCTTCGGAGATGCTGTCATAGTGGAGGTAAGAACAATAAATAGTTCTCTTATCAATTTCTGAGATAGAAGTGATAATTACCGAGTTGCAATGTTGTACCCAAAAAGTAGACCTTATGTATAAATTGGAAAGAAGTGGCTCTTGCATATTTAAGTATGTTCATTTCTATGATCTAGAATTCCATGATGCTTATAAGTTAGAAAGCATGTTTAAGATTCCATGATGCTTATAAGGTATAATTCATGTGTTGTCAGCCGTTCTGATATCTGGCCTATTCTATGTGCAGTATTGGATTGTCCTATATATCTTATGTGAAACTCTTGTGCGTATTCTTGAAACAGATATTTGTTTGGTCGAACAATTTCATGATGATGGATTTATTAGATTAGAATTTAACCCCTAATGATCTCATTTGCTCCTATCACCATCGGGGACAGTAGAATCTGATTAACAGACCAGCAGCTAGTTTTTCTGTTTGAATTCTAATACTGTGTAGAACTTTCAAGTTATGTAAGATACACTGAACCTGACATCTGTTATCTAAAAAATATAATGCATGGCTATGGCCATTGCAGCTGCTCAAGGAGAAGGGCCTTCTACCCGAACTAAGTCCCCAAGTGGAGAATATTGTTTGCTCACTGGACCCAGAACTCCAAGGAGCAGCTTCCCAGGTTGCAACCATACTCAGAGAAAAGGGCCAAAGTGTTGACCTTGTCTTGGAGAGCAAGTCCCTTAAATGGTACAGTAAAATATATTTGATTTGTTATTTTCAAATTTAGATATTCATATCTTCAGGGTTGTTACATATTGATTACTTTGTTATTTTAACTTCCTATTCTTTTTCCCAACTTTTCAGGGTTTTCAAGCGTGCAGCACGAATAAATGCAGGCAGACTGATCTTGGTAGGGAATTCTGAGTGGCAAAAGGGTATGGTGGTAGTTAAAATTCTTGACACGGGCGAACAATTTGATGTTAAAGTAGACCAACTAGAATGACGATGATCTGTCATTTGCAGTTTTGTAATGTTATTTTCTATGGATGGGTTTTATTAAGGAAATCATGGTGAGGTAGAATTATCTATCGCAACCAGACCAGTATTCTTATTGTCTTTAGAGGCAACTGTAAACAAAAATAATAAAAAAAAAAAGAACTGCTGTCTTAAATTTAAATTTCTCATCCCAATTCACTCATCTTCCATTTTACTGTATTTTTGGAATTTAACATACCCTAGTATGTACTTCCAACTTCCACTGGAATGTAAAGCTGAGATATATGGAAATAAAGGGTTCCAGGTTTGAAGTTTGAACATTAATGACTGAGGATAGAGATTTGTGTTCGTGTTTGTTGGGTTTAAGATTTAAAGTTCTAAATATTACGGGGGAATTTGTCAAAACCAGATAATGTAATTTGCATAAACCATGTTGAAACATTTTAATTTGAGATTTCACTTCTCTGTTGGCAAATAGTTTGTTGACTAGGAGAGAGAAACATATAGATAATATTAAAGTCTTAATACCCATTTTAACCTTGTTTCAGAAACTGTTGATCCTTTTTGTAAAGAAGTAACTTTTGAGAAGGACACCGATCATGTTTTCCTTGGTGAGAAGGACAATCTCTTTTGAGTCAACCCCTTCATAAGGACAATCTCTTTAAAAGCCATTGTTGAAAAGGACAATCTCTTTTGTTGACTTGTTGAAAAGTATCCACTTTTGAGTCAACCCTCCATAAGGACAATCTCTTTAAAAGTCATTGTTGAAAAGGACAATCTCTTTTGTTGACTTGTTGAAAAATACAAAGACTTATAATTTTAGCTAGAATCATAGTGTCAAAATTTTGTGTAATTCCGACTTTGCTCTTTCCCACTAGGGTTAATCACTCCTTACATAGGTTGTAGTGTTTTGTGCTGAAAAAAAAAATTCTTATATATGATTTGACCTAAAAGCATACTATGATTAGGGTGGGTATTTTAGTCCAGAAATTATTGACTTCAAAGCCCTTTTGAATAAGAAACCATCTATTTCTGTCCTTTTGAATAAGTACCCCGTTGTAAAGAATCGTCTTCCCCACTTTTTGAGAAACCTTTTGAACTACCCCAAAAGACTTTTTAGCAAGCTCTATAGTTGGGCATATAATCAAGCCAAAAGATGTTGCACCACCACCACCAGACGTAAGAGGAATGGAACTTGAGGACTTCTCAACCTCCCCAATCCCATATGTTTATTATACTAGTGCAGCTACCCTTTCCATAGTTCAACTTGACATTAACATGAATTACAAAATGTTTTAAAAAATGATTTTTATTGTGAATAAATGAGAAGGTTGTTGCAGACTTAATTAAGACTTGGAGAGAAAATTAATAACACCAACAAAAGAGGAAACTCTGATATAGTGAAATGGCTACTAACACCCAAGTATTTTATCTTCTCGGTGTTCTTCCCAAGCTGTGTTTTGATGAACTTTTTGTTTCTCTCTCAGTATCTACTAATCGAAGGTATGGTTTTTCTCACTCAATCCAAATTTGTTTTCCATGTTTTTTGGATCTTTTGGCTTTGAACAGTTTAAATACATACGGATGCATTCATAGTTTCAAACATAATTTGAATTCTTTCTTTCACTCTTTCTCTCACAGTTGAACATCTTAATCTCTCTCATCAAATTATTGTTTGCTTGAATGACTGCCTCTTTAAATTCAACATCGATTTTATTATTAGATCGATGAGAAGAAGTATTAACAATTGTTCTATGAAAAGTATTAAGCGCAGAGAAGAAGAATACGAAACAAACGAAGAAATATTGTTTTCTAAAGTTGTTTTGTTTTTGGGTAAACTAAGTTGTTGGTATTACAGTTATTTTACACTTTGTCCTAGTCAGGAAACATTTTGATAACAGATTTGTTAACAGAGTAGTGTAATCTTAAATTAAAATATTTCAATGTGGTTTATGCAAATTATGTAATGTTCGAGTGTGACTTTGACAAATTCTCAGCTTCTTTTAGCTCTTTAGTAAAAGCTTTTGAGTTGATTAATTAACACATTTATCTCTATTATATGGAACAAAGGGTATCTATATACTATATAATAGTGGAGCCTAACAAGTGCCACATGCGTGTTCTCAACAACTTGAGAATAGAACTTAAGTCCAACTTTAAGCCCAATTGAAGCCCAGTTGTAGACATCAAATGCCACATGACACTTTACTAGAGATTTGCTTAACTTTGGTGAGAGCCCAAATTAAAAAGGAAATCCACCTTCCATGTCAACAAAGATTTATAGAAACCTTAAAACCCTTTAGAACTTAATTGTAAATCTTTTTTTCCTACTAAATTCTTCGTCTATTTAAAATCCTTAATTCTTATATAAAAACCATACTAAATACAAAAAATATTAATTATAAATCTCTACAAATTTAGGTTAAGAAGGGCACTAAAAAAAACTCGGTTCAACAAATCACTTATAAAATCATTATAAACTCTCTACAAATTTAGGTTGAGAAGGGTATTAACAAAAGTTTGGTGATTTTCCATTTTATTGAATAACACAAATCCCGGTGCATAGCACGGGTTCAACAACTTGTATAAAAAAAGATATAAAACATACATATAGATTCAATTGGGCTGGATTAGTTACATAGATTCAATTTGCGAGACTTGGGCCATTCTCTTGGACTAAACACAATTTGGCTGATTTGGCCCGGATCATTCTCTTTCTTTCTCTCTCTTCAATCAGAATTTAATTTGAGAATAGTTAAACCTTAAACCTGTTCCTCCTCTCTCTGAATATTATCGTCCTCTTCGTTACATTCTCATCTCCCTTTGATCATCATCATCGTCTTCAATCAGAATTTGGGGATAGAGTAGGTAATTCTTCTTCTTATCTATGGGTTTTGTTATTTGTTGCTTTCACATCTATGGATTTTTTTATTTGTTGCTTTCACTAATGTGTAGATTATCTATGGGTTTTGTTATTTGTTGCTTTCACTAATGTGTAGATTTCTATAAGTTATTAATTCAATCGAGTTACCATATCATTATTCATTTCCCCTCTCTCTTTCTCTCTCTAGCAGCAATTTCACCAAACCAATTTCGAGATCCAATCAACGATTCTTTCGAGCAGCAGCAGCAGCATCGTTATAAGTAGTAGCAACAGCAATAGGTTCTTCTTCTTCATTAGAATTTATTTGATTTTACAGTAGAGAAATTACCTTTGGATGATACAATAGCTCTTCAATTAAGAATTGGTGCATAAGGTAAATAGCTTCTGAATTGACGAATCCCCAGTACAATAGTTCTATGGTATTGCAAGCCTGTAGCACAACCAAAACAAGATATATTCTTATGGAATCTAAATTTTATAATTGAAAACCAAAAATAACGATGATATAAAAGCAGTTATCTTTCTTTTAGATTTTGGTATTAAGACTTTAAGACTTAAGAGCAATTATAATGAACTTATTACTACTACAAGATTGCTCATTTCAATAGGACTGGGTTTTTTTTTTTTTTTTATCAACATTTAGTTTCCATCATGTCAACAATATTGATGTTCTATAACATTTTGATATATTATACCTCACTATATACACTTCCTATGATAAGGATTGGTAGGTATGAAATATGATCAGTATTAGATTACTGAAGAGTTGTCTTCTTTCCAAAAAATGACTTCTAAATCCCATTTTCATAATTCATTGATGATTTTGAGACGATGCTTGAAATATGATTAATTATTGTTGTTTACCTAACTGATTGTAGGTGTTTAGGCTATTCGTGTTGCCAAGATTGTTCAGACAACTGTTTGGTGAGGTATGAATTTAGTCTTATCAATTAGTTTCGTAGTATTATATTAATATTTAATTAAAATATTATAATTCCTGATTTATCAGATATCATATTGATATCTCTACACACACACACAGATGGAGATATCATGTTCTTCTTTTATATGTACAGTAGCAACGAATAGATCCTTCACATATACATTTTTTTTTTGTAGTAGGTAAGCGGGGTTGCTGTAGAGGACCTACCCCTTTTCATTAATAGAAACAAATCAAAGAAAAAGTCCGTTACATTCTGACATAGGATTTCCCTATTTTATCAGAGAAACTGGATCCCCCAGTTTTACAATATTAGCTACACACAAAGTACTTGACTTTATTGATCTTATCGATCATCTGATATTTTATCCGTATTTTCACTCTTAAGTTGGTTTGGAATCTGACACTTTCTTCAATAGTATGATTATATATCACCACGTGTCTTTTAGGAACCAGAATAAGGTTAAAACATTTATTGTTATAATTTTTTTTTACAGATTTCAGATCATATGTGGAGTCTTATATTTGTTTTACTGATAGAAGAATTGCTATAAAAATCATTTGAGAGAATAAAACTTGATCGGTGTAAGCAAATCTATGTAGTTAAAATCTAAAAGACATTAATTGCAGGAGATTATATAGCATAGGGCATTGGACATTAATCTGCAAGGGTTTTTTTCTAATGCAAAGCTCCATTTTGTGTTTTTTAATTAATAAAATGTGTTTTCTCAGGTCTGGTAACCAAAAAAAATAAAATGTACTAATCGGAGTTCCAAATGTTGAGCGAATTGATACATTTGCGTACTTTGTGCTTTATAGATCAACAATCCAAATATAGAGCGAATTGATACACAAGATTGCTCATTTCAATAGGACTGGGTTTTTTTTTTTTTTTTATCATTTAGTGTATTGTTGTCTATCATCAAACTTTATATGAGGGTTTTCATTGTTTTCATTCTAATTTTTTTGTTTTTGTTGAAATTATTCTATGCTTTTATCAGGATGGAGGAAGATAAATCAACTCAACGTAAAAGGAAAATTAAAGAAACAAATGACCTATTAGAAAGGGAAAATATGGCTTCAAAAAAACGCCAAAAATCACCCAATGGAAGGTGGTCAAATACTGACTTAATGTATTTAAATACGGGTTTTATTTCATGTCTTAGTATTAATATCGATACATCCAATTTTTAATTTGTGTATAGGGTTGTTTTATCTGACAACCGACCTCAAAGTGATAATAGAAGCACTATTCCAGATTTGAATAAGGAGGAATCTTCATTCGATGAAAATAATGATAGAAGGTAAGAAAATATTAATATCATGTTGAGTTTAATTTATTTTTATTTTTTAAAATTTTAAAATATAATTTTTTAAAAATATTTATAATATCGTTAATTTTTCCCCCCAACTCTTTGTAGGCTTCCATTACCAAGTAAATTTACATTGGCGCAACGCGCTAGGAGAGAAAGGGAACGATTGCATAAAAAATCTATTAGCAATGAGTCTTCTGTTAAGGAAAATAATGATACAAGGTAATAAATAATTTTATATTATGCAAGCTTTATACTTATAAATTTATACTATTAATTCAATTGTGTTCCCTGGACATCCTTTATACTACGAATTTGATTGATACCTTTTTGTAATTGTTAAAATACATTTATCTTTAATTTATCATATATGGTTGTTAATTTGTTTTAACAAATTTTTGTAGATCTCTTTTACCAAACAAATTTACAATGGCGCAACGCGCTCGTAGAGAAAAGGAACGATTGCAAAAAAAATGTAACAACGATGATTCTTCAATCAATGAAGATAATGATACAAGGTAAGAAAATAATGATATCGTATAGTGTTCTTACAAATATTTATATTCATTATTTCCAATTTCATTTTTAGAATATTTCACAGAACACAATCGTTCATTTCAACTTAAATTATCATATATATAGCTCATTTTTTATTTTTTTTACAAATCTGTACAGGTTTCCTTTAGCAAACAAATTTACGTTGGCACAACGTGCTCGAAGAGAAAGGGAACGGTTGCGAAAAATAGAATCTTCATATGCGGCAGATAAAACTTTGAATGGGAATTGTGAAAGCTTTAACATCGAAGAAAATATTGTCCAACCATCCACAGTTGAAAATCAACATGTTTTAAATGGTTCATCATCAACTGGAAATGTTACGCATGAAAATGAAATTATAGCTCCAAGGTCAATCAAGTAAGTTATTATGATTTTATTTATTTATTTATTAAATAAAGAAAAATACATCAACTATGATACAAAAAAGCACATCCGTAAATATCATATGACACCCAGCCTGTATGCCATATAGCTTCAGTGTTGTAACAAAAACATATATTATGTAAACCCACTCATGACATAATTATGGCCCATTGATTAAATAGATCATTCAGTTTTGATCATTTTTATGTTATGCCATATATATGTTAGAACCATAGTACAAAATATCGTTATCGACTAATGTATCGATCTCCAAAAAATAGATATATCGGGATATATTGGAATCTATCGGTGGATATTTTACATGGAATGTATCGGTGGATATTTTACATGGAATGTATCGACTAATATATCAATTTGTTATACAAAATATATATAAAATCAAATTTGGAAGTATATTTTCATAGTATTTACCTAAAAAACATCATATCTACTAAAAATAGAATAAACAAATTATTTCCAAAAAAAAAAATTTGGAAAAAAATAATATTTCCAGAAAATATCGGAAAATATCAGTAAATATCGGAAAATATCGAATATATCGGAATATATCGAAAAATATCGGCCGATATTTTACAGATACTTTAAGGCGAAAATTTCGGGAATATATCGTATCGTTTTCTTTGAAAACCGATAAATATCGCGATATATCGTGATATATCGCGATATTTTGTACTATGGTTAGAACTATGACTAATTTAAAAAGTAATCATCCTTATTATATCAACTCATGTTTATATTAATTTGTACTTATGTATTGCATTTTCATATAATACAGTGATGTTATAAGGTCCAAAGCTGTTTTAGTTGATAGTATGCCTGTGAACGATTCTCATTATGATGGTAGTGTGCCTATGAACGATTCTCATTATGATGAAATTTTTTTGGATGAAGTGGAGATACCATCAAAAATTATTGACGATATTCCGAAAGAACGACACTATCTTGGGAAAATGAATGTGAAGTGTAAATTTTGTGATGCATATCATTGGTTTGATGAACAACTTACCAAATCGAAAAAGGATGATCCATTATTTGGCCAATGTTGTTTATCGGGAAAGATTAAATTACCTTCGCTTTTGCCTTTGCCTCCGGCTCTTAAATCTTTATACGAAGGTACTGACATATTGGCTAGATCTTTTCGAAACAATATTAGATCTTACAATTCAGCAAATGCTTTCTCAAGTCTTGGTGTTAAGATGGATAATCGTATACTTCATGGTAGAGGACCTACTTCGTTTACAGTTCATGGGGAATTATGCCACCGGGTCGGTTCACTTTTGCCAGAACCAGGTCAAGCTCCAATTTATTCTCAACTTTATATCTATGACCCTTCTGAAGCATTGAATTATCGCACAGATCGTAATCCACACTTACTTCTAGAAGTTTTGAAGATTATTCAAGATACTCTTTTAGAATCCAATGAGTTGTGCAAGATATATCAACAAGCGTTTGAGATTTTGGAGAAAGTTAATGCTGATGGAGTTGAAGACATACCCATAACTTTAACTTACAAACCTGGTACTGATCCAAGGCGTTACAACCTACCAACATCAGATGATATTGCTGTTATCTTACCTGGAGATGGAAGTGAAGAAACTTCTAAACGAGATATCATTCTACATTTGAAAAATAATCGTTTGGAGAGAATAAGTGAATGCCATCCTTTATATTTGCCATCACATTTTGTTTTATTATTTCCAAGAGGAGATCTTGGTTGGTCACCGGAAATGACACATTGGGATGTGAAGCTCAAAAAGTATAAGCTATAGGCAAAACTAAACAGATTGACTCAACTTGAATATTTTTGTTATCGACTGTTTGAAAGGAGTTCTGAGTATTCAGCGATTTTAAGAGCTGGTCCTTTGTTCCAAGAATTCATAGTAGACGCTTGGGCTTCGTATGAACAGAATAAATTGTTTTATCTTAGAACCCATCAAGCTGATTTACGATGTGAAGTATATAATGGTTTGACTGATATTGTTGAAAACAATACCGATCCCAACCAATTGGGTAAACGGTTTATTCTTCCCTCCACGCATTTGGGTAGTCCAAGACACATGTACGAGATATATCAAGATTCTATGGCAATTACCAGGTTTAACAAGCATCCAGATATTTTCCTAACTGCTACAGCTAATCCTAAATGGCCTGAGATACAAAATGAACTCAAACCACACCAAAATGCTTTAGATCGTCCGGAATTAGTGGCACGTGTGTTTGAGCTAAAAAGAAAGGCTATTATGAAAGAAATTATCGACAAGGAACTATTTGGTAAAACAGTTGCAAGGGTATACACCATTGAATTTCAGAAGCGAGGTCTTCCCCATATGCATGCTTTGATATTTCTACGACAGGAGGATAAAATCCGTACAATAGCACAAGTTGATAAATTTGTGAGTGCAGAATTCCCTGATCCAGTTAAAAGACCTGCTCTTTTTGAGACCAATAAAAAATGCATGATTCACGGTCCATGTGGTACCCGAAACGAGAACTCATCATGCATGGTGAACAAGATGTGCAAATCCAGGTATCCAAGACCATTTCAAACAGAGACAAAAATAGATGTTGATGGTTATCCAATTTATATGAGGCGTGAAACTGGTATAAAATATGAGGTCAGAGGTCATATAGTAGATAACCGAGATGTTGTTCCTTACAACCCACATCTATCTGAGATGTTCGATTGTCATATTAACGTGGAAATTTGTGCTTCGGTCAAAGCTGTTAAGTATATTAACAAATATATCTACAAGGGTCATGATAGAGCTACATTGGTTGTCGGAAAAGAAAATGATGAGATCCAACAATATATTGATGCCAGATATATCGGTCCAACTGAAGCATCTTGGAGATTGTTAGGAAATCGAATACATGAAGAATTTCCAAATGTGGTAAGGTTAGCAGTTCATCTCCCTGGTATGCATGTGGTCGCATTCAATCCCAAAGACAGTCCGTCAATAATTAAAACTAGAACTGAAACTCAAAAGTCAACTTTAAGTGCTTTTTTAGATTATTGTCGTGATAATCCGGATGCTAGATGTTATACTTACCAAGAATTTCCACAACATTTCAAATGGGATAAGGATAACAAAAGATGGGAACCAAGACTCACCAGCAAATTCGCAATTGGTAGAATGTATTTCGCCAATCCTAACGATGGAGAAAGATTTTATCTTAGATTGTTGTTAACAGTTGTCAAAGGTCCAGTTTCTTTTGATTCATTAAAGAAGGTGGGCGATGTTGAATATGACACTTATAGAGAAGCATGCATTCATCGTGGATTGTTGGAGGATGACAATGAATGGGATTTATGTCTACATGAAGCTGTCGAAATGAAAACCGGAAGACAAGTCCGAAGATTATTTTGTCTAATACTTTTAGAGTGCAATCCTTCAAGACCAGAAATATTGTGGCAGAATTACTATTTAAAAATATGTGATGACTTGCCCCATACACTCAGGACTGCTTTTGGTATTGCTAATCCATCTGATGAAGATGTTTTTGATTATGGATTGTTTCTTCTAAATGAGACTCTTTTAGAAAGTGGCAAAAATCTTAATGACTTTCCAAATATGCCTTTACCATGTAAAGATTGGAAGTGTGTAACGACAAATCGTCTTCTTTGGGAACATGAGCAGTTGAATCATGAAGGCCTAGGTGTTCAAGCTGCACTCGATGTTGCAAAACTAAATAGGGAACAACTCCATTCGTATACAGTTATCACAGAATCGGTTTTGAATGACAGTGGGCGTACCTTTTTTTTAAGTGGTCCAGCTGGAACAGGGAAAACATTTGTCTACAACACTGTTGCTACAACACTACGAAGTCAAGGGAATATTGTAATAATGGTCGCGTCGTCAGGCATTGCTTCATTGCTTTTAACAGGAGGGAGAACAGCCCATTCTACGTTTAAAATACCCTTTGATATTTTAGACGATTCTGTTTGTTCAGTTACCAAACAATCAATTCATGCTGAACTGTTTAGAAAAACAAAACTTATTATTTGGGATGAAGTCCCAATGCAACATCGGCATTGTGTTGAAGCAGTTGAGCGCACCCTACAAGACATTCGTGACTCCAAGGAACCATTCGGTGGTATTACTGTAGTTTTAGGAGGTGATTTCAAGCAAACTCTTCCTGTTATTCCTAAAGCTACAAGACAAGAAATTGTTTGTGCATCACTAAAAAGATCTCTACTGTGGAAACGTGTTGAAGTTTTAACTTTAGTTAAGAATATGCGTCTTAACAGTGATGACATAGATAATGTGAAATTTGCTGAATATTTACTACAGGTGAAACTATATTATTCTTTTTTTAAATATTTGTTTTATATTATTTTGTTAAATATTTCTTTTGTATCAATGCAAAACCCTAATGTTAAATAATACAAATCATTTTCCTTTTTCAGGTGGGAACAAATCCAAAAGAAACAGTTGAATTACCTGCTGAAATTTCACGTTGTCAGAACTCTACAGAACTTATTTTCAAAGTTTATCCAAAATTAAATGTTCCTAAAACTGCTAACCTAGAGTATCTTCAAGAACGAACCATTCTCTCGGCCAGAAATGATGATGTCGGATTGCGCAAGCAATAAATTTTTTCCCAGGTGATATTCAAGAATGTTTAGCTGCAGATACTCTGATTGAAGAAAATGTTAATGTGGATGATAGAGCAACTAATGTTCCTGTTGAGAACATGCACTCCCTTGACCCACCAAGTCTCCCACCATTCAAACTTCAACTGAAAACGGGATGTCCGATAATGTGCTTACGTAATATTCAACCAAGGATTGGACTTTGCAATGGTACACGACTAATGGTGCTACAAGTTGCTTCTCGAGTTATCGAAGCAAAGATTATTAGTGGCAGTCATGCTGGAGAACCTGTTTTTATTCCGCGTATAAGTCTTCAACCTTCTGTAGCTGAAACACCTTTCCTAATGGCGCGCAGACAATTCCCAGTTCGCTTGGCTTTCGCAATGACTATCAACAAATCACAAGGTCAGTCCGTTAAATTTGTTGGAATAGACTTGAGAGACCATGTTTTCAGCCATGGTCAACTTTATGTCGCATTGTCGAGGTGTACTTCTTCAAACAGAATATCAGTTCTACTTTCCCCTGAAGATGATAATACAACTACCAATGTCGTGTATCCTGAAGTTTTACTGTAGCTATATCAACATAGTAAGTTAACTTTTTATATTATGATTTAACTATATTCACCATGTTTTGCCTCTCCTGGATGTTGATTTTGAGTTGAACACTGAGCTATAATCTAACTAGATAAATATGAAATGTAGACCTCATGTGGACTGCTGAGCTACAGGATTGATGTTCGCATGGATATCATTTTCATCCATTAGCTGATAAGCAGCTTTTCAACTTCAGGAACGATAATGGTTGTCCTCAAGTTAAAAAGTTGCTTAGGGCCCACACATCTTAATTGTTCTACTCATGTCATGCATCTTATTGATTGAGTATTATGTAATAATTAAAGTGATCATTTTGATGAATACAGGAATCCATTAGAAACTCTGCTGATGGTATTCTTCTAAGTGCTCCAGATTCCTTGGTCGTGACAATTAAAAAGCAACATCATTCTAAAGGTAACGGACAGTATAATCCAGCTAACCCTTTCTCATCTAACCTCAAAGGATGTAACCACCATTTTGGTATTGATGCCATGGATATGCTGAAATTCACATACAAGGTACACATTTTTAACTGATATCAGAATTATGATCCAACAATTTCGTTCTTGATATTATTAAGTGCATCTTGGTATTATTATGACAGGTTCGTTGGCTCTTAGAGCTAATTGCTAACTCAGAGGCAATTAAAAAAAATATAATATGGTATAATTTCATTTCAACGATATGCTTCCTGTGTATTCAGTTCATGACTTCATTGTTTAAAATTTAAATAACATCTTAAATAATTATTATAATTGGGTTATGAGTACATGGAGATTCCATGGAATATCAGTTCTACATAGCCCATATAATTCCTGCTCATATTTGTCTGACCATTCCACTCGAAAAACAAACATTGATAGAAAAAAAATCCAATATAGTCGACAGTTCTATTTGTAGAATTTATTTTTGGAAGTAATTGCATGAAATTTGGAAGCAACTGCATGAAATAATAAATTGTACTACAAGTTCGTTGTGAACTTCATACCTGTATAAGTAGGTTCGTTAGACTCGTGTATGTCTCCAGGTGCATACACTATTATCAAGGAAAATTCTAACGACAATTCCCAACCCACACCAATGTTGCCTGCAGTGTTGTTTCCGACACTTTTAGCTGGAATCCCAGATGAAGACATCTAATCTATTTGAGAAAGTAGATTTTATGGAAAATCTAGATAAACCCATAATTTTTAGAGTTAATTTGTATCATCGGTTTCTAAAATTTTTATTCATTTATTTAGATAAACCCATAATGACAATTAATGATGGAAAAATATAGATTTTTTTTTGTTTTTACTTATAACATGTGAATTTAAGTACATTTAACATGTTTTATCTATCCAAGATTTTCCATTCTACGCTTTTGGATATCATCATGCTGAATCGACGTCAATATGTTCACTTTTGGAAATGATATCTCATGATTCCTATTTGTTTTCTGTGCAGACAGACTTCAAAGCTCAGTTGCTTATTCTTCGGCTTCAATGGAATGGCATTCTTAAATCAATGTCAAACGGTTTGGTTGGACTGAACCCAAAATTCGAAGTTGCTTGATAGACTCTATTACTGTGTTTTTTCATGTGAGGAATTTGAAGATATATGAACAACAGAACAAATGTTAAGATGAACAAAGTTCAGATTTCCTATTTGATTTAAGTATGTATAATTGTAACTCTTACAATAGACACTCTTTTGATTCTTTTTAATCTTAACTTAGAAATGAGACTTCTGTTAATCAGTATTTGATGTCAATATACTCATTCTTCCCATTGTTCCATCTGGAAACAAGTTACAAAAAATATATTTAGTTCTGAAAAAAGGAAATAACTTCACTGATTTCCATGGCCGAAGAATTGACTACAAGGATTAAACCCTTACTGTGGGTTTATGATCTGGTTACAGTGGCAAATGAGGTTCTGCTCGGTGGATCTGCTAATCCAAAATATGTAATGTATGCGATGGACATCAATGCTGGGATGATATTATGGTCATATGATACAGGTACCAGCGTGTATGGTGGCGTATTAGTGAGTGGTGGGTGTGTGTATGTTGGGAATGGATTTAAAGTGAGTTTTGGAGCAACCATACCAACATTCACGACAGGGACCTCCCTTTACATTTTTTTAATTCATCAATTTTGATACCACAAATTCATGAAAAATGGTCAGGAATGTCTTTTCTAGACTGCACCACAATACCAGTTAGCCTTCAATATCATCAGTTTCCCCGATAGTTGTTGCACTTTCAATAAGTTAAATCTTAATTCGGGGCGTCATGTTTATAGAGCCTAAGACCTCAGGACAAAAATGTGAGGTATTTGGCATGTACTCCTGTATGAAGACATCTTTATGATCTACTATACTCTATTATTTGCCTGTACTATAACCAGGACATGGGCTGAATTGGTTTTGAAGGTGATTTACGTGAGTTACAGACTATGGAAGTGGATTGTTTGGGGATGTACAACTATTCTAAAATAATTTTAGCCCATAATCCCTGTAGTCAACACCAACATATGTTTTATGGGGTATATATTACATGCACCCAAATAATTTTAGCCCATAATCTAACCCATACATAAACCATTTATATTGCAGAGATTTACCATCCCATCTATATATAGAGAGAAAGATTTATACATAACCTCAGTACATGCAAAAAAAAATAACCATCATTGTTCAACCTAAATTATGGTGGACATTCTTCCAAACTTTTTCTTAGGCTGCATACATATCATCATGAATTGCTTTTCACCAAGAACAAAAGCAATAAAAAACAAGGAGAAACAAAGAAATAAGTATTTAGAGGCTTATAAACTTTACATAGAAGATTATGAAAACGATTCGGGGGAGATAGCAAAATATAATATACCAAAATACATGCAGGCCAACCTAGATGCATATATCGAAAGTAAGTTCCTCTTATTATTAATAATATATGTATACTATAATTTACTTTTATTGTGATTTTTTTTTTTTAATTTAAATGTTTTAACAAAGTTGATATCTACAGGTACAAACAAAACTCATATTCATTGTTCCATAAGTTTTGATAGAAACTTGGACACAAAGACCAACCATGACATAGAAGATTGCTTCAACAAGAAGTTGAATAAAGTTTTACTAGATCTACAAGCTACAAAACATTATGGAAAAGATATTGATCGTACGTATAATACTTTTTTTTAATTACATATTTAAAGATTAATATTCTTTGAAATAATGGCCTTACAAAAATAATATTTAATTTACAGGTATTACAGCCATTATTGAACGCAACATGGAAAGGATTCATGCAGACGTTTTATGCCATCTAGCAAAAGAAGGAACTACTATAGTTCAACCAATGGTTAATATTCTAAGACGAGACATGGAACAAACAAAGTTCGAAGATGCAAAGGAATGTATGGAATGGATCGATTAATACAAGTAGCTTCAAATCATAGGATTTTATCTTAATAGTACAAGACTGTAGCTCCACTGGAGCTTCTATATATAATTTCTATTGGCATATTCTATTGCAAGACCATCACTCAGCTTCTATATTTAATTTCTTCAATAATATACATAATTTTTTTTTAATGTTTTATTTTTGATAGTGTAGTAAATATATTGAGAAACAAAACCAAAGTTCAAATCTAACCTAACATGTAGTGAAGACTTTCATTGCTTGCTAATATCGATCCACCACCAGATTTTTTAAATTTTTTTAGAATAAATCTATTCCATAGAAACTGTTCAAATTACGACAGATTCAAGCTTTGACAACTTCACAATCACTAAGATACAGTAAGTAATTACAATCAATTCAGAAAAACCATTTCCTGCATTGCCTAATTGATCAATAAACTCTTCAATGTCCTATGCTATATCTCAGTAGATTACTGAATCAAATGTCCATGGCAATTCAAATTCAACACACTGTCAAACAAATGGATAATTAAATGGGTCATATATAATTCAGCTGAACTGCAAAAAATTTTGATTAATTTAAATGGGCCTCATTAAAAATTTTGCAGAATTATTAGAATCTGTTATTCAGGGCCGGCTCAAGACATTTAGGGGCCTTAGGCATGTCAACAGTGAGGCCTCTTTAATTAGTAAAAATTAATGGTGAAAAATTGGGATTTGGAAAAAAAAATTAATACATACATAGAGAATTATTCTTTAATCTATAATTGTGAGAAAATCTAGGAAAAAAACAATAAAAACACCTTAAAAAAAAGGAAAACTGTGAGAAAAAAAAAATTAGAAAAATATCAGTTAATCAATAAATGTGGCCCTAAATCCCTAATACATATCTGGGGCCTTAGGCAGCTGCCTCATTTGGCTAAACATTAGAGCCGCCTCTGCTATTATATTTTTGTAGAAAACAATAACTAAACAAAAATTCTATAATTATTATGAAATAAATAGAACTTAAATAACTTCAGAATCTAATTTTTTGGTAGAATCTGCAAAACTAATTAAATTAATTAAGTTCAACTTAGGGAACAAGTATCTTTTCCAATAAGGAAACAATGACACAATTCAAAATATAACCTAAAATAATATATATGTTATTTTTGGTAGAATGTAGAACACTAATTAAACTAAAATTCTATAATTATATGTAATAAATAAAATTGAAATAACTTCAGAATCTGATATTTTTGGTAGAATATGCAGATCTAATTAAATTAAGTTCAACTTGGGGAACAAATATCTTCTCAAAAAAGGAAACAATGAAACCGATCAACATATAACCTAAAAGAATATATATTATTCTCTAAACGTACAATATATATTTTATTATCATAAAAAACGGGAAAAAATTAAAATCAAATTCTATAATTATTATCAAACAAAAACAACCTAAATAAATTCAACTACAGGAACAAGTAACTTCTAAACTTAGGGAATAATTAACCGACTAAAAATATTTATCCTAAAAACATTTATACAAAATTTAGGAAATATGCTAGATTTTGATAAAAAAAAAATATATTAGGGTTTCATCAATTAAGAAATTCTAGAACTATAAAAAGACTTCTAATGCTATCAAAAAAATACAGTCTAGCTTGCCTTCCCCAACGTTGACTCTCTATACAAAAAAAAGATCTAAGGTAAATTCTTACTTTAAATTTGGTTTTACTTTTAAATTAGTCACTACTTCAGGCAAAATTTAAATTGGTCTTACTTTTTTTTTTTTTTTTGCAAGATCAACCATGGTTAGGATTGTAGATATTGATGTTAGGAACATCGGCAAGACCCACTTTGAATGGAGGGTGACAGTTAGAGTTATGTTGCTATGGGAAGAGATCAATGAAGAAAACAAAGAGATCATCTTTGTCCATATGATCCTTATGGATAGAAACGTAAGTAACTTTTGTTAGGAAGTAACTTTTATGCAACCAACAACATAAATATGAAATATTAACTTTTTTATTTTATCCAACCAAAAATTAGGGACACAAAATTCATGCAAAACTTAATGGTGCGAATATTGAGAAGATAAGCGTACCATTCGTCGAAGGACAGATGTACACAATTGCAAAGTTTAAGACTTGGTACATCAAATCAGGAACTCGATAAGCTGAACACGATTACCAGATTTATATTCAAGCATATAGTCAAGTGGAAATTGTTGACGAAGATACTGAAAGTATTCCTACTCCTATGCACAAGTTTGAGTTTGTCGATTTCTCAAAAGTTGAAACTTGCTACCAAGCTAGAAACAGAGAAAAGTGTTTTAGTAAGCCCTCACAAGTTGATTATATATAACTTACATTCTCATTTTTAATATTTATTTGAATTCATTACTTACAAGTTTTATAAATTTCTTTTCTATTTGTAGATTTGATTGGCAGACTTCATTATAATAAGGAACCACAATCAAGATTCGTTAGAGATAAGAAAGTTCCTATTAGAAATATCTTCTTAATGAATGAGAGGCAAGTTTTTTATTTGTTAATATATTAAAAATTTTATTAATTGTCTAAGTTTATATATTTGAACTTGATAATGGCAGGAAAGAAACGCTTCGAGTTGCACTATGGGGAAAATTGGGAGAGCAAATAAATCATGCAATTGAAGAAAAGCTCAAAGGGAAGGATGTAATAGTCATTATCACTTCCGTCTTGCCACATTTTTATGATGGTAAAATACTATAATCCAATGCCTAGAAATCCATTCTTATATTCAGAATATCATACTAAAATTTAACTTCATACAATTTCAGGAACTTACTATGTGGAGTCCTCATTTGGATAAAAAATACTTATCAATCATAGTTGTGATGAAGCTCAAGAATTCAAACAGAAAATGAGCGGCATAGACAAGTCAATAAGTAACAACACAAAGACAATACAAGACATTATTGACATAGTCAAAGGGGAAAGAACTCAGGTTTGATATTAAACATTATAAAGTACGTATGTCATAAAAGAATGTATTATATTTACATTATTTATTTGTAAAACAAACAAACAGATGGATGAATATTGGTGTAAGGCAAAAATAATTCATGTCTACAACAATGAAGAATGGCACTACATGGCATGCGGAAAATGCCTTAGAAAGACTGAATACAAGGATAATGATTATTCTTGCAGAAGTTGTCCAAAGATGACTGAAAAACCTCCTTTTGAAAGGTAAGTAATTTATCGACCTTTCCTTTCTATTTGAATCATACAAAAACTAAGATTTTAAATTTCATAGGTACAAGGTTGCTATGGAAATTGAGGACAGTACTACCAATATGATGATATGCGGATTTGATGACGTAATTGAAGATATTTTTGACATAACTGTTGATGAAATGCTACAAATAAGTAAAGAAGTAAGTAATTTCAAAAATAAAAAATACTTTTATTACCAAATGTTTTAAACTTACAATTTAGTTACCTAATTCCTAAACTTATTATTTTTACAGGAAAATGGCATTCAAAAGGTGGAAAATTATTTCAACAAATTGTTGGAAAAAGAAACCTCATTTTTTATTAAGATCGCACCTTACAACTGGGAGCAAAAAGACACATCTTCTATGACGGTTATAAAAATCAAAGAAATACCTGAAGTGAAAGATCCAAAAGACAAATTAAGGAAAAATGGAAAGGTATGAAATACAAACTTATCTAATTATCTACTAATCATATAAACCATAAAAAAAAAAAAAAAAAAAAAAAAAAAAAAAAAACTCATAATCATTATTGACTTAATAACGGTCCAATGCAGAAAAACCAGAAAAAGTTGGCTCCTACTACACCTATAAAATGTGCCAGAAAACTAATCGTGGATGTGGACGACTTGGATGAGGATGATAATCAAGGAAAGAAAAAGATGCAGAAAATGATCAAAAAAGAACCAAAGGTATTACTACATCACAACATTTATTAGATACTACTTGATATTTCTAATGATACCATCCTTACAATACCATGTATTATTAAATTGCAGGATTGATGAGTTATGTCGTCAAGAGGAATTACCTAGAAATGAATCAGTTGCTCAATTACAATTTTGTTTCGGTTAGGATATAGGAGAATGGTGTCCTACTACACCATTTCAATTTTATCATTGTTAATTCTTTTAAGATTTGTTTCAAAGATGTTTGGATAATTTCATTTAATGAAATTTTTATTTTCGTTCACAAGTACTTGAACAATTTTAATATAACTTAGTCAAGTTCTATTGTGAAGCAAAATGAAAGACAAATTAGACAGAACCTACTTATGAAGTTCTAGGATATAAATATCCATCTGCATGCTCGATCCTTTACAAGTATGGATACAGTTTCATCCATGTGAGTCCAGAAAAATGAAGTACAAATCTCTCTGCCAACATCAATAGCAGCCACGTAATTACCAGTTGTATTACTTAATCTATAGGTGTATGCTATAGAAACATACACTATCAAATCTATTACAAAAACATAAGGCTGCTATAACGAGATTTAAACACTACCAAGGTCGGACCCTCAATAATCATCAACAAGTTCATAGATTTTGAAGAATCTGATGCCACATGCACATTCTTTATTCCCAGATGGTTGGGTAAAACCAGTCCCTCCTTCGACGTTATGAGCTCCTGCGATATAAGTGAGTTAACTGATCTTCCACCCTTGAATGCACTAGCCACATGGCCTTCGTGATTTCTTAAAAAAAAAATATCAATCCCAGCTCATTTCAAGCCTTTGAAGGTTTTTAGTTCACTCTGATGCTTTACTAAATAAGGAAAAGCATAAGCAAACAACAACTAGAATTAGTTATTCTATACTTTGAATTAGTATTGGTTTATATTCACATTGCAATGCATCCCAAAGTAAGAATAAATTGATAATACTGTCCAGAATTAACTAATTAAGGCGGCTGCTTCTTCTCTTTTCTCTCTTCTCCGCTGCTGCTGCTGCTTCCTGCTGCTGCTGCTGCTTCTTCTCAATTGTATTTTCATTTTGGAATTTTAATTTTCAATTGTATTTTAATTTTTGTATTGTATTTTTAATTTTTTAATTGGAGTACTGTTGGGCTGTTGGCAACTGATTAACTGTATTGCTGGGATGCTGAGTTGCTGACATGCTGTCAGGGGTCTAATCAGGGCGCCGCCCAGGAGGCGAGGCGGTGAGGCAGAAACCGAGCGCCTGGCACTCCGCTCCGCCCCTGACAGCATAGCTTTCAGGTCACAAGAGTAATCTCTTCAAACTGGATGAATTTGTTCCTTAGAGCATATGTAAGCCAATATGAAAACTCAGAAGAAATTAGAGTTTGTTTGATTGAAATGAATGATTATCTTCTTATGGGTATTAATCATTTATCTATATTTTTATCAAATTTGAACTGATTTGAAAATAATCATTTCTTGATATTCTGTTTGATCAATTTCTTTGTCAAGATTAAACATCCCATCTGCTCTTGATGTCCCTATATAAGTCCCACCAAGACTGTATCATGTATACAACAACCCCTATATGATTCAATCTTTGAAAACCCACTATTTTCTTGGTGGAAACAAACAAACCCCAAATTATGATTGAGAACCATTACTAGATGGGGATGATTAATCATTCATGTTGCATGTTTGTGGGATTTTGATTGTAGGGGACAAACTGGGATTACCTATGATCCCTCAATTTTATGTTCAGAATGGCAGTATTAAAGGCTTACTGATTAGTCTTAACTTTGGCTGATCTCAATCAACTATCATGAACAAGCATTGGAAATCTGGCCTTCCAGGAATTAAACCATCACCTGCGCCAACTCATCCGTGCATGATATCGGGAAAAAAAACACACACACACAAATTCTAAAAATTTCTCATTAAAATATAAACTAAACCAAATAACAATTTTCTTTTTTCAAACATATATAAGAAAGCTTAATTAAACTTCAAAATTAAATAGAACATATTCATAACTCGATCACTAAAATATCATATATTTTTTTCTTCAACATCAACTACTTGATAAGTTCTGCCAATGCCTTTATATATATATTGGTGAATATATTTCACAGCTGAAATTGAGGCAATAACATCCATATTGGAACAAAAACTTTCACCCATGTATTGTCCAGAATAAGCGAAATTCAAACTTTCAAAATCAACATCAATATCATCCATGCGAGAACTAACAAATTCCAAATCCTCTATAATCTCAAACATAATCACAAATTCCTGGCAAAAATAAAGAATTACCTTCTACTGACCTAGCTTATATCGCCCTAGAATTACCTTTTATTGCCTAAAATTCCTGCAATTTTGAAATCTTTTTGTAGGGCAATACATTCCAAAAAAAAGAACCCTAATTTTAAATAGTCATATAAAATATTTTTACTTGACTAAGGTACCATAGATGTACTAAAAGAGAAACAAACCAAACGTTTCCACAATTAAATATTTTGTCTACACATACAAATACATTACAAAAGGAAAACAAAATCAATAAACCCTAAACTTAAATTTAGTAAGAAATTGTTTTCAAAGACCAAATTAGATAATTTTTAATTTTGGAAAGAAAAATCAAAATCAATATAAATGAACAGAACCAAAAGGTGGAAACTTATTATTTCAAAAGAGAAAAAAAAATAATAGGAATCATCATCTAAAACCCTAAGTATCTATATTAATCAGAATTGGAAAATCTATATAAATGAAACCCAACCTAAGTAACAGACAATCATCTCAACAAGTAAGAAGAAAATTCAAAAGAATATCTTCTAGATCAACTCAAGTCTTAAAGGTAAGAAAAATACAGATATTTTTGCATGATTCTTGGTTGT
Source organism: Aquilegia eximia (assembly GCA_023053565.1). Lineage (NCBI taxonomy): Eukaryota > Viridiplantae > Streptophyta > Magnoliopsida > Ranunculales > Ranunculaceae > Aquilegia > Aquilegia eximia. The sequence continues at coordinate 22,305,197 of JALIGU010000004.1, forward strand.
AATGGCTGCAGTATTTTTTTTTTCCTTTTTTTTTAAATGCTAGACTATTTTTTATTATTCAAGCACTCTACAAACAATAGGAGAATTTAATTATTTTTAGGAGAAAGGAACAAGGGTTTCAAGGGAATAACCAAACCTGTACACGTTTCAGACGTACATCACTTATGTAGTTTTATTTATTTAAACAATCACTTGAATATTTTACAATTAGACAGTGACAAGAAATAGTTTCAAAACAACCCGAATAGATATAGTAGTTGGCTCAGAGGATACAAGAAGGTAGGAACGGAAACCTGTTAGATAATTGTCATCACAATAAGCCAAAAAGGACTATTATTTAGGAGTTCAATATGAACTTTTAGAGTTACAGCTAACTACTTGATGGTTGTATTTTTTTTATTTTTTTTAACCAACAATAGGACCAAGTGTCTTATTGGTGGGGAAGGGGTGTGGGTTTAACCGGAATAAAATGATATGTAAAAGAATTCAAAGTATAGAATAACAACTCACATCAACAAAACCAATAGCCAGTCCAAGCTCCAGAAATTTTGGTTATATATAGATTCGTATACCTGTACTTGCTTCCATATTTTCATGTATGCACAATTGGTTCATTACTCTGGGAATTATGTTTATATATAATTGGGTGTAATACAATCGAATATTCTAAAATTGGTTGATTGTTTGTATTCTATTAGGTTGTTAATATAAAAGTAATATACAACCCAAAATGTGTATTTCAAAAAAATAAAAAATAATAAAAAAATAAAAGGGATTAAAGCATTTATATGTAAACAACAACCAATAATTTCAACAATAATGTTTGACAATAATGATATCTAAATTATCAATTTATTTTTTTGTAGGTTCAAAATGTCAAAAAGAGAATCGACGTATCTTATTGACTGGAAAGAAGCAAATGAGATTATGGAGATATTCTTCGAAGAAAAAACAAAAAGAACAAAAAGATATGAACAAAGACTAAGAAAAAAACAACCACTGGAGAGAAGATACAGATACTACATAAGACAAATCAAGCGTCAAAATAGAGAATCTCAACAACAATGGGAAGATCAACAACAATGAAAATAGAAAAAGATAAGAAAAAAAAATGTTTGATTGACCTATAAATATTGAGATCATAGACTTTCTTTTATTTAATTTCATATATATTAATTTTTATTTTGAATTGAGATCATGATAATATATATTTAGTTCAATTGTAAGAAAATTTTAGTTGATATTATCGTGCCGATAGGCACGGGTACAACTAGTACATTTATACAGTACAAAGTTAAGGGTAGTTACGTACTAGTAAGAGTTGTAAAGAAAAATTGTTGTGCTGGGCTTGGGCTGGCGCTGCTGGCTTTGTTAATTGTTATACGGCCTAAACAACAAACCCGTATTCTTCTTGGGCTAAGGTTTTTAAAACCCAAAGCCCACATAATCATTGTTTCTTCTTCTCCTTCTTCTTCTTCTTCTAATTTGTTTCTAGCCTTCTAGGGTTTTGGTTGCAGATCTTCTACTGTAAATCTGTAATCGGAACAAAAGAGTCTTTTCTCTCTCTCTCTCTCTCTCTCTCTCTCTCTGTCTCTCTCTCTTTTCTCTGAAATGAGACCAATATTGATGAAAGGGCATGAAAGGCCGTTAACCTTTCTCAAGTACAATAGAGAAGGCGATCTTCTTTTCTCGTGTGCAAAAGATCACACACCAACTGTTTGGTTTGCTGATAACGGCGAACGTTTAGGGACTTATAAAGGTCATAACGGCGCCGTTTGGTGTTGTGATGTTTCAAGTAAGTCTCAACTCTCAATTTTGTTTTCTGATTGTGTAATTTAAAAATTTACTCCACAATACTTTAGAATTTAGATAGATAGATAGATAGATAGATAGATAGATAGATATGTAGTTTGTGATATACATTTTGCATTTCATATTACCACCACCTACTATTAGCTGAATTCATGGCATATAATATATTTGATCTTCTTTTGTTCAGGGGATTCCACACGTCTCATTACTGGAAGTGCTGATCAATCAGCAAAGTTATGGAATGTCCAGACTGGGACTCTACTTTTCACTTTCAACTTTGACTCTCCTGCTAGAGCTGTAGATTTTGGCGTTGGCGATGACCTCGCTGTCATCACCACCGATCCATTCATAGAATTGCCGTCTGCCATTCATTTGAAGCGCATTTCCAAAGATCCCAGTGAACGTATGATGTTAATTTCATTAAGTGTATTGTGTTAATTTCTGCTCTATCTGAAACTAGCTATCCTCTCAATTTCCCACAGCTTCTTCTATAGTAAATTCTGCCATTTCAAACATTTGTTTTAGACTAGATAATTTTTCACAGAATCTAGACTACTTGGAGATTTGGGACAAGATCAGAAGTGGTAATTTTCCTCATTCGAAAATTTTAAAGCTTTTGGACATTTAACATATAACTAAATAGTAAATACTACAGTGGTTATAGTTGTAGTATGTTCTTCCTGTTATCCCTGCTTATTTGAAACTTGAAATCTGCTATATCATCATCATTTATCATTGCAGAGACTGCCAAATCGTTGCGTGAAATTAGGGGGCCTGTAGGGAGAATAAACAGAGCCGTATGGGGACCTTTGAATAAGACTATAATAAGCGCTGGTGAAGATGCTGTAGTTCGTATTTGGGATTCTGAGGTTAGTAATTTTCATCTATGGTTTTATCACTGTATGTGAATCACATTACCCGATTTGGTATTATTATTTTGCCACTTGCATTATGCAGCATTTTACAGTTCATTATGTATATGTAATTCATGTAATGAGATGTGAGACCTTATATTGCTAATACTTTCAGACTGGGAAGTTGATTAAAGAATCGGAGAAAGAATCTGGTCATGTGAAGGCAATCACTTCACTGTCAAAGTCTGCAGATGGCTCACATTTTCTTACTGGCTCCGTGGATAACTCCGCTAAAGTACACCGTTTTGCTTTCTACTATTGTAATATTTACATTCTTGCAGCATAATTAAATTTTATGCTTCTTGCTGTTGACCTAATTAGTAATTTATGGTGTTAGCTTTGGGACACCCGAACGTTGACACTGATCAAGACATATGTGACAGAACGCCCTGTCAACGCTGTTGCGATATCTCCACTTCTTGATCATGTATGTACTCCTGTGACCCTTTTCTTTATTTGGTGTCTCATTATTTAACTTTGTATGTTTATTTTTAGTTGCAAGTTTTTGAACCCGTTTGATCCTTATTTTCCATTATTTTGTCTGTCAGACTAGAGTTTCTTATTACTATTTTATTTTGTCAATTATCATGTGGTGCTGAAATCTATTTGTCTAAGCCTTTATATAAATTCCATATATATATTTAATCTTATATAAATTCAGTAATTAATATATTTTTATAACAATAAACTGATTCTTTCTTGGCCTTCTAGATTTCTTAATTGTAATTCTTCCGAAGACGTTAACGCCATGCTTTTCCTGTGATTCAAACATGGAGCTTGGTTAAGGAATCAACACGTTCATAATATTTCTTTTTGTTTTTGATAAGCCAACAATTTACTAGAGCATGTTCCTCAATAATTTGTTTGGCATCCCACCTCCCTTCTTTTGGATTTCCGGTTAAATACTTTTTATGCATGTGTTTTCCGATTGCTGCTATGCTTAGAAGTTAAAAAAGCCTTTGCACCGTACATAAGATATTTATATTCTTCTCAGTAATGCAAGATAATGTTGGAATGTTGATACAGTATTTGATATTAGTCTTTGTACATTTCTTCTTTTAAGTCGTTGACATATTTCTTAATATCTACACATCTGGTGGTCATTTCCTTCGTCAACAAAAGACTCACCATACTACCATATTGGGATAACTTATTATACCAAAAGCTAGCTTGTAACATTTATAATAGTCCATTTTATCTTTTTATGTGCTCTAAATGATGTTTCTTGTCACCAATTTTCTTCATTTAATGACAGGTGGTGATTGGTGGTGGACAGCATGCAGTGGATGTCACAACAACTGATCGGCGTGCCGGAAAGTTTGAGGCAAAATTTTTTCACAAGGTGAGATATCTTTTGTTGCCTTAGCACGTAAGAATGCAAACATTTTTATTTCTGACAAATGTTTTGGCATTGCTAATTTTCCTATTCTATATCTCTTGAAATAGATTCTTGAGGAAGAAATTGGCGGTGTAAAAGGGCACTTCGGACCAATAAATGCTTTGGCGTTCAACCCTGATGGGAGAAGGTACTTTTGACGTTACAGTATTTGTATTGTTTGTTTATTTTTGTATACTATGACAATAAAGCTCTTTATTTTCTTAATAGTATATCTTGAAATCTGAATACCTTAGCAACATCAATAACCTGCTTCGAGATGTAACTGGTATCATCTATGATTTTTAAGTAAAACTACAAGTATGCATGTTTGTGGCCAGATTGGTTCTTGTAGCTAAGTAACTAAGCAGCTTCAAAATCGTAGAGAAAAAAATATTGGTGGTGCCTTTTTAGTATTGTATTGTTTGATTTGTACATTTGGATTCCTACTCCTATATCCATGACTACTATTACTCCATCCTCATAAGGGGTGAGGCATGGATTCTGAATTGCCCTAGTAAGATGAAGTAGGTTTCTTGGGTACATTTGTGGTAGGGTATGTGATGATATTGAAATCACATTGCTGTTGAATTATAGATTACCTTACCTTGATGATTAACTGTATTGTTGCATCATTCATGATTGTCCTTTTTATTATCTTTCTTGCATCCACTATTTTGCCTCCACTACTAGTGTTCCTACCATATTTTTATTAGTTTTTGTGTTGAGAGAGGGCTAGGAAAGTGCAAAAAAAATGACAGCATTTATTTATATATATATATATATATTTTTTTTTTGCATCAGCAGTTTATTAATTATTTTTGTTGGTGGGGTCTGGAAAGTGGGGGAAAATGGCATCAGCCAAATTGTATTAGTTTTGTTTGGCATCAGCAATGTTGCTTGTTCACATACGAGATTCGATGTTTTTTCAAGTTTTGTTATGAAGACTTACAATCCCATTTTGTTTCCTTGTGTAGTTTCTCGAGTGGAGGTGAAGATGGTTACATTAGGCTTCATCATTTTGATCCAGATTATTTTCATATTAAGGTGTAACTCCATTAAATGTCATCTATACTCTGAGCAAGTGACCAACTACTGAACATGAAGTTTGTCCCGATGAAGTGCTGTAGAATTAATTTTTGACTTACTGCATGAAATGTTTTTGCAAGTTTTTCAACCCTTCACTTGTAACTTTTATATGATGACTTCTGAAATACATTGGTTGACTTGTTTCTGGACCTCTTTCTTAAGGATTTCTAGGCAACTTGAAGAGTTGGTATCTTTTGTAACTACATTATACCAATTGGCTATTTACAATGTGCTATTAAAAGGATAAAATGGATAGTGTTGTGTTCTCTGTTCCATCTGCTTCTCAAGTCTTATTAGAAGAGATCAAGGTGCAAAATAGAAGAAGGAAAAGAATTCCATCACCTGCAGTTATGTAAAAACAGTTTATTGTAAGAACCCTATACTGAATAGGGGTGGCAATTAGATCTGATGACTGGAAACCTGACCTGAACCTGACCTGATATGGGTCAGGTTTGGGTTTGGATATTTGAGGTTTTGGGTTTGATCAGGTCGACCCGATTGACCTGATATGCAATCAGGTCAGGTTTTGCTTTCAGACCCGTCGGGTCGACCCGAAACCCGACCAAATTGTATTTTCTCTTAAATTCTTAATTATTTCGACCAGCAACAAACCTAAATCTCTATCTCCCGTTTTCTATCTTTACAACTAGTCATGAATTGAAAGTTTGAAATTAAATTGAAGGATGTCTCTTCTTCTTTAAATAGTTAAAAGTACGCTCTCATTAAAATCTCTGCTTACTTCTTCTTCCTTTTCTTATTCTTCAATCAATTCATCAATTGTATATTATTCTCTGTTTTTTTTTTCTTGATATTCTTCAATCAAATACTGAATTAAATAACATTCAAATTATAAATACAATTCATCAATTGTATTTTCTAAGTGAAATATTAATTATAAATACAAAAATTCCACAGATTCAATCAATTCATAATTGTATTCATCAATTGTTATTTGATTGGATTGTATAGGTTTATGATTATTTAAACCAAAAGGCTGCTTGCAAGCAAACAAGAGAAAGTGTGAAGTAATTATTGAAAAGATGCGAGAATTCGATCTTGCCAAGGCGGAAAAACTCATTATAGACCTGAAGTCCTGAACCATAAAATGGTCTGCTAAAGTCTTTGGCTCGCAATGTACAAACCCAGCGTGTAAAGTGAAACATTTTAAAAACTTGCTAAGTAATATTAGAACTGTTTGTCATTGACAAAGTTCATTGAATTTCTTAATAATAATCTTCTAAATCTTAACCCAATCAGTGCAGTTGACAAATGTTATTCAAAAAGACCCCAAAAGCTAATGTAGTTACCACAATATAGGAGAAAATTTAAATTCATGTAAATTCATAAGCAGACACATTGACCACCTAGTTACTGTTTACTGAAATTTAAATCCTATCAAAATAAGTTCCCAAATGTCACTGTGACATTTCATCAAAGAGTTGAAGCATTCTGAAATAGAGAACTTAAACTCCAGTAGATCCAAAACCACCAGAACCCCTAACTGTTAAATCCAAATCATCCACTTCAACCACCTCTGGAGTCATTGTCTTCTCAATAATCAACTGAGCAATTCGGTCACCAATTTTAACTTCAAAATCAACATCAGAATGATTGAACAATATCACACCAACAGGTCCTCTATAATCAGCATCAATCACACCTGCACCCACATCAATCGAATGCTTCCACGCCAAACCCGATCGCGACGCTACAAACCCAAACACAAAATAAATACCCAATTCATTAAACAAGCAAAAACTATAACTAGGGTTTAGATTCATCTTTAATAAACCAAGTGAAAAAATTTACCAACACGAGCGTAAGTTCCTTCTAGTATAGCAATGCTCAAATCAGTTGGAATCAATGTTGGAATTTCCACATATAAAGCCCAACCCATAATGTGGTCCATGTACCTTTAACCTTGGTTTAATATAGAAATAAGCTAATTAGTAATAGGTTATGTGACTACCGTAGATCTTAACTATGATGGACGGTCTAGATCTAATGGGCTTAGGTTTGTAGATTTAGGTCCTCTCTCCACCTCTATAAATTGGTGTATGATCTCCATCCTCATACTCTTACTATTACAACACATATTAGGGTTTAAGAGGCAAGGAGAGTGAAACCTAGATCTTGTGCAGCTTCTCGGATCATCAATGGCTATGGACAAGGTATGTGTATTTGTTAGTGATTAATTACGCGATTCATGATCCTTATTGTTTATTGATAATGTTATTATGCTTATATGTGGTATCAGTCGCCTAGTATGAATCATGTTTTTAATTCTAACATTACCGTAAAAGCAAATACTGTTTATTACGATTCCGCATAAAAGAAAAACAGAATTTTTTATTTTATTTTTATGGTGGGTGATCCGTATGATTAAGATCTTAAACATGTGTATTCCTCGTGATTAAATCTGGTGTATCTCTTTCGTTAGAAATAACATCATGACTAGTGTAAGTATGTTGTTTATATTGATTTGGAATTTCTGCCACACGTTGCATGTTTAGTTGCTGGCACGTGGTTGTAATGGATATGTTGATTCTTCATTAATGTTCACAAGCATAGTTAAATTCCTCAACGGATCATAACATAGTTCAGTTTATATAATTTATTTTAATCTGCATGGCTGCTCTTTTCTCTTAAAACATTAATTAATAGTAATGTTTAATGGTAGTCATGTTATTGCTGTTAGACAAATTAATTTAGAATGTGCAGATCATGGACTCAATTGAGTCATCCCGTTGTGTTAACCTTGTACACTTTCCCGTTTTTTTTTGTTAATTTATTTGGTATAACACCTTGAAAGAAGATGATGTTAATCAATTAGTGGGCCTTAATGCTTAGCCCAACATGAATGTATTTAAAGTTAGCTTATCCCATGCAAATTATATTGAAGAGACTTGGTCTTATCATGGGTCTTGACATCATCTGTACCAATTAAGAAGTTAGTATAGGACCTTATTGTTTCTGCTGTAGTTTTTTTTTTTTTTTTTTTTTTTTTTTGCCCGACCCATATGTTGTTCGTGTATCATCTGAATTCTATCGTGACTATGTTACCACTGATGTTTGTGTCCTATTACTGTTTTAATTTGCACGTGTAATTCTGTTACCATTGATATGGTTTAGGATTGAGGGTTCATCTATCAAAGTTTTTTTTCAGGGTTTATAATTACAAAATTCATTGGGCCTTATTACAGTCCAGATTAACTGTTTTGGGTCATAAGTTGGTCTAATTAATGTGCTAGTTGTTCTTAGTGGCCAGAATCCGACCTATTAATGTGATATAATTTTATTGAGCTAACTGCTCCATGCTTTATATTCTTTGTATCCATGATATGTATATATTTTCTTGTTCAAAATTCATGTTAAAGTTCATTGGTATTCACCACAGTGAATCCAAGTATGTTTATGAATATTGATTTTTATGAATATACCATAATGTAAAACTCAACCAATTATTGATTGGACTTAAAGCCTTGTCTATTATTTGGTAGTTTTGGTATTTTCATTTACTGTTTGCACACGATTTTCATAATGATAACGGGATCATCTTTGGGCCTAATAGTTACAGTCTATAATTAATGTGTTTGGATCTTACTGTTAGACATTTTGTGCTAGTTTATATTGTGATGTATTTTACTTTCATGCCTCTGTCATATATTAATCACATATGTACAGTAGGTTAATGTTAGTTGCTTCCATGTCTAATTCAGACTTGTATGCCCTATGATAATTCTTGGTTTTCACCCATATTATGCATGTGCCATAGTTGAATTTATTAAATTGTGCACTTCTTATGATTAAGATGCATTATGATATTTTGATCTTGTAGCATTTATTCGGCTGCATGTTTATTCCCTTAAGATTCATATTATCATGATTTGGTATCACCACAGTGAACCAATTACGATTATTGACATTGTTTTCTGTTTTATATTCATATCAAGTTTTCTATTGGTATCCATTGCAGTGATTCCAATATGTTTAATGAATATTAAAACTTTCTTGACCATTCATATTATGATTTGGTTTTCACCACAGTGAACTAAATATTGTGTTGAATGTTAGACTAAGTACCTTATTGCCTATTTATTCACTTGCATTATTGAGCTACCCACAAGTAGATCAAGCATATGTTACATTGGATAAACTTAAGGGGTTGCACGTATTTGTGATTAAATGAGTGTAGGATATCCACAGATATCATGCTTATTTTGATCATGTGATATGTCACCCATTTATTACTTACTAAAAATCTTAGTCATATTTGTTTAATTAATGTGTTGACTAATGTTGTGAGCATGTTTATTCTTCACGTTCTATTATTCTTATATTTCGTATATTTTGTATGTTTTTATCCTTAAGAAGACTAATGTAATGAACTAGAATGAATAAGTCTAGTTGATTTTAGTGGGAGTTTTAGATCTTGGCATATGTTTCCTTATTGTTGAATCTACTGTTATTTTTTATAAAAAACAGTAAAAAGGAGAAAATTATGCATTATGCATCAACTCGATTGAACATGCAAATTAAACTCAATGTTTATGTGAATAATTGTTGATGAATAATATTAAGAATCATTTTGGCACTGCTAGCTGAAAAGTTAATTGTTGAACTGATTACTATTGATAGTACTCATATATAGTATGCATGATTGTATCCTTGAGTTTTCCAATTTAGTTGTTAAATCAAAGAATTTAGGCATGTTAGTGCATGTTAAATCAAAGAATTTAGTTCTAAATTTCTTGTCTACATAGTATGTTTAGTTTCACTATTACACTATTAAAGACAAGTGGAATGTGAATTAAATGGCGAGACTACTAGTTCAAGTATAGGCAAGACTTAAACAACATTATAATCATGTCACTCAAGTTTAATTCATGTTTCAAGAAGTTGAATGAACAATTCTCTAATTGTGTTTGGATATACACTATGTGTGTGCCAATGCCATTTATGTGAATATGGCGTTTGTTTGATATAAAAGGTAAGCTTTTGGTTTTAGTATGGTTCGATCAAACTTAATTGGTATTCCTAACCCTTAGTGAATTGATTATGATTAATGTTTATCTTTATATGGCATAAAAGACTGGATTATACATCTAGATGAAAAGTAGACTAGTAAAAGAAGGGGTTTTCCCGAACCTTAACTTTACTAATTTTGGTGTGTGTGTGTGTGGAATGCATTAAGTCAAGCAAACCAAACACACTAAGAAGAGCCATAGGAAGTACGCTTCTTGAAATAATTCAAATAGACATATGTGGACTTTTGATGTTCCATCTTTTAGTGGAGAAAAGTTTTTCATTACTTTTATTGATGATTTTTTCTCGTTATTGTATATATCTATTGCATAATAAGTCTCATATGTAAATGTTATTGAAATTTACATAACTGAAGTTAAGAGACAATTAGATAGAAAGGTGAAAACTATACGTTTGTTAGAGATAGTGAATTTCTTGGAAGGTATGATCGATGACACAGGACAACATCCCAGTTTTTTTGCCAAACTTCTAGAACGGTTAGGAATTTATGCCTAATACACAATGTCTAGTTCTCCATGACAGAATAGTGTAGCTCAAAGGCATAATCAAACTCTTATGGATATGGTTTGAAGCATGATGAGTAATTCTAACTTACCCATATCATTTTGGATGTATACTTTATGAACTGTAGTGTATATATTGAATTAGGTTCCTAGTAAGACAGTTACAAAGACATTTTTTTTTTTTGAACTGTGAAAAAGTTGGAAACCTAGTTCAAGACATTTACACATTTAGGGTTTATCCAAAAAAGTCCAAAGTGTATAGATTTTACTATCCTAACCATACCGGCCACTAGAATTATTGAAACTGGAAATTATTGATTCGTTATGAATGACAAAATAAGTGGGAGTGATCATATCAAAGAGGTAATCATTAAAGAAATTATGGTACCAATTTTGTTACCTCAATTTTGTAATGATATTATTGTTACTTCTGTTGTTCCTCATGTTGTTGCACCGCTTAACAACAATAAACAACAAGTTGATCCTCAACCACTTAATGAAATTAATGTCATTGAACTGAATGTAAACACACACAAGAAGTAGCATTAAAAAGATCTTAAAGATCACGACCAACTACTTTGGATGACCACGTGTTGTATTTACAAGAATTTGAATTTAATGATCTAGTTACATTTTCACAAGCCATTACTTATAGTAATTCTGATAAAACGATTCATGCCATGAATGAAGAGATAAATTAAGTGTGGATTTTAACTAAGTCTGGGGTTAGTAGAATTGACTCAAAATGTTCTATTGAATGCCATAAAACAAGACTTGTATCCAAACAATTTACTCAATATGGTGGCATTACTTTCTCGTGCGTGAAACCTTCACTTATGTGTTAAAGAAGAATTATCTTAGAATCATTATGGCATTGGTGACTCATTTCGATTTAGAGTTACACCAAATAAATGTGAAAATGATATTTTGAATGAAAGTTTAGATAAAGTCTACATGGTTTAATTAGCCACACAACTTCATAAAGGAAGAACAAGAACACATAATCTATTTGTTAAAAAAGTCAATATACAGACTTAAAACAAGCTTCTAGAAAATGGTACCTAATGATTAATAGTATCAAACGTTTGGGTTTAATGTACATACCCAAAGTTCAGTGGGAGTAAGTTTATTATTTTGATTATGTATGTTGATGATTTATTGTTTCGCAGCAGTGATTTTCGTTTATGTAAACATTTTTTCTGTGTAAACACTTTGCAATGAAAGTTATGGTGATGCGTCATATGTGATAGAAATAAAAATATTTCGGGATTTATCACAATAATTGTTGGAACGTCTCAGAAAGATTTTATTAATAAAGTTTTGGATAGATTTAATGTGTTAAGGCATAATTGTAATGATGTTCCAATCCAGAGGGGGAATATTTGAATTAAATCAAGATCTTATGAATGAATTGGAACAAGAACGAATGAAAGAGAAACCTTATGCTCATACTTTAAGAGATCTAATCACCTTGAGGTGATTGGTTTTACAAATTCGGAATTTAATGGGTGTGTGGATAGTCGATAAAACATTATTGTTTCACCCACCATAGAAGCCGAATTTGTAGCATGTTGTAAAATAACTACATGCAATGTTGTATAGTTGCAAAACTTTATATCATGTCTTAGAGTTATTAATTTCTAAGTCATTTGAATTTTATTGTAATAATGTTGCAACTATATGCCTTTGTAAGAATGATAGGTATTCTAATGTTTAGCACATGATAAAAAATACCTATCGATTATGGCTTAAGTTTAGAACAAGTGAGTGTCAATGGAACACATTAGTACACGTGTTAGTAAATCCACTAACTTAAGAACTAGAAATAATGATATTCTAGAATCATGTTAACAAGTTGGGTTTTGAATGTAACCCATAACTTAATGATTTGTGGATTACTTAGTGTTTATTATTTGACATTATTTTGAGCTCATTATTATTGATTTAAGTTCTGAATTTTCTGTTTTCCATTGTTTATGTACATGTATGTAAATGGATAATTGTTGACAGAATAGTCTTTTGCGAAGACATTACTGGACCATTATTGTTACTTCCGCTTATAGACCTAGTTAATTAAATTGTTGATATCGTAGTACATGGAAGGAACCATGTCATTTATGCGATGTGGAACCACCATGACTCATATTAGTGGTTTAATTAATGACGGTATTATGATAACCATTTCGGAAACTAATTTAGCTCTTATTGCGCGCCTTATGTATTCTACATTAAACCGTATGTGAGATTTTACTATGGACCAAGTGGGAGACTGTTGGAATTTCCACATATAAAGCCCAACCCATAATGTGGTCCATGTACCTTTAACCTTGGTTTAATATAGAAATAAGCTAATTAGTAATAGGTTATGTGGAAGTCATATCTACCGTAGATCTTAACTATGATGGACGGTCTAGATCTAATGGGCTTAAGTTTGTAGATTTAGGTCCTCTCTCCACCTCTATAAATTGGTGTATGATCTCCATCCTCATACACTTACTATTACAACACATATTAGGGTTTAAGAGGCAAGGAGAGTGAAACCTAGATCTTGTGCAGCTTCTCGGATCATCAATGGCTATGGACAAGGTATGTGTATTTGTTAGTGATTAATTACGCGATTCATGATCCTTATTGTTTATTGATAATGTTATTATGCTTATAATCAAAGCTTTTCCTCTAGCTGGAACTTTGGTTTCAGTAGTACTGAAGCAAAGAAAGTAGAAAAAAAATAGGTAAACCAGAATACTGAGTGAAATACATAAAAGAGAAGTGAAGATCAAAAGGGTATTTATATTTGCTTGTCATTACCTTGAAATATCATAACCAGCAGAGAGAACAGAACCTTTAGAAGGCAAGATTGTTTTTTCTGAAAGTTTTTTCACTTTCAATAAAGGGAAATTACCATTTGTGGTTTCTTGTGAAACATCATTTTGATGGATCTTTTGAATCTTGAGTGAAGGTTCTTTGATTTCAGGGCAATTGGTTTGAGGGTTTTGTTGATTTGCCATTTTTAGAGAGTTGGAAAACTGGTGAATTGGTTTTCTCATGAATATTGAGGGAGAGAAAAAGCATAAGCGATCGGGTATAAATAGAGAAACTTTCGAGTGTAATATTTCAGTTATTTTCGCGCCAATTATTCCCGCCATTTGGGATTAGGGCTTTGAAAAGGGTTATGATTTCCCTCCCTTTCTCTCACTGTGTGACTCTTTGTATCCCAAAAAAATCTTTAAAATAACCATTTGGGATTAGGGCTTCGAAAATGGTTATGATTTCCTCCCTTTCTCTCACTGTGTGACTCTTTGTATCCCAAAAAAATCTTTAAAAAAACATGGTTATGATTTCCCTCCCTTTCTCTCACTGTGTGACTCTTTGTATCCCAAAGAAATCTTTGAAAAACTAAATTATTCCGTTGCCGGGATTTGAACCCGGGTCGCCTACGTGAAAGCCAGGTATCCTAACAAGGCTGGACTACAACGGATTGATGCTATAAGAATACATCTGAATGATTGAACAAAATCACACCAACAAGTCCTCTATAATCAGCATCAATCACACCTGCACCCACATCAATCGAATGCTTCCACGCCAAACCCAATCGCGGCGCTACAAACCCAAACACAAAATAAATACCCAATTCATTAAACAAGCAAAAACTATAACTAGGGTTTAGATTCATCTTTATTAGACCAAGTGAAAAAATTTACCGACACGAGCGTAAGTTCCTTCAGGTATAGCAATGCTTAAATCAGTTGGAATCAAAGCTTTTCCCCTAGCTGGAACTTTAGTTTCAGTAGAAATGAACCAAAGAAAGTAGAAAAAAAATAGGTAAAACAGAATACTGAGTGAAATACATAAAAGAGAAGATCAAAAGGGTATTTATATTTACTTGTTATTACCTTGAAATATCATAACCAGCAGAGAGAACTGGACCTTTAGAAGGCAAGATTGCTTTTTCTGAAAGTTTTTTCACTTTCAATAGAGGGAAATTACCATTTGTGGATTCTTGTGAAACATCATTTTGATGTTTCTTTTGAATCTTGGGTGAAGGTTCTTTGATTTCAAGGCTATTGGTTTGAGGGTTTTGTTGATTTGCCATTTTTAGAGAGTTGGAAAACTGGTGAATTGGTTTTCTAATGAATATTGAGGGAGAGAAAAAGCAAGAGCGATTGGGTATAAATAGAGAAAATTTCGGGTGTAATATTTCAGTTATTTTCGCGCCAATTATTCCCGCCATTTGAGATTAGGGCTTCGAAAATGGTTATGATTTCCCTCCCTTTCTCTCACTGTGTGACTCTTTGTATCCCAAAAGAATCTTTAAAATAACCATTTGGGATTAGGGATTCGAAAATGGTTATGATTTCCCTCCCTTTCTCTCACCGTGTGACTCTTTGTATCCCAAAAAATCTTTAAAAAAAAAAAATTATTCCGTTGCCGGGATTTGAACCAGGGTCGCCTGCGTGAAAGCCAGGTATCCTAACCAGGCTGGACTACAACGGATTGATGCTACAATAATACATCCGAATGATTGAAAAAAATCACACCAACAGGTCATCTATAATCAGCATCAATCACACCTGCACCCACATCAATCGAATGCTTCCACGCCAAACCCGATCGCGACGCTACAAACCCAAACACAAAATAAATACCCAATTCATTAAACAAGCAAAAACTATAACTAGGGTTTAGATTCATCTTTAATAAACCAAGTGAAAAAATTTACCAACACGAGCGTAAGTTCCTTCTAGTATAGCAATGCTCAAATCAGTTGGAATCAAAGCTTTTCCTCTAGCTGGAACTTTAGTTTCAGTAGTACTGAAGCAAAGAAAGTAGAAAAAAAATAGGTAAAACAGAATACTGAGTGAAATACATAAAAGAGAAGTGAAGATCAAAAGGGTATTTATATTTGCTTGTCATTACCTTAAAATATCATAACCAGCAGAGAGAACTGAACCTTTAGAAGGCAAGATTGTTTTTTCTGAAAGTTTTTTCACTTTCAATAGAGGGAAATTACCATTTGTGGATTCTTGTGAAACATCATTTTGATGGATCTTTTGAATCTTGGGTGAAGGTTCTTTGATTTCAGGGCTATTGGTTTGAGGGTTTTGTTGATTTGCCATTTTTAAAGAGTTGGAAAACTGGTGAACGCGCCAATTTTTCCCGCCATTTGGGATTATGGCTTCGAAAATGGTTATAATTTCCCTCCCTTTCTCTTACTGTGTGACTCTTTGTATTCCAAATAAATCTTTAAAAAACAAAAATTATTCCGTTGCCGGGATTTGAACCCGGGTCGCCTGGGTGAAAGCCAGGTATCCTAACCAGGCTGGACTACAACGGATTGATATTTAAGTTGTTACTATTTATTTTATTATTTGTTTCGCATAGGTTAGGGAGACGTGTGACAAATGAAACTTTGTTCTTTTGAAGGTATAATCCATCCTTCTATTGTTTTTTCTATATTCTGGCATAAGTTGTGCCTCATTGTAAAAACAGTCTTTCTAACATCCTGGGAAAATGAACTAGGAATTACAGCAACTGACATTACATATGAATGGTTCTTACCGATGCATCTCCTTCAATGTAAACGTTTTCATTGATTCTGCTTCTGCCATGCTTCGAAGTCATTTGATAATGTGATGTGCTTGCTATGGTAATTACTGTGTTGTTTCATGAATCTAATCACACCAGTAGCCATTCTAGCTCTACCATTGCTATAGACTATAGTGTTGTACTTTTAATTTTCTTGCTGTAGCATGCAGAACCTCGCCTTTATAATCCTTAAGAGCAACTGACCATTCTCCTATTATATTACCCTGTACTGACCCATCTATGTTAAGTGCATATTCCTCTTTGCTAGGCTTCTTTTAAGAGCACCTTTTTATTTACCTTGGTTTCACTTCAATCCTTAGTTGCCATAAATTGCTAAGATAGTCTCGTTTTGGTCCTTGTATGTTGTGTCCGTATCTGTATGCCTGTATGCAGTATTAGATGATCTTTATTTGTGTATATTAACATAATGTGAGCAGACACATAGTTGCTCCAAACCTCCATATAACTGACTCAAGTTCAGATTAACAATTTAGAATGCAACATGAAATCCAAATTTAATCTGTGACACCATCCTAATGTTGCCATTAAAAAATTCAACCAAGGTAGAGATTCTTTCTATAGACCTGAACCATAAAATGGTCTGCTAAAGTCTTTGGCTTGCAATGCACAAACCCAGCGTGTAAAGTGAAACATATTAAAAACTTGCTAAGCAATATTAGAACTGCTTGTCATTGACAAAGTTCATTGAATTTCTGAATAATAATCTTCTAAATCTTAACCCAATCAGTGCAGTTGACAAATGTTATTCAAAAAGACCCCAAAAACTAATGTAGTTACCACAATATGTTAGAAAATTTAAATTCATGTAAATTCATAAGCAGACACATTGACCACCTAGTTATTGTTTACTGAAATTTAAATCCTATCAAAATAAGTTCCCAAATATCACAGTGACATTTCATCAAAGAGTTGGAGCATTCTGAAATAGAGAACTTAAACTCCAGTAGATCCAAAACCACCAGAACCCCTAACTGTTAGATCCAAATCATCCACTTCAACCACCTCTGGAGTCATTATCTTCTCAATAATCAACTGAGCAATTCGGTCACCAATTTTGACTTCAAAATCAACATCAAAATGATTGAACAAAATCACACCAACAGGTCCTCTATAATCAGCATCAATCACACCTGCACCCACATCAGTCGAATGCTTCCACGCTAAACCCGATCGCGGCGCTACAAACCCAAACCCAAATAAATGCCCAATTCATTAAACAAGCCAAAACTATAACTAGGGTTTAGATTCATCTTTATTAGACCAAGTGAAAACATTTTTAGAGAGTTGGAAAACTGGTGAATTGGTTTTCTAATGAATATTGAGGGATAGAAAAAGCAAGAGCGATTGGGTATAAATAGAGAAAATTTCGGGTGAAATATTTCAGTTATTTTCGCGCCAATTATTCCCGCCATTTGGGATTAGGGCTTCGAAAATGGTTATGATTTCCCTCCCTTTCTCTCACTGTGTGACTCTTTGTATCCCAAAAAAATCTTTAAAATAACCATTTGGGATTAGGGCTTCGAAAATGGTTATGATTTCCCTCCCTTACTCTCACTGTGTGATTCTTTGTATCCCAAACAAATCTTTAAAAAAAAATGGTTATGATTTCCTTCCCTTTCTCTCACTGTGTGACTCTTTGTATCCCCAAAAAAATCTTTAAAAAAAAAAATTATTCCGTTGCCGGAGTTTGAACCCGGGTCGCCTGCGTGAAAGCCAGGTATCCTAACCAGGCTGGACTACAACGGATTGATGCTACAAGAATACATCCGAATGATTGAACAAAATCACACCAACAGGCCCTCTATAATCAGCATCAATCACACCTGCACCCACATCAATCGAATGCTTCCACGCCAAACCCGATGGCGGTGCTACAAACCCAAACACAAAAATAAATACCCAATTCATTAAACAAGCAAAAACTATAGCTAGGGTTTAGATTCATCTTTATTAGACCAAGTGAAAAAATTTACCAACACGAGCGTAAGTATTTTCAGGTATAGCAATGGTTAAATCAGTTGGAATCAAAGCTTTTCCTCTAGCTGGAACTTTAGTTTCAGTAGCACTGAAACAAAGAAAGTAGAAAAGAATAGGTAAAACAGAATACTGAGTGAAATACATAAAAGAGAAGAGAAGATCAAAAGAGTATTTATATTTGCTTGTCATTACCTTGAAATATCATAACCAACAGAGAGAATTGAACCTTTAGAAGGCAAGATTGCTTTTACTGAAAGTTTTTTCACTTTCAATAGAGGGAAATTACCATTTGTGGATTCTTGTGAAACATCATTTTGATGGATCTTTTGAATCTTGGGTGAAGGTTCTTTGATTTCAAGGCTATTGGTTCGAGGGTTTTGTTGATTTGCCATTTTTAAAGAGTTGGAAAACTGGTGAATTGGTTTTCTAATGAATATTGAGGGATAGAAAAAGGAAGAGCGATTGGGTATAAATAGAGATAGCTTTGGGTCTAATATTTCAGTTATTTTTGCGCCAATTATTCCCACCATTTGGGAGTAGGGCTTCGAAAATGGTTATGATTTCCCTCCCTTTCTCTCACTGTGTGACTCTTTATATCCCAAAAAAATCTTTAAAATAACCATTTGGGATTAGGGCTTCGAAAATGGTTATGATTTCCCTCCCTTTCTCTCACTGTGTGACTCTTTGTATCCCAAAAGAATCTTAAACAAAATGGTTATGATTTCCCTCCCTTTCTGTCCCTGTGTGACTCTTTGTATCCCAAAAGAATCTTAAACAAAATGGTTATGATTTTCCTCGCTTTCTCTCATTGTGTGACTCTTTGTATCCCAAATAAATCTTTAAAAAAAAAAATTATTCCGTTGCCGGGATTTGATCCCGGGTCGCCTGAGTGAAAGCCATGTATCCTAACCAGGCTGGACTACAACGGATTGATGCTACAAGAATACATCGATTTGCAACGGACCGGAACCGTGGCAAAACAGGATTAGCCACTGTTTTCGACCGTAGCTTGACCGTGTGTGTTCAGGGCGTAGCTAATTCTTTTGCCACGGTCTGGGTTCGTGGCGACTAGCTTTATTTAGCCACGGTTATAAACCGTGGGCCTTGCCATGGATATCAACCATGGTCGAGTTTCATTATCCCCACGGTCAGGGTCCGTGGCAAATATTTGTTTTTTTGGAAAAAAATATCAAAATTAATTTATTTTTCAAATTTGCTACTGGTTTTAGCCGTGGCAAATCCGGAATTTTTCAAAAAAAAAAAATTTGAATTTTGCTACTGTTCGAAGCCATGGGAAATCTGAATTCTTCGCAGAAAAAAGTAACAATTATTATTTTTGCACCTGCCCTGCATTATCTAAAATCAGCTAACGCCGAACAAATTTTTTGCACCTCCACAATGCATAATATAAAATCATATTCTCACTTTTAAGTACTGATATATCTGAATTGAGCTAATTAGTGATAGCCCCCGGAATTCAAGGCAACATAGCGATACCCCCCAACTCCAAAAAGATTTGTGTTACCCCCCCCCCCCCCCTAAAAAAAATTTCTTTTCGGTGAAGAATAGATTTGAACTGCCATAAATACCCTTATGCCACATCAGACTTTTAATTTGACCTAAACCACTGCTGATGTGGTATAAGGGTATTTATGGTAGTTCAAGTATATTTTTCACGGGAAAATAATATTGGGGTAACACAAATCTTTTTGGAGTTGGGGGTATTGCTATGTTGCCTTGAATTCCGGGGGGGGGTATCGCTAATTACCTCATCTGAATTTCAATTTCAATCTCATAGTTTTAGGAAACTAACAGAAGCTCTGGGTGTTGATTGTGGTTGGCTAGAGCATTATGTAGTACTAGCGGTGATCTAAATTGTGAGGATTATTTTTATTTTATTTTTTTATTGGCAAGCGGGCTTGAGGGGATCCCTCTACCCCTTTTAATTTATGTGTGGAAACCTATATCAACATTCAACTGATAGGCCATTGAACCCACAACCTCTCCACTTTGTGAGAGGGGTACTACTTTGAGCCTGTACATATTCATTCGCATTGTTTATTAGCATTCCTATTCACCAAGAGAAGTGTGGTGTATGTTCTCCTTCCCAAAAGAAAGCCTATGAGAAATGCAGGAAAAGAAAAGAAACACACTAAGCAGAAAAAAAAAAAAAAAAACACCCATCATCAAGGGTGCCCCAAGAGCCTCCACCTAGAGAGGTACCCCACCAACATAGATGCACCAAAGCTCCTGAAAATCATCACACAGAAACAGATCTTTGGCAAATAGTCACCATCAAAACCTCAAACAACAAAATACATTCCAACTGGCAGACTTTTTAGCCAAGTCCCCTCTGTAACTGATCCACCACACAATGGGCATGTGGCTCAATGGTAGCACCCCTCTCACAAAAGTGGATAGGTTGTGGGTTCGAAAATCGAAACACGTCAACAACTGATTGTTGACATAAGTTTCCACACATAATTAAAAGGGGTAGGGGTCCCTTCAACCCCGCTTGCCAATCAAAAAAAACCACAAAACTGATCCACCACACCAGAAAGAAGGTACCTCCATTCCTGTGCAGCCATTTTGCCGATTTTCTGATTTTTTCGATTTCCGATCCGACTTTTTCCGAAAGTGGAATGTATTATTGCAGTTCCGAGTTTTGAATTCTGAATTTTCCAAAAAAAAGATACTCCCTTTGTCCCAAATTATAAATACCTTATTCCATTTTTAGTTGTCCCAAAATATATGTCCCTTTTCGTATTTCAATACATATTAATTAAGTTAAATTGTTCTTTTACTTATACTACCCTTGTTTTGGAATTAGAGTAAATATTTTAATAAAAATAATTAGAGGCTATGTTTAATAATTGAACCTATTAAATAATATAATTTAGAAGTATAGTTAGTAGACAAACAATAAATGATGTTCCCTCAATAAATAGAATATTCCAAAAGGTACTTACAATTTGGGACGAATGGAGTATAACGAAATTAGAAATACTCTTGTAAATCTGATCCAATTTTTCTGATTGTTAATCCGATCCGATTTTTTGATAATTATTCCGAAATTTCTAATAATTCATAAAGATTTAAATTATTCTTAATTTTGAAAATATACGAACATATAGATATAAAAATGATATACGAAGTTTAAAAATGTGATTTAAGCATATGAGTTTCTATCTGGTTGTAACTCTCTTATCTTGATTTTACAGAGCTCATATGATAACAACTCTCGTTGTATCAGAATCTAGCTTGGTGATCGGAATCTGGCTTAGGTATCGGAATCTACACTAAGACTTTGGGATCTGGGGTTCATAAAGGGGTAGCTGAGGATCGAGGGTGAGGGATACCCAGAAATTATTACTCTCTGTACCTAGCTCCCTTTCTCAAGATGTCGGTTTCAGATTTGAAGTTTTGGTGAGTGAGGGATAAAAATAGAGCAACGAGGAAGGTTTGGAGGGAATAAGCGGAGGATTCTTGAGTTCATCAAGGAGAAAACTTTTGAATAGAGCTGGGGAGGAATACCAAATCTTGGGAGAAAGTTTTCTATGTTGAACGAGCTTGGGGGAAAGTGTTCAGATGCAGATCTACATCTGAAGGGTAAGGTGTTCAGATGCAGATTTACAACAAATAGCTCAGAATGAGAATCAGATTGGGACAATGTTTCGATAGCTGATGAGTACCTTTTGGTGTAATGATGGGGAATGGCAGAGGAATGTACCTGCAAGTTCTTTTCATTCCGGCTAGTGGGGGCAAAAAGAAATTGGTGCTATGTATACCTAGTGGGGATGAAAAGAGAGGGTGGACCATTCTTGGTGAAAAGTTGAAATCTTTGCTGCAAACACCAGTGCTCAACCAGAGACAGAGGGTTTCGGCTACTACTGATTTTCCAGTATTGTAGAGAGCAACGACAAGACCTCAATCTTTTGCTCAAATAGTTAGAGGTGGTAAGGAAGATGTGAGGAGAACAATTAGAGTAGAGGCTCAAGGCCCGTCTTTCAATCATTCTTGGTGCTCAGCGGTGGCAATGTGTGATTTTCTCGGTACTACGTCGGAATGGAGCTGGTTGAGTGAGAAAATGAAAGAAGTGCTAGGTCAGGTGGAGGTGAGACTAACAGGGGATGGTAAAGCTCTATGTTTTCTTGAATCTAATGATATGCTTCAGAAACTTTTAACGATGCCATCACTTGGGTGTTTGTATGGTACATACCATTTTTCAAAATGGAATTCGAGGTTGGGTTCACTTGATGTGGCAGTAGAAGAGAAATTGGATGCCATAGTTGCGTTTAGCGACCTCCCTTATCACCTTAGAAAGTCGGTGGTGGTAGAGCTCTTGGCAAAGAAATGTGGCGAGATGGTAGTGGTGGAGGAGCCAAATCTAGATTTCACGGTGGACCATTGTTTTGCTCAAATTAAACTTTGTAATCCTGTTGAGATCCCTAGATCTATTGTGATTAATGAAAAAAGGGAAAAGTTCATGATTTGGGTGGAAATGATAGAGAAGCGACTCAAGTCCATGGTAAGGAAAACTATTCCGGTGAATGATTGTTCTACTCAGGTCTCCGGGGGTGGGAGAGAAGAAGAGCTGAGGTGGCAATTGTTGACCCATGGAATATGCTTGGAGTGGGTCCTACTCAAACGTCAACCAGACCTCCAGGTTTTGATTATCGACAAACCTCGGTTCAACAGTCCAATGAGAATATGTCACGTCAGCAGGAGAAGGACTTGCTGGTTATTGATAACATGCCTTATGTCAGTGAAGGAAGTGGTGTAAGACGTCACATGTGGAGGTAAAATACTGATGAAATCTGGTCAAGGAACAGGTTCAGTGTACTGGAGGTGGAACCGGTTAGGCTCACGGAGAAAGACTCGAGGCCCTTTCAAACTGAAAGCCCGTTTTAGCAGAGAAAAGAAAAGAAAATTTCAAATCGAATGGAGGCTCAGGAAGGTGTGGAGAGCTTGAAACCAGCTTTCCAACCAGGGTCCAGTGACCGGTCCAGAAGTCGACATAGAAGAGGGGTATCTGTGGGTCCTCCTTTGGGTCTTAACAAAAGTTTTGTGGCGAGCTACCCAGTCCAATAATAAAGGCACTAGGGATCCGTCCAGAGATCGCAGAACGAGAGATAATAGAGTACATGAGATTGCACAAAGATCAACTTCAAGAAATTTTCATGAAGACACTATGGTTGTTGCAACACCTTTTGAAGATCTTGAAGCTGGTTTTGCTGGGGAAATATCAATAGTGAGAAGGTTCGACGAGATTGTAACAGTTAGAGACAATAGCGAAGAAAAAGAAGATCGAGTAGCCATAGCAGAGAGCCTATTCAACTATAAGAATCAGCAAGAGATGATCAATTGGATTAGATGGGTGGTTATACCTCTTGCGAATCGTTTGGGGGTCGCTACAAATATGAGTAGAGAGGGAGAAGAAAAATTGTATGGTGAATTAACAGCCCCACTTCTAGAAGAAGGAGTGGTTGAGGGAACAAACGAAGACAGAATTTCTGAGCTGGATGTGTCCAGAGGAGCCAAATTAGTTTTACATGACGATTAAACTCATGTGTTGGAATATTAGAGGTCTTGGAAGTTTAGAAAAATGTAATAGGGTAAGGAAACTGATGGAGTCACCAAAACCTTGTATCATTATGTTACAAAAGACCAAGTTAGCAGATGTTGCGAGCTCTGGTATGGGGGATATATGGCGCAATCCATGGGAATTTGCTGAAATTCCTGCAATTGGCCTCTCGGAAGGCATGGTTACGGCTTGGAATACTGATGTGGTGGAGGTTAGCAATAAGTTATTTGGTTTGTATTCCTTATCTCTTGTTTGCACGCTTAAAGATGATGGTTTCGAATGGGTTACGACACAAGTTTATGGTCCAATTGTGGACAATATGAGAAATTGTTTTTTAGCTGAGTTAGAAGGAGTTCGGGAGTGGTTTGTGTTGCCATGGAATATTGCAGGTGATTTCAATATTACAACGTATACAACAGAGAAGAAAGGTGATAGAGCCATGACCAATCATATGAGGAACTTTGATGAGTTTATTAATATGAATGAATTATCTGATTACCTTCTTGTGGGAGCATAATTCACCTAGTCTAACTCGGTGAGTGCAAGCCGTATAGACAGATTTTTGGCGTCTGAAGACTGGGATAGTAAGTTTCCTTTTGCTCGAGAAATAGCTTTACCAAAAAATCTGTCTGATCATAGAGTCTTAGTGCCGGAAAGCAATGCGATAAATCGAGGGCCCCTTCCTTTCCACTTTGAACTTATGTGGTTCAAGGATGACGGTTTATTGGCTTTGATTGATGAATGGTGGAGTTCCCTTGCTTATGAAGGATCTCCGAGCTTTGTCTAGTGGAGCAAGCTTAAAACTTTAAAAGCTAAACTGAAGGAGTGGAACAGAGAATCTTTTGGGATGGATAAGCTCTTAGCTGAAAAGACAAAAGAAATTGATGATATTGATCTCAAGGAAGAAACCTCTCAATTAACAACTGAAGAGATTACTTACAGAAGCCTGCTAAGAGTGGAGTTGCTACAACTGATTAGGAAGGCAGAAATCCAGGGTGGTGTGGAAAGTGGAGGGGGAAAACAATGCCTCTTTCTATCACAACATTGCAAATGCCCGGAGCAAAATCAATGGCATTGAGAAATTATGGATTCATGGAGTGGAAACCACAGATCAAAATGCGATTGGGAGCCATATCGTGGAAATCTATGAGAAATTGTACTCTGATGACTTTTTAGTTCAGCCTACTGTGGATGGGTTGGAGTTGAATTCAATCCCGGATCAACAAGCAAGTGATCTGGAAATGGGAATAACTGAAAAAGATGTTTTGTGTGCTCTGAGGGAGATGACTGGGGATCGATCACCTGGTCCAGATGGCCTTCCGATGGAGGTTTACAAGAGATGCTGGCATATATTTTGAGATGATATAATGAAAGTAGTGAGGGAGTTTGACAGTACTGGGCTGTTAGATTGGAGACTTAATACCACTTTTGTTACTATTATCCTAAAGATGAAAGGGGCCCAATCCATGGGGGACTACATGCCCATAAGTCTGGTGGGTGGGCTTTACAAACTGATCTCCAAAGTTTTAGCTAGCAGATTGAAAAAGGTGATTCCTGGTTTGATTTCAGACTCTCAGTCAACTTTTGTGGGGAGTAGACAAATTGTGGATGGCATTCTGATATCGAACGAATGTATTGATGCCAAATTGAAATCCAAAGTCCCAGGTTTGTTATGTAAGGTTGACCTAATGAAAGCCTATGACAGTGTTGTCTGGTCGTTCTTAGATTACCTTTTGGCTCGTATGGGGTTTAAACCAAAGTGGAGGAGATGGATTTCAACTATGGTCTCAACTGCTTCCTTCTCGATTCTAGTGAATGGATCTCCCAAAGGCCATTTCAATAGCCAGAAAGGTTTGCACCAAGGAGACCCAATTTCACCCTTTTTATTCAATCTGGTTATGGGGGTTTTTAGTAAAATGGTGACTAAACTGCGAGAAGAAGGTTTGATTAGAGTGTTCAAATGCGCTGTTGTTGGTCCTGAAGTTTGCCTTCTTCAATTTGCAGATGATACCTTGTTCTTAATTGATCCTGAGGTTAGTCAGATATTGATCATTAAGGCAACACTGTTGTTATTTCAAGCGGTTTCGAGCTTGAGGTGCAATGTTAAGAAAACAATAGTGACGGTGATTGGTGCAGTGGACAACATTGAAGAGTTGGCTAGATGTTTTGGTTGTCTAGTTGGCAAACTACATGGAACTTACCTTGGTATGCCACTTGGTGCGAACTTTCGTAACAAAGCAGTTTGGGAGCCAATTATCGAGACTGTGTAGAGACGTTTAGATGGGTGGAAAAGAAAGAACTCTAAAAGGGTGGAAGATGGGTGTTGCTCCAAAGTGCTCTTTCTAACCTGCATTGTATCACATGTCAGTTTTTGCAATGCCAAAAGGTGTTGCTCATAGAATTGAAGCAAGCTGAGGTCGTTTCTTTGGGTTTCAACATCTGAAGCTAGGAAAATGCATTTAGTTAATTAGAGACAGGTCTGCAAACCGAAAATTGAAGGGGGTTTGGGTATGAGAAACTTGGCTACAATGAATAGAGCTCTCAAGGGTAAATGGCTATGGAGATATCATCAAGAGGAGGGCTCCCTTTGGAAGTCGGTAGTTGCTTCAAAATATGGCAGAGGTGATAACGATTGGTGGCCCAAAAAAGTCAGACAAAGTCATGGGACTGGGCTATGGAAGGGTATCATGGATGACTTTGCTCTCTTTAAAACTGGTATTGAATGTAAACTAGGTGAGGGTGATAAAATCAAGTTCTAGCATGATATCTGGGCAGGTGACACATCTCTGCAGCAGTAGTTTCCACTCATTTACAATATCTCAATGTGTAAAAATGTTGTTGTCCAAGATGTCAGAATTGTTATGCTTGATATGGTTCTATGGGATTTGCAAATGAGGAGAGCGAGATATCAGTGGGAAGAACAACAACATGAGGATTTAATGGTGCTACTGGACAATGTGGGTATTGAAGAAGGTGAAGACCTTTGGAGGTGGAAGTGGGACAGAACTAGTAAATTTTTAGTGAAATTCATCTTTGCAGAACTTGACAAGGATGGCAGGGGACTGGAAGATCAACAAGCTCAACCTTTCTTTAGGAAACTTGTATGGAAAGTGGACCTACCATCAAAAATTAAAATTTTTTTCTGGACTTTGTTGTTGGAGAAGATAGCAACAAAAGGCTTTCTTATCAAGAGAGGGGTGGATTATGTGGGGCTCTTCATGAGTCTATCTCACACACTTTTCTACATTGTGATGTGTCTCTTGAAGTCTGGAAGTGTCTAACTTATCTTGTTCATGGCATTTTTCAGCAGCTGTTTGGGGTGGATTCAGTGAAACACTGCCTGGAGCAATGGCCTATTGGTCCTCACCAGGAATAGGGAAGCAGGGTGTGGAAACACTTCCCTTATGCAGTGATCTGGTCACTTTGGAAAGCTAGGAACAATGCAGTTTTCAGAGCAAAGGAAGTGCAAGTTCGAGAGATATGTGAGTCTATGAAAGCTACGATTTGGTTTTGGAATGCAAATTGGGGTAGAAGAAAGAAATATTTCTTCTGAGAACTGATGGAGAAACGGGAGGGGGTTTCGAGAGGTTTTTCTGTGCCTTTAAGCTGAGTGGTCTATGTTTAACACTGTGCTCGACAGTGATGTTACTATGTATTTTTTAGGCAATGTTTTCCCCTATCAATAAAAGTTTAACCTATAAAAAAAAAAAAAAAAAATGTGATTTTTCATCCTGAGGACTCGATAACAAATTATAATTAGTCTCAAATCTTATTGTAATCAAATATCAATGATTCAACAAAAAAATAATGTAATAGTACATTATTGGTTAGTTTATACATTGTGTTTTTTTATCATATGTATTAATGATCATTGATCAATTCCTCTTTTACTTGTTACAGCTTTAATTTAGAATTCATTTATTTTTCAAGAGTCGTCGGTTATCTGGGATCTACATTATTTATAAAGAGGAATTAGAGATGTATTTAGCGTGACTCAGCTAGGGATTGGGCTAGTATGATATGAGAGTTGTCATTTGTCTTGTTTTCATGACAACTTGTTTGAGGAACCGCTGCCCTATTAGAATTTGAATATTTGTGTATTTTAAGTACCCTCGTAATTAACCTTGTTTAGATCTTGAACCGCAGATTCTTATTGAGTATGTTAATTTCTTGTCGGGAAATGTTGATATTACCTTGTGTTTCTTTGAAGGTCCATGTTTATTAGTCAGATTAATTTTCATATTCATGTAATTATGTTATTATATAAATTTTGCAGTATAATTGTGTTTTATAAAGTGTTATACTCCAGAACTTTGATTCATCATTGGGGTAGTATGTTACTATGTTAAACAAAATACCCCAATAAGCAAATATAGTACCTCAGCCCAGTATAAAGAATGCAGGATTTTCAAATTTCCAAAACGAATCACATCAAGTAATTTCGATTTGGATTTCCAATTAATTCTGATATATTTTTAAGTTGGAATTCCGAACTTGGAATACATTTTGTTGTTCAGAAATTTTTTGGAATGGAATTGGAAGAATTGTTTTGATTCCAGTTTCCGATTTATTTTTTCTGAACATGCCATTTCCGATCCGTTTCGTTTGATTCCAGCCCCTTGAAGACTAGTGAAAATGTAGCTGACACAAACTCAGATGACACTGGAGTGGCCGAGTACACTAGCGAATGAATTGGGACATGACAAGGCTCACCTTAAGAGGTCCTAAGCACACAAAAGACGGTTGTCGTGCAGTGTCCACACTCTTGGATGGCTACGTTGCAGGATCCATGCTTTACATGCACGGATGCTAGGTTGAGCGGTTGTCAAGTAGCATCCGTGCACACTCTCAACAGGAACATGCCACGTTGACATAGATGTCATTCCAGAACATTCCACACACGTTTATTATATGTTTTTGCGTGTGTGTTAACATGTTTACTTGCAAGCTAAGTAAGCATGTGCGCGGATGCTGTCAGAGTCAAGGTATGGAAAGTTCTACATATCAAGAAATAACAATTAGCGGTAATAAAATAGTGATTGGAGGGCTAATTGTCAACTACACGTGCAACCTTACTTCAACTATAAATACGAGGTAATGTACACAACAAAGGTATGTTCTGCTTAACACAACATCTCCCCCCTTAAGCTATTCAAACGCTTTCAGCTCCCTCACTGACTTGAGAGTCGGAGCGGCTATGACCACACCCTCACGAGTGTGTCCTGGTCCCCCTTCACACTTTACTCTCATTTTGCAGGTGCATAGAGGCAATCTTCTCAGAGTCCTTGCAATCTTGTCAAAGTCCTCGCAATCTTGTCAGAATCCTCTGACAGTTCCCAACAACCTCAGCAGAGTCCGTCCGACACAATCAGATCTCATTTGGCAGAGTTTAGAGATTTGTGGAACCTGCACCCACAGTTTTGATCATCATGGTGAAACATTTTTCTTTAGGTGTGTACTCTTTCTTTTGGCTATTTGTTTGGTTGAGTGTGATTTTTATCCCCAGATTACTCGATGGATTAAACAAACCAAACTTTTGTTGTTTGGAGCGTGTAGGGTTTGCCTTTTTTGGATGCCTTATGTTTTTGTCTGGTGGCAGGGTAAATACTCCTACCTACCCTTAAGATCTTCTTTGTTTGGATCCTCTTTTCGTTCTCGGGAATTCTTTTGGTTCTTTGGAGTTCTTCGAGAAAGTTATGCCTTGCTAAGTGGTGGCTCAGCCGAAAGGTTATTCTCATGAATGAATCTTATTTTCGTTATGAAGGTTTGAAGTCAATTGTGGATCGCCATAGGCTGCTCCAAGTGAGAATTTCCCACAAGTGAGAGGTTATGAGTTCAATTCCCATCAACAATGTTTGTGTTTGGGAGAATTTCTCATGTAATTCTTGGGTGGGTCACCCTTCGGGCCTGATTGAAGATTAAGAGGCCCATGCTCTTATGATGATGATATAGTTAGGTGTTCTCCCATGATGATTGTGGGTGCAAAATTTTGATCCATAAACTCGAGATATGTATTGATTAATCAAACAGTTACAATGAAAGCCTTGTACAGACTGAGATGGGATGGGGGTATACAATGAGACTGGACCTGATAAGGATCAGGCTGCCTACGTATCCAAGAAGATGAACTTGGAATCAAGTCTTTGCTTCCACTAAGCTCTAATGGAGTTGCTCAGTGAAAGATTCGTAGTTCAAGAGGTTAAGAACTCATGTATTTGTAGTAGGCTGGAGGTGGCTGACTCAACCACCCCTCCGGTTTTGACTCCATGAACTCAGGTAGTTCAACTGTGAAGATGCTTTCCATAGAGATAGCTTGCATGCTGCTGAGCGGTTATCCCCTTGGTTTGAATCCCCTTTGACTAAGATGACTGCCACGTGGCATCCTTTGATAAGCTCTGGTTCAACCTGGGTCTTCCTTTATCTTCTCCGGCGGGCTAGAACAATGGGTTCTGTTAGCCTGGAATCTTGTTGGACTTATCCCGTTGGTTGGGACTTGGATTTGACCAAGTCCGGAAGCAAAGACTTGGGCTTGACTCCTCTGACCGAAGGCCCAATCTACATTGCATACACCCTGGCTAAGTCCTTTGGGCTTTCATGATAAGCCTTTGGATGAGCCTCTGTCGTTGTTGGACGTTACCGGACCGAATCTGGCTTACTTGACTGAGGTGGGCCTGGTTGATGTATGGGAGCCCACGATTCAACTTCTTATATAGTAATCGGGGCTCCACCCATTGATCGTGGACTATCCGGAGGGTCATGGTCCACAGAGCGTATGTGGACTCCTTGAGACCAGGTTGGGCCCTACTCGATAGCCCAGGCATGGCTGGCTAATGCTCAGATACTCCCGATTTAGCTTCTTATACAGCCATCGGTGACACCTGTCGGGTTTTTTTACCTAGGGTACACACAATGATGATGTGGCTAGGTGTTATTCAGCAAAAACAAGTCCCTGAGTAGCATAATTGCTCGAGTTGCAGGTGGCGGTGTGGACGCTTAGGTGGTAGCATCAATAGCCTTCGGGTCTTGTCTTTATAAGCCTTTTGGGCCCTGTCCTTGTAAGCCTTCGGGCGATTAGTTAAAAAAAAAAAAAAAGACTGCCACAAGAATCAATTGGAAGATTTAGCTCGTATATTATATGCAGTTGATTATGTTATTTGCCTTATGTTTGTGTTAAGGTCTTGTAAAAATACAAGAAAAAGTTAGTTGCTACAAAATAAAAATAAAAAAGAAGGTTATAATTACGCTTATTAAATACAAGATATTAGTGGATATTCGTAGTAATAAAGTTCATTGAACTGGGATTGAATACTGATGCTTAGTACGTACAATCGTACATGCCTACATGGTTCCATCGATAGAATCCTAAATTCCTAATACCGTCAAACCTGTCTAAATAGACCCTGTATAAATGCACAACCATCATAATCACACAAAAAATGTTGGTCCCATAGTTGGGACAGTGTATTTTGAAAATTAGTTGGGACAGTGTATTTTGAAAATTTCCATGCACACTGTGTAATTTGCAATATTTTTTTGTCCCAACTATAAGAGAGTCCATGTCCGCGGGTTGACCTGGGAAACCGGCGACCCAGTACTCTAAACGGACTGGGTTACTCAATGGATCGTTTTTGCATATGGCCCAGCTGTGAACCACTAAAATCGGCCGGGTTTTACCGGTTTTGTCAAACCCAGTGACCCAAAAAACCTGTCTAACTCTAAAATTAATGTTTTTTAATTAAAAAGGATTTAGTTGGACTCGAACCCACGACCTAAAACACACAAACCTGTGTGTATATCAATGTACTCATAATATTTTATGATAGATTATGTTTATATTTAATACAAACATATTACAAAAATTTAAACATTAGGATTTAACCCTACTAATATTAGACTGGTCCGACCAGTGACCCAGTGGTCGAACCACTAACCCAGTACCTTCACCGGGTTGGTTCTGATAACATCGCATATAAGTGTATGTTTTTCCCTCGTTAAATTCCTTTTATTAAAATTCCCAAATTAAATTAAATTATTAATTGGAGTTTTGGTGGTTTAGGCTGTTGCTCTCTGTTTCCCTCCTTCCTTGTTAATATTACGTTTTGAAAGAAAGAAAGAAAGAAAACAAACAGAGAAAAACCTAAAAAAAAAGATTTGTTACTCAAATTTAGAGCTGAAATCATCTTATCAGTTCTTCTATTCTTTAATTCAGATTTCAGACCAATAAATCATCCAATTCAATTATGATTAGTAGTGGTGGTGGTGTTAATGTTGAAAAACATGGGGGCGATCAAAACCCTACAATTGTTTCCACCAAAGGGGGAATTACAACGTCAACGTCATTGGGGAGGATGTTTTCAGGCCAATTGTCAATTTCTACAACTGGCGGAAGTGCATCAGCAGGAGGAGGAGGTTCTCCTTCTCCATCCAACACAAGCGAGACGACAACGACTACAACTACAACTACGGCAACTAACAAGACTCTCTTACCAAGTGAGAATTTCAGATTGAGTCATCCTGCTCCTGATATACATAAGGATAAGGATGATGCCACCGCCCCAACTCAACCCACCCCCACCTTTATTGTGTAAGTTTCCCTCTTCAATTTTTTTATTTTTATTACTATTGGGGTGTTTTGTAGATTCAAAATTCAGATACAATTTCACTTGTCTAATCAATGTTCATTTTTTTTTCTTCTATGGTTCTTTATTCAGATAGTTTAATTATTATTGTTTATGCTATATATATATATATATATACTAGTAATAACACGTGCCTATGGCACGATTATTTTAATTTTGATTTAAAATTTTTTTTTTTAAAAATTATTGAAACGAATACAATTAGATGGTATTTTATTTTTCATAAAAAAAAGTAGGTGATACAATATTATTTTATCTTTTTTTTTTTTGGAGCCATAGTTGTGATACTAATTTTTTATGCAGCAATAGGCGATGCAATTGTTTTTATAGACATTTTATGTTTAAAATATTATTTTAATTTTATTTTTAAAAATTATTGAAATGAATTATTGTAAAATTATAATGATTTTATTGGGGGGGCTAATTCCTTGATATAATTTTAAAATTTTGATAGATATGTGCAAAAGATTTGTTCGAAAAACTATTATATAAGTGTTTTTAGTGAGAGGTATAAGAATATTTGAAGTCTCAAGAAGTTGCAAAGTCAAAGTACTTTTGAAGGTTAAGTTAAATCTAATCGATAATATTTTTGAGATCACACACCATTTTTAAGTTTGGATCATTTGACATCATAGTTGTTTAATTTGATTATTTGCAATGGATCTGATAAGAAAAAATAGATAGTGTATAATTGTGTACAACATTTTCATTTATGCATCAAATACAACTTTTTATGTAAAAGGATACATCTCATACAAATCAAATGTAAGAAGTTGAAAATGTAGAAAAGACATTAGACGTAACAATTAACAAAAGTCGAATACAATGGCCATGCTTCATCACTACTAATAGAACATTTTATTATGTGTTTATTTGTACTTTAGCCACCCAACCATCGTTTTCTTCTCCTGTTATGCATAAAAGAGGTGACAATGTATGTTGAAAAGAGATTGAGGAGAAAAATAATATATCAGTATCTTCACCCAAAAAAAAAAGATAACATAGCTATTGATAATAGATTGAGGGAAGAGAGTGACCTGTGACCATTCTTGCAAAAGATTACTAAGGTGCATAACTCATGTCTGTTGAATTTAAAAATAGAGATTTTTGGACATACCCCCCCCCCCCCCCCCCCCCATTTCAAGATGCGGTGTTATCTTAGTCGTCCATCATAAAACTCACCTACGGCTGTAAAGCTCTTTTGTCTTGAAATGGGGGGTATCTCAAATTTCGACTTTCAAATTAGGGGGGGGGGGGGGGGGGGGGGGGGGGGGCGGTATGTCCAAAAATCTCTTAAAAATAATATAACTAATAATAATTGATTAAGGGAAGAGAGTGACCAGTGATCATTCCCGCAAAAAGATTACTAAGGTGCATGTTGAATATACAACAAAGAGATCAACAACCAATAAAGCAACAAAATTGATATAGAAATTACTGGAACAACCAATATACTCAAGGGTATTGTCCAACCAAAAAGTATACAGTCTCCAAATTAATTTGATAGAATAACCATATACTCTTTCAGAATAAGCAACGAATCTATTCCTGAAAATCTACAAAGAAAAAAAAATAGAAAAAAACTACTCACCTTAATGAAATGATGCAAATTAATTCTAATAGAGGTATTAGTGGAAAACATTTTACTAAAACAAAACCATACATTTGACAAAGAGGCAAGTAACAAAATGGAATGCAACCAAAAGAATCCAAATGGGATAAATAGAGGTCAGAATTCTTGTGGTATCACCAGTTTTTTTTAGGTACCCTAATTAAATTTATCCATCTCACCAATATTTTCTTGGTGGCAAATGTAACAGTCTATTTTTTCTATTTAAATGGAAGTTTGTAACAGTCCATTTAACCGATAGATTACTCATTAGTTTTTTTGTTGGTGGAATAGAGAATTTATTTGGCGACAATTAAGGGAGTGAAGAATATGAGTTCCTTGATAATTTTATATTTCAGACTTTCCATTTATGACATTGTAAAAGAACGAAGAAATAAAAATAAATATTATAACAGATTTTCTCCTTCTCATAATTTCTCTCCTAAATATTGAAAAATGTATTAAGTGTTCATAATAAAAAAATGATTTAGAATTTATTAATTTTATGAGGAGAAGATTAAAGGTACTATATCTAAAAGGAGGTTATTATGTAGAATCTAAACAAATTATAATGAGGTTATTATGTTATAATTTATTTATGGAGTTATTACATTATAGATTATAATTGGCACATTAAATAAAAATTATTTAAATAATGTTAATCCTACGGCTACGATTGTCTTAGTAGACAACTAAAGGTTAGGATCGATTTTTAACATCTAAGGGCTATTTACATCGATTATATAATTTAATGTATATCCAATGGTTGTGGTTGTCTCAATAGACATCTAACGACTGTGTTTATAAGACCGTCTGACATTGTAAAAGAAGGAAGAAATAAAGACAAATATTATGACATATTTTCTCCTTTTCATAATTTCTCTCCTAAATATTGAAAAATGTATTAAGTGTTCATAATTAAAAAATGATTTAGAATTTATTAATTTTATGAGGAGAAGATTAAAGATACTATATCTAAAAGGAGGTTATTATGTAGAATCTAAACAAATTATAATGAGGTTATTAAGTTATAATTTATTTATGGAGTTATTACATTATAGGTTATAATTGGCACATTAAATGAAATCATTTAAATAATATTAATCCTACGGTTACGATTGTCTTAGTAGACAACTAAAGGTTAGGATCGATTTTCAACATCTAAGGGCTATTATTACATCGATTATATAATTTAATGTATATCTAATGGTTGTGGTTGTCTCAATAGACATCTAACGGCCGTGTTTATAAGACCGCCTTAAAATATTATATAGATATATTTTTGTGAGGAAAAACTGACTGTACTTCTCATCTTTCTAAAACTATATTAGGGCATTAGGTTGTGCCACTCGTGCACTGTGAATAGTCTTAACCAAAAGTTGTCGTGCTAAATATATATAAGTTTGAAATGTCTTGTTAACCTCACAAATTCATTATCATGATGATACAAATTTCTCTCAACAATTTCTCTCATTTTCAACCTTTCACTTTTTTAGCTCCCACCACACCACGTCGTTTCATAGTAAATTGTGTTATAAAAATCCTGTTTCTAAATTGTAGCAAGAAGAAGCGTGCTGCTGGAGGTGACAAAGGTAGGGGACTTCGTCAATTCAGCATGAGAGGTAAACCCTAGACTCCTTTTCTATTATGTTTCATTTATGTTGTCGATTTTATTCGTATGCCATGTTTTTCATGTTTTATTTGTCTATAAGTATAAAAAATTCTTTATCAATCTATTACTGTTTCAAAACCCTACAAGTGATAGTAAATTGTGCTTTAGTAGAGATTTATTGCCATTATTTAAGATTGCTTGTGCTTGGTGTCTAATTAGTTATTGCTAGGTATTTCTTATTAACTTGTTCGCATATATTTTGTCATTTGTAGTATGTGAGAAAGTCCAAAGCAAGGGTAGAACCACTTACAATGAGGTGAGGTTATTTCTTGTTTTTATTGTTTTTTGGGTATATTTATCAGAGTCATATACTTAGCAGAACCTAATGCTGCAATTTAAGTACAAATATTTCACATGCAATTGTTGGTACAGTCACAAACCTTACTTGATGAACTTTTAAGAAATGTCCCATAGGAGACTAATGGAAACAGAAAACCTATTGCCTTTAAGGCTTTAATATATATTTACGAGAAAGTTTCATCTGGTATACGTAAAACCAAAATTTGACTGAGTAAGGAACTTCATAAAGTAAGGCGACGATTTCATGGAATATTTTGGTATTAAACTGCAATGTTTGGAATCTACTTAGATACTACCTGTGTTCTATACTCATTTTTGGGTCAGTAAATAAATCGATACTGGTTCATAGTAATTAGTTTCTGTTTTGTAGCTATTTGTTTCAGTATGTTGCTGTTACTTCTTAAGTGTTTGTCTCAGTCATATTCTTGATCTTGTCCTGGATTCATTAGAAATGAGTATTCCATGGCTGCTGAAATTATTAGTTTATTACAGCTTATATGGAAATTGACAAATGCATAATATGTGTGGCAAACGATTGCTTTGATATGAAGATTTGAAACCAATACAACCAATGTGTAGATATTGTGATATTTTGAGGGTTAAATAGAAGAAGTTCGAAGTTGAGTTGTCTTTACGAATAAGGTAAATGAGAGGAGAGGAGTAATCTTTGGAATATTGAAGTTAACTTTAAGAAAAGCCCAAGAACGTTTTCTGGCTTTTGAGGTATTTTGAAGGTGGAGCGAATCCTCATTCATGATGTTGCTCACATTAATCGTCAGAGCTGAATCAAATTTGTTGTTGCTCGCCTAGAGTTAATCAGTTTGATGCACCGTTTCACTCTAGTTTGGTGTGAACCTTAGTTGACAATGGTTATTGAGGATAGTGATTAAGATCTAAGCTGGTATACATGAAAGATCCCCAAATCACCATCGATAAGCATTACGATCCACTGCCAATGTCAAACAAAATTGTGGCAAAGATGTCTTACACACTCTGACACTCACCACTAGAATGTTAAACCGACCATAGAAAGCCATGTTTTAGACTGTTAGATAGAAGCGATAAGATCCCCAAGAAGTAAGAACCATTTTTGTGATGACTCCACAACTCTACTTCTTAGATCTGTTTTATGACACATTATTTGTTTTAGTAATTTGAGAATGAATAGGTATTGATTGATATTGAAATTTACATCAAGAAGGTTCATATAGAGGACCAGCCAGACAATAATTCTCTAACACTTGACTAACATATCAATCTCTACTAAACAGTTAAACATGCATACAATGATACAACAGTTTCCCAAACTCCTTTAATCCCATTTTTAAGAAGGGATGAGATCAAAGCTCCCTTTCTTAAAGCTGCCAGATATGCATCAATTTGATTCAGATCAGACAATATGCACTGAAATTTAGTTTTTCTATGTTCAAAAATATTGTAATTACTATATTCTACAATATTGTATTCTTTAGCAATGTTTCTCATCCAAATGACGACCAGGTATTATTTAATAACAATTTCTTATCAAGTTTAGAAGCTGGGTGTCAACCTGCTTTTATTTGTTCTCAGCTCTCATAAGTAACTCTGCATCTGTTTTAAGAAGTCATGGTGTATCTCGCTTTTTTTTTCAAAGGCCTGAATAGTTGAAGAATTGCATCAGGTTGCGGATGAGCTTGTGGCAGAATTTTCTGATCCTTGCAATAATGTCTTAACTCCAAGTCAGGTCAGTGGATGTAATGTGCATATATAAGTTAACTTATTTCGTATTTGAATGGACTAGCTTTTACGGTTTTATATGTTGACAGCAACAAGATGATGAGAAGAACATTCGGAGAAGGGTATATGATGCAATAAATGTTCTTATGGCAATGGATATTATCTCTAAAGACAGGAAGGAAATACAATGGAAGGGGCTTCCTCACGTTAGCCTGAATGATATTGAAGAATTAAAGGTTATATTGAACTGGGATTTTCTGAAATATAGTCTAACTTACTTAGGGTGATTTTCTTAGCTGTCATAGTGATCCTCCTTAACAAATTCCATTTTTTCAGGCTGAGCGTGTTGCAGTCAGGAGCAGAATAGAGAAAAAAGCTGCCTATCTACAAGAACTAGAGGAACAAGTAAGATATCTGACAAGAGAGTTTCATCTGGTTTAAACCTTTTGTTTCTGTTATTTTTTCTTTTGTGGTATAATTTTCATTCAGTATTTGATTATTAAATTTCTTCTCTCTTAAATAATCAATGATTTTTAGGTAAGTATACTATGAATTCAGTTCACTGATTTATCCCCAATATTTTGTCAAGTACATAGGTCTCCAGAACCTAATACAACGAAATGAGCAGTTGTATGGCTCAGGCATTGCTCCAACAGGAGGCGTGGCTTTACCTTTTATTCTCGTTCAGGTGTGGTTTACAGTATTCCTTGTTACCTGTTTTCATATAATACTGATAACAATATCATAAAACTTCATTATTTTTCAAAAAAATGAATTAGCAGTTTAGCACAATGCATTTGATCTTGACTTTTTAACTTGATAGCCTATGCATGTTCACAATTCGTCTTGCTGGTTTAGTATACTAATACTTAGTCCAATGATGATACCAAATCACACAATGAGAACTCAAAAATAGTTAGCTTGAGAATGTTATTGATCTTAACCTCAAACTTGGTGTAGCGTATTTGTTGACCTCAAACTTGGTGTAGCGTATTTGAATGTCAAATAATACAAACTTGGTGTAGCGTATTGGAACGTCAAATAATACAAAATTGTGTGCCACACAGTAAGACGTTGCAATCATTCCTTATGACAAATCACATTCTCAAATTTTCACGCCCTCTCTTTACCCATGACAACCATTCCTTTTACAGTTTCCATTTCTTTGACACTGAAAAACTATTGGATTTAATCTGATGGGGTGTAGATCTACAGTTCCTACTATTAGTTAAGGTTGAAATAATTCTTCCTGAATGTTGGATCTTTCTTTTTTTTTTTTTGGAAGAAAATGGTAAGCCTCAATGGTATATCTGTATGTATCTTGTTATTCTAGTACATCATTTTTCCTGCTAATTTTAGTTATATGTTTCCTCAGTTGTCTCTTTCAACATTTTCAAATCAATTGAGTCCTCGCTTACCCTCATGCAACTATTGCACAAGGACAGCTGGAGTCCTACTCGTTTGTCTTATGGAAACCAACCTTGATTCCATCATGCTTTAGATATATGAAAATTTGCATGCATGCCTTGGTCTTTTCCCCTTTAGTTTGGGGTGGACCAAGCTACTCATCTTGACAACGTGGTTTCAGCATATTTTCAAAACTTACAACGTGGTTTCAACTTGACAGCATAGTTTAGCTTTACTTTCAAAACTAACAATGGGAACGGATTCCGTTCAATTTTCTGGCCAAATGTCTGACATGATATTAATCTATTTCTAATATTTCACTAGGACTTAAATTACCAAAGAGGAAACTACTTGGTCTAGGAAAGTCAATTTCAAGGACCTGGCCATATCAGAAACCCTGAAGTTATAAGGACACTTATATTGCGAATAACACTTCTAAGTTCTAACATGATCTCTTGCGTCAAGTTGGACCTCTTTTTTCTTGCTGCATGACATTGCGATGGTGATGAAGCTTTACAGGCTATCCCACTGTATAAATCAATGGATAGAAAAGAGCAAACTGATAAGCAACAGTAGAAACTATCTAGTTGTTGATACTAATGTCTGGTTATCTTTCGGGCTTATTTGAAATGCAGACACGTCCACATGCAACCGTCGAGGTGGAGATTTCAGAAGACATGCAGCTGGTGCATTTCGATTTCAATAGGTAAT
The DNA here is from genome assembly GCA_023053565.1 of Aquilegia eximia. NCBI lineage: Eukaryota > Viridiplantae > Streptophyta > Magnoliopsida > Ranunculales > Ranunculaceae > Aquilegia > Aquilegia eximia. The sequence continues at coordinate 22,345,161 of JALIGU010000004.1, forward strand.
GAATCTATATCATTATTGATGTTTATGTATTTGTACTTTGATATCAACATCTGAAATGATGTTACCTAATTTGTAGTATAGGTGTTGAGCATTGTTTACTAAAGTATTCATAAATTGTGGAAGCAACTCTTCTGAGTTCCATTCTGGTACTAACTAGGAACTTTTATTGATTACAGTACTCCTTTCGAACTAAATGATGACAATTATGTACTGAAGGCAATGAGACTTTGTGGAAGACCACACAGTAATGATGGTGCCCATGATTCTACTGCAAATGGAGGAGATTCCAGCATGCCCAACATGCATCAACCTCAGTTACTGCATCCACCTAGATCAAATGCTGCAAGTAGGGCTCCTACTTCGCCACCTCCTCTTCCTGGAATACTGAAACCACGCGTCAAGCATGAGCACTAATTTGCTAAGGATGACCACCCTACACAAACATTTCCCTTTAGTTTCTTCATAAACTATGAAGTAGTTGGCCAATGCGAAATGGGTCCCTCATCAGCTTATATACTGTATATTACTAGCTTAGCAAAAGAACTAAGTATACAAGTTTGCTCGTCCTTCAAAGATCTCTGAGGGTACTAGTGTTAAGGTAGTCTGATATAGCAATCATTTCTTAGCTGTTGTAATCCCAGAGTTAATCATGTTTTAGTTTTTCTTAGTTATGGTTTTGATGTAATATGACTGACAATTAAATATTGCCAGCAAAAGAGGGACCTATGCATATAAGCATACATTTAGTGAATCAATAACAGTTCTTTATTTATTCATAGCATATGGTGACACAAAGTCACAAACACCCCTGACCCTTCCACAACAACCACCATCACAATTTCATCAGTGAAGCAACTTGGGTTTACCAATTATAGGAATAGTGATGAATGTCATTTTTTGTAGCTCGCAATAATCACATTTTTTGTAGTTTCTTTTTTTCATGTTTAAGGATGATGTCATTTCACATATAATTGTCATTTGTAGTATAACAGATGGCCATGAGAAGGCTTCTGAACTGCACTTGGTTTAAGTGGTTGGAAATCACATAATGCACCTGCCATGGACTTCCTCTCACGTGGAAGGGAGTGGATGTGTTGTGGGGGCTTTTTTTCTGTCTTTTATTCTCAAAATTGACCTCCATCTGCATGTGGCTGGTCCGTATACCTAACCCACTTTAAACAATGTTAATACTTAATATAGATATGCAACTATTCAAGTTCTTTCTTTCTTGTCAAAACCGTTCTTTCCTTCTTAATTTTTTTTTACTTTCATGGTAAAGAATAAAGATGATGTATATACTGTAGCTTGTATACATATGGATGGAGGGATATCATTTGGAATTTGTCTGCATTTGCACCTGCACCTTACAAACAATTTTCATATAAATTGTTTGATGAGGTTCTTGTGCAGATGCGTATGAATGCCATCATGGTTGTAGGGGTACTACATACAACATACATGTGGCACCATCTCTACCGTTCATCATGGTGCCACGTGTCAACATCTAATGGGCTCTCTATTGATGACACAAGTTACAAAGTTAAAGCCAATTACTACAAAGATATTCTCTCATTATTACCCTAGTAAATGCTAAGAATGGAGTTACATTGTAGCCTATAAATATGAAGGCAAGCCACTCATTCTAGGCATGTTCTCATCTCTGCTCAGATGGTCTGATGGCCTAATGCTCCCAACACGACCTCATGGTGAGGTCTCAATATCAACGACCTCCCCAATCTCTCATGATGAGACCTCACCTCTCAGGTCTCGTCTCTCTCTTGAGCTCTCTCCATTATCGAGCTCCCATTTTGTATCACCACTACTATAATAAAGATCATTCTCTCTCTCCGTGGATGTAGGCACAATTGCCGAACCACGTATACAATGGTGTTCATGTCTCTACTTTATTACTGTTCATATCATACACATCATCATCATTCATTAATGTATTGACCAACCTCACAAATATGGTTAATACATTTGGCGCCGACTACAGGGACTTGGGATTTTCTCAAGCGAATTCCACCCACCAACCCCACCATTACACCATTGTTTCATAAGTGGTGACTTCAAAAAATTCATCGAATTTGAAATGAAAGAATTGCAACTCATAGTTGGGGGCTTGGAGCAAATTTTCTACACAATTACTGGGCTCGGCAGAAGCAAAGATAAGTATCACTTTAATATTTTTGGTCATTGAGATGAGGCAACGGGCTGCCAAAGAGCGACCTCATTTGTCTCTGTTTATTGTTACTGGTCATTGAGATGAACCAGCGAGCTACTGAAAGGCAAAATCGACCTCCATTCTATTACTGGTCATTCAACATTTTTCCATTACATGTGCATTTATGTAGCAATTTATTCTCATAACTCATCCATGATTATCTCCTCTCATTCATGAGCCACATCAATTGATTACTATCACATGCATAATCAATCACATGCTTTGTGCTGACATATATAAGAGTTACATTCTCACATCAGTTACATTTTTTGTGGCCACCAGTAACCCACAATCAATTTTGTTATATATTTTCAACATTAAGCCACTTTAATGATGTTGACTATGGCTCAGTTCTCATCAAGCCCACTAATGGAGTTCTTAGGTCTTGCAGAAAACTCCTCATACATTCAGGTCTCTAAACTAGCAAGCTCAGGTCTCATCGCGACCTCACCTCATATCCAGGTCTCCAAGCCAACGACCTCTCAGGTCTCGTCGCGACCTCACCTTCATGCCAGGTCCTTCATCGCGACCTCATCAGGTCTATCAACGACCTCCCCAACTTACAGGTCTTTCAACGACCTAAAGAATATTTATGCCATACAGGGGGCTCTTCTCACTTTATCTAATGAAATTAACTTATTATTAGCACAATTAGCTATTAATGATATTTTTTGTAGCTCTCTCTATGTGCAGGTCACATGAACACGACCTCACTCCCCATGAGCTATTTTTGCACAAATGTGCTACATTGCTTTCACTGAACTCTCTACAAGTGAAATGCTTGATATACAATACGGCCACCCTCATTGACTAGTGAGTCACTCGTATGCGGGACGACCTCAAACACAATTCTCTAGCCACACGCCTGGTCGAACGCATTCACTCTCAACGCAATGCAGACCCACAAAGGCCACATGCCCGAGAATTGTCAAACAGGTCTCCACGCTGCGACCATTCACTAGATCGGGCACCAAAAGGTTCCAAGTAACTCTCAAAACACTTGGTCAACCAATGCTCTTTCTCAAACGAGCTACATTGCACTCCAAAGTGCCATATCTATCGAAGCGTCCAGTCACAAGGCGACAAAGATAGTACATACAAGTCATAAGGAAGACGTACAATTCCATGTAAGTCTTTTATTGAATTTTATAATGTTTCACATGCTAACATTATCAGGTCTATGCAACTCGACCACAAAAATGCGACCACCTTAAAGCATGACTGAGACCAACAACCCATGCATACAAGAAGACCCACTTCAGTACGACCTGCTTGCAGCTGTCCATCTCGTCTACATGCCTTCTGAACGAGCTACCAGGTCTCCCTGGAACTAACTAGCTCGCTACACACAAAGTTATGATCGAATTGCCATTACCACAAGGGACCTTCATCGCGTCCTGCAAATCTCAATGATCAAGCTCATCAAAATTTGGGGCGGATCGACTTCGTTAAAGACCCCCACATTTCATTCATCTTGGGGGCTGGATCGGTTCGATTACTTCTTTTCAGCCCGAACTTCGTTCAACCTAAAAAGAGGGGGCTTATGTAGGGGTACTACATACAACATACATGTGGCACTATCTCTACCGTTCATCATGGTGCCACGTGTCAACATCTAATGGGCTCTCTATTGATGACACAAGTTACAAAGTTAAAGCCAATTACTACAAAGATATTCTCTCATTATTACCCTAGTAAATGCTAAGAATGGAGTTACATTGTAGCCTATAAATATGAAGGCAAGCCACTCATTCTAAGCATGTTCTCATCTCTGCTCAGATGGTCTGATGGCCTAATGCTCCCAACACGACCTCATGGTGAGGTCTCAATATCAACGACCTCCCCAATCTCTCATGATGAGACCTCACCTCTCAGGTCTCGTCTCTCTCTTGAGCTCTCTCCATTATCGAGCTCCCATTTTGTATCACCACTACTATAATAAAGATCATTCTCTCTCTCCGTGGATGTAGGCACAATTGCCGAACCACGTATACAATGGTGTTCATGTCTCTACTTTATTACTGTTCATATCATACACATCATCATCATTCATTAATGTATTGACCAACCTCACAAATATGGTTAATACAATGGTTTTTACAACTTAGATTTTTTATGTTGGATTTGACAACAAGGTAAGAAGAACAAGGCCATTTACTTTAACTTTGCTTGCTGAACTAGTTTTCAGTTTTTTTATATGAATATGTTTGCTTCTAATATTGTTTTGTATACATGAAATGTTGAGTTTTCCTTTGCCGATGGAGACCTTGGCAATGTTCCAATTTAACATTTTAAAAGGGAAATCCCATAAAGTAGAAGGTTTCTATTAATGTCCATTTCTATTCATCTGGAAGAAAAATTAGGTCGACCAAGAAAGATATATGTATTCCGAAAACCATATTGGCTTTATAGACATGCAGAAAGAGGGAAAGACTATATTTTACATTGCAGGCTAGGTAGTTAGAACTTAGAAGTTCCACTACCAATACAACAATTTAGTTTGTATGAAGCTATAAGGTGATTTTACCAAAAAAAAGAAAAAAAGAACAAGGAGCAAAATTGGTTGATTTTTATTTTCAACTTTTCTTTATAATCTATCCATAATCCATGGCTGATGGCCTTCTTGTTTCATGCACCCTCACAATCTGAACCATTGCTGCCTCTTTAAGAAACAGAAAATTGATCATGACTAAGGGCCAAGTAAGCATAACATTTTATCTTTACAGTCAGGGAATATGTCAGCAAAAGAGGCAACAATACTAATAGAAACAATAATCAGGTGGTGGTTGTTGGTGCTCAAATGCAAGATGAAGAATATATTGTCATGTCAACTACTGAGCTGCAACGCGAGATTAAGAATATAACAGATGCTTACTTCTTAGTTCATTACATTAGGTCTAAATAGCTGTAATAGACTAAATAGTGAAGTAAATAATACTATTGTATCTGGTTTTGATTTCGTAATGAGCCCTCTCTCCCTCAGTCAGTGAGTGATGTAAAAAGAGTCTTGTTCCAAATTCCAGTAATAATGGTTCACACCAGTTAGATTCAAGAGAACCTGACCATTTTGTTTCCTAACACTCAAACCTAGAACACAGACGATAACTAAGCCTTCAGCATCAAGTCATGAGAACAGACTACAGAATCAGCAATAAAGTCAAATTTCCATGACAACCAAGTCCTCGGCAAACATTGGGTGGCTCAACAAGGGGAAATGAATATAAGATATAAAACACATCAAAATGAGGAAACAGAAACTTGGATACATGTAATAATTAACATCAAAAGAGGGGGACAATGTTAAATAATTACAACAATGTTTGCTCCCGATATCCATAATACCAAAATTCCTTATCTGATAGTCAGAGTAGAGTAGGATTCATTTGCGTTCTCCTTTCCCCCTAAGTTTGCTCACTCAGGTGCATACTTTAACCACTGACCTTAGAAAAGAGCAAAAATCTGTACTGCCTGCTAATGTTATAACTGCAGCCACTTCTTCAAATCTGGTACTGATACTAGTATTAATTCCATCGAATTACTTACTCCATATTATTTACAGAATTTACATGCACCAAATGTGCTTCCAGCCTTCCAGGTTCCAACCATTATTTACAACACTTTCCAAGGCCAGCTTTACTGCTATGGCTTCAGCTTCCTCTGGTTGTCGTGCACTTCGGCTAAAAATCCTGCAAGAACCGACTCCACCAATGAATTCATGAGAAGAGTCCCATATAGGAACTATCAACAAGTACAATAAGCAAGTTTTCTTTAAACTGTAGAGGGAAGTTTATTCACAGCATGCTAAGTCTGATATTTAATGATCGACTGTTTAGCTTGATTTAGCATGTAGCAAGCATGTGGAACTATTCTCAAGAAGAAACAGATTTCTTCTATACCAAATAAAGTAATACAAGTAAAATTAGTACGGTACTCCAAAAGCTCAGGCCCAGCTGAGTTGGATAGAAGTTTTAGAATAATATCTAAAAGTTGAAAATCATGACCACGACTGTCAAACTTATAACCAAACATGTCTAATACATGGACAAGAGAATAAAGCACGAGAGACATCTTCCATTCCTAAATCACACCTAGGGCAAATATCAGTGTGAACTATATTTCTTCTATGCATAACATGTTTTGAGGGGGAGCCCATTTCTCAGCATTTTCCATAAAATTAATTTCGCGCTGTGAGGGGCACGAATGTGCAAGACTGCAGACCAGATTTTTTTAGGAACATAACAGTTTACAGTTCTCTTAGGTAGATTTGCTAACCAATTGTATGCGGATGTTACTGTAAAGTCCAATTGATGGTATACTCGGGATAATTATGCAGATATTAAGTTGTCACAAAATTTTATCCCAAAGCAAAATGCAAAAACTGGGTCCATCAAGGCTCTATGAAGCCGCAAAATAAATTAAAAAGGAAAAGAACAAAGAACAGGATCCATCAGTGTTGTGGTACATACAAGCCGAGCCTCGTTGTCTCCGCAACTCGTAATTTCTTGTATTAGTTTTGCTGCTTCTATTCGGTGATTTGCATATTGAATATCAGTAGCCCATATATTTTGCATTGAATCCATTGCCATACCCATTCCTGACAGTTCCTCTAGCTGCCCAATAGCATTTGAATCCATAATACCACCTACAACGTTCTGACAAAGAAGTGAAAAAACAAAGAAGATCAAATTTTGTATAAAGCAAATGTCGAAACCTCTCAATATTAATAAGCTTTCAATATAAGTAATGCACAAGGGCTAAAAGGACTGTAATCTTCAGTGCAGTACACCAATGTCAAATACCTAATCATAGCCTATATGCACTATGCAGATGTTGGCAAACTAGATTCTCAAATGCAGTTTGAATTTACTACATAGCAAGGAAATGGTAAATGGTGCTGTCAATTAAAACATAAGTTTAGGGAACTCACTAACACTGAACCGCAACAAGCATTGATTAGGATAAGCTTGAGGAGATTTTCTTCTGAACTACTTAAGACACCACCTGAGTTTACTGAAAATGTAAGATCTTGGCAAGATGAGTCAAACATGGTCCCAAAGTTCTTTACAGTTACTCTGTTGTGCTTCCTCAGAATCTTTTGCAAATGATAATTAGCATTGTTAGGATTCTTGTCTACAGTGCTTCTCTTCAGTCTCCACCTATCGCTGCAGATAGCCTTGACCATGGTTTCTTCATCCAGCCGAAGCAACATTGCTGCTCTCTCGGCACTGGCCCAACAACAACACGGCAATGACCCATCATCTGCAAATGAGTAATGTTACTAATGTGAAGACTGAAGTATCCATACACAGGACAGATAAATAGAAATCAGATACTTATAGACACAACATAAATGGATATTTTCTCAATAAAAGTTTTTAAACGAAAATTCTGGATTTCTACTTTATTCTATTTAAAAGTAGATCAACAACGAAAGAAAACTAGATTCTAATAACAGTTGATATCCACTTCATTCCAAACGCCTGTGCAGATTAGGAGATGCACAACAAGAACCCCATATAGAATTTAGTTAAGTTGAATACTTCATAGTAATGAGGAGACCATAATACTTGTGTGAAAGAGGGAAAAAAGCTTTAATGAATTTCCGCCTCGCTTTTTGTCTTGTAATTACAGCAATGTTTACATAACCCTAGAACTGTATGGGTTATTGGCCGCCTTCTAACACCAAAAGATCCTCAACAATAATTGAAAAATTGCAAAAGAAATGCCCTCTATATATCAAAAGTTATGAAAATTGACAATCATGACAAATCGCACTAGCATAACAGACTTTAAAGGGCCAATTCTCCAATATAATAAAATTAATGTACCTAATATAAAAGCAGCACATGGAATATTGATACAAGGTGCCTGGGATTGTTCCCTTAAATGCGATTTGTCAATGTCAAGTTTTTGTTTCTCCAGCACAAGGATATGGATTGCTACAACCTGTCAAAACCAACATGTAAATCTTAGTCATTTAATTTATAATATATAACCAAATACTTGTTATTAAGAAAAAAACCTAGCATTACAAGATCATCTTTCCTTCAAAATATTAATTCACAAGAACTAAGGAAACAGTGAAAATTCAGAAAATAAAAGTAGTCCAAAAAAAAATTACTCTGCAATGAAAACGTGCTGTGTTGGTCTCTAAATGCGGAATCAACTTTGAGAATAAGCAAGAAGAAATCATGCCCAATGAATCACCACTTAAGCTGCTTGAACTAAGCTGCAGGCGAGAACAATCACTGTATTCCATTTCGACCTTTTTCATAGAGTTGATTACAATGAATGACACGGGAGTCAACATCATTTCATACTGTCTGCCAGAAACATTCAAAGATAACAACATGAATCAAACCTTGTCTTATAATAAGCGAAGTTATTCGAATGTGCAATGATAACCATGGCCCATGGGTGTCTAAGGTATTTTATTCTTTCTTAAGATTAAGCATAATTAGAATTCAAATCATTGATGTCGTCATTACAAGAAGATTGGGGAGGAGGGTCAGAAAAAATTATACAGCTTTATTTTATTGAAGAAATGTGGGGACATTCCAGGACAAATCTAACAAATACATAAAACTGTCATCCTTGGAAAAGTCTCGATACAACATTTCGTCGCCAGTTTGTTAATCACATAATCCTCCATACATTACGTAGTTAAGTTGTTATATGTTTTTTTTGTTTTGGTACGCAAGCGGAGTTGTTTTCTAGGGCCCCCTACCCCGTTTCATTAAGTTGTTATATGTTACAAACACAAAGATGCAAAATAGTCTCTCCTCCTACATATCTATAATATTTCTCAGACCCATATCTTGCACAGTCAAGTTCTCTTAGAATCAACTTCATCATATTCACAGGACATCTTCCACTGTAATATTGTATTTCAGTTCCTAAATAAAATTTAAACATGTTCAGCCATTAAAACCTCACAGTTTAATTTTTACAGAAATCCTCTGCGCCTTGTGCTGTGCGAAGTGTTGGTTCTGCAAGTACTCTGACCGTCTTGAACTTTGTTTTTTTCTGAACAAGATATTCATCGATCTGTGCTAGACATAAAGAATAATCTTCCTTTAGCCCAAGAAGTGGAGATACGTGTGTCCAAATTTTTGAGGCTGTTGCTTTCAATTGGAGTAAATTTTTTTAGTGCTAATTTCTTGCCTTGAGACTGCTTATATGTTGAATTTTCCGTTTGTGTGTGTGTGCGTGTGTGTGTGTGTGTTGTTCTTTTAGTTATCAATTTATCATTTAGCATTCAATAGGGAGAACTAAGAAGGGCATGGACTAGAGCAGTGACTAGTAAGTACGAGCAACGAGCTTACCCTCCAGCTAATAAGCATGAACAAGAAGTATCCATTGAAGTAAACGTTGATTTTTTTTTTCCATGTCAAGATAAAGAACTCCATGTCCACAGTATAATAGAAGTAGGATGATTTCGAACTTATCAATTCTTTTTGGCTCGGTAAATCCAAAGTAAAGTTCCAATCAAAATTAATATCTTGCACTCAAATTTGAATTCAAAAGTCAAATAATTCAAAAATACCACTTCAATATATAATATGCAATTAGTAAACTACATTAATCTAAGAAAAAAAGGCTTACATATTAAACACACCAATTTTAGAACCTTGAGCACAACAGAAAATTCAAATATAGAGTTCAGGGAGAAATACCCCACTACAAGAACACGGTGAAAGGTTGCACTTGCTCCAGGTCCCATTCCAATTGGGAACGCACGCTTACTAAAACTTCCACGTAGTTTAACCTGTTGACAAAAATAAATGCAATAAGACACAGGACGAACATACAAATCATAAGGAAAAGATCATGAGGGTAAGTAACTTACAACATGGTGGTTGTTGGAGACATGAATACAAATGTTGCTTCGTAATCCTGTGTGCTGAATATCACCTCCACCTTTGTAACATAGGTGTGTTTTTGAATCAACAGAATTGCAATCAAAACTATGAACCTCCACTACATTTCCATGTAGGGATACTAAACTTCCCTGAGGCAATACACAACCAGGATCAGTTGTTCCAGAAGAGTGCACTGATGCAGAGGAACCCATCATGAACGTGAAACTGTTATCAGTTCCTCCTGATATGGTAATGGGTTTAACCAGCCCATTCTCAGCAGCCTCCATATCTAACTTCAATAAGTTCATTGCAGCATTGGAGACATGAATGTTAATATCAGAAAAGCAAGTTTCAGGACCTTGGCTAGGAGATCCTTGAACAAATAGATCACTAGTAGATAAACATTCACATGGAACCATATCAGTTTCAGTTAAAGCAATTTGCGAGATGTTATCGTCCAGTAGCTCACTAAGGGAGATATCCTCATCACAAGAGAAGGAAACACTCCATAATGGTGTTTGAGAAGTGACAAGAGTTTTACTACTAGTAACATATCGGATGTTCTTCGCATTTGGTAAGACTTCCTTCCCATACCTCATAATGTAGTACCCACCAACTTGTACAACCTAATATGATTATATGAGACAAAACAATAGGATATCAGTAACCGTTAACATTCTCCATTAGTCATTCCATTAATAAAGCTATAGCTGTTTTTTTTTTGTGATATATGATAGTAGAGTGTAAGAAGCAAACGCACCTGATAATTGCTAAAGCTTTCCAAATTAAATTCCAACATAACTTTTTGCCCACTAAGCTTGCTAACTACACGATCCATCACATTAAGCAGAACTCCTGGTCTAGCTGGTCTCTGATTGTTAAAACTTTTCATGAGAACTACACATGGAAATTCGTCAGAGGAATCCAACTCATTCAGTTTATGGTCACTGTTAGTTCTACTGTTAGGACTGTCACAGTTGTTAAAGCAATCATATGATCCGTTGTCAGCTTCTCCCAAGTTATCTTTCAAGGTTAAAGTCAAGGCTTGATTTGATCCATGAGTGAATTTAGATCTCTTGCTACAATGATCCTCTGGTGAGTTTCTTCTGTAGGCATATAACAAGTGTTCCTTGAGATTTTTTTCTTTTGAAATTCTTGTCACATGGGTGTCTTTATGTCCCCCAGGAAGAAATAAAAACCAAGGCAAGAGTATGGCCTCAACATAAGAGCTCAGGTTGTTTGTTCTTTTAAATTGTGACTGTAACATAATGCACTGGATCAAAACTGATATCTGAATTGATGAGGGCATTGACAATATTAGCCATTATCAAGGGAAACTACATATTCAAATGGAGATTACCTTTTGTGCAGGAAATTTGTGTGTGACCAGAACTATGTGGAACAGTCCATCTTTGCTCGCCATAAGATTATCACTACCAGGAAGACACAAGCGGGTATTCAAGCAAGTTGTGTTCCTCATATAGAAGTGGACATAAATTGAGGTTGGCTTTATCCCTATCTTAGGTGAAGTAGGGTGAAAGATACTCTTGCATGAGAATGAACACAATTCACTCTCATACATGACTGGCGCATCAGCTTCTTCAGGTGATCCCTCTATAACAACATCGTAATGCCTCACCTGGACAGCAGCAGAGGTTAACCTCTAAAGCTTGAAAGAAAAGCTAGAATACTTTGCATCCATTGTCTTATAAAATAACACTTTCAAATGATGACAATGAATGTAAAGAACACTTAAGAGAACTATAGATAAATTTAAAATGCAACCTCATATACATTGTTGGCATTGTAGTCTGATGGAAGATCTGGAACTACCACATCAATGCTGCCAGATGCATCAACCATCTGCAACCGTCCAGATAATGGAGAGATCTGAATGAACAAAAACATCATCAAGATGATATCGTTAATACTTCAGTATGGTTCTTCTCAATCAGGTTTTAGATATGGCTACATGGTAATAAGAGTCTCTCTTTCTCTACATACAACTTGATCCCATGACCTTTAGGATGGAAACCAACTTTGCTTCCACCCAGGCCATTACGGTTGCAACTCAATCCCATGACCTTTAGGATGTTATAATGAGGGACTATCAACAAAATCTATTACTACAATATGAGAAAAGAATCATGTTCTTCAGCTTTTTACTAATTCAAGACAGATTAAAAGATTAATCTAATTTCATCCTTCAATTGTAGTAATTAAGAAAAATTACCTTCACAGTGCCCATCAAAACAACACCAAGATCTTTACTTGACATAATCCGCCTGATTAAACGGTTATATGATTTTCCATCACACCAACAGAGCTTGGTTTTTGTGAGTTTTTCATAGTTATTTTGCATTCGTAGCATGTCATTCACCCACATGGCCTCACAATGGTTGATAAAAGTAGAGAGGGGAACTACCTGAGTATTAACAACAATATAATTACATGTGTTCTCAAAAAAATCATTCGATCTTATTTTACTATTAAAAAACGACATACACTCTAGCTGTTCCATATTATGTGATTAAGAAAGCATCCCAGAATAGACTAATGGATAAAAAAACTTGCCAGTTTCAGGCAGCTATAATCTGGTTCATTACCGCAGCCATTCAAATCATGGTTACAGAATTCCATAAAAAATTCAAGCTGTACAAGAAAACACAGTAAGTTAACATTGAGTTTCAGTTTTAATTAATTAAATTTATATTTTTCAAAAAAATCAACATCAATGTAATTTAAGTGAAAAGCATGTTGATCAAAGAAACTGCGGATTACCAATTTACCCGTGGTCGAGAATGAGGTAAATGTGACTGAGCATACATCTGAGCTAGTCCTTCTTTCTATTGACACCTCCAAAAACACAGATGTCCATTACCAGCATATAAGAAATTAAGAACTAACAGGTATATGAATGTTCTGAAAAATAATAAATAAATAAGAACCGATGAAATTAAATTGAACCAAAGAACTGAATCAAAGAGATTGTCAAGCAAGTAATTACATGTTTTGAGCCTAGAATTTCTTTCTCGGGAAAAAATCCAGCAAACATTTTCTTGAAACTTGAGATGGTAAGTAATAACCTGAAACCAACCGCAGATCGACTAGTGATCAGCAGAAAGAACAATAAATTGTCTTTCAACCCTTCAAATGAACTCACCAAAATCTTGCAGAATACACTGAGGAATCAATGAACTTGCCCAACATGCTTTCTGTCTGAAACCTGATATAGCACCTGTGACGGGTATACAAAACTTAATTGTTAACAACATTCATGACAAGGGATCAGATAGAAAAAAGTGAAGTCTCAATTAAAATTCCTTACTGGGACTCCAATGGAGAGAAGGATGACACATTGATGGTAGTCTTGACACAGGCCCCAAGCAACAGTATTCTTGTCCAGGAGAATTTTGGACAAATAAAGTGAACATTTACCAGACAAATCTACAAGGAAACAGAGTGACAAAATTAAAATTCTGCAGACATACTACAACACTAAGGACTAAAACATATGATTCTTGTAAAACCAAAATTTAGAGCCTTACAAGAGCGCCAACTCTGATAAAATGTGGTGGAGCAAGTAAACAATCAGTAAGTAAAAGCCAAACTTTTTCATCCAACTCGACTACCAATCCATGCATATAAATACCAGTCACAATGCCAGTATATGTACCAAATTCACCCTTCCCCTTAACCTCGTCCCTTTGCAATGACAAATGTTCTGGGGCCAATAAGAGAAGATGCAATGTGGCTTTCTCCGTTGTTATAAACATCTCACGAGAAACATCTTTTCCAATAAAAATCAACTTCTTTTTCAAGCCTGTGATGCATATGACATTTCCTAGTAGTGTACGTAGCAAAGGATGCGAAGTAGTGGCAGACTCAAAAAAGTATACTGTGACTTTCATATTAAACAAATGCAAGCATTTCTCTCCTCGAAATGAATTGCGGAGACTCGTTACTGAAACTTTAGAACTACACAATTTACATTTACAAACCAAAAATTCTGTGAGAAACCCACTAACATTTTTACGACCTGTTAAATTTGAATCACTTTTCTGAATAGTACATGGAACAACTGAAACAGGACTAATAGATACCAATCTACCAAGAACTCGAGAAGTAACTCCAAATAATTCATCATTGGAATAATTCTTCAAAGAAGAGTCGTCAGTCAATGGAAATGCATCAATATTAGAACATCTAGTAATTTGAAAACCGGATTGCGGAAATTTCCATTTAATGATCTCTAAGAAACCACTATCACGACCTTCACATCTAAAAGGAATGAAATTCCATGAAAGAACATGAATTTGCTTACCAATAAACTTAATATCAAAATCAATTACAGCACAACAAACCTTAGATGAACCATCTGAAAAGGAAAAACAATATGAAGAACAAGTTGATTCAGTTGGGAGAGTTAAGGTTCCGATTATAAGAGTAGGATAATTTAAAGAAGATAAAGTTTTAGGGTTAGGGTTTCGTTCGCAATTTGATGGAGTAGAAGACTTGGAAGGTTGTTGATTAGAGTTAGGGTTTTTTCGAGAAGAAGAAGTAGAAGAAGAAGAAGAAGAAGAAGAAGAAGAAGAATTGAGTGAACAAGTGCCACTAAGAGGGAGAGATTTGTGAATTAGTTCTGAAATTGTGAGGATTTTGGGTTTGTATTTCTCCATTAGATTAGTTGAAGAAGAAGAAGAACAAGTGTTTGAAGAAATGATGCGAGTGCCTTGCGAGTTGCGAGTTGCGAGCGTAAGCAAAAACTAGCTCACTAGTAACAAGGTGCGACTTTCGAAGACTTCATTTATTTGGTGCAAACTTGTTTGACGAAATAACGCGGGAACATTTGTCTATTGAGCGGGAAAACGTTTACGTACATCCGTTTCTTGATGAAATTAACCGAGAGTCATGAATAGGCCTGTCAACTAGGGGTGGCAGTTTTGACACGGGATACATGTACATGACCTGAACACGACCCATTTTTTGCGTGTTCGGGTCGACACTTATCTGGTTCATGTTCTTAACGTGTATGACCCGCTAAGATTATTTGCTAAATGGGTTTTGTGCGTGTCTAACTCTAAAACCCAAAATTAACTCGTTTTGACACGATTCTTTGGATTCTTCAAACAAGAACGACGTTGTTCTCAGGTCATTATTCCACCATTGTTCTTCTTCAAACAACAACAACAAATCTGTTCTTCTTCTTCTTTATTAGATCTAATAACAACAACAAAGCAAATCCCACTATTTGATTAATCCCAATTCCCAACCCTAGATCTCAATTTTTCATGGCTACTTTATCTTCTTCTCTGCAAATCATCTTTTTCTCCTAAATCAGCAACTTGTGATCACAATTAGAGATTATAATACTAAGTACTAACTACAATACAGAAGGATTCGATGCGAATGCTTCTCTTACAAAATTCAAGCTCTAAGATCGTCTTCAGATTGTATTTCCTGCAAGTCATGAACTATGTTGATCAAATGTTTTACATAAATAAACTCTCATATCTTGAGAACTGCTTGATATCTGAGATTTCTCACTAAATGATGTATAAGTCGTCGTTCTGGACAAGTTAATATGCATAACCATGCTGATGCCAGCTGAGCCTAGTTCAAACAAACAAACAAAAAAAAACGTGTCAACCGTGTCGAATTGATAACCCGCTATACAAACCGTGTCAAACAGTGTCGTGTTTAGGTTGATCTGTTTACTAACCGGGTCATATATGGGTTGACACGTTTTGACCTGAAACCCGACACCAACCCGACACGCATATGACACGACCCGACCCATCTGCCACCCCTACTGTCAACTATCCAAACTGATCCATGATCAAAACCGATCCAATCCATTATTTTTCTGTTTTGGATATCCATTTGGATTATTGGATCATATGGAATGGTTTTTGGATATCCATTATGTTTTTGGATCGGTTTAGATAATAATACAGAGAAAACCAATCCGATCCAATATCAAATAAAACAACAAATTTCACTCTCTCTCTCTCTCTCTCTCTCTCTCTCTCTCTCTCTCTCTCTCTCTCTCTCTCTCTCTCTCTCTCTCTCTCTCTCTCTCTCCCCTAACTGTTGTATATGGCGAGCCAATATACAACAATCTCCACCTTGGCGAGCCATCGACCAAAAAATAAGATCATTGCAGCTTGAATTTCTTCAAGCACCGTCACATTGGCAAGAATCCTCTTGCCTCAACGCACCTCAAATGAGAAAGTGCTCCACCCAATCTTTAGCATGTAGAAAGATTGAGCAAGTTCAAACAATGTCTGAACTTCTCAACTGAAACCGGCTTAGTAAGACAATCTGAAGCATTCTCATCCGTGTGGACCTTCTTGTAAACCCCCCTATTTTAATGTTAATGGAAATTTTATTTAAGTTTAATTTTGAGATTAAGAGTAATTGGGTACAAGTCCCTGGGCCAAGGGTTTAAGCATAATTACTATAAAGTAGTGGACTATGGTTTAAATAACCCAAACTTGGAGAAAACATATCACGAACAGCTTGGTTTCCTCTTTGTTCAGAAACACGTCAACACGATCGAAATCGGATTAAGCATGAACCGTTAGATCAGCCGACTAATTTCTCTATATAGAGATTTAATCAAGGGTTTTGTTTGCATAGTTTTTTTTTTAAAAAAGAGAAAGGTTTGCAATAAACAACGAGAGAGAGAAAGAGAGAGAGAGAGAGAGAGAGAGAGAGAGAGAGAGAGAGAGAGAGAGAGAGAGAGAGAGAGAGAGAGAGAGAGAGAAAGAGATCGAGAGTGGCGGCGCTGCGATCAATTGAAGAAGAAGAAGTCGCAAAAGAAAAAAAAATTAAAAGAGAGAAGAAGCAGTAGTTGTGGTGTCGATAATTCGGACGAGGAGTTGCAAATTTGCAGGAAATCCATTAGAGGCTAGAGGAAGAAGAAGTAGACAAGCAGCAGTATAACAGGTGAGTAGATTTAGTTTTGTTTTAATTTTCTTTCTAAACTAAATTATTGAGGGGTGAGAGAAGATAACAGATACCCCTATTTCTATGTGGGGTCGAGAACTGTAATGGGTTTGGTTTTAGTTGTTGAAGTTTTGGTAACAACTGTAGCAATTATCCTTGCTTACTTTATTGAATAGATATGTCAGTCATAGGCACAGTATTAATGGTAAAACATGAATAATTATTGCTGGAACTAAGGGATGACTAAGCATGTTCTGATATATATATCTATATATTTTTACTAGGTTGATTTTAATGTTCTAAGTTGTGGTAGTGTATTTTGGTTTGATAGTACAGACGTTCAGTATATGTTATGGATTTGCTACTGTTGCTGAATTGCCGGGTTTTTATATTTCTCTTTGTTTCTCTTCACATACTTGGATTAGAACTATATACACTCTGATTGGATATAATTTTAATGAGGATTGGGCTACTGAATTTTGTGAAATTATTCTATAAATGCCTTGGAATGGCTTTATATACCATGGATGGTATTTGATTAATCTAGAAAATGCGAAAGGAATACAAAATGGATTTGATGTGAAGTTGATGTGAAATTGTCTTGTCGAGTGTTCCTTGTTAGTTTTAGTTGTTGTAGTCACCCAAGGATTAGTACATTTGCCGCACCTGTGGAATTAGGACTAAGAAAATTAGATATCACCCTAGACGGCTTAGCCTGCGGGTTGACATTTGGAATATATTTTTGTTGGGTATTTCCTAGACGGCTTAGCCTGCGGAACTGACCCTACAGACCTTCATAGCCTTCGGGGTTGGTCTGGGCGCCACATTAGAAAGCTCAAGGGAGCTAGTAGAGGCCATGAGTTAGGCATACGTCGAGGCTAGCCAAAGCTTGCAGGCGAGCACCCACTTGGGTTTTGGTTTCCGTGTAGAGGGTCTTAACCATGGTCAAGGCACACTGGTGCAGTGTGGGTATGGCAAATGTGTGGAGTGCATCCTGTGGGAGGTGTACTAGTGATTGGGTATAGGTTGTGAAGTGTTGTTTGGTGTAATGGTTGAATTGTAATGATTGAGATACAGTGTCGAGACTTGAGATGCCATGAATTATATATTATTGTACTAACACAGTTTTGCAGGAGGATAGGTCAATTAACATTTCTTGCAGGGCTCGACCTATCCTAATAGGAGGCGCAGCTCAGGTAATGTATTATTATAATATAATATTTATTTAGTAAATGAGATAAGTGTATAAAGACCGCGAAGTCTGTTATATTATTGTTTTGGGGAATGGAGTTCCCTACCCTTGTCTACTCATACCAGCATAATTTGCTGACCCATGTTGCTTGTTTTGCACGTGGGTACGTATCCTTATGGAGCGTAGGCGGAGGAGAACAGCCAGTTGAGTACGATCGGGAGCAACATCAGGAGGCTCGTGTAGATCTAGTTGATCGAGAGGGAGTTTGAGATTTACAAGAGTTATCTTTCACAGTAGGGTTAGTTCTTTGATTCGTTGTTAGTTGATTACTCAAGTTTATTTCATTTATTGGATTATTATTGATTGGGGAAGGCAATACCTCCGTAGAAGCTGTTGAATTTTATTATTGGAGTGGTGTAATTCGATATTTGGAGTTTTTGGATTATATATAAAAATTATTGGGAGTTTCAAATTATTTGTGTTGAAGTATTTGTCTTTAATGGTTATGGATTTTACCTTGTGCAAATGTTTATTTAGATTACTGTCCCGATCATTTTTCCTTTTATTGGCTTATCGAGGGTAATTTTGTAAAATTCTCTCTTTTTGCCAATTTATGGATATTAGGGTCGTGACAGTTTTCTTGGTATCAGAGCGCTTGGTTAACATAGGCCGAGAAGGTCTAGGTGATCCTCGGAATGTGGAATGGGTGATAAGTTTGAAGGAGTTGGGTGATTATCTAATAATAATTTAATCTTTTGAATGAAGGTTATGGCGGGAAGAGAACGTGGTCAAATCTATCAGTTGACTCAAGACCAGATGAATCAGCTGTTGCTAGCAGTTGCAGGCAACAATGGGGTAATGGTGACCCATTTGCTAAGAGGAACAAAGACTTCCTCAATCTGGGTGGTATCAAATTCGATCGTAAGGGAGACGGGAAAGCTGCAGTGTTATGGCTCCGTCAGACAGAAGCCGTGTTTGCAAAGATGGTGTTGACTGAAGTTCAGAAGAAGGAGCTCGCTTCCCATCAGTTGGTGGGTGGAGCATTACTTTGGTGGGACGCTTTGAAGGTCGGGCTTGACCTCACCACTTTGACTTGGGAGGAGTTCAGGAATACTTTTGAGGGGAGATACCTTTCGAGTGCTTACAAAGACCGATTAGTGGATGAATTTCTGAATCTGAGGCAGGGTACTATGATTGTAGCGGAATATACGAATCGGTTTAATGAGTTATCTATGTTTGCTCCGCATATGGTGGATACCGTCGAGAGGAGAAATCATCGTTTCATCAAGGGTCTAGGGCACTATGTGTCAAAGAAACTGATTCCATTTGAGCACGAGCCATTTGATAGAGTCCTGAACCTCGCAATGAAGTATGAGGAGAAGGAACAACAGTTTAGAACTGAGAAGAGCAAAAAGACAGGTGATAACTTCAGAGACAGGAACAGACACAAGCCTTATGATCCTAACTTCAGGGGTCGACGTTATGACAACAACCCAGGGAGGAACCAGGGTTACAACAGGCCACCGGGAGATAACCAGGGTTTCAGACCCCGTGGTGGGTATGGGCGTGGTGACAACCGAACTAGAGCAGGACCACCACCACCACCACCAGGGCAACCTGCCCCAGGTTTGCCTTATAGGCCAGCACCTTTACAGTTACCAGCGCCAGGAGCATTAGCAGGGCCGATCAGGGGTAACTGTTGGAACTGTGGAGGACCAGGACATCGTTCTGCTGAGTGTCGTCGACCAGTGAACAACAACCAGGGAAGGCCAGCACATCAGCCGAACCGAGGGAGAGCCTTTGCTGTTTTGCCCGCATTTCAGGGATTGGAAGGTACTTTTGATTGTTCTCAATTTAGATTCCGAGTGTTATTTGATTCTGGTGCATCGCATTCATTTATTGCTAAGCAATTAGTAGACAAGTATCAGATCGCGACTACACCTTTACCTCAACCTTTAGACCTTCGGACACCTATGGGAGGGTCGACTTGTTTGTTTTACCAGTGTAAGAACTTTGTTCTGACATTCATGGGTAGACAGTTTATTATTGATCTGGTTGTTTTAGATTTTGAGGGCTATCAGTTTATTTTGGGTTTTGATTGGTTGAGTCGCTATCATGTTATTTTGGATTGTGCTGGAAGAAGAGTTATAGTGGATACACCAGGTTTACCCACATTGGTACACAGTTGTGTTAGTAGGGATGATTCGATTATGTCCAGCTTTTTGATGTCTATGGCTGCCCAGTCGATCGATATTAGTGATATGGCGATAGTTAAGGACTATCTAGATGTGTTTGAGGAGATTCCGGGTTTACCACCTAAGAGAGAGGTGGAGTTCCGTATTGATTTGTTGCCAGGGACGGCACCTATTTCTAAGACTGCTTACAGGATGGCGCCTAAGCAGTTGGAAGAGATGAAGACCCAGTTGGAGGAGTTGCTTAAGAAAGGGTATGTGATATTTGATGTTTTATTTGATTTAGTTTATTCTTTTGGTGTATATGTGTGAGCCTTTTGAGGTGTGTATGAACCACAGGTTCATACGTCCAAGCAATTCTCCATGGGGAGCTCCAGTTATCTTTGTCTCTAAGAAGGATGGGACTTTGAGGATGTGCATTGATTACCGTGAGTTGAACAAGGTGACAATCAAGAACAAATATCCACTGCCGAGAATAGATGATTTGCTTGACCAGCTGAAAGGAGCAGCCGTGTTTTCTCAGTTTGATTTGAGGACGGGCTACCATCAGATGGGTGTAGAAGAGAAGACTATACCATTGACCGCTTTTAGAACCCGATATGGATTGTATGAGTTTCCAGTGATGCCTTTTGGGTTGACTAATGCTCCAGCATTTTTCATGGATTTGATGAACCGGATTTTCAGGTCTTATCTTGATAAGTTTGTGATCGTATTCATTGATGATATTTTGGTGTATTCTAAGGATGTTCAGGAGCATGCGAAACATTTGAAGACAGTGTTGCAGATATTGAGAGATCACAAGCTATATGCTAAGTTTAGCAAATGTCATTTCTGGAAGAATGAGGTGCATTTCTTAGGTCACGTGATATCCAGAGAGGGCATTGCCGTTGACCCTGAGAAGGTTACTGCAGTTAGGGATTGGAAACAACCAACCAACCCTACAGAGATTCGAAGCTTTTTGGGATTAGCTGGATATTACCGTCGTTTCATTGAGAAGTTCTCGCTTATAGCTGAGCCATTGACCAGACTTACGAGGAAGAATGTGAAGTTCTTGTGGACTGACGACTGCGAGAGAGCTTTTCAGGAGCTTAAGCAGAGGTTGACTTCAGCGCCAGTGTTAGTTATACCGGTTAGAGGTGGCAAGCTTGTGGTATTCACAGATGCTAGTGGTACAGGACTTGGTTGTGTTTTGATGTAGGATGGGAGAGTGGTCTCTTATGCTTCTAGACAGTTGAAGCAACATGAGCGAAGATATCCAGTGCACGATTTAGAATTGGCAGCTGTGGTGTTTGCTTTGAAGATTTGGCGTCACTATTTATATGGGGAGAAGTTTGATCTTTATACCGACCACAAGAGTCTAAAGTACTTGTTCTCTCAGAAGGATTTGAACATGAGGCAGCAGAGATGGATGGAGTTTATTAGCAGTTATGATTTTCAGATTCAGTATCAGCCTGGGAAGGGTAATGTAGTTGCAGATGCTTTGAGTAGGAAACATGCCACCGTTGCTATGATGATGATGGAGGAGTGGAAATCTTTGGAGACTATAGCGTCTCATGATGTGTACTTACAGCAGGGAGGTGAACAGGTCACCATTTGTTCCATGGAAGTGAAACCTATGATGATTAGCTTGATTGTGTCCAAGCAGCATGAGGACCCTTTCTTGCTCCGAAAGCTTGGGCAGTTAGTTGTGGATTTGTTAGATGATTGTCCCACAGAATGGTCAGTTGGTGTTGATGGAGGTTTGAGGTATAGAGATCGATTGTGTGTTCCTGATAAGGATGGTTTGAGGAAGAATGTTATGGATGAGGCACATCGTTCTCGTTTCACTATTCACCCTGGTGGAACGAAGATGTACAAAGACCTGAAGAGGACTTATTGGTGGGAAGGAATGAAGAGAGACGTTGGAGAGTATGTTTCTAGATGCTTGACATGTCAGCGAGTAAAGGTCGATCATCAGAAACCGTCAGGGTTACTTCAGCCATTGTCTATCCCTCAGTGGAAGTGGGAGCACATTTCCATGGATTTTATTGATGGTTTGCCTAGATCACTGGGAGGCAATGAATCCATTTGGGTTGTCGTCGATCGATTGACAAAGTCAGCTCATTTTCTTCCTATTTCTATGAATAGGAATGCAGATAAGCTAGCAAAGAAGTATGTGAAGGAGATTGTCAGACTACATGGTGTTCCGGCTAGCATTATTTCAGACAGAGATCCTATATTCACTTCCGAGTTCTGGGGTAGTTTTCAGCGTGCCATGGGTACGAGACTTAACTTGAGTACTGCTTATCATCCCCAGACAGATGGACAAACTGAGCGGGTAAATCAGATTCTAGAGGATATGTTACGTGTTTGTGCACTCAGCTTTGGTGGAGAATGGGAAGAACATCTACCTTACGCAGAGTTCGCTTATAATAACAGCTTTCAGGCGAGTATTGGTATGACACCATATGAGGCACTGTATGGTAGGCCATGTAGGTCACTAGCTTGTTGGGTGGAGGTTGGTGATACTGCGATTCTTGGACCAGTGATGGTTCGCGAGACTACAGAGAAAGTAGATATCATTCGACAGAGATTGAAAACGGCTCAAAGCCGAATGAAGAGTTATGCAGATAATAGGAGGAAGCCACTCGAGTTTGCTGTAGGGCAGAAAGTGTTACTGAAGATATCCCCGATGCGTGGAGTTATGAGGTTTGGTAAGAAGGGCAAGCTGAGCCCCAGGTATGTGGGACCGTATGAGATCACTGACAGAGTTGGACCGTTGGCTTACAGGCTGGCATTGCCACCTGCCTTGGAGAAGATCCATAATATATTCCATGTTTCTATGTTGAGAATGTGGAAAGGAGATGATAAGGATGAAGAGGATGAAGGAGTAGACTACGCGCAGTTAGATATTTATGATCCAGAGCAGTTAGAAATTAATGAAGATGTTACCTATAGAGTGAGGCCAATTACTATCATTGATAGAGATGAGAAACGACTAAGGCGAAAGACATTGCAGCTGGTAAAAGTGTAGTGGAGTGATGATCCGAGCGATGTCACATGGGAGCTGGAGGACAAGGTGCGAGCCAAGCACCCGGAATTGTTCGAGTGATCTTTCTTCCAAATCTCGAGGCCGAGATTTCTTTTGAGGTGTGTATGAATGTAAACCCCCCTATTTTAATGTTAATGGAAATTTTATTTAAGTTTAATTTGAGATTAAGAGTAATTGGGTACAAGTCCCTGGGCCAAGGGTTTAAGCATAATTACTATAAAGTAGTGGACTATGGTTTAAATAACCCAAACTTGGAGAAAACATATCACGAACAGCTTGGTTTCCTCTTTGTTCGGAAACACGTCAACACGATCAAAATCGGATTAAGCATGAACCGTTAGATCAGCCGACTAATTTCTCTATATAGAGATTTAATCAAGGGTTTTGTTTGCATAGTTTTTTTTAAAAAAAAGAGAAAGGTTTGCAATAAACAGCGAGAGAGAGAGAGAGAGAGAGAGAGAGAGAGAGAGAGAGAGAGAGTGGCGGCGCTGCGATCAATTGAAGAAGAAGAAGTCGCAAAAGAAAAAAAAATTAAAAGAGAGAAGAAGCAGTAGTTGTGGTGTCGATAATTCGGACGAGGAGTTGCAGATTTGCAGGAAATCCATTAGAGGCTAGAGGAAGAAGAAGTAGACAAGCAGCAGTATAACAGGTGAGTAGATTTAGTTTTGTTTTAATTTTCTTTCTAAACTAAATTATTGAGGGGTGAGAGAAGATAACAGATACCCCTATTTCTATGTGGGGTCGAGAACTGTAATGGGTTTGGTTTTAGTTGTTGAAGTTTTGGTAACAACTGTAGCAATTATCCTTGCTTACTTTATTGAATAGATATGTCAGTCATAGGCACAGTATTAATGGTAAAACATGAATAATTATTGCTGGAACTAAGGGATGACTAAGCATGTTCTGATATATATATCTATATATTTTTACTAGGTTGATTTTAAAGTTCTAAGTTGTGGTAGTATATTTTGGTTTGATAGTACAGACGTTCAGTATATGTTATGGATTTGCAACTGTTGCCGAATTGCCGGGTTTTTATATTTCTCTTTGTTTCTCTTCACATACTTGGATTAGAACTATATACACTCTGATTGGATATAATTTTAATGAGGATTGGGCTACTGAAATTTGTGAAATTATTCTATAAATGCCTTGGAATGGCTTTATATACCATGGATGGTATTTGATTAATCTAAAAAATGCGAAAGGAATACAAAATGGATTTGATGTGAAGTTGATGTGAAATTGTCTTGTCGAGTGTTGCTTGTTAGTTTTAGTTGTTGTAGTCACCCAAACATTAGTACATTTGCCGCACCTGTGGAATTAGGACTAAGAAAATTAGATATCACCCTAGACGGCTTAACCTGCGGGTTGACATTTGGAATATATTTTTGTTGGGTATTTCCTAGACGGCTTAGCCTGCAGAACTGACCCTACAGACTTTCATAGCCTTCGGGGTTGGTTTGGGCGCCACATTAGAAAGCTCAAGGGAGCTAGTAGAGGCCATGAGTTAGGCATACGTCGAGGCTAGCCAAAGCTTGCAGGCGAGCACCCACTTGGGTTTTGGTTTCCGCGTAGAGGGTCTTAACCATGGTCAAGGCACACTGGTGCAGTGTGGGTATGGCAAATGTGTGGAGTGCATCCTGTGGGAGGTGTACTAGTGATTGGGTATAGGTTGTGAAGTGTTGTTTGGTGTAATGGTTGAATTGTAATGATTGAGATACAGTGTCGAGACTTGAGATGCCATGAATTATATATTATTGTACTAACACAGTTTTGCAGGAGGATAGGTCAATTAACATTTCTTGCAGGGCTCGACCTATCCTAATAGGAGGCGCAGCTCAGGTAATGTATTATTATAATATAATATTTATTTAGTAAATGAGATAAGTGTATAAAGACCGCGAAGTCTGTTATATTATTGTTTTGGGGAATGGAGTTCCCTACCCTTGTCTACTCATACCAGCATAATTTGCTGACCCATGTTGCTTGTTTTGCACGTGGGTACGTATCCTTATGGAGCGTAGGCGGAGGAGAACAGCCAGTTGAGTACGATCGGGAGCAACATCAGGAGGCTCGTGTAGATCCAGTTGATCGAGAGGGAGTTTGAGATTTACAAGAGTTATCTTTCACAGTAGGGTTAGTTCTTTGATTCGTTGTTAGTTGATTACTCAAGTTTATTTCATTTATTGGATTATTATTGATTGGGGAAGGCAATACCTCCGTAGAAGCTGTTGAATTTTATTATTGGAGTGGTGTAATTCGATATTTGGAGTTTTTGGATTATATATAAAAATTATTGGGAGTTTCAAATTATTTGTGTTGAAGTATTTGTCTTTAATGGTTATGGATTTTACCTTGTGCAAATGTTTATTTAGATTACTGTCCCGATCATTTTTCCTTTTATTGGCTTATCGAGGGTAATTTTGTAAAATTCTCTCTTTTTGCCAATTTATGGATATTAGGGTCGTGACACTTCTCAACTGTAATTTCACCTGAGTCCAACCAATCTCGAATCCGATGATAGCGAATATCAATATGTTTCGTTCTTGCATGAAACATTTGATTCTTCGCAAGGCAAATAGCACTCTGACTGTCACATCTTATCATCATAGAATTTTGATCTAACCCGAATGTGCTTACTAATCCCTTCAGCCAAATAGCTTCCTTGCAAGCTTCTGTTACTGCCATATACTCCGCCTCAGTAGTGGATAAAGCAGTAACCGTTTGGAGCATTGATCTCCAACTAACCGGTCCTCCACCATAAGTGAAAACGTACCCTGTGGTGGATCTTCGCTTATCTAAATCTCCTGCATAATCAGCATCCACATAAACTGAAACACATGCTTTCCCTTGTTGTCTTTCAAACAAGATACCCAACGTCTTGGTGCCCTTCAGATACTTGAGAATCCTTGTCACAACTTTCCAGTGTGGCTTTCCTGGATTCGCCATGTATCTCGATACTACACTTAGTGCTTGAGCTAAATCAGGTCTTGTGCATACCATTGCGTACATGAGACACCCTACTGCGCTTGCATACGGCTTCTTCTTCATCTCTTCCACTTCAGCGTCTGTGGAAGGACATTGACTTTTGTTTAAAACAAAACTGTTGTTCAAAGGAGTTGACACAGGTTCTGCATCAATCATATTGAAGCGCTCAAGTACCTTTTGAATGTACTTGACTTGTGACAGCCATATCTTTCCAGCTTTCTTGTCTCTCCTTATCTCCATACCTAGGATCTTCTGTGCAGGACCAAGATCATTCATGTCGAATTCCTTGCTTAACAACGTCTTCAGCTCCTTAATTCTAGACATATCCCGAAAAGCAATAAGCATGTCATCTACATAAAGTAGTAATAGGATCAGCATCCCATCATCAAACACATGAGTGTACACACAACAATCATAGTCACATCTTCTATACCCAATGTTCAGTATATAAGAGTCGAAACGTTTGTACCACTGTCTTGAAGATTTCTTGAGCCCGTAAAGAGACTTCTTCAACCTACAAACCAGATTTTCTTTACCAGCTTCAACAAAACCCTGAGGTTGAGCCATGTAGATGACTTCCTCTAATTCACCATGGAGAAAAGCAGTTTTGACATCTAACTGCTCAAGCTTCATATCCTGCTGAGCAACCAGTGATAGTAACACTCTAATAGAAGTATGTTTCACTACCGGAGAGAAAATTTCATCATAATCAACTCCTTCCTTCTGTGAGTACCCCTTCGCCACCAAACGTGCTTTGGACTTTGGTGGTTCTTTCTCATGCATTCCTTCCTTCTTCCTGTAAACCCACTTACAGCCAACAATTTTTCTTTCTGCAGGTTTAGGAACCAACTCCCAAACGGAGTTCTTGTATAGAGATTCCATCTCTTCAGCCATAGCTTCAATCCACTCTTCTTTTTCGTTACTTTCAACTGCTTCACGATAAGAAGTAGAATCACCTTTACTAATGCTTAAAGCATAATGAACTTCTTCCTCGAACCCAAGTCTAATAGGTGGTTTGACTTGTCTTTGGCCCCGGTTCTTTGCTATGCTGTAAGGTTGTTGCTTATCTTTATTAGATTCAACCTCCTTTTCACACTGTTGTTGTCCTAGCCCATCCTCTTCAACCTCTGCATCTGACTCCTCCACCTGAATAGGAGTCTTCCCGTTGGATACCTTGGTAAGAGGAGATATCTCTGTAGTTGCTTTCTTAACAATAGTGTTTTTCTCACCATTCTTCATGTCTTGATTCATAGGCATAGTCTTCTCATCAAACACAACATCTCTACTAAGGATTTTCTTTCGGTTCACTGGATGCCATAACTTATAACCCTTCACTCCCTTCTCGAAGCCGATGAAAATGCATTCATGAGATTTGGGTTTAAGTTTAGTTCTCTCATCACTAGGAATAAGAGCATATGCGCTACATCCAAATATCTTCAAAGTAGAGTAGTCTACCGGTTTACCTGACCATACCTCTTCTGAACATCTGAAATCAAGCATCTTGGATGGTGAACGATTAACCAAGTGACAAGCATGGTTAAGTGACTCTGCCCAAAACAGCTCTGGCAGACCTGCATGAAACCTCATGCACCTCTCTTTATTCATAAGAGTTCTATTCATCTTTTCTGCAGCTCCATTCTGTTGGGGATTCTTCTTCACGGTAAAATGCCTTGCAATACCTTCATCTTTGCAGTACTGTAGAAACTTCCTATCCTTATATTCACCGCCATTGTCAGTTCTTAGATACTTGATTTTTCTACCTGTTTGATTCTCTACCTCTGCCTTCCACTCCTTGAATTTAGTGAAAACTTCGGATTTCTCCTTCATGAAGTAGACCCAAACTTTCCTCGAAAAATCATCCATGAAAGTGACAAAGTAGCGAACTCCACCTTTTGATTGAGTAGGTGAAGGCCCCCACACATCTGAGTGAATATAGTTAAGTACTTCTGTACTTCTGTTCTTTGTATCTGCAGCTTTGAAGTGTACTTTAGTTTGCTTTCCCATAATACAATACATGCAGAACTCAAGTTTACACTCTCCTACACCCTTCAACAATTGTCGCTTGTGTAGTTCTTCCATGGCTCTTTCACTCATATGCCCTAGCCTCAAGTGCCAAAGCTGAGTGTGATCTTCTTGTGTAGAAACTGCAGCTCCATCAATTACTGTATTTCCTAAAAGCTTATATAAATTGTTAGAAAGTCTTACTCCTCTCATAACCACAAGTGAACCCTTTGAGACTATGAGATTCCCATCTTTGGATTTGTATGTGTACCCATTCTTATCCAAATAACCCAGGGAAATAAGATTCTTTCTTAGTGCAGGAACGTATTTCATGTTACCTAGAGTCCTAACAATTCCATCATGCATCTTCAACTTTACTGTACCGATTCCACAAACTTTGCAACTAGAATTATTCCCCATAAAAACTACGTCGCCTTTTCTTTTCTCAAACGTGTCAAACCAGTCTTCGTTTGAACACATATGATAAGAAGCGCCACAATCTAAAATCCAAGGCGAAGAAATATCATTACCTGAAGAAGTCGCCAAAATTTCTCCGTTGCTATCATCTGTAACAACGCTGGCTGAATTTGAATTTTCGGCCTTCTTCTTCTTTTCCTTATATTTCTTACAATCTCGTTTCCAGTGGTCTGTCGCACCACATTCAAAGCAACCTTCTTTATCCCTGGATTTAGATCTGCCCCTGCCTTTTGATTTGCTACTTCTCTTATTTGTTCGGCCCCTCTCATTAGAATTCTTGACATATAGTCCTTCTGCTTGAGAGTCTTCACCTATGTTCTTATTCATCTTCACATGAGAGATTATATCTTGAACAACTTCATCATACTTTAAAGTATCCTTGCCGAACATCAATGTGGTCCTGAAGTGCTTGAAAGATGGAGGCAAAGATCTGAGCAGGTACAGAGACTTGTCTTCATCGTCATACTTCACATCCACCCGTAGCAAATTTGTGATGCACTTATTGAACACGTTTAGATGTTTCATAAGATCACCACCTTCTTCCATCCGAAGATTCAAGAGTTCATCTTTCAAGAAAAGTTTATTTGATAAAGACTTACCCATATACAACTTCTCGAGCTTTTCCCACGTTCCTTTGGCACAAGTTTCCTCCATCACATTCAACATCACCTCGTCCGAGATATGTAGTTCGATGGAACTCATGGCTTTGAGATCTACTTTGTTCCACTCGTCATCTGACATGTCCTTTGGCTTCTTGTCTTTCCCGTCAAGAACCACATGAAGATCTTGTTGGATCAAAACGTTTCTCATCTTCCTTTGCCATAGTGTAAAGTTATCTCTACCGTCAAACGGTTTAATCTCAACTTTTACATCGCCGCCAAGAGTAGTAACCGATGGTTTCTTACCGTCACTATTTGCAGGAACACCTGTAGTCTCCGTCATCTTTGACAAAACCTTAAATCCAACCTAAGCTCTTGATACCACTTGTTGAACTATATGCAGTGATTAAGTAAATCCTAACAACGCCAACAACCCGCAACCAAGATATTCGTGAGAACACCTCCTTTGCAATACAGGATCCGTTTTGTCAATGAGGTCAAAGATTACCAAACAATAAACAATAGTATAAGAAGAACAAAATAATAAAGAACAATAATACCAAGATATACGTGGTTCGGCAATGCCTACCTCCACGGGGAACAATGAGAAGATTTCACTATAAGAAAAGAAACACCGATTACAATAATCTCCCTAGTATCTTTCTCAAGATCTTAATCTCTCACCTTAAACCCAATACACCCTTGGCTCCCAAAGTTCTCTCTCACTTACTCTATCTATCTCTATGTTTCTATTGTTTTCTACTCTCTTGTCTTCTCTTGTTTTCTTGTCTTACAAATACCAAGTTACTTGGGTATTTATAGCCCATGGATAGAAATCAAATCCATATAAAATTACTAATTCAAACTAGAGATAAATAGGAAACCGAGTCCAAATAGAACTCCTGCACATATATGGTTTAATACATCCATAGCCTTATATAGGCAAAAAGTAAAGACTCCTAATTACTCTAGAATTCCTAAAAAGATAGATAACAATTATAAAACCGACAGTAGTATGGTTTCCTAACATCCTACCCCCCTTAAAATGCGGCTTGTCCTCAAGCCGAAAAATCTGGAAAACGAACAGAAAAATCTGGATAATCTTCCCATGTAGCTTCCTCAACAGGATGATCCTTCCATTTAATAAGCCAACGAGTTACTGCACAATTGTTCTTCCTGAAAATACCGCGATCTAAAACTTTCTCTGGCACCCAGTCTGAAACATCAGCAGAATTTGGTAATGTGGGTTCAGGAGCAACATTGTCACCCAACTTCAATTTCAAAGCAGAAACATGAAAGACAGGATGTATACGACAACCTTCAGGAAGTGCTAACTTATAAGCAACAGAACCAATCTTAGCAACAATTTGAAATGACCCATAAAAACGGGGTGAGAGCTTAGAATAAGTCTGAGAGGCGGTAGCAGTGGACTGGCGATAAGGTTGCAACCGCAAAAATACCCAATCATATACGTCAAAATGACGTTCAGTACGATGAGAATCAACAAATAGTTTCATGCGAGCTTGGGCAGATTGCATATGATCCTTTAAAAGTTGCAATGTATGATCTCGATCCCTTAAGGCCACATCAACAACATGAACAACAGTAGTACCAGGAATATAACAAGATATTGAAGGAGGAGGACGACTATAAACAACTTGGAAAGGGGTCATTTTAATGGTAGAATGATAAGTGGTGTTATACCACCATTCAGCCCAAGGCAACCAACGAGTCCAATCATGAGGTTTTTGATCCGCAAAACAACGAAGATAACACTCTAAAGTTCGATTTGTAACCTCAGTTTGACCATCCGTTTGAGGATGGTAAGCAGAGCTCTTACATAATTGAGTACCTTGGAGTGGAAAAAATGCATCCCAAAAAGTACTAAGGAAGATGGGATCTCGATCACTAACAAGATTACGAGGCATACCATGTAAACGAACAATATCGCGCACAAAAACATCAGCAACAGTGGTGGCAGTATAAGGGTGAGAAAGTGGGCTGAAATGAGCATATTTGGATAAGCGATCCACTACCACCAAAATTGTTGTTTTGCGATTTGAAGAAGGCAGCCCATCAATAAAATCCATGGATAAATCAAACCAAACATCAGCAGGAATTGGTAAGGGACTAAGAAGTCCAGGGGGCGATATTGATTCAGCCTTATTGCGTTGACAGACATCACAATGGGCAATATAATATTTGATTGCTCCTTTCATACCAGGCCAGTAAAAATGATGTTGCAGACGCTTATAAGTGCGTAGGAACCCAGAGTGACCACCAACTGGAGTGTCATGAAACTCATGCAATAATTTAGAACACCATGGAGAGGAGGGAACCACTACAATCCGACCTTTGTAACGAAGATCACCATTGTCAAAAGAGTAATGTTTCTTAGGTGACGAAGAGTGGAGCCCAGTAATAATAGCACGCATAGAAACATCAGAATTACACTCCTGAACAATCTCATCAATGGCAGAAAAAATAGGAGAAGAAAGAGCATTCAGACTGGAGGACTCGGAAAGACGAGATAAAGCATCAGCAGCTTGGTTGGTACGCCCAGGACGATATATGATCTCATAATCATGCCCCAACAGTTTTGACAACCATGTTTGTTGTTCAATTGACGAAATCCGTTGATCTAAAAAGAATTTAAGGCTTTGGTGATCATTATAAATTTTAAAGTGACGACCTAGGAGATATGGACGCCACTGATGGACTGCAGACACAATAGCAAGCATCTCCTTATCATAAACAGAAAGATTTAAATTTTTACCAGACAAGGATTTGCTGAAATAAGCAAGTGGACGACCACCTTGCATAAGAACCGCTCCCAAACCATTACCAGAAGCATCACTTTCAATAGAAATTTCCTGAGAAAAATCTGGAAGAGTTAAAACTGGTGTAGAAGTCAAGGCAGACTGTAATTGAGAAAAAGCAGTCGTGGCAGCATCATTCCATACAAAAGAATCTTTCTTCAACAATTTCGTTAAGGGTGCCGCAATTTTCGCATAGTTTTTGACGAATTTGCGGTAGTAACCAGTCAAACCCAAAAATCCACGAAGACCCTTAACTGAAGATGGAAGAGGCCAGTCTAGTACACTAGAAATCTTGTCACGATCAACTGAAACACCAGCAGCTGAAATAACATGCCCAAGATATCCAATTGATTGTTGAGCAAAAGAACATTTGGATGCCTTTACAAACAGCTTATGAGTACGCAAAATCCCAAAGACGATTGATAAGTGGTGAATATGATCAAAAAGAGATTTACTATACACCAAAATATCATCAAAGAAGACTAACACAAATTTGCGTAAATAAGCACGGAAAAGATCATTCATCAAACTCTGGAAAGTAGCAGGAGCATTGGAGAGACCAAATGGCATGACTAGGAATTCATAATGACCATCATGGGTGCGAAAAGCTGTTTTAGGAATATCAGGTTTATGAACTCGAATTTGATGATAACCCGAACGAAGATCTAACTTCGAAAATATAGTTGCACCATGTAATTCATCCAATAATTCATCCACAACCGGAATAGGAAAGCGATCCTTAATAGTAATTTTATTTAAAGCACGATATTCAACACACATCCTCTAAGAACCATCTTTCTTGCGAACCAATAAAACAAGAGATGAGTATGGACTTGAACTAGGACGAACAAGACCAGCTTCACGAAGTTCGGTAACAACCTTTTCAATTTCAGCCTTTTGGAAGTGTGGGTAAAGATATGGGCGCACATTTACAGGAGAAGAACCTGATACCAAAGGAATATGGTGATCATGAGATCGAGTGGGCGGAAGTGTAGTTGGTGTAGCAAAGAGATCAGAAAATTGAGAAATTAAATCAGCAACTCGAGGTGGTACTGTAGATGAAATATGGGAATGTAGCGAAGGTTCAGAATCCAACTGTAATAAAACACTTTGTCGTTCCCGTTGTAAAGCTCGATGGACGCATGGACTATCCATAAACATAATAGATGGAGCATTATTACCAACTAAAGTAATCTCATTACCACTAATAGTAAACTTCATGATCAGATGAGCCAAATCCCAAGAGATGACACCTAAAGTTTTCAACCATTGTGCCCCCAGAACTGCATCACATCCACTAATAGGCAAGAGAGCAAATGTGGAAGAAAATGTGTAACCTTGCAAGGAGAGTGTAAGATCACATACACCACGGCTAAATAAATAGCCACCATTAGCCACCATGACACATGAATGCGGCCCTTTGGAAATAGAATAACCACAATGTTTAGCAACAGAAGGATGCAGAAAATTGTGGGTAGATCCAGAATCAATAAGGACGGTGATAATTTTGTTTTTCATTCGACAAGTGACACGCATAGTATCTGCTCGAGTGGAACCCATAAGAGCATGCAAGGAGATTTCTAATCGAGATGAGTCGGAATCGCGAATATGAGATTCATTATCAAGTTCCATGTCCACGATTTCAGCATCCAAAAGAGAGAGTTGTGGCTTTTGACAGCGATGCCCCGGCTTAAACGTTTCATCACAATTAAAACATAAGCCCTTTTCGCGATGTTCTTTCTGTTCAGCCCAAGATAAACGCTTAATACCATTAGAAGGTAATTGCAAAACAGGCTTGGGTGTAGAAGATACAATAATAGAACGAGAAGATGAAGCACGTGAAACTGATCTGGTGGAATTAAATATTGATGTGGTAGTAATGGCATCTTCTTGACTGAGTGCTAAATCAAAGGCCTCAGATAAATTCAATGGACGGAGTAAACGGACTCCCGCGCTTATATCAGTACGAAGACCAGACAAAAATATGCTAACCTGATGTGTTTCTAGTAAACCGGGAACCATATTAACAAGTTTTTCAAATTCAATAATAAAATCACGAACTGTACCTGATTGCGACAGTTTGGATAAGGAACTACAAGGATCAATATGTTGTCGAGAACCAAAGCGAGAACATAAAGCACGAGAAAATTGCTGCCAAGTTAAGAGACCTACTGATTGCTTAATCCAACGATACCAAGATATCGCGTCCCCTTGAAGGTGTACTGCGGCCAATGGAACCATCTGGGCATCTACAATGCCATTAAGTGCTTGATATTGTTCTGCTTGAAACAACTAGCCTTCAGGATTTTTTTTTTTTTTTTTTGATTGGTAAGCGAGGTTGTGGGGACCCCTACCCCTTTTTAAATTACGTGTGGAAACTTATATCAACAATCCGCTATTGACGTGTTTAGAACCCACGACCTCTCCACTTTGTGAGAGGGGTGCTACCACTGAGCCACAGGCTCATTCGCAGCCTTCAGGATTACTGCCATCAAACCGAGGAAAATCAATTTTAAGACTTCGACCATAGATAATCGGGCCACCATGGACATTATTCTCATCCCTTTGTGGTTGGGGAGGAGCAGCTACAGGTTGTTGTGCTTGATGACCATTCAACATGTCCTTGATTTCCTTAAGCATTGCATCATTATTTTAACGCAACAACTCTGGTATATTATTCATCTGTTCTGCGAGTTCGGCAACTTTATCTTCTAAAGTCTTGACTGTCATCGTAAGAAGAGAAAACAATTGTGGTTTTT
This sequence comes from Aquilegia eximia, assembly GCA_023053565.1. Lineage (NCBI taxonomy): Eukaryota > Viridiplantae > Streptophyta > Magnoliopsida > Ranunculales > Ranunculaceae > Aquilegia > Aquilegia eximia. Next base: position 22,380,259 of record JALIGU010000004.1, read on the forward strand.
GAAGGGAATTAATGGACTTATATTAATCAAAAGTAGAATCTTTTCTAAGAAAAAAAAAAAAAAAAAAACAAAAAAAAACCTTAAGTCTATTGAGAGTGGAGAGAATGGCCGGAATCGAAAGCTCTGAATACCAATTTGATGCAGTCGTGGATAAAGATATGTACTTTGAACCGAATTCAAAGAACTATGACGATTTTCGGGATTCGACAACCAATGTTCTTAACCAAGAACTCACACAAAGAGAAGACTCTTCTCAAAACACACAATTCAATTAACCAATCAACCCCTCCTTGGCCAAAGGCCTACAACTCTTTAAATAGGAAAAACAATCCTTGGAAAACAAGGAAACCTAAACCTAGACCAATTCTAATGAAAATAGAAAACATAATTCGAAATTAAAATAACCCTAAAATAGAAATACCCTAAAACACCTAAAAACACCAATTAAACATAAACCTAAATATCTCCAATAATTCTAAAAACATATAGTAGCAATCTTAGCACAAATTAGGGGTTTTAAACCCTAGAATGCATCAGCTCTCCCCGGGTTCGAAAAAGTTCGTCCACGAACTTGGATCTTCTTCATATCTTCAACTTTCATAATAACACCAACAAAACGCGCATGAATATTAGATGGAGTAGGCAAGAGCTTTATCTTCTTCTTGCGCCAAAAGAATGTGTAAGAATTATAACGTCCATCATACATCACATGTCGATCAAATTGCCAAGGACGACCAAGTATAAGATCACCAACATCCATATCAGCAACATCACACCATACTCTACCTGAATATCCACCAACAGTAAAAGCAACCGAACACCGTTGAGTAACTGCTACTCTTGAAGAACCATGCATCCATGAAAATACATAAGGCTTGACATGTGGGATAGTCTTTAATCCAAGCTTTTGAACCACAACAGATGAAACCACATTCTCACAACTACCCGAATCAATCACTAGACAACCTGGTTTACCATCAATGAGACAATCTGTACGAAAAAGTCTGGTTCTTTGAGACTCAACTTGTTTCAAGGGAAGAGACATGTCAGATTTTTCTATCATAAGCATTGGATAACCCGAATCAGCAGGAGTTAAGATGCCATCTTCTTCGGCCAATGGATCATCACTATCATTACCATTAGTTAACAATGTTGGCTTAGTAGGGAACTTTTTACATTCAGCCGCACGATGACCAATTTGATGCAGTTTCCTAGAGATTGTTGTATATTGGCTCGCCATAGTTGGGTGCACAAGATCATACCTTATAAGAGGTGTGATCCATAGGATCAGTTTCCTATATTGGTTAAGAAAACCATATATGTGCAGGAGTTCTATTTGGACTCGGTTTCCTATTTATCTCTAGTTTGAATTAGTAATTCTATATGGATTTGATTTCTATCCATGGGCTATAAATACCCAAGTAACTTGGTATTTGTAAGACAAGAAAACAAGAAAAGACAAGAGAGTAGAAAACAATAGAAACATAGAGATAGATAGAGTAAGTGAGAGAGAACTTTGGGAGCCAAGGGTGTATTGGGTTTAAGGTGAGAGATTAAGATCTTGAGAAAGATACTAGGGAGATTATTGTAATCGGTGTTTCTTTTCTTATAGTGAAATCTTCTCATTGTTCCCCGTGGAGGTAGGCATTGCCGAACCACGTATATCTTGGTATTATTGTTCTTTATTATTTTGTTCTTCTTATACTATTGTTTATTGTTTGGTAATCCTTGACCTAATTGACAAAACGGATCCTGTATTGCAAAGGAGGTGTTCTCACGAATATCTAGGTTGCGGGTTGTTGGGGTTGTTAGGATTTACTTAATCACTGCATATAGTTCAACACTAACTTTACCTTCTCTTCATCTTCTCAATCCGATCTCTCTTTTGTTCTAAAAATTATAATCAATTTCCCTAAACTTGAAGAATTTTGATCAGATCATCATCATCAATTTTATTTGATTGAAGAATTTGGTTGAAGAATTTGGATCAGATCATCATCATCAATTTTTTGTGATTTTATTTAATTGAAGAATTTGGTTGAATAATTTCGATCAGATCATCATCATCAATTTTTTGTGATTTTATTTGATTGAAGAATTTCGATCAAATCATCTTCATCTTCTCAATCGATCTCTCTTTCATTTTCTAGGTAAGTTTGTGATTTTATTTGATTGTTGAATTTGGGAACTAGAAAGTTGACATAGAGACTTGGGTTTGTGATTACAATTGATTTTTAATTGTTGGGTTCTTTTGTTTGAGTTTTTCTATATTGGGTTTTCATTCAAACAACTCTTTAATGGCTGCTGAAACTGTTGGAGATTAATTTGGTTTGAAAAGGAAAGGTTGAGTTTTTCTCTTTTGGGTTTGTAATTACAGTGATTCATTGTAAGATGTCGGTCCATTTGTCGATGGATTCTATTGACGGGGATAATAATTCATCGAAGAGAAAAAAAACTTAGTGGATCACAAAACACATTGAGGTCTAATGTATGGTTAGAGTTTGAGAGAAGTAAAGATAAACAAAATGCTATTTGTAAACATTGTAAAGAAACCTTTAGGGTCAATGGAACTTCTAGCTTGCGAAATCATTTGAATAGATGTTTTATGAAAAAACAAAATGAATCAGGTCAAGAACGGAGTAGAAAAGATGAGGGAACTCCTTCGACTAAGATGATCAAATTTTGTCAAGAATGGAGTCAGTGGCGGATTTAGGATCTTCTGCTAGGGGGATCAAGAATGTTATACATCTAGACAAAAAAAAATGTTAGAAATTAAACACCTCTAGAAAACTATCATTTCATGTAAAATAGACTTTAATTAAAAATAAATAAATATAATCAAGAGTTGATATAAACAAAAAAAAGAAGTAAGTAATTACTTAAAAAATTTGTCTATTTCATTTCAGACGTCATTTTTATATATATATATATATATACATATATATATATATACATATATATATATATATATATATATATATATATATATATATATATATATATATATATATATATATATATATATATATATATATATATATATATATATATATATATATATATATATATATATATATATATATATACATATATATCTATATTATAATCTACAAAGGGTACATAAAATAGATAAGTTGGGGTTATAAATAGCGGTCCAGATTCTCTCGAGTTCGAAGTTGTAGATTAGATCTGCGGCTGTGATTGATTGAAGACAAACTCATTTATCTAAGATTGGGTCCAAACTTAAGTTGTTTTGGATGGTTGTGATTGGATTAGAGATTTTACTAATTCTTCAGATCTGCAGCTGTGATTGATTAAAAACAAACTCATTTTACTGGTTGTGATTGGATTAGAGATTTTACTAATTCTTAAGATCTGTGGCTGTTATTGATTGAAGACAAACTCATTTTACTAATGCCTTCCCCCTTTCTATTATCAAAAGAAGATAATAGAAGCAGATGAACACGATTGGAGAAAAAGATGAACCTGAAGGTATTTCTTTTATCAAGGTTTATTCCTTCTGTGATTCGTAATACACTAATGTTAAAAGCACTTACTAACAGTGATAAACAATCAATTTCTTAAAAGTAGAAATTGATTTCATTATTACATGAAATTGCTGCCTGCTGCTTTCACTGGTATATCAATTTATCAATTGTTGGCTCCTATTTAAAATTGTGTGTTTGCCTCCTAATTAAACTAAGTGCCCTTTTTTCAATTGGGTGTTCACACAAACGTTTGACCGAGCTCCCAATGACAGAACAATTGACCCTTGCAAGCCTCTGCAACTAACCCTGTCAATGAAGCAACATTACACTAAGTTTGGTGTTTTTTTTTTTATTTTGGATGAATACATTACACATTCCTGTCAATGAAGCAACATTAAATATGTAATGGTGCAGAGGCGTCAAAGGTTCAGTTTGTTGTGCAGAGGCCTTGAAAAGTAGATTTAATTTCAAATTATAGCACTGAATTCTCTATTTATATTTCAGGAGAAATTGAGCTACTTTAATTAACCAACTCACACCACTTATGTTTTAATTTTGGTAGCGACCATCTGTGATAGCATTCATTTAATCCACACGCATGATCTACCCATTTTTATATAACAGATCACCAAAATTCAACCACACATGAAGGATTATAAACAGCTTAGAGGGCCCATTGTGCCTGAAGGAAGGGTTTCTTTAACTGACATTTTATGTAATTTTGATAATCTGTCGTTACCATTAAAAACCTTTATTCAGAAATCAGTTCCCATATATATCTATGCAACTGCTTCTCTGAATTATAACCCCTTCTTTTTAATGCAGGTAAACATCCAAAACTTCACCAGATAAACAGTTTACAAGCAAGATACGATCATCTTCATATATGGTCTTATTCTTCTATTATATTTTTGTATTATATTATTTCCAGTAGTGTTATATGTTAATGGAGTTAATTACAAAGTTGGAGTTGGGATCAATGATTTTCGTTATAATGTATTTGGATAATAAGGTTTTTGACAGTCATATATGAAGAATCGTAGAATTTTTCTTCTTTTTTTCCTTCTAGAATTTTGCTGCCTACTATTCCAAATCACAGAAATGCCAGATGAGAGATATCAATTGAATAAAAGTCATATATAAATAGTAGTAAAACCCGTGGATAATAAGGTTTTTGACAATCATATATGAAGAATCGTAGAATTTTCCTTCTTTTTTTCCTTCTAGAATTTTGCTGCCTCCTATTGCAAATCACATAAATGCCAGAGAAATGTCAGATGAGAGATATATCAATTGAATAAAAGTCAATTGGATACACTGTTAATATTGTGAAAGAGGTTTTGTTTATTAGGTTGGGGAGTTGGAACAACCTTTTAGAACACCTCCTTCCGTATTCAATTTGAACCCATTTTTTTTAATAAAGTGATTGAGACTCTTGATGTTTTTCAAGTGAGTATTTAGCCGATGAGTAGATATAATGGCATGGTTCAGTGCATATCCATTAACAAGAGCCCAAGCAACATATTCACTTTCCCTGGGACTCCAAAAACCAATTAGTAAGATTCCCAGCAGTACCCCAAGACCTCAACAGCAACACATTAGCCATCCCTGCCTTAACCCTGAACCTGAGCTTTGTTAGCACCTGTCAATCAACAAATCTTCCCAACTGTCCAGTAAAGCAGTCACCTGCAAATTGTTCTTTACATCTATTTACTTCCCCATGATATCTAGCCATGACCGTAGACTCGTAGAGTAAGCTTGATTTGTTTTACTGCATTATCCAGGCCAAACAATCCATTCTCATAATCAATTTAATTCCTGTTATACCATACAATCAAAATGACTGCATAAGGTACAATGTTCCATGTAACTTTTCTTGAAACCTGGTTTATTGAAATATATTTATAATATACAATGTTCACAAGTCTACATACTCCTACTCAGAAATTTTTATCTTCATTATATATATACATGATTTTTTTTTTTATTAATATTTTGAATGCATATACAAGTTCTCAATGAAAGTTACATGGTATTCGTTTATGCAGTCTACTTCTAAATCTATTTGGAAGTGCAAACTGAATTGGTTAATTAATGTCTATGCTTACCGCTTGCCGTTGTTAATGTAGTTAGTTCTCTATGTTGTTTGTAATTTATTTCTGTGTTTGTTTATCAATTTTTGTGACCTTTGAAGACCGAACAATTATGTTCATCTTTATTTTCTATTAAATTGTTTGATTTGCTACTAAAATTGTTTGTTTAATTTGACTTAAAATGTGTTATGTTAATCAACGCAGATTGCGTGCTCGAAGGGTAATTTTAATACCTTCAAATATTATGGTACTTCAAGATCAACATGAAAACTTTAGAGTAAGTTAGGATTGCTTAATTACGACTTTGAAACCTCAACTCTACTATTATTTTTTGTTCCCTTCTATTTTAACACTTTCCACATGTTCAAACCTTATATTTTAAAGGCAACTGACACTTCCAATATAATTGCTCAAGACAATCATATTTCGTTGATAACAAATGTTCTGAATGATATGCCAATAAGTAAACGGAAACAAGCTCAACAAAAAAGACGAGAGAGAGAAATGAATCAAAAGAATCAAATGGAACATGATATGCTAATTCAATTAATATACACACCATGAATCAACATTAAATAGTTAGAGCTCACCTAACAACGACGCCTTAGTTTATGAAGCACTCAACACCTCCATGGATATTGCATCTTTTACGGTTCTGATTGCATCAGGAACATGCTACCCTTATAATGAGTTCTAATTGTTAGTTGTTAAAAGATAATGTATTAACCTATTTCTAGATTAATGCACTACTAGATCAGGTCGTTGGGAGACTTGACCAAAGGGGAAGTTGTAGATCGGGGTGGCTGCACCTCGTTGAGATCGAGATTGCCTACGTACTCTTAGCTCGAGGGGATTGAACTTAGAGATCAAGCCATCGTAGTTCTGTTCTTATAGAAGGTAGAAAGGCGTGGATCGTGGATCTTGCAGATTCTCCGTCATCATAATGAGGATTAATTGTGTAACGCGCGAGGATCATCCCTGTGAATTAATTATGTAACTGACGAGAATATTCTGTGCATTGAATGAGAGCACGTGTGTATAAGCAGGCCGATGCTCGTTGTGAGATCGAGCAGTTGTGGACGAGCTACTAGCGGGTAGAGATCGTGGCGACCTGATGGATGAATGACTGTGCCACGTGGCTGCTTTTGATTGGTTGAAGTATGTAGTACCCCTACAGATAACAATCACTCTTCTTTAGTTCTTTTCAATCTATCGTCAAGTACCATGTAGTGTTGATAACACTACTGTCTCTTTGAAATTTTAAATTTTGTAGGTGTATCCACGTTTTCTAGCAGTGGGAACAGTTGTTGGTATTTGCGGCTATCAACTCATAAGGGGGAGCTTGAGGTGAGGTAATTTTATTATTATTATTAAATTCCTTTTTATTTTCAAAATAATAAGCCAGTTATCAGTTGCCGATACATTTAAAACGAATTGGCCTTATTTACAACTAAAGTCTTAGGTTATACTTAACCAAATCCGGCTAAAGTGTTCAATGTCGTTACGCACAAGTCATAGGCCTTTGCTTTAGTTAAATTGTTTTGATGATCATCTGTGACTCTTCTTAGTCACTCTTCTTTCATTCTTTTCAATCTATCGTCAAGTACCATGTAGCCTTCCTGATCATAGCTCTCATATACCTCTCTTTCTCATAGAAAGATAACCCCTGTACTAACACTCCTATACTATGAGGCAAACCTGATGAGGCTCGAAATTGAGAAAAAAACAATGTGTGTATTGTACAAATTATAAGAACTATTACTTTAAAACTTACAAGATAGACTCCTTACGAGTATGACAAGATAAAGATTCTTAACACAAACAAATACTCGCCTCCAAGAATTGAACAAGAAAAAAAGAAAAAAAAAACCCAGCAACTATCACAAAATGGATACCAACATGTTCTGCTTAATCAAATTTAATGTTACGAGCCCAAAAGAAGATACCAAACAATCATAAAGTCGACTGAGTGGTTTATAGTAGAGTAGTTTTTGGCAAAAGAAAAAAAGACACCAAAAGTATATGAATGATAATTAGTGTAAGTCAGAGGTGTACTCAACATTTATCAGCAAATTTTATACTTATATTAAAAAAAAGGGTCAGAAGTAAAGACTGCATATTTTGGACTTGCAAGGATTATTTTTTCTGTACCTGTAAGGAGAACCTCAGGATAAGTGGGTAATAGACTAACAGTCTGCAGTATTTGAACTTACTGAAATGCCTATTTACATTGGGCGAAAGTTGTTGACATACTTCAATTTCAAGAATTCTATGAGAAGCTAGCTTTGCAGCTGATTAAACTACTGAATAAGTAATCAACTGACTATGAATGTGTTTTACTAGACCACCCTAATTTAGAAATGTGAAGTTCGTAATCTCACCAACTGTCACTTTCAGTGATGTGTTGTCCATAGGAGATGAGTTCATGCAACTCTCTTTACAACTGTAAGACTTTGAGCTCATTTGCACCTAGCACCCGAGAGATTGATCAATCTATAGGATCGAACAATTTGAACCTATCTTTATAGTTGGGGTAACAAAAATTTAGGTTCACATCTTGGAACAGGGGCTTAGTTGTAGAAAGTTTTGTAATTAGCTATCAATCTATACAACGAATAAAGTTAGTTTTATCATTGCTCATAATTTTTATTTATGACTGCAGACTGTTTAACTCTATTGGATGTAGAAAAACTAACCAGAGATTGGTTTAAAGCTTATAATAATCAGGTATACTTTCTACCTAAGGTCATTGTGGCTCTGGTTGGGAGAAATATAAGAAAATCCATGAAAACACATTATGGATATGTAGGTATAAATGAATGAGGTTGTGAAAACTGCCACGGATGATAGATAATTGTATAATAAATCATAATTATGTGTATGCATATCCATAAACCTCATCAGTTATTAAGGGTTTTTGAATTCATCTGACATCAGATGTGTTTAGTCAATAATATGGATTGATTAATGAATAATTAGAATCTTTTGTTGCTGAGCAGTTTCACATTTTAAGTCGCTTATAAAACACCCTTTTCAGACAGATTTTAACAAAGGGATACTGTAGTGTAGTATTTAGTTTCTGAATTCTGCATTTTTGTCCTCAAAGTTTCTACTTGCCAATAGTAGAGAATATCGTCTAGAATAGGGGGAAGTTGAAAGCCACATTTGGTTTCAAAATGACTGGCATGATTTACGAAAAGCAACTCAAATAGCTTGATAGTTGAATTATCATTTCTGATACGAAACAAATTTACACTTCAATATTCTTATATATGATTTGATAGAGTTGCTTATGGTATACAAATTGTTTAAATGATTTGATAACATTATGCATTATTTCCAACAAATGTACATGGATTGGCTTGCAATGATTTTCATTACGTATCTCAAATCAATGAGACTACGGATGAGTGGAAGGCGAAGTTTGTGTCTCTATAAAATGAAACTGAAATATCTCGCCATAATATCTCACCTACAATAATTTCCAATAGTTTCGTTTAATATAGTTGAATATAAAGAAAAATAAAATTGAGATAATCTTAAGGACTTGGGTATTGTTTGCTGCAATAGAGCTATGTTTAGTTTTAAATATTTATCTTATAAGATATGGGCATTTCATTGTTGCAATGGAACTTTCTTAATACTCGGTTTCAGACTTTGGATTAGTTAGATACCATAAAATGTTGGTTAGTATTTAACGCTATCAAAACTTATGTGCTCAAAATTATTTATGCACAAGAAGCACCAAGATTAAAAAATATGGAAAAGCAGAGGCCTCACTTTCTCCTTGAAAGATGAGGGCCAGAGGATGAATGAAGTCGGCTTCACTACCGACCAAGTAATAACTACTACTAAACACCCAGATGGCAAAGTTGATGACTTATAATTCCAAGGAAGCAGTTGGGAATTCATCTCTCTTTCATAGCATAGGAGGGTTGTCAATTTGCCAAGTGTTGATTATATAGAGAGCTAATTGCAAATTACCATATAAAATGTGCAGGTTCAAACAACAAAATATGCTCAATGGTATTAGAGGTATGTCCACAAGCTTCAATTTGCAACTGATGACCAACTGATACAATCTTGAAACACATGTAAGTACTGTGACACTGGCAGGTATGACAGTTACACTCGAGATCAAAAGATCAGTGTTACTGTGTTAGTAATGCTAATGAAAGACGAACGCGGCTATGGGTTTGCTTCTTAGTCACTATTGGGCATATTGATCAAGATTTATTGTGTGTGGAACATAAAGTCAAGTCAGTAATGAAGACGGGGATTTATAGAGAAGAGTAATAGAAGAAAAGTATGAGAATGGCAACAGCAATTGGTGGCCAAGGAAGGTTTCGCAACCATATGGATGCAGTTTATGGCGTGGAATCTTGGTGAAATTACGCATTGTCAAAAACGTCATTTCTTGCAGACTAGGTGATGGATATAAGATTCAATTTTGCAAGGACCTGTGTCCTGTGGCTTGGGAATCAACCTCTACAAACACAATTTCCACTGCTATATAGGCTGTCAAGGAGGAAGAGAGGAGTAGTACAAGAGATGGGTTCACAAACATACAATTTAGTGGCATGGAATCTGCACCCTTTAAGCCAACCAAGAGGAAGAGCAAGAAGCAGCTAAAATGGCAGCATAACAGTGGGGTACTTGAAGATGGTTCAGAATATTGGTATTGTGAGAGAGATAGAACATGCAGATAAACAATTAAATCTATGTATTCTTGGTTTCTTTAACTCGAAAATGAGGCAGCGACAGCAAAAGTGCATTAACATGATAGATTAGTGTGGAAAGTTAAAGTTACATCGAATATTAAACTGTTTTTCTAGGCTCCTCTTTTGTTTCTGGAGTTTGAAGGTATCTAAAAGCGATGAATCCTAATATTAATATAAGTACTGAAATATTTTATCTTTTGTCATTGATTGACATAAACTTTGTTGAAATACATATATGTACTGAACAAAGTATAGTTATAAAATTTTTGTTCAGCTTTCTATTTCAGTTAAGGGTCAAAAAGACAGTAGATATACCTTAAATAATCAGGTTTATAACTGGTCATTTCATAGTTTCTCTCTAAATCTGTAACTATTTTACTTTATGCAACAATGGTGGCATTTATATATTTAGTGAGATGTCTAGCAGTATCTTCAATGTCAAACTGGCTAATGTCAACTTGAGAAGATGTGACATATATTTTTAATTTAAGTTTGTTCTTTTCAGAACCAGTTTTCAACTGACAAAATTCTGATGTCCATATCCAATATCAGTTAAATGAAGACTGCATTTACAAATTCATCATAACTCAACTGTATCACCACTTCGAAGATGAAAATATTATAACTGATGCTTATGACCAAATAAAGCATGTCTGCACCACCAGATATGGTGCTCTAAGTGCTAAGGGAATCCCTATCTAAGCAATTCTTGAAAATCCCCTACCCTGCTTTAAAGCGAATCCATCGATGAATACTCAAAGTATAAGTGGACTTCTATGCAGTGGCCAGTTCAAAATTCAATGACACGAATTTAGGCAATCCTTTCCAGTTGAGAAATTAGGCAACACACTCATATAATCATATTGTAGAAAAGAAAGCCATTAATCAGGAAGTCATTGGTTCATGTCAGTTCATATACATCCTCTCTTTTGGTAAAACTTTAACATAAAATTTGATAAAAAGATTTTTTTTCCAAATATTGTATTTATGAAGAATCTTTTGTCAGAACTATTATTATACAAACACATGTTCGGAAATAACAAAGAAATCTGCACAACTGTCACATTTTGAGCCCGGATCGTTGCAATACCTGCCTCTGTACTCCTCACTTGGACAACAATGTTATAGCTGGCGTCATGTACATTTTCTCCATATTTACACCACTTGAAAACATCCATTCAATCTAGGTTCTTAATCCTCGACCAGTGTGTTAGATTAGTTCTCTCAATGATTATAAAGAGGATACAATATTTAAAAAATATATAAAGACCAACATTTTCATGCCAATTATCAGTATTTCTTTTGTATCTCACACACTCGAATCTTTTTGGTCTCTCTAGGTTTAAATTGCCTATGTTTTGTAGTGTGAATAAGTTCGTATAACTTATGTAAATGGATATATGTCTCTTGGATTGAAGGGTACGTTTGTATAACCTATGTAAATTGATATATGTTACACCTTTTCAAGAGAATAAAACTACTAATCTAATTCCTAAAATTGAATGGGAAAGAATAATATTTTTAAGATTACTATCTTCAAATTATTAAAGGTAGTCGTGGCAGCGCCACGGGTTTTACTAGTATATATATAATTCACAATTTATTGATAAAGAAACCACACAAACAATTTTGAACAACATGCCATAAGATGATACCGTCAGATTATGAGACCCCAACCAACTCGACCCAATTATATGAGAGCATGCCACCATACAAAACTTGCACCTCTGTGCCTAAAACATCATGTTAAAGACCAAAATTCAAATAGATGTGATTGGATGAACAAGAAAAAAGAGATTGTTGATTGAATTTTTTTTTTTTTTTTTTTTTTTTTTGATATAACTCAAAATTAATTATATTAGAAGGTTGGCGAAAAATACACATAAAAAATTGTAATTTTCTATTATGTACATAAATGTAAAGATATTTTAACATTTTATTTATGTAAGATCTTCTAGATCTTTATAAAATCCTTAAATTATGGGAATGAAAAATAATTTAACAGATATTACTTTATTAGAAGATACAATATAGTATCTTTAGTAATAAATATATTCAAAAAAATTAAAAAATTGAACATATATAGTAAAAAAATTGCAAAACTTCAGGGGTGTCAAGTGATACCCCATGACCCCCCTTAGATCCGCCACTGAACGGAGTAGACAAGATCTTTCTGAGATGATTGTTAAACATAATTACCCGTTTTCGATGGTTGAGCATGAGTATTTTAGAAAGTTTGTGAACAATCTTCAACCACAATTTGATTTAAAGCATCGAAATACAGTTCGAGGTGATATTGTGAAATTATACAAGGAAGAGAAAAATGCACTTTATAGTAGTTTGGGAAAACTTTCAAGTCGGGTTAGTTTGACGACTGATTTGTGGACAACACAGTGCACAAGAGATTCGTATATGTGTTTAACTGTTCATTATATTGATGATGATTGGGTTTTAAGGAATAAGATATTAAATTTTCGATTAATGGATTGAGTATATAGACTAATCAGTAAAGTGATGAATAAATCTTAATCATGGTCTTTAACTTTTCCTTTGTATATCATGAATGACAACCCACCCACTTGATTCTTGTTTCTCTTTCACATTGCCATTGTTACAGGCAGGATTGAGGTCCACATTATTTCTTTCCTTGTATGAGAACCACATTAATATAGCTAGCCCTTCTTTGTATACTCCAGTTTATCAATGCAAGTTTCAATATGGGAGAAAATTAGAGTTTTAAAATTTTTATTTAAAATTAAAATTGTACTCCAGAGTTTTTTCATGATGATGTTGTCTGTCCTAATTCAAATCAAACATATTCTTTCAGGTTAACTATTCAAGGGACTCATGGGTCTGGGAAGTTGAAACTACATGACCAAACAACAATGTCTGACAGTTTTGCTGAAGGGGAGCTCTGAAATTCATTGGCTGATGTTGGGGAATTTATAGCAGTGATTGCAGCAGGGAGTAACAGAGTTTCTTGGTGCAAACAGAAGCACAAGTAAAGTACAGGGATTTAGAGTTGTTTCTTGGGTCTGTTATGTTGTTGCTTTCATGCTTATTTGTTACAGTTTATATAGAGTTCAGGGACTGAGAATGGGATTCTGTGAACCAAGGATATGTTCTTGGGGTTTTAAACTGGCGGTGCAGTTATTGCACTCGTCCAGTCTTTGTATTTCTGGTCTCTTATCAATACATATTCTACCTTTATCAAAACAAAATCTCATATTTGTTACAGTTTATGTAAAGTTATGTTGATGCTCGATACCATATCATTTGCTAGCTAGATAATTTTGTATGTTAATATGGATTGCACAAGTATGTGTAAAAAGTTGTCTACAACAAACTGTGTATTCTTATGTATTTGTAGACGCTGTAGCTAGTCTATAGGCTGATCAGAATGGTGTATTGTTTCTATAGAAAATAATAAAATTATTATTTCTATAAAAAAAAAAAAAATGTTTGAAATAAGTTTGGGGTGTTAATTGATTTAATTTAATTTTTTAAATTTTAAAAAAAAATAGAGTAGATATTTTTTATATTAAAAAAGGAAAAATAATTTTATATTTAAATGGAAAAGAAAATTACAAAGGGAGATTTTTTGTTCGGATCGGTTTGGATTGGATATCCAATGATATCAAATAGATCGGTTCATTGTCCAAAAAGTATGATCCATTCTATTTTGGATCGGATCGGTTTGGATCATAAATATTTTGGATTGGTTTTAGATCAGTGAAAAACCAAACCAAACCGATCCATTGACAGGCCTAGTCATGAAGACATGAACACCTTAAACTTGTTCCTCAGTTGCCCTTGGGTTCAAACTGAGGTTGTTTTGACCGAGCTCATTCTTATTTCACATGTTTATTCTTTTAGGTTATAATATTGTTTCAATCAATTTTTAATGTAATTAAGCTCATTAATTGATCTTACCATTGGACAATTAATGAGCTAGTCGTTGTTCAAATCACCTATAAATAAAAACTGTATAGGTTTCATTTCGAAACCTGGTCACTCTCAGATATGTAGGCTACCTTCTACAGATAGATCATCCACTTATCTCCCAATAACTCCTTCCTCGCACTTCTTCGATCATCTTCCTCATTTAAGGGTGATTTAGGTTTTGGTCACCACTTTTTAGTATAAATTAGGTTTTGGAGCCGGTTTTTTTCTTTATTAGGGTTTAGAGCTTATTTTCGAACCAACAACTAAAAAAACCCGGTTGAACCAAAAATATTTTCAAAATACCTAAGTTTACCCCTGAAACTCACGTGATCTGCACGTGATCACTAATCCTAATATAGTTTTGATCAGGGGTATTTTGGCCATTATAAACAATTACTTGGGTCAATTGTCGGTTCAGCTCTAAACCCTAATAAAGAAAAAAATCGGCTCCAAAACCTAATTTATACTAAAAAGTGGTGACCAAAACCTAAATAACCCCTCATTTAAACTTTTTCTGCATTTACATTGGCGTCGACTATTCGTGAATGAATATCAACCTGACAAACACCATGGCATGAGTCACACTTAAGCAATTTGAAGAACTCCAGAAGCAACTTGCCGATCAACAATTTAGCTGCAAAAAATGTTCAACTGAAAATTAAAGTTCCACCACCACTCCACCCAACGGAGCCACCATTGATGAGGATACAGGTGTATCCTATTAAAAGCTTAGTGATCATCGAGATTGGTGTCTTGAGGATAAACATTTGTCACCCTAAGACTTGGTCGTCACGAAGCGACGATGCTGCGGGTCCAGGGCGCTGCACGTCGAAAGGTCATTGGGATTCTGGAAAGTTCTAGAGACAGATTTTCTTATTCCGGATGAATAGGAAAAATCTATTCGAAGTCGTTCAAGGTCTATAAAAAGGTGTTTTGTCCACGGCTAAAACATAAGAGAGGTAGCTACGGCTTAGTTTGTCTAGAGAGTATTATGAGGCAAAGATTCTTGTAATCTTCATAATATTCAATAAAGAAAATATTTTCTTCGAGATCTTGTGTTTTGTTCATCTTATTTACTGCTATTAGGGGTGTTATGTAAGCTGAGCAGCTCGTGTTCGGCTCGGTTAAAGCTCGGTTCAGGCTCGCTCATCTAGTTAAACGAGCCGAGTTTGAACAGGTTTTAGGCTCGTCTTGAGCTCGAGCCGATCCCGAGCTCCATACGAGCCGAGCCGAGTAGCTCGAGTCTATATATAGTAAACAATTGTATTACCTATTCTACCCTCAGTATATATAAATTATTCCCATCCTACCCCACTATATATAAGTATAAGTTAGTAGAAAGTAGAAACCCTAACCATCTCCATCTTCTTTTTCTCTGATCTCTACTCTTCTTCTTCTCTAATCTCTAGTCTCTACTGACTCATCTTCTTCAATTTGATAATTACAACTTCAAACTACAACATCTTCTTCAATCTTCTTCAATTTAATAATTGCAACGTCAAATTACAATCATTTTCTTTAATTAATAACTCACAATGACGAAATTTGTTTGATTTTCTATTAGTAATTTTTGCTCCACCTGAGGTAATTTCAATATTTTATTTTTTATTTTTTATTTTTGGTTTTTTTTTTTTTAATAAAATTTTATTGATAAGCTCAACAAATTACACAAAAGTAGAGGACAAACGCGCTACAAACTGCGCGGCAAGTCCTTTCTGGATAGCAAACCCGATTCTCCTAAATACATATTCGTTCGAACCTGCAGTCATCACGTTGCTATCCATTATCTTCTGCACTCTCCTGAGGAGCTCAACTGCTTCTGAGCCTAGCAATCCAAATGTGTCAAATGCAAAAGGGATGAAACTATGTTGGTTAGCCCTACAAGCTCTGTCATGTTTCTCCACTTTTGCCGCTGCTGCATTGCTAGCTGCTAGCCCCACATCAAAAATCCCAGCACTCAGCCCAACCATCGGAGACGCCCCTGTAACATCAACACACGCATGTTTACCTTCCGACCAGTTGTAGACCAGAATATCAGCAGGACGTAGTGTCGATCTTCCTTCCTTAGGATCAGTAAGAAAGTTAACAGGAGCCTCCTTCTTAACCTGTACGCCAGCCCGCCAGAACACATCACACAAGATATCTCTAACGTGGTCATGCCTGTACTTGAAGCCGGGGTTTTTGTTTTTGTTTTTTTTTTTTTCAATTCTTCGAAGTTTCTAAGTTTCTTCAAAGATTCATCATTTTTTTTTGTTCTTCTTGTTGTTATTTTTAACATATATGAATTTGATCAAATTTTGGCAAAAACCAAATAAAGTGGATCTTCTCTTCCTGTTTCCATTTTTTTTTTCTAAGAACAACTTCAAAACGAGCCAAACTAGCTCAACGGGCTCGAGCTAAGCGAGCCTAACGAGCTCGAGCTCGAGTTTGATAAATAGCTCGCGAGCCGAGCTTGAACTAGAAACAGAGCTCGATTCATAAATTGGGCTCGGCTCGGGCTCGACTCGTATTAAAACGAGCCAAGTATGAACATGAGCCGAGTATGAACATGCAAAGCTCGGCTCGCTCGGCTCAAATAACACCCCTAACTGCTATTGTTTAATTCCGCATTCAATAGTTTATTTGCCTAGCAATTTTTATCAGATGAAGTCCACACCACCAATCTTGTTGTACCCACCTCAAAGTCTCAATCCCCCCCCCCCCCTATCACCATCACCACCCACCATGGCTGACATTCAAGCTGGACACGACCGCATCTTTCAACTCTCAGAGAAAGTAGACAAAAATCATCAAGATTCACTCAAGCCTAATACTGCTCAAAAGGTAGCTTCCAATACCCTTAAAAAGTATAAGACAAAACCCCTTTCACGTAAACCTCCTCTAGCAAGAGCCACCCCAAAATTTCATTCCACCAAAGTTCACCACCTATGAAGGAAGTGGAGACACCATGGACCACGTCCTCCAGTTTAAGACCAACATGACATCATGGCCAAAATACAAAGATATTGTTTCTAGGCTCTTTCAAGCTTCACTTTGAGGTACTGCTATAGATTGGTACCACCAATTTCTTGAGAGGTCCATCACCTCGTATGATCAGCTCGAGTCATTTTTTTTGTTACTTAGTGTATTCATAATAAGAGAAGAAGAATTAGGGTCACAATACTATTCAGATTACAAGGGTAGATCATCAGCTACTTCAAAGTCGAAGTACCCAAACCCCTTCAAATGCTCCTGTAATTAACTTTATGACTGTCTTTGGCAAAACCATTTTGACTGAGAATAACTACATTGATAAGTTGCTGAAAGTTGAAGTATGTTTGGTGATCATTACTACTATTATAACATGAATAAAATTCAGGAGTAAGTCCCGGTTAATAAGAATTGAGCTTTAGAATTTTGTCACCTAATTCTGACTAAAATACCCTTTTAGTTATAGTTTTTTGGTAAATTTACATAATACCCTTTAAATAATAGTTTTAGGTGGTGTTTGGCTACACGCAAAAAAGTTATTTTTTTGCTGTGAAAAGTAAAAAAAATCAAAAAGTTAGTATGGATGTAATTACTTTTGTTACTTTTTTGTAGCAAAATTTTTGCTGCCAGAAAAAGCTCAAAATTTTAGTTTTTTACTTTCAAAAAGTAAAATCACAACAACATAAAAAGTGAAATGTGTCGTTATTTATTTTCCCAAATTGGATCATGTTTGGGAGATCCTAATTGTTGTAAAATCTACCCATAGGATTGAATTTTGAGATTGATGAAATTCTAATTCAAACATCTTAAATGATAAAGTTTTATCTTCATTGTTTGCCCTTCTCTTAATTTACTATCTTTTCTCTTCTTTTCATTTCACCATGATAAAAATACCACCACACCAATTATAATCATGTTGTTAATCATTATTTTTGATAATTTTGATTGAGATTCTATAAAAATAAATGGGTTGTTTTTTGTTATTTTCTTGTTTAATTTTGATTTACAATTAAATCTAGTGGGATTTAGAGATACCTCCCAAAATAATAGGAACTCTTTGAGATACCCCCCAGATTTAAAAACCATTAGAGATACCCCCCATTTTTTCATTTGGAGCCGGTCAACCAAGCCATTGACCATGGTCTGACCAGTCTTCATAATTTTTAGACAATTTTACCCTCCCACCATTTAAACCCACATCCTAGTCATTTTGCCCAGTCATCAATAATGCCATGTCAGCAAACCCACTTACATCTACCACTTCTTATCCTAACCATTCAAAATAGATCTAGATCTAGATCTAATCACAACCGTCCAACCAAATCTAATCTAATCATATCTAACCTAACTTATCAAACTAACTAATTCAAATCAAAACTAACCTAACTTCTTATCTTCTTTCCGCCATTAACAGAACAAACCAGCGGGAAAGTGCACTACAAGTGAAGGTTGATCACATACCTTGATTTTCAACCAAAATTTCTCTTTTCTTCTTCAAAACTCTCCCATTTTCTTCCATTCTTCTAGATCTTCTGTTGTTATACTCTAATTTTCAACAATGGCCGCTCCTTGATCACGATTTTTTGGGGTATCTTCTGATTCTTCTGATTCATCTGATTCTAGTGATGAATCCATGTTCAACAACCAGGATTCAAGTGCAGAAAGCGAAGAAATCTATGATCCTGCTAGGATTCGGCGTCGAGAATACTTGTAAGTCCATTTTCTTCAAGACCTTCTTTGATTTTTGAATGTGGTTGAGTATTGTTTTGCGATGGCGGTTATTAGGTTTTTCAAAATTTTATCGATTTGGATGGAGAACTTAGGTTTTATTGAATATTGTGTCGATTTGGATGGGGATCTTAGGTTTTTCAAAATTTGGAGGGCTTTTGGGTTTATTTGAGGTTTGTTCATCACTGCTCTCTTGATATTGTTGGAAGACAATGACTTCGTTGAAGACAATAACTTTATTGCTTATGTTTTAAATAACTGAAACGTAACTGGGGGGTATCTCAAATGAAAATATAATAATGGGGGGTATCTCAAATGAAAATATTGTTTGTTGAATGTGAAATGCTGAATGCTCACTCCATGTTGTTAACCAATAACAATGTCTTAACAACTGCTTTAACAATGTTGTATGTTCACTCTATGTTGATAACAAATAACAATGTCTTAACAAACCATTTAACAATGTTGTATGCAACAAATGCTTGAAACTTTGTCCATCACTAGGGTTCAATTGCATAAGACTTCACTTTGGAGGTAAATGGAATGAGAGAAGCATGGAAAGAGCCAATTGGAAGACACGAGATTATGTAGGAGGTCAATATGTTGATTTTCCCAATGTTGATGGAGATTGTGTGTGTTTGTTGGACATTGATGAAATGTTATGTAAAACTTTGGAAGAGAGGAACATGCTCAATTACAATGTGGAGAAATTTCCTATGTATTTTGAAGGGGGTATTAAGATGGAGTTAATGGAAGATTATGATTGCATTCAATGGTGGAAGTATGGTGATCAGGATGAAGAAGGGAATTTGCCTTTGTTTTATGAATTGGAAGAGCTGCAGCCATTAGCCGAAGAAGCTCCTGAAGTCATTAGTACACCATGTAACACTGATGTCGACATGGAACAATCTCAACCTACCCAGGATGCAGGTATTAATGAAGCTCAACCATCCAGCCAAGCTCCTAAGACCAAACTTGCTAGGCCAAAAAGCAAGGGTACAAAAAACAAGTCTAAGAATTTTAACAAGCAGCTCCAAGGAAACAAGGCTTGGAAAAGAAAGAAATCTACCTATGAACAACTTTCTGAGGAGGTGTTAGATGAAATGCCTGATATGAATGTCAAGGATACAATGTTTCCTCCTTCTGGTTCTCATGTCCCACCTCCATCTGAATCCCATGTCCCACCTCCATCTGAATCCAATGTCCCACCTCCATCTGAATCCCATGCCCCACCTCCATCTGAATCTCATCCCCCACCTCCACATGCTCCACCTTCAACTTCAGCTCCACCTTCACCTTCAGCTTCACGTATGGATATCCAATCTGATTCTAACCCTGATTTTGATCCAATTGATAATATTGAGGCTGAAGAGGCATACCATAGCTATGATTCATCTTCAGAAGGATACATTGGATTTGAACCTACAGAAGAAGACTTGGAAGGATATACTGACTTTGAAAAGGAAACCGAAGAATTGTATGACTTTGATGATATGGGTGAACAAGCTCCCTACTTTGATGATCTGCCAGAACCAGAGGTGAATATGTCATGGCCAACAATTACTGCCTGTAGGGAGTACATAAGAGATTATGCAATCAAGAAGAAATTTATTTGGAAAATGCCGAAGAATGATGGCGACAGATTTATAGCAGTTTGTGTGAATGAGGATAAAGGATGTCAATGGAAGTTTGTAGCTAGGGTCAGTAAAGCTACGAGAGGTGATAGGCACACTTGTAAGATCAGAACCTTACATAATGAGTATAGTGCTGGTTGTATTGGTAATAAAGAGTTCAAGAATAGTTTGGTTGATTCTAACTGGGTTGCAGCAAAGCTAGAGGATGATATCAGGGATCATGTGATTGTTTTCAAGGCAAAAGAACTTGTGAAAGCAATTTGGAGGAGGTATGCACAAAATATCACATACTTCATTGGATGGCATGCAAGGCAGAAAATAATGGAAAGACTTCATGGTAACTATGAAGAGAGTTACAGAATTGCAGCTGAATGTTGTATGCAAGTGTTGAAGAGAAATCCTGGCAGTTTAGCTATATGCAAAAGAGGTGAGGATCAAAGGATGAAAGGTATGGGTGTTAATTTTGCTTCATGCTTGAAAGGTTTTAGGGAAGGTTGTAGGCCTATTCTAGGCTTAGATGGTTGTTTTCCGAAGGAAAATTATGGGGGTATGTGCTTGAGTATCACTGCACTGGATGACAACAATGGATTATTTCCCATTGTCATTTACTTGTGTAGAAATGAATGTAGTGACACTTGGTTTGATTTTCTAGAAATGATGGAACCTCAGTTGACTAGAAGAGAAGAGAAGTTGGTATTCATGTCAGATCAACAAAAAAGGTTGAAAGAGGTTGTCGAGGCTTTATTCCCAAACTCTACACACAGATTCTGCTTTAGGCATATGTTCCGGAATTTCAAGAAGGATAATGCCGGTGGCAAGTTATTTGAGGAGTTATGCTGGGGTGCTGCCAGGGCATACAAAGAAGCTGATCACAAAGAATGGATGGCTAAGCTACAAACTGTCTCAATCTAAGATATTTTGTTGTTGTTGTTGTTATTATTGTGAACATGTCTCAATCTTAGTGTGTGAACTTGTGCACTTTTGTTATGGTCAGCATGTGATAAGATACTTTATGAATTGAATACATTTTCTTCTGATCACTATTATAGTGTTATTGTTTTTGTTATGGTCAGCATGTGATAAGGTGCAAAACAGTCAAAAAAGTAGATGCATAAAAAATTCATTTCTTATTAATTCTAGTGCCAGCAAAATGATCACAAAATTCTTGGAAATCCATTTTCACTGTTACAGTAGCATTTACATGATTTTTGAAAGTCTTCAGTTGCTTTTTTCTTCTCCCTCTTGGCTTCACGCAACCACTGAAAGTTTTCACATGTATAACACTTCAAATACTTGTCCCCCACAGTACCTTGTTTGCCAGAAGTCTTCACATTCCTCCGACCCTTGCATCCCTTAGTTCTGCATTCAGAATCTACCCACTCGCAATCTTTCTTCCAGTGATCCAAGTCATTACAAATGAAACAACCTTTAACACTTGAACTAGAGGTCGTAGCTTCATCCCTCATAGCTTCATCCCTCATAGCTTCATCTAACCATTTAAACTTCCCGCAAAGGTGACATCTAAGAAACTTTCTAGCTAGATTCTCTGGGGTATTTCAAGTTGTCAATCAAATAATGCCTTCACAATCTGTCTTTTTGCAATGGCTATATACCCATTGACACTCATCTCCACAATGTCCAAGTTGGTCACACATTTGACAAATTATCTGTTCAAAACAAACAAAACTTTCATTAGAGATACCCCCCAAAATACAAGTTTCATTTGAGATACCCCCCAAATTGCAGAGAAAGGTAATTTGGGGAAGATGATGAAAGATGATGAACCAAATCTCAAAAAATCCTAAAATACACAGTACAAAACCACTAAATATTGTAATTTACCTTCATATCAACGTTTCAACTAGGTAGATCTAGTAAAACTACTAAAAATTGAAGTATTTATTGGTTCTTCTAGATCGAGTAATAGAGTGTCATCCTTTCACCAGATCTAGTAATGGAGTAATAAATGAGAGATGATAATGGTTAGATCTGTTAATGAAGAAGGAAGAAAAATGAAGGTGAAAGAAGAATGGTTTGATGAAGAAGAAGCAAGATAGATAGGTAGATAGGATGGAGAAGAATGAAGAAAGAAAAGAAATGATGGTGAAGAAGAAAAAGTGAGAGATGGAGTTTGATGATGGTGAAGAAGAAAAGAGGAGGAAGAAGAAGGAGGAGGAAGAAGAAGGTGGAGTTTGATGATGTAACGGTCACATAACGGTTAATTAATTCTACCCATAGGATTAAATCTAGATCTAGATCTATTTTGAACGGTTAGGATAAGAAGTGGTAGATGTAAGTGGATTTGCTGACATGGCATTATTGATGACTGGGCAAAATGACTAGGATGTGGGTTTAAATGGTGGGAGGGTAAAATTGTCTAAAAATTATGAAGACTGGTCAGACCATGGTCAATGGCTTGGTTGACCGGCTCCAAATGAAAAAATGGGGGGTATCTCTAATGGTTTTTAAATCTGGGGGGTATCTCAAAGAGTTCATATTTTTTTTGGGGGGGGTATCTCTAAATCCACCTTAAATCTAAATTTTTTTTTTCTTAATTTTTATATGTTTTCATCATTATCATTTTTTACTTTTGTTAAGATGTGTTGCTAAACTAACTTTTTCAACTTTTTATTTAGTGCATTACCAAACTAATTTTTTACTTTTTTATTTCTACTATAAATAAAAGTAAATTTACTTTTTGTTGCCAAACACCCCCTTATTGTAATTTAACATATTTTTATTTATGGGCTGGATTTTTATTTATATGCACAATAATTAAATTAAGAAAATACAATGAGAAAATTGAATTTACTTAAGAAATAACTATTTCATATGATTTAATAAATTAGTGTAATTTGTAATATTCAATAAAATTAATAACTTAAAACTCGAATGCTAATCAGACATGGATAAATTAAAATCAACCGGCGCGTAGCACCGGCTAAGGCACTAGTCATTACTTATAAGTCAAAAAGTCGTAAGTTAGTTTGGAAACATTTTTTAGCGAAAAAGTTATAAAAATAAAGTCAAAAGTTAGTTGGGCAATAATTACTTTAAAAAAAACTAATAAAATAAAAACAAATTGGTGATACAATAACAGTAATTTACGCAATAAATCAAGAAATATTGTTAGATATTCCAAAAACCAAACTACATGTAATGATTTCTTGTAAAACTTGACAATTACATAAAATAACTACGTAGCATTCGATAATATGTGGCCATACTCTTGCATATCTTATCTTTAAATGTTCTCATCTCCCTTCGTCTTTGCTACACTTCCATTTACACTTGTAGATGATTGATCTGAGTTCTCACTAAAATCTTCACATTCTTCAGGAATAGTCACGTCTCCATCTTCCGATTCCCTAAACATATCATCTTCAAATTTGTGTCTTCTAATAAAATTATGTATTGCGCATGTTGCTATAACAATATTGCGTTGCTTGCAAAGATTATAAGATGGCATCAGTTCAAAATTGGAAAACGTTATTTAAGCACCACAAAAGTTCTTTCAATCACATTTCTTAATAACGAATGAGAATGATTGAATTTTTCCTTTGTTGTGCGAGGCTGTTTATTTATGTCCACTATATTCACTATGATGATATCGATCTCTCTTAGGGCATCTCCAATGGTTGGGTTATAATAGCAGCTCCAGCTCAGCTTTTAGCAGCCCAAATCGTACACTATACACCTTCTCATTTTATCAGCTCAAACAGAGCCCTATAGTGGCTTGTAATTTTTTATTAAAATTATGTATCGCACCGCAATTGAGTTGCGGTATCATAAATAAAAGAGCCAGACCGCAAATATGTTACGGTACGAAACACTTTCAAAACTAGACCACAAACAAGTTGCGGTACGAAACACTTTCAGAATCGGACCGCAAACAAGTTGCAGTAGGATGAATTTTTAGAAATAAAACAAATTTTTTTCCCTTCCAGGTCTTTCATCACGGTTCTTTGAGTTATGGAGTTCTACATACACACTTCACAAAAATCAATCGTTCAAAGCCTATTCCCAACCATTTTCCAAATTTTTGGATTCATAGTCAACGGTTAGTTGTTTACAATGATTTTGTTGTATTGTGAATATTAGTTGTGTTATTATTTATTGACTGAATGTTATGCTCAAAACGTGTTTGAACAAATGTACGTATAATTACATGTTTTTTATTCGAATAGAAAGATGTCTGAAACTAGTTCATCTTTCGACAACAAAGCTACCTTTGACGTTGAAGATTATCTTTCGACTTCATTTGTATTATCTGATAGTGATGATGAGGGTATATCTTGTAATCCATATTCAATTAATGAAAATGTACTATTTTTTGTTATATTGGGACAAATGTTTGAAGAAGATGAACATCGTGTTGGTGTGTCTGTTGTTGGAAGAAAGTATGTTAATCGTGATAGACAAACATCACATCATCGGTTGTTTACTGATTACTTTGCAACAATACCTCGTTTTTATAGTGATTTCTTCTGAAGAAGGTTTCATATAAGGAGGTCTTTGTTCAATATAATTCTTAGTGACATCACAACTTCCAACTCTTTCTTTCTTTAAAAACGATATGCTCCGTATATGCTTTGAATTACTCCGTTTGTGAACATGAGAGCCTCAATAAGAATGCTTTCATATACATGTGTTGCAGATACACTTGATGAATAGCTCAAGATCGGAGAAAACACTGTGATTGAATGTTTGATGTGATTTTGTGGTCATCATTTTTTATGAACCTGAATTCTTGAGACAACCAAATGAAGCTGATATTGATAGACTACTTGTCAAAGGAGGAAAATGTGGTTTTCCAGGTATGCTTGGTTATTTTGATTGTATGCATTGGGTATGGAAAAATTGTCTAATGGCATAAAAGGGCAACACACTAGTCACACACGTGAGTCAACATTGATTTTAGAAGCAGTCCTTGATTATGAGTTGTGGATTTTGCATGATTTATTTTTGGCATGTTTGGATCTCACAATGATCTTAACATGTTTGATAACTCTCATATTTTCGACAATATTACTGAAAATGCTTTGTCATGTCATTATGTTGTCAACAATGTAAAATATAACATGGGTTATTACCTTGCTGATGGTGTCTACCCAGAATGGGCAACTCTTATTCAATCCATAAGGGGAAAACCAGCAAATGAAATGGAGAATTTTTTTGTCAAGCGACAAGAATCCGTTCGGAAAGATGTAGAAAGAACCTTTGGTATTCTTCAAGAGATGTTTGCTATGGTTAAGCAACAAACACACTTTTGGGATAGAGGCATGCTTGGCAAGATTATGAAAACATGTATTATTCTGCATAATATGATTATTCAAGATGAACGTAATTTAGATCTTCCTAGATGGCGACCTCCAAACACTGAGATACAACAAGAACAAGTGATATTGCCAAATGGGGATTTCATCAATGATATAGCAACACGCACACAAGCTATACAATCGAGGGTTGCAAATCAAACTCTCAAGTATGACTTTATAGTTCACCAGACTTTTGTTTCTTTGCTTTTGAACCAGAACGTTGAAATTGATCTTTCCATTTTGGATGATCTTTTAGAATTTCATAGCACGCATCATGCTTGAATGTCGCACTATAGTTAGATTTATAAATTCTTCTAGCAATACTAACCTACAAATAAAAATAAATATACAAATTAAACTCAAAACATTAAAAACATAATTTAAAAATATATATATATATATGAAATTAATGGTCGAAACTTACCTTAAATGCTTCATTAGATCCACTTTGATTTATTCTCTCCATGGAGTTAAAAAGAAAATGAAATTTGTTGCATGCCTTTTTGAAGTATGCCCCATCTTGATGAGATTGCATCTCTAGTTCTTACTATCTCTTCATAGCCCATATCAATATTGAATTTTTTTAAAATGATATCCCACAAACCATGTTCTCTTGTAATTGTTTCCAACGATACTATCTTCACTTGTTTCACACCAATGTCTAAAAATAGCAAAGTCATCATCTGTAGAAAAAATAGCTTTCCGCTCCTTCGCAGCCATATTCAGATTGTGAGAGAAAGAAATGTATAATGGTGTAAGTTCATCAATGGTGGAAGTTGTATATATAGAAGAAGAAAGGGCAAAATGGTTAAAATTCAAAAATCTAGCCGTTGGACCAGGTCAGTGAACGTTGGGTTAGTGACCATTAGACTTGTTACCATTGGGCCTACATTTTCATTGTACCGTAAAAGAGTTGCGGTCCAGTGAAATTTTAATTTGAAACCGCAACCAATTTGCGGTCTGGTGCAATTTTCAGTGATACCACAAACTAGTTATGGTACGCCGTGAAACTTTACCTTGTCCTCATTCTGCTAGGTCAGTTGACCTAGCAGGATGAGGCCAATGTTAAAAATCTTTTATTATAGAAGCCACCATTGGGGAGAAAATAATATAAAATCAATGCTATTTGACATATAGCCCAACCATTGGATATGCCCTTATATGTTGCCAAAAACTAGTTCTATTTGGATTCTCATAATCAATAAAATAAAATTTTCCTGTTACAATTCATATATCTATATAATATTACAAAGCGGTCTCATAAACACAACCGTCAGATGTTATTGGGACAACAATAACCATTAGATGTAAATTAATTTATAATAATAGCCTTTAGATGTTGAAAATCGATCTCAACCTTTAGTTGTCTATTGAGACAATCGTAGTAGGATTAACATTATTTAAATGATTTTCATTTAATGTGCCAAATATAAGTTATATAACCTATAATGTAATAACTCCATAAATAAATTATTACATAATATAATAACTTCATTATACTTTGCTTAGGTTCTACACAATAACCTCCTTTTAAATATAGTATCTTTCATCTTTTCCTCATAAAATTAATAAATTCTTAATAATTTTTTTTTAAATTATGAACACTTAATACATTTATTCCCTTAATTGACACCAAATAAATTCTTTATTCCACCAACAAAAGAACTAATGGGTAACCTATTGGCTAAATGGACTGTTACAAACTTTCACTTAAATAAAAAAAAAAAAAAGACTGTTACACTTGCCACCAAGAAAATATTGGCAAGATGAGAAATTTAATTAGGGTACCTAAAAAAATGAAACTAAAGAAACCACAAGAATTCCGACCTCTATTTTTCCCATTTGGATTCTTTGGTTGTGTTCTATTTTGTTGCTTGCATGTTTGTCAAATGTATGATTTTCTTTTAATAAATATTTTCCATAATACTTTTATTATTACACTTAATTTGCACCATTTCATTAAGGTGAGTCATTTTTTCTTTTTCTTTTTATTCTTTGTAGATTTTCAAGAATAGATTCGTTGCTTATTCTGAAGAAGTATATGGTTGTTCTATCAAATTAATTTGGAGACTGTATAGTTTTTTGTTGGACAATAAACTTGAGTATATTGGTTGTTCTACTAATTTCTATATCAATTTTGTTGCTTTATTGATTATTGATTTCTTTTGTATATTCAACATGCACCTTAGTAATATTTTTGCAGGAATGGTCATTGGTCACTCTCTTCCCTTAATATATTATCATTAGCTATATTATCTTTAGGTTCAACAGACATGGGTTATGCATATATAGTTGTCCACCTTAGTAATCTTTTTGCAGGAATGGTCACATGTCACTCTCTTACCTCAATCTATTAACAACAGGTATATTATCTTTCTTTTATTTTTTAGTAAAAATACTGGTATATTATCTTTCTCTTCAATCTCTTTTCAACATATATTTTCACCTCTTTTATGCATAACAGGTGAAGAAAACGACGGCTGGATATGGCTAAAGTACAAACGAATACATAATAAAGTGTTCTATTGGTAGTGATGAAGCATGACCATTGTATTCAACTTTTATTAAATGTTACGCCTAATGACTTTTCACATTTTCAACTTCTTACATTTGATTTGTATAAGATGTATCTTTTTACATAAAAAGTTGTACTTGATGCATAGATGAAAATATTGTACAAAATTATACACTGGACAAATACTTGGTAAATTGTTGCAAAGGTATCCAAATATTCGTATACCTCTCACTACAAACACTTATATAATAGTTTAAACAATTTTTTTGCATAGTTCTATCAAAATTTTAAACCCCCAATAAAATCATCATTGTTTTACAATAATTCATTTCAATAATTTTTAAAAACAAAATTGAAATAATATTTTAAACACAAAATGTCTATGAAAACAATTACATTGCCTATTACTACATAAAAAATTAGTATGACAACTATGGCTGAAAAAAAATAAAAAATAAAATACTATTGCATCACCTATTTTTTTTTTTTACAAAAAATAAAATACCATTTAATTGTATTCGTTTCAATAATTTTTGAAAACAAAGTTTTAAAATCAAAATTAAAATAATTATGTCGTAGACACGGGTTATCACTAGTTACATAATATTAAAAGGGGAAAAAAAAGAACCGATTAAATTGATAATATAACGGGCGAATTAGACTTACCCCCCAAAAAAGTTTGCATTCTTTGAGATACCCCTTAGATTTAACTTTTATTAGAGATACACCCCACTTTGTGTTTCAAGCCGGTCAACTAAGCCATTGACTCGTGAAACTTTCATATTGGCAAAAATACCCTTCTTTTAATTTAGCTTCAATCTTACTCATCTAACCTAATCACCCCAGCCACATCATAAATCTATATTTAATCCTAGCCCTTCACCAAAATCTAAACCTAACATATAATCTTATCTATAGTTAAAAAGTTACTTCTTTTTCTCTAACATTTCTCAACTTTTTCTTCTCCGACCCTTCCAAATTAGAAACATTTTTTTTTTTTCTTTTACACCTTTTCATTCCAATTAGATACCAAACAAACATTCCTTAATTACCCAAACTCCAAAACCTAATTCCTCAATTTCTCTTTCTTTCTATTTCTAAAGCACTATTTTTTTTTTTTTTTAATTTTGAATCCATGGGTTGAATTTGAGATGAAATTTCATGAAGTGGGATAATGATTAGATGGTATGAATTAAGATGAAGAAATTAAGAAAGGATGGGGAAGAAGAAGTTACGTTAAGGATCGGTGGTCGAGGTCGTAGATATGGTGATAGTGGTGGAGGTGATTTTAGTGGGTGGGTTAGGTTTAGGTTCTTTGGCTGAGAAAAACATATGAGTTTAGTTGACATGTCAAGGGAGGGTATTTTTGTCAAAGAGAAAAATTAGTCGAACATGGGTCAATGAATTGGTTGACCAGCTTGAAACGTAAATGTGAGGGGTATCTCTAATGAAAGTTAAATCTGGGGGTATCTCAAAGAATTCAAACTTCTTTTAGGGGTAAGTCTAATTCCCCCTATAACTAATATAAATCAAAAGTATAAATAATAAAATAACTTGAGGAAAATGAAGGAATTTTAAATCTAGATTAAACAATTCCTCTACAAGTACTCTAGAATCATTTGTTGTTCATTCCCAACCAGCTAAAACAAAAGTGAAACACATATCAAAATCGCATGCACACATGATATTTGTAGGGGTACTATATACAACATACATGTGGCACCATCTCTACCGTCCATCATGGTGCCACATGTCATCATCTAATGGACTCTCTCTTGATGGCACAAGTTACAAAGTTAAAGCCAATTACTACAAAGATATTCTCTCATCATTACCTCATTAAATGCTAGGAATGGAGTTACATTGTAAGCCTATAAATATGAAGGCAAATCACTCATTCCAGACATGGTCTGATGGCCTAATGCTCCGAACACGACCTCATGGTGAGGTCTCAATATCAACGACCTCTCCAATCTCTCATGATGAGACCTCACCTCTCAGGTCTCATCTCTCTCGAGCTCTCCTCATAATCGAGCTCCCATTTTGTATCACCACCACTACTATAATAAAGATCATTCTCTCTCTCCGTGGATGTAGGCACAATCGCCGAACCACGTATACAATGGTGTTCATGTCTCTACTTTATTATTATTGTTCATATCATACACATTATCATTATTTATTAATGTATTGACCAACCTCACAAAAATGGTCAATACATTTGGCGCCGACTACAGGGACTTGGGATTTTCTCAAGCGAATTCCACCCACCAACCCCACCATTACACCATTGTTGTAAGGCTCTCAAAGTGGTGATTTCAAGTTCAAGAAATCTATTTGGCAGAATTGCAATCACAATTTCCAAATTGGGGGTTTAATTTCGGTTACCATTACTGTATGTGAAACTCGACGAAAGCAAGATGTTCAGGTCTTGCAGAGACCTCCTCACATATTCAGGTCTCTAATCCAACGACCTCTCAGGTCTCGTCACGACCTCACCAGGTCTTTCATGCCAGGTCCTTCATACCAGGTCCTTCATTCCAGGTCCTTCATACCAGGTCCTTCATCGCGACCTCACCAGGTCTATCAACGACCTCCTCAAATTACAGGTCTTTCAACGACCTCAAGAATATTTATGCCATACAGGGGGCTATTCTCACTTTATCTAATGAAATTAACTTATTATTAGCACAATTAGCTATTAATGATATTTTTTGTAGCTCTCTCTATGTGCAGGTCACATGAACACGACCTCACTCCCCATGAGCTATTTTTGCACAAATGTGCCACATTGCTTTCACTTAACTCTTTACAAGTGAAATGCTTGATATACAATACGGCCACCCTCATTGACTAGTGAGTCACTCGTATGCGGGACGACCTCAAACACAATTCTCTAGCCACACGCCTGGTCGAACGCATTCACTCTCAACGCAATGTCGACCCACAAAGACCACATGCCTGAGAATTGTCAAACAGGTCTCCACGCTGCGACCATTCACTAGATCGGGCACCAAAAAGTTCCAAGTAACTCTCAAAACACTTGGTTAACCAATGCTCTTTCTCAAACGAGCTACATGTGCACTCCAAAGTGCCACATCTATCGGAATGTCCAATCACAAGGCGACAAAGATAGTACATACAAAAGTCATAAGGAAGACATACAGTTCAGTGTAAGTCTTTTATTGAATTTTATAAAGTTTCACATGCTAACATTATCAGATCTATGGAACTCGATCACAAAAAGGCGACCACCTTAAAGCATGACCGAGACCAACAACCCATGCATACAAGAAGACCCACTTCAGTACGACCTGCTTGCAGCTGTCCATCTCGTCTACATGCCTTCTGAACGAGCTACCAGGTCTCCCTGGAAGTAACTAGCTCGCTATACACAAATTCATGATCGAGTTGCCATTACCACAAGGGACCTTCATCACGTCCTGCAAATCTCAATGATCAAGCTCCTCAAAATTTGGGGCGGATCGACTTCGTTAAAGAACCCCATATTTCATTCATCTTGGGGGCTAGATCGGTTCGATTACTTCTTTCAGCCCGAACTCCGTTCAACCTAAAAAGAGGGGGATTATGTAGGGGTACTATATACAACATACATGTGGCACCATCTCTACCGTCCATCATGGTGCCACATGTCATCATCTAATGGACTCTCTCTTGATGGCACAAGTTACAAAGTTAAAGCCAATTACTACAAAGATATTCTCTCATCATTACCTCATTAAATGCTAGGAATGGAGTTACATTGTAAGCCTATAGATATGAAGGCAAATCACTCATTCCAGACATGGTCTGATGGCCTAATGCTCCGAACACGACCTCATGGTGAGGTCTCAATATCAACGACCTCCCCAATCTCTCATGATGAGACCTCACCTCTCAGATCTCATCTCTCTCGAGCTCTCCTCATAATCGAGCTCCCATTTTGTATCACCACCACTACTATAATAAAGATCATTCTCTCTCTCCGTGGATGTAGGCACAATCGCCGAACCACGTATACAATGGTGTTCATGTCTCTACTTTATTATTATTGTTCATATCATACACATTATCATTATTTATTAATGTATTGACCAACCTCACAAAAATGGTCAATACATTTGGCGCCGACTACAGGGACTTGGGATTTTCTCAAGCAAATTCCACCCACCAACCCCACCATTACACCATTGTTGTAAGGCTCTCAAAGTGGTGATTTCAAGTTCAAAAAATTCTATTTGGCAGAATTGCAATCACAATTTCCAAATTGGGGGTTTAATTTCGGTTACCATTACTGTATGTGAAACTCGACGAAAGCAAGATGTTCAGGTCTTGTAGAGACCTCCTCACATATTCAGGTCTCTAATCCAACGACCTCTCAGGTCTCGTCACGACCTCACCAGGTCTTTCATGCCAGGTCCTTCATACCAGGTCCTTCATGCCAGGTCCTTCATACCAGGTCCTTCATCGCGACCTCACCAGGTCTATCAACGACCTCCTCAAATTACAGGTCTTTCAACGACCTAAAGAATATTTATGCCATACAGGGGGCTATTCTCACTTTATCTAATGAAATTAACTTATTATTAGCACAATTAGCTATTAATGATATTTTTTGTAGCTCTCTCTATGTGCAGGTCACATGAACACGACCTCACTCCCCATGAGCTATTTTTGCACAAATGTGCCACATTGCTTTCACTTAACTCTTTACAAGTGAAATGCTTGATATACAATACGGCCACCCTCATTGACTAATGAGTCACTCGTATGCGGGACGACCTCAAACACAATTCTCTAGCCACACGCCTGGTCGAACGCATTCACTCTCAACGCAATGTAGACCCACAAAGGCCACATGCCTGAGAATTGTCAAACAGGTCTCCACGCTGCGACCATTCACTAGATCGGGCACCAAAAGGTTCCAAGTAACTCTCAAAACACTTGGTCAACCAATGCTCTTTCTCAAACGAGCTACATGTGCACTCCAAAGTGCCACATCTATCGGAATGTCCAATCACAAGGCGACAAAGATAGTACATACAAAAGTCATAAGGAAGACATACAGTTCAGTGTAAGTCTTTTATTGAATTTTATAAAGTTTCACATGCTAACATTATCAGATCTATGGAACTCGATCACAAAAAGGCGACCACCTTAAAGCATGACCGAGACCAACAACCCATGCATACAAGAAGACCCACTTCAGTACGACCTGCTTGCAGCTGTCCATCTCGTCTACATGCCTTCTGAACGAGCTACCAGGTCTCCCTAGAAGTAACTAGCTCGCTATACACAAATTCATGATCGAGTTGCCATTACCACAAGGGACCTTCATCGCGTCCTGCAAATCTCAATGATCAAGCTCCTCAAAATTTGGGGCGGATCGACTTCGTTAAAGAACCCCATATTTCATTCATCTTGGGGGCTAGATCGGTTCGATTACTTCTTTTCAGCCCGAACTCCGTTCAACCTAAAAAGAGGGGGCTTATGTAGGGGTACTATATACAACATACATGTGGCACCATCTCTACCGTCCATCATGGTGCCACATGTCATCATCTAATGGACTCTCTCTTGATGGCACAAGTTACAAAGTTAAAGCCAATTACTACAAAGATATTCTCTCATCATTACCTCATTAAATGCTAGGAATGGAGTTACATTGTAAGCCTATAAATATGAAGGCAAATCACTCATTCCAGACATGGTCTGATGGCCTAATGCTCCGAACACGACCTCATGGTGAGGTCTCAATATCAACGACCTCCCCAATCTCTCATGATGAGACCTCACCTCTCAGGTCTCATCTCTCTCGAGCTCTCCTCATAATCGAGCTCCCATTTTGTATCACCACCACTACTATAATAAAGATCATTCTCTCTCTCTCTGTGGATGTAGGCACAATCGCCGAACCACGTATACAATGGTGTTCATGTTCTCTTTATCTTATTATTATTCATGTTATTATACATCATCTTTCATTAATGTATTGACCAACCTCACAAATATGGTTAATACATTCTGTGTAGGAGTAAATTTTCTTCCTATACTATTTGTTTTTGTCCTGATGGTACTGGTGCACTCACATGCGTCGTTATTTTTTTTGGCCTGATAATATTGATCCCCGTTGCTGATTGTGTATGGATGTGGAGTGTTGACATTAGGAGGAAGAACAACTTCTTTTTGCAAATGTACATATTGTGTTCATTACAGTACTGAAATGACGAGATATTGTCTCTTGAGAATGTTGAAATCTATCTGCAACATTTCTGTTTAGTTGGTTATGTTTAGTTGTGTATAAAAAGATACACAGTCGTTGCTCCCCAGTAGTAACATAACGTGTATCTTGTAGAAGACCTTGAGTTTTTAAAGTGTCTGATAAGTCATATAAAACAACTTTTTCCATTCGAAACAAATGGACACCTATTGCCATTGCCTTTAAGAACACGGTCAACATAATGTCTTCTACAAAATGGGTCATACCTATATGATTGTGGTTGCGAGCGTGAGTACTTTTTTTCATAGTCATAGATTTTCTCCATTATAACAGATTTTTATTCAATTTTTTTTTATTTCAAATATTGAAAAGTGTGTTGCCTAAATCGTGAGTATTGAAGTCGGTTGCCTACATCAGATAAGTCACCAAGTGTTCGACCATATACAGTAATAAGTAATCAAATGTTATATCTAAAAACTGAAATAAATAAGATATGGTATGCAACAAAACAAAAACAAGTACTGCTTATTGCCTATATCCTATATATTCATAATTTTAAAGTACTCCACGTTCAATGCTTCGAAAGCCACCCTTTTCACAGTTCATCTGACATGACCACAAATAACTGGCACCAACCTTTGACTTGAAGCAGCTTCATAGCCCTCATATATGTATCCTCATCTAATTCTCCCATCGTGTCCAGGATAACCATGCACTCTTGTATTGTGTACTGATTTCTCATTTCATTCCTGGGTTATGATGCCTCGCCCATCATCATTAGAGCCTCTGAAATATTAGATGACTTGTTTTTTCGATTTCGACGAGTGTTAATTGATAAGTCCTCAAAAGTGTATATTTATCCCTCGAATAACACCTTGTTTGCATAGCACTTAACTTATATTATTGTGTCATATCTATTGATTAGTGTTTTCTTGTCATTTGTGTAGGTTCCATGTGCCAAAAGTTGAATATTGTGTTAAAACCCGCCAAAAATTAAGAAAAACTATTAAAAGAGTGTTATTTGCACAAAGAAGGAAAATTGCTATTTGTACCCGTACATTACTGAGGAGACCCCTTGGTCTGGTCATGTGGACATGAATTTATGTCGATGATGGGTGGTCCAAATCTCAGCTCAATCCAAATTTTAATAAAACCCACATGTCAAAAGATCTATTGAAGCCCTTTACTTGAAACCCAATCTTAAAAAAACTCTATATGATGATCTAGAGCTTCGATTTGGGCCCGTAAGCTGTTTATCTGAAGGTATTGATCCAAGATACAACTTAAACCCAAGAGAATGGGGGTTCTATATGGTCTTGCTACTTGTATAAGCCTTATAACAGCCACCACGAATTTTGACCTACTTTGAAAATCTTGGAGAGCAAGGATACTTTGTGTGAAAGCAAAGTAGTTTCTTAATTCATTACGACTCATATTTTGTAATCTCTATATAAAGAGAATTAGTAGCTAGGGTTTAGTAGTTCATCTTCTATCTTTAACTCAAAGTCTTGAACTTGTATTCTTGACTCTTCTTCTTATTCTCAATTAATAATAAATTTCAATTCTCTTTTCCATTATGATGTTGTGTTCTTTTACTATTTAGGGGTATTTAGGGTTTAATCACTTTAAGTATATACTATTTAGGGAATAAGCACTTAAGTTCGATTAATTAGGTTTTGGTCATGAACCGATAGATGAACCCATATATTGTTTAAAATGCCCATAGTATTCCAATTGAATTACACATGAGAGACAAGAGATTTAGTAGTAGAAATTAGTATAGAACACATTGCAATATTTGGATTTTGGACCATTGGATTTTCTCCAGTGGAATCTATCCATCCATCTTACACACCCACCTGCCAACACTTATCTTCTCTTACTATACCTTTTCTTTGTAACAACCATTGAACCCTTTATTTCTACTTAAGATGCAATAAAACAATTTTTAGAAAATAAGCCACAATTGACCAATCTTTATCAAATCATCCTTACAAATAAACCATTAAAAGCCCACAATTTATTGAGAGAAAGTGAAAACTCATGGTTAGAAAAGTGTTGCTGGTGTAGGAAACTACATACAACCCACTTGATCATTCTCATAGTTTTTTTGTTTTTTACATATGCATCTGTTGAAGAAAAAACCCAAATCTATTTGAACAAAAAATAAATAAACAAAGAGAGAATTAGGGAAAAACTAACCCTAAGAACCCTAATGGTAATTCAGAAGAATTTAGAGAGACAAAGAGAGAGGGGGCGGTGGATGGTGGTGATGTGGTGAAGGAGGGAGAGAGAGCCAGCGGGTGACGGTTGTTTTGTGGTGGAGGAAAGAAGATGAAGATATGATGGTGTTGAGGTGTTGTGGTGGACGAGAGAGAGAGAGAGAGGTGGATGATGGTACTGTTGTTGCGGAAGAGATGAAGGAAAAAGATGTGACAGTGGTGTTATTTATAGATCTGTAGGCTGTAGCAGATGAATGTTTATGTTTTATTTTATTTTAACTTGTATTAGTTTACTTTTCTAAGGGCATTTTAGCCTTTAAAAAAATATATTTTGGTTAAACCCGGTTTTTTGTAACTCGGGTTAATATAAGTGATGAAAACCTAATTAATCGAACTTAAGTGTATTTCTTAAATAGTATATACTTAAGGTGACTAAAACCTAAATACCCCTAGCTACTATTTATTTCATGATGTCATTATCAAGGATGAGTAGTAGGGGTGGGCAAAAAAACCGAAAAACCGAAAACCGAACCGAAAAAACCGAGTCAAAACCGGTCAAACCGAGTTGACTGAAAACCGGTCAAGACCGGACCGAAACCGAACCCGAACTATATAGCTATCGGTCCGGTCTCGGTTCTGGTTTTTATAGAACCGAGAAAACCGAACCGAACCGAAATAAATAAAAAATATTTTTTTAATAGGAAATTACTAAACTAGACATGGTAAATACTAAACCTAAAGCTTCATTCAGTCCGCCTCCTTCAGTCCTCTTCTCCATTCCGCCTCCTTCAGTCCTCTTCTCCACCACCACCGATTTAAATTCTCCTTCAGTCCAATGTAAAATAATTTCTCTCTCTTCATTTCCCCAACTTCACAACCATCATCGAAATCAAAACAAACAAACAAACTTCTTCTTCTTCTTAACACTAAAAACTCCCACTTCTCTCTTCGATTTCGAATAATCTCCATTAATTTCGCATCAAAAACAAATTTGATTTTCGATTTAGATTTCTTTCATTTCATTAATATCAAATAGATGATCTAATTTTCTCTTCTTGTTTGCTTGTTTGGTAATTTATTTTTTTATTTTTTTTCAAGGAAAACGCGTTTTGCTTGTTTTGAATGGGTCTATCAGTAATGGTATCACCAAACAGAGTACAAGCAACTCCACCTCCACATTTCCCGGCGGCATTACAAAAAACTTCTTCTTCTTCTTCTTCTTCTTCTTCTTCAATCTATAATCTAGCTTTTAATGAGGTTCAAACTCAATTAGGTCAATTAGCTAAACCTATTAATCGAATGAATTTAGATGAAATTTTGAAAACTGTTATTAATACTGGTGGAACAACTGTAACTCCAGAAGAAGAAGAAGAAGGTGAAAGAGAAAGAGAAAGAGTTGTTGATACTAGTAATAATAATAATGACTTTGATCTTAATAGTAATCATAACATAATGTTAATTTGGTTAAAAATGCGTTTTCTCCATCTTTATCATCTTCGTCTTCTTCGTCTTCTCCTGTGCCGTTTAATTTTACTCAACCAATTAAGAATGAAGTGTGGAGAGAGGTAGTTCAACAACAACAACAACAACAACAAGATCAGAGTAGCAATAATGTAGCTTGTGTTGGTAATGGTACTGGTTCCAGTAGTAATAATAATGAGGAATTTGTGCAAACAACAATCGGACCGAAACCGGACCGATTGTATTTGGTCCGGTTCGGTCCGGTTACATTCACCAAATTTCGGTCCATGGAACCGAAACCGAACCGATACAGTCAACTCGGTTTGGTCCCGGTCCTATTACATTACCGGACCGGACCGGACCGTGCCCACCCCTAATGAGTAGCTAAGTTCCTTTTAGGAGGATGGTTGAAGCACTCTAGATAATACAAAAAACACCATGTTTATTTTTTTATATTCATTGTGATTCAATTTCTTAATGCTTGTTTATTTCAATTCTAGATAGAAGTAAACATGATTATTTATGTATTTGTTGCATCCATGTTTTTAAATACTATTATTAGAGTATAGGGATACCTAGCTATAATGGTAGTGTTAGATTAATTGGAGATATGTGAATGAATAGTTGAGAGGTGACTTTTACATATTTATAATTAATCTCTTTTATTGGAACCCTTTTGTAATCAAGTTGAATACCTGAGAGGTGACAATTTGTTTATGAATAAATATACCAAGTTAGTTGAATTGAATAGCTGAGAGGTGACGGTTTAATTAACAAGGTATGTTCAATGAAAACATATAAAGAATCCTGTTTTAATTGAATGGAATAGCTGAGAGGTGACTATTCGATTATTATAAGCATTAGTGATTATTTGAAATAGTTGAGAGGTGACTAAGTAATTGATATAGATTGAAGAGATTTTTGGACATACGCCCCCCCCCCCCCCCCCATTTGAAAGTCGAAATTTGAGATACCCCCCATTTGAAAAAATAATTGAGATACCCCCACCCCCCAATTCAAGATGTGGTGTTATCTTAGCCGTCCACCATAAAACTCACCTACGGCTGTAAAGTTCTTCTGTCTTGAATTGGGGGGGTATCTCAAATTTTTTTCTAAATTGGGGGGGGGGGGGGGGGGGGGGGGGGTATGTCCAAAAATCTCTAGATTGAATATGATTGAATGACATGTATGTTTTATATTGTTTAGTTTATGGATACCAATTCTTCCCCCTAATCATCATAAGATCTTTTTCCCATCTCTTTTCATATTTTTAATATTAGTTTAAGTATTAGTTTATTGCCTGTAGGAAATAGAATCAATCTCATTCTATTAGTTGATTCATTTGGTGTTCTTTAATTATTGTTTTCTATTATGTTTGAGCTAAGAATTCTCCTTCGAGGTAGGTACGACCCTTAATTGTTTCTTGTTTTACATTGATAACCAATTATTACACAAGAAGAAAAATATTAATACAAATCCAATCTTTTGATAGTATGTAGCAAACATCTACTATCATTAATCATATTCCGTGGACGTTTAAGAGGGCGTATTTGTTCTTCTTCATCCTGGTCATAGTGTAACAACCTGAATTTTTGACTTGATTAAAACATTATTCGGAATTTTTAGTTATTATTTTGAATTTTGAGACACGTGGACATCTTGTTGATTGAAAATGGATTAATTATGATTTTTCAAAAGGATTTAATGCATCGGGGGGTAATATGGTTAAAACTATTATTTGATGGGAGTGGCTCATGATGTAATTTGGGTAAGCTACAAAGGTTTTAATTGAAATAGGTTATAGTGGTTTGACATCATGTGGGCCATGAAAAGAACTACTTTTGGTATAAGTGTTTTGACCTGTATATGGGAATCTAAGGGCCACCAATGATCCACGTGTATATTGATAAGTGCCGAAAAAGTGTATATTTAAGCCCCTAAAACACGCATGTTTGTCCAAGTTAATGTATAAAGTGATATGAAATGCATGGTTTTTTTTTAGTTTATATGTTTATAGGATCAAAACATGAAGAAAGTACAAAAGAAAGAAAAACCAAGGAAAAGGGTGCATAAAACTGCGTTAATGTAGCAACTTTGAGCCTTTGGTAAACCATGTTAGAGAACTATGATTTACGATCCAAAGACACAGTTGGAAAGCTCTCATTATGTATTTTAAGACTGTCAAGAAATATTAGTAAAAAGAGTTGAAGAAACAGCTTGAAAAGAGGTTTGAAAATCTGACAGACTGCAGTTTCGTAAACGGCAAGATAGACAAGTCAAAATCCAAAGTTGGAATTTAGTCTAACGCCCACTTGCAGTCCATTCCAATCATGTTGAAAGTCTAAACTGAAAATTTATAAGTTATTTGGTCAACCTTAGGTCAAGGAAACCCTAAAGTCAAGTTTTCACGCCTTAATGAAGTATTTCGGTGAAACTCTAACTCTATATGTATATAACCAATGTTCTCCACGAATTTGGAGCATGCTTCTTCTTACAATTGAAGTATCAAACCCTAGATCTAGTTTCATTAAAAAGAAGAAGTATCTTCCATGTTTATGGTACCTTTAGTAAGTTTTTAATTATTATATACAATTTATCTTTTTATATTTATCTTTTCTAGTATAATCATGTTTTTATGTTTTTTCTACCACCATGTCATCTTCATCTATCTCCATTATGGGGTGAGCTAGCCTACTAGATGAACTTGTGATTTTTGATATGTATTTGATTCTCATGCATGAAAATGTATTATTTTAAGATTGATCACCTTAGGATAATTTTACTCATATTCTTAATCAATAAAAATTAAATCATTTTACATGTAGAGACTTTTAAATACCTCATGTGCTTAGTAAGTTTTTGTTAGCATAGAGAGAGAGAGAGAGAGAGAGAGAGAGAGAGAGAGAGAGAGAGAGAGAGAGAATAAGCTAATTCTATATCTTTTATTAAAATATAAGGCTTTACTTGCTATCGACTATACGGAGGGGTAGGTTGAGGGTCATTGTTTTGTATTTCGAGGCCCTTACGTTTGTACTAGAAGAATTCTCCGCAAAGACTTTAGTGTAGCTTAAGATGAGTGAGTTTTGGCATCGAGAGAGAGAACTGTAACACCCCTGGTCGGCAGGTAGTTTGTCGAGGGGGTGGGTCTTACGACACGTAATAGGGGGGCAGCGGGGGGGGGGGGGGGGGGTTGTCCTGACATTGGAATATAGGTATAGATCCGTCAATATTATCACCGAGGCCTTTTGGGCTCATTTGGCTCCGAAGTTAAGCAGGCTCGGGTGGAACTAGTGTAGCGACCCGACCTATATCACCACTGATATTGTCCCCACTTAGCCACTGCGGACGTCCGACACTGTCGGGTTTTTATATGCAGCAACCTGCTTCCTAGGAGTTCACCCATCCCGAGACTACTCCTACCCGAGCACGCTTAACTCAGGAATTCTTTCGAACTCTGGAGCCAAGTGAGCCCAAA
The DNA here is from genome assembly GCA_023053565.1 of Aquilegia eximia. Classification (NCBI taxonomy): domain Eukaryota; kingdom Viridiplantae; phylum Streptophyta; class Magnoliopsida; order Ranunculales; family Ranunculaceae; genus Aquilegia; species Aquilegia eximia. The sequence continues at coordinate 22,422,049 of JALIGU010000004.1, forward strand.
AAGCCTCAGTAATAGTTTTATTGTTTAATTCCGCACTCAATAGTATTTTTACGTAGCAATTTGTATCACTTATCCACAACTTTCTTGAAGTCCTTAAATCGTTCTTTCAAATGATTCAATTTTTTTTGAAAGCCTTTTTAGTATTTTCAACTGAAATCGTTTGTAGTACTCTTTCTTAATTGTAGTCCATTCATCTTTTGTGAAGATACTTGTGGACTTTTTGTTTTTATTTCTCGTTACAAGTGGTGTCAATGACGTTTCATTCGAAGACATCTACTTGCAATGAACAAGTAATTATTGTTTTCATTATCCGCTATCACTTCTGAAAATATGTTTATCTAAATTTTTGTTCCACTCAAAAAAGCAAACAACATATATTCAGTCAAATAAATTGTAAGAAATAAATGAATTGAATAAAATTAGATTTAGACATGTTAAATTAAGATAAGATAAGTAACATTCATTAATAAATAAAGGAAGGAAAAAAAAATCCTCTAAAAGTTCATTGAAATCTTTTTAAACAATATGAATATTTAAGTTTTAAATGTCGAGACAACAATATGGTGTTAAGCAATAAAGAAAACAAGTCTCCAGTGATTTGTGATAGTAGATATTTGATACCTACTATCAAAAGATAGATTTGTAATGATATATTTTCCTTCTTGTGCCTGTAAATATTGATTATTAATGTAGAACAAGTAACAAGCAAGTGTCGTACCCACCTCGAAGGGGGGAATTCTAAGCTCAAACACAATAGAAAACAATAACTTAAGAACACCAAACGAATCAACTAATAAGATGAGATTGATTCTACTTCCTTCATGCAATAAAATAAATACTACTACTATTTAAACTAATATATTAGAAGATGGAAAGAAGATGGAAAGAAGATCTTATGATGGTTAGGGGGAAGAGTTGGTATCCACAAACTAAACAATGCAAAACATACATGTCATTCAATCATATTCAATCTATAGCAATTACTTAGTCACCTCTCAGCTATTCTAAATAATCACTAATGACTATAATAATCGAATAGTCACCTCGATCTCAGCTATTCCATTCAATTAAAATGAGATTTTTTATTCATTGAATATACCTTCTTAATTAAAACGTCACCTCTCAGCTATTCAATTCAATTAACTTGGTATATTTATTCATAAACAAATTGTCACCTCTCAGCTATTCAACTTGAGTACAAAAAAGTTTCAATAAAAGAGATTAATTGTAGATATGTAAAAGTCACCTCTCAGCTATTCCTTCACATATCTCCAATTAAATCTAACACTACCATTATAGTTAGGTCTACCTATACTCCAACAATAGTATTTAAGAACATGGATGTAACAAATACATAAATAATCATGTTTACTTCTATATAGAATTGAAATAAACAAGCATTAAGAAATTGAATCACAATGAATATAAAAGAATAAACATGGTGTTTTTTGCATTATCTAGAATGCTTCAACCATTCCCCCTAAAGGGAACTTAGCTACTCATCTTTGATAATGATACCATGGAATAAGTAAATAAAGAACACAATATCATAATAGAAAAAAGAATTACTTATTATTATGAATTGAGAATAAAAAAAATTGAGCTCAATACAAGAGAATGAACTAACTAAACCCTAGCTACTACTTCTCTTTATATAGGTATTGGTCAAACTTTGTGGTGGTTGTTGTAGGACTTATAGAAGAATTAAGAACACGTAAAACCCTAATTATATTAGGCTTAAATTGTATCTTGGATCAATACCTTAAGACATAGGTGAAAAAATCGAATTTGCCGCCCGGATATTCACGAAATATTCCGTTTTTTGGCTATTCGGATCGGTACGGCATACGACATATAAACGAAATTTAAAACACCTCATGCCGTTCGAAATTTATCGGATATTCACGAAATATTCGGCAAAAACCGAAATTTACGACATTTTCGATTTGAAATTAACACATTTATTTTTAATTCCCACCGAACTAGAATTTTCGATGAGATTATCAAAAAAAGGTCCAAAAGGCACTAGATGTTTGGAAACTTTTGCGACGAACTTCATGGCCCTCTCAATTGATATAATATAAAGAAAGTTAAATTTCATCGATCATTTTCCCGCTCAATTGAAAGTAACAATTAATGCTTCTAAGGTTATTGCAAGTCAGAATGTAGGAAGGAATCCATGTGTCATAAGATTATTAAATGAGTTCTGTATTTTCTATAACTATCATCATTGTAGAGCAATATATCAGAAAGAAACGAAAAAAAAAAAGCACGCCCATGCCAAAGTGAAGTTCTCTTTCACTTTTATAAAGTTTTCATTCATTTTATGGGGGAGTCTCAATTTCTTTTTGCCACCCAAGATGAAGACCATGTTGCATGGCAACAACCAAGAGAAGGAAAACGACCTCGACAGAAAAGACAGCATCCTAAAACGGAAACAAAATCATCTAGGGTATCTTCCCAAGGTTCATGGAACATTCCTGACCATTTTTCTTCCTAAGGTTCGTGGAACCTCCCTTATTCTCAAAGCAACATCCAACCTACCTATGTTTACCCTCATTTTTCTTATGGTAACATGGGAACCTCCCAAAGTGATTATTCCAGTGTACCATCCTACCAAACCCAACCAGATTCCAGAGGTTCTTGGTTTCCTAATATAGGGAGTTGGTTGGCCCCAATGACAAGTGGGTCGGACGTGCAGTCAGCCGATACATTAATGCCGGTTCAACAATACTCGAGATTTCCTATCTTTGAATCATTTGCTCCGTATTATATGGATCAAGATGCATATGATATGCATATTGACCAATTCAGGTCGTACGAGCAAACAATGTCATGGGAATATTACTGTACTGAGTTCGTCCCCACACGTATGCGACTCGAAGCTCATCGGTTTGACATGGGGCGTCTATCATTCTGGGGTTAGCATGTCTTTTATTTTGATTATTAAAATAAAACTATGGGTTGAGTTGTAATGAGGTTGTTTGTGTTTAGTTCTTGTATTAGAAACATATAAAAGTTCTATGAATATCCGCCCGATATTTACGATTTTTTCACCTATGAGTAAAACTATCTTGTGTAATAGTTCCACCTTAGCTTCCTTATATGATTTGTCGTGTGTTTAATTTGTAATGTATGTTTTTCTTTTAATTATAAGTTTATATATTGAAATTAGAAGAAAAACACGAAAAGTGGAGAAAACCTCCCAATTTTCCGAATTTTTCGCGAATATTCGCGAATATCCGCGAAAAATTCCGATACATTTGAATTTACCAAAACTCCCATATCCGACATGGGAGGTCGGATATTCGCGGAATATACCGGTTTTTGGGAGGTTGGATATCCGGATTTAAACGACATTTTCACCTATGCCTTAAGATAGACGGCTTACGCCCAAATCGGAGTTTTGGATCATCATATAGAGCTTTTTTTAAGATTAGACTTCAAGTAGCGGGTTTCAATGGATCTTTTAACATGTGGGCTTCATTACAACTTGGATTGAGCTGGGATTTGGACCACCTATCTTGGACATAAAGTCAAGTCCACATGACCAGTCCAATGGGTGCCCTCAGGAACTGTGTGGATGCAAATAGTGTTTTTTCTTATCAAAAAAAAAAAAAAAAAAACACTCTTTTAATGTTTTTTCTTGGCTTTTGTCGGGCTTTAACACAATATTCAACTTTTGGCTCATAAAACCTACAGAAATGACAAAAAAATACTAATCAATAGATACACAATAATGTAAACTAAGTGATATGCAAACAAGGTGCTAATCGGGGGATAAATATGCACTTTTGAAGACTTATCAATTTGTAGCTACAAGGCATATAGAAGAAGGATAGTCAGTTTACAAAATTCAAAGTATGCAATGAGAAATGCAATTGAAATCGGCATACGAGACACTATCAAGATGCCTACATACTAGTTGTTATTTTAATTAATAAAGAGATAATCAAATTATAACATATGAGACAACATAAAGCTACTTGAAGTAAAATGTTATGGCTATGTGTACGTAGCATATCACTCCTAAACTAATTAGTTGTTTCTCAAAATTAATGGCATGTTATCTGAAGAGATTTTTGACTTAAAAAATTATTTTAACAAATATCTTTTTTTTTTTTCTATAATCAAGGTAAGAATATTTGATTCATCTTCAAAACTTTTTACGAAACCTTTTTTTTTTTTTTTTTTTTTTTTACAAGCAAGCATAAAAAATAAAAATAAAAAAGTAAAATAAATAAAGACGACCCCAACAAGACAATAATTGAAGCTGCATTTTCAGCCTCACCATGGACTGTCACACACCCTTCCTTAGTCACGGTTTAGTCTTTGTCTTGCAGCAGCAAGTTCCAACCCCCTAGCATTTTAACAAACATCTATTGTGCAAGTAAAAAGAAGAACAATAGTATATATGGATTTATCTTTCCCCAAATATCAACCTTTGTTGCTGATGTGAATCATATCCATACAATAAAGATTGTTATATAGATTAAAAATTAAATCTAATCATCATATAATTGAATGAAGCAATTACCAGTTTAGAATTGAAGCAAGCAATTGCAGAATTTTAGAATTGAAGCAAGCAATTACCTTTATATCATTGTAGACACTTGATAAAACCTTTAGTCTTCTGTGTTTCAATATCAGTTTCAAAGATTTTTTATAGTTCCCTTTGCGAGATTGCACCCCTAAAATTTCGTTAACCAATCTCTATTTCTTCTCGTTTTCACTACAAGAATACTCCAAATTCGCCACGGACCGGAACGGTGGCAAAACGTGATTAGCCACTGTCCACATCCGTGGCAAGACCGTGGGTGTTCAGTTCAGGGGTAGCTAAATTGTTTGCCACGGTCCGGGTCCGTGGCAGACACAAATAATTAGCCACGGTCCAAAACCGTGGGATTAGCCACGGATATCAACCGTAGCAAATTTAATATTAGCCGTGGCAAATATGAAATTTGTTTCCTAAAAAAATAGATTAGCTACTGCTTTGAGCCGTGGCAAATCTGGTTCATTTTTTCAAAAAACAAAGCATAATCCTAAATAATTTTTTATTCATTACTTTTTCTCAATGTGCAATTCAAACTTATTTATGCAATTACAACTAATTAATCCTAAATCCTAAAAAATAGCAATTACACATAATAATGAATGTCCTAAGCTATAACAAATAAAGTATACAATAAGTATCAAAACTAGAGAAAATATCTATGTGGACTTAGAAGTCAAGATCTGTCATGTCTTTTCGGATTCATCTTCACCACCATAGCTTTATTTTGTTCGAGCTATAGCCTCCTTCACAAATACAAAAAAAAAAAAAATCTACAAAGAGAATACTCAAATAGGTTAGGTTTAATAATAACTAATAATTTCAAAGATGAAAATTTTAGTTTACGTGTCCATGAATGTAAATGAATGTAAACCAAACGGGCCATGTCGACTGCAATTTGAACTCTAACACAATCTAGGAAACAAATTTATATTGCTTTAATATTCTAACAATCAAAGTAACACATTAGGATCAAGTGCATATAAGCAGCATGCACTCAAACCGGTTAAAACATACCTAGTTAATGTTCACAGTAATTTGAAATCTTACTGGTGTTCTTAGGATCATGAGGATGATTTCTTAGTGAACCCTTTTTGGCGAACTCATAAATTTAGAGCATTATTGGCATTGAATCCATTCATGATCTGCATAGAGAAAAAGTAATTACATAAGCATAAAAATTGATTAAATCGTGTGATATGATTGTCATTGCTCTCATGCAGTTGATCATATCATAAAAACAACTTTTAAATCTGATCAGTGATCAGACCAGCAGTGGTGTGACTCGGCAAAAATACTAGTTTAGATTAAATTGTAGTAGATATAATACTTAAAAATCTCTTTACAAGCAAACTTTGCTCTCCCAATAGTTCTTCAACTAGTATTGTACAAACAATCTGCTTTAACAAAATGTATTAAATAAACTTATTAATTATGAAGACTTACAATGAATGGGTTGCCGGATTGCTTTCCCGTTTGTGGGTCCTAACTTAAAAGTCCTGCAGCCTTGCTTCCACTCACGAGGTGTTTACCGTCCGGTGACGACGCAATACAAAGAACCATTTTGTATGCCCCGGATCAGTAAGAAGAACATACTGTTAAAAAGCATTCAAATAGTAACACTTTTATTCACCAGCATTCACTAGAAAACAAATTGAATCTATCTTTGGCATTTTCATTCAAAAGTCACTATGGTATCACCTTGGTGTAAAAAATGGAGGAGTCTAGGCAACATAGCTAATCAGGTATATGCAATAGGAAACCCTTAAAATCTAACCTGTACAAGTGTAGGTCCACTAGCCAGATGTTTCCCATCAGGGCTAAACGAAACACTAAGTACATCCTTTGTAAGACCTGTAGGGACAAGGATATAAACTTAAGTATCAGCTTAAACAATATAATGAATAGGATTTACCAAAAAATCATTTCATGTATATAGTTTTTGACTATGCTCAATGCAAATGATTCAGAAAATGATGCCAGCAACATACTTAAGTTCCAATATCTATAGTATTGAAACTTAAACTGTGTCCTGGTAATTGAATGGATGGCATAATTAGGTGGAATCGACCACACAAGACCATTTCGCATTGCTGAAAAATCTTAAGCCAATATTATATGTGACAGGTCAGGAGGTTGGGCTGTAAGACAAATATTGTATTTGAGTGGCTCAGACTACACTGTCATGTATTATGCACTACAATTAAAATTTCTGCTATAAACTACCTTCAAGTTAAATTAAGTTCTTTATCAAAGTCTCGATACTACAAAGGACCCTAAAGCTAGAGTACTGTGAAATTTAAATATAATGTGAACATTGTCCAATATACTAGCATCTGCTTGTGATTTTTTTTATTTTCTTGAAAAGATAAACAAAATATACCACCACCAAAATTAATAAATTAAAAAGATAAACAAAATAAGAAGAGGTATTGGAAAGTAAATTCATACATTCTTCAGTTGTTACAGACTTACAATTACTTCAATTGTAGTTTACAAACTAATGAATTATATAAATATAGAACCGTGACACGGTGGGGACTAACATTAGAAATAGGTAGACTAGTTTGCATAAATAATCGTAAAAATTGTGGTTTTTTACTATATATATATTCAAGCTATCATAGTAGTACTCTTTCCATAATGGTTATATCAATTGCTTGGTGCCCTTAATGAAGAAAGCATGCCTAGAATTGTATATCATTTTATATAAAAGCCTTCCTCAAATTTTTATACAAATGGAAAATAAGCCTTTATTTTAAAATAAGCTATTACTTTGTATTTGAAAAAAAAATAAAGCACTATTATGTTTAAATATAGAAATGGTCATGGAGGAGAATCAAATGTTATCTCAGCTCTGAACTCCATTGATTATATGCAACATATTATCTGAGTTTGTGAATGCCACAGTCACATGCCAACTTTCAGGAAGTTGATCTGTTGAAACTTAATATAAAGCTAATATACATACAATTTCACTATCATCATGACATATCTATAGGATATTAAAACCAACAGTAACCATATTCTAATGTACATGACCAAGGCACATCAAAATCACATTAAAAATAATTTATCCAAATTAGAGTCCACTCACTAGTTTGTTTTTTTGACGGTTATGTTCCTTCTTCTTCCTCTAACCTTTGTAACTTTTTCTTCTTCTTAAATGTGTGCAACTGCTCGCACAATTGCCGATCCCAACTACTCTGTTCCTTCTTCTTCCTCTACCTTTTGTATATTTTTCTTCTTCTTAAATGTGTGCAACGCCTCGAACAATTCCCGACCCCAACTACTACGATAGCTTGAATTGTCGACCCCAAAACTGTTTGTCCTCCTTCCAAAATTGATTCTTGTACGTAAAAACACAACATTTTTTAAATTAATTATAAAATTTTGAATATTATCAAACCAATATTAATAAGTTTCAACATCTTCTTCTACTACTAAATGAACAGTTGGACCAACTAACCTTAGTTTTGAGTTTGCATTGTGAATGAAGGCTAATTCCCTCTGCAATTTCTGTAACTTTTCTACCAAAAATCTTCTTATGTTTGCTTTTGTTTCCGCATACAAACATCTAAAGCTACTAAAAGTTTACAAAATTGATGGAATTTAGAATAAATTTTCATTGAATAAGAACAAAACCTAGTTCAATTGAGAGAGAGAGAGAGAGAGAGAGAGAGAGAGAGAGAGAGAGAGAGAGAGAGAGAGAGAGAGAGACCCAATTGGTTCTAAACTGCAATAAATTGAACCCACCAAACCCAAATTTGAACTAGGGTTTATAGTTCGAGTATGCAAAAGGAGGAGTAGGATGCAATTGAGAAGAAGATGGATGAGAAATTAAATAAAAAATATAACTGTTGAAAGTACAAGAAGAGGTAAGAAATTTGCAGAGACAGGAAGTCGGAGAGAGAGTTGAAGAAGAAAAGACTTCATTCTCTGCTGTAAGTACATGAAGAGAAATTAAGTTTGAGATAATTGTTTGATAGTTCTAGTGATATGAAATAACAATGCTATGTTTCTAACTCCTCTCCTTCCCCACGGTTGGATACTGTGGGTTAATTCTTGAAATTATTGAAAAAACAACAAATTATTGCCACGGACCCGGACTGTAGCTAATTTAACCACTGACCCGGACCGTGGCTAAGGACCCGTAGGTCCGTGGTTTAAATCAAATTTTCTTGTAGTGTTTCTACTATCATAACTTGTAATCCAATTCAAAACGGACATTTGAGATAAAATAGTGTGAAGTTTGTTAGGTTTCTATTGGAAATTTCTTGAATTTCAATGAACTTGGTCGAGTTAAAGATAAGAGATAAGGCTAAAGAAGATAATTTCTTGAATTCGCGGGATTGTAGAGAAAGTTTCGGGGGCAGTTATTATTTTTCAGTGGACCGAAGTCATTTTTTCTCGAAGTTGAAAGCAAATTAAAAAATCCACATGTGGAAGCAGAAAAATAACTCCCACTTAGCTACGCATTAGGAGAACTCAAACTTACTTCCCAATATTTTACCTTTTAAGAGCTACAAAGCTACTTCCACGTGCAAACGCAGTTTATGATCTCTTTAAAGAGGAACCCTACTTCAAGCCAAGGGTCCACGAGCTAGAACCCATTGAAGGCAATGCATATTACAAGTTCCATAAATACCGACATCATCTCACTGAGGAATGTCACATTCTCAGGTCGTACTAGAATAAGTTTAAGGAAGAACGTAACCTTGATGACTTTCTCTCTGATAAAAAGCTTGACCTCCGAAACAAACTCAATGAAAAACGTCAAAAAAGCTCAGATGTCAAGGGAAATATCCCAAAAGGCACAATAAACATGATTATCGATGCTCAACCTCCTGAATGGTCAGCTCGATCCAAGAAACAAAACGTGAACCACATTCACCACACCTTTCAGCTCACTCACAAAGCCAAGGTGGTCAAAAAAGTTGAAGACAAAAATGCCCTCATCTTCTTTGATTTCGACTTGAAGAAAGTGTGTCTACCACACAATGATGCACTGGTAATCCATATCCATATTGGCGGATGGCTCACCAAGAAGGTGTGCATCGATCCAGGGAGATCGCGTGATGTCTTTTTCAGCAGGGCATTCAGTCATATGCAAATGTCAGACTCAGTGCTCCAAGTGCCATAAGTCACCCTCTTTGCATTCAACTCCACTGAAACTGAAGCAAATTGTGAAATATGTACCCCAATCTGAACTAGAGAAGATGAAGTCATTGTCAAGTTCACATTCTCGTACTAGACAATCTTGGGAATGAAATGGATACACAAGATGAACGTTGTTCCATCCTATGTTAAAGAAATACTTACTACTACATTAAAAATAAATAAGAATATTTTTGCTTGGTCGTACTTTGATATGCATGGAATAAATCCCACCATTCCATGTCATAGGTTAAATGTAGATACAAGCAATAAACCAGTCAAACAAAAAACTTAAAACCTTGCAGGTCATCTCGCAAGAGCAGTCAATGTTGAGATACAAAAGCTCAAAAATTCAAACTTCATACGCAAAGTCAAATACCCCGAGTGGTTGGCTAACATAGTAGCCATCCTCCAACCAAATGGTAAAGTAAGGGTATGCATCGACTTCACAGATCTAAATAAATCATGCCCCAAGGACAACTTCCTTCTATTTCGAATAGTTAAGCTCGTCGATTCCATTGTTGGACAAGAACTCATCTCAATGATGGATGACTATTCAGGTTACAACCAGATCAAGCTCGCATAAGATTATCAAGAAAAAACAGCCTTCTTACAGAACAAGGTTTTTTTTTTCTTCAATACATGATACTTAGATTATTTAAAAGAGTTTGTGCAATACATCTGCCTTAATGAGATATGCGACAAATATTTCAAAAGGGACTATTATAGCCCTTGCAACACTTACATTGCTTTGTGCATGAACTTGAAGTCTTGAACAACTACTAACCACACGACCCATATTTGCTATCAGATGAGCACACCGGAGTAGATCTCTTGGAATATGTACAAACAAACATAAAGATAAAGTAGATGTCGTCATCTTGATTTCGGCTAGAAGACCGGACAACTCCCAAAACATATTGTCTTCGGCTCCATTAAGCGCATTGATGATAGTTTTATTATCAGAACATATGACTATGGAAGTGCTCCCTTCAGTGACTGCACATTCAACACCTCTTCTAATGGCATATACTTCTGCTTCTTTGGAGGATGTTGCAAGTAGCTGACCGCATCATGCAATAAAAGGTGCATGAGCACAGGTGGACAAAGTGTATCCAATTCCAGCATTTTGTTACTATTTAGAGAAAGAACCATCCGTCAACAACAAATGTATAGTAGAAGCTTGGTTTGTGGGAATTCCAATAGGCGAAATATATATAGGAGATAATTTCCTAAGGAATGAGTTATCAGTGGGGCAAGAATCTTATGGAATGTTTTGTTGAATTTCCATTAGAAAAGAGAAAACTTTTTCTTTAAAACCAAATAAAATACGTAATATTAGCAAGCCAAGTTAAAGAAGATACGAAAACTCTATGAGTATCACAAGTAATATATAACTTCCAAATCACATCATGAACACTAAATAAAACATGTTCAATAGTTTCTAACTCAGCTTTACATCTTGGGCGAGTAGAATCAGCAAGGATATTTCTTGAACATAAAGTAGCACAAGTAGGAAGACAATTATTAACACTTTTCCACAAAAGTAACTTTATCCTATGGGGGGGGGGGGGGGGGGGGTGTGTGTGTTATATATCTTCCAAAGTAAACACCATAACTTCTTATTAAAAAATTCTAGGAGGAGAAATAATGCAGTGAATGAAATTTGACTTAACATAAAATTTTCCATTTTTCACACATAGCCATATCCAGTTATTGTCGGGAACCTTTCTAAGCAACTTAAGCTTTAGAATTTCGTATGCAGAAAATGGAACATTCCAAGTAATAGAAACAAGTTCAATTAGATCACACATCCAAAGAATATTGAGGTAATTAACGATTGCACACCAAACGTTAATTCAAGTTTGCGAGACCCATCGGTTTTCAAATAGTTTAGCGCTGACTCTTATTGTGCTTCTTTTTTTCCATAATAACAATTTTGCCCTAAAATTAGGGTTTAGCCTTTTCCCCCTAATTAAACATGAAAACATTCTTCCAATGCCACATGGACACCCAAGAGTGGTTTTCATACCCACCATTGATAATAGTATACGTAACTTGAGGCATATTAACAACTCAATTTTTTTTCTCGATCAGACCATTGTAACACACATCTCGAGGAAAATCTAAATTAGATCTCTTTTAATCAATGGAGTATAAATTAAAGCGACACATGGAAAAGCCAAAATCAAATTAAAAAATAAATAATTGTTAACATTAGTCATATGGGGGCTTATTTTGATCCAACTGAAGACCAAATATTTACAGTCCTTTAAATTCAAAGGTATTTTGAAAAACAAAACGAGCAATAATTTTCTTAAAGCGATGATGGACATTAAAACTAAAGATGAGAGAGGATTTATCAAAATAAATGGACTGACCAGGAACAATATTGTTTGATACAATCCATAACATTTGCACATTAAGATAAATTAACACGAAAAAACAGAAAACTGTCATCGGCAAAAAATTATATGTGAGAAAGGAGGACAAAAACGATTAGGTTTAATACCAGTAATCTGCTTTGTAGCTACCAGGGTAGACAAAGAATGAGATAATGCATAAAATATATTAAAAAAATGAATCTCCTTGTCGGAGAACACTAGTGGGTGCAATGTGTCCAGTATTAGTACCATTTAATCTAACAGAAAAAATAATAGAAGAAACACAATTATAAGTTCAAGAGCACCAAGTGGAATTGAAGCCCAAATTCTCCAAAATTTGGAAGAGAAAGATCATTCAGTCTGGTCAAAAGCTTTGTGCATAATTCGCATCTAACTTAAGAGCAATGCAGCCACGAATGCCTCGTTTACTTCTATGATGCCTAATAATCTCATTAATTATAATAGAATTATCAGTGATTTGACGCATGCGAGAAAGTCAGTTTGAATGGAGAAATGCAATGATTCAGAAAAGATTTTAATTTATTTACCAAAATTTTAGAGAAAATATGATAAATTACATTTGATAAACTAATATGTCGAAAATTTATTAGATGCAATGGATGAGGTTTTTTGGGGACACGAGTGATTTTAGTACGATTTAAATCATGCATGGGTGGATTAGAATTTATAATAAAATTCAAGATAGAAAAATGTCATCATTGACGCAATTCATTTTTTTTTTTTTGGTAAAAACCTGGTGTAAAACTGTCAACTTTAGGTATTTTACAAGGTTTCATTTTAAAAAGAGCTTGTTGCACCTCATTCGTTGCATAAAGCATGAGTGGGTTGGACATTATCTTCATCAGAGATGGCATTATGCATAAAATTTAAGTGATAAAAAATAGTTGGATTAGTAGTGCAATATGAGAGTAAAACAAATTATTATTATCTGTAAACATGCAATGTGATTGTTATTACGTCTAGTAACTACCGAGTTATTAAATACTGAAGTATTACTATCACAACAAACCATAGTTAGCTCACAAGACTTATCACGCCAGAAATACTCTTCACAAAAATCAAGCTCAAAAATTTTATTTTAAATTTCAAATTTCAAATAAAACACTTTTTCTGAACGTAATTGTTATTGGATAGATGAATGACCACTTGTTAAAAGCAATATCATATTTTAAATTTTGAAAATAATTTTTATCCCATTTTAAAATTATGTTCTTGACATAATTCAAACGATTAAAACAAATAGAAATAGGAGAGTCAAAAACACCAATCTCATTCCATGAAGAAGCAATAAGGTTTAGGTAACTAATGTTTTCAAGCCATGCTGATTTAAAATAAAAGGTTTTTCCTCTTCGCTTTATGTTTGCATTTGAGTAAAAAAAAAAAAAAAAAAAAAAAAAACCTATGGCTAGAAAACTAAAATTGGGTATGTTCTAAGCATTGTGTGTGGATGTTTGTGGGTCCAAGGTTTGTTGACAAAGGCCTTATCCAAGCGAGCTTTAGAAAATTTTAAAAATGGGCGGTCATTTGTCCATGTGAAAGTCACACCAGAGAAGCCCACATCTTGTAATGCATGGGTATCTATGATTTTCTGAAGATGATCTCTAAATCTAGCATGTCGTAGGGGAGTTTCATCTCTCCCAATCATATAAAGTTTCATACTTTCATTATAGTCTCTTATTTTATCCATGAGTCATCAATAGAATGTTCATATAAAAATAATTCTTTCCAAAATTGGGGTCGAATGCTTGGATCTGAAGGAGTATAAATAAAAGACAAATAACCAAAATATATGTTGTTTGGATGATAAACACAAACATGGATGACATGCATGGTATGATGAATGATTTCAACATGTATCATTCCACAACAACCAGAGACCTCCCTTGAGACCATCTGAGGGAACAAAAAAAAAAACAATTATGGAAGCCAAATTTTTTAATTCTTTGTAGACTTGCACACTTACTTGCTTTAGTTTCTATAATAAAACAAAATGTTCGCTTATGATGAGAGACCATTTGTTGCATGTATTGGACAATGAAGGTTTTTTTGCTATCTCGTGCATTCCAATAAATAATATGCATGATGACAAGTGAAAACGCAAAAGAAATAACCACGGAAAATGATACCAATGAAACAAACATAAAAAAGTTGAATGAATGTAAAGCAAGAGAAGGTTTATGTAGGCAAGATAAGCAATATTGTGAGAAGTAGGGAGCAAAGTATACCTTATTGAGAATTAGTGCCCCCTATTAAGAGGTTTTGATACCTTATAATGTTGTTAATGAATTTGCCAAATTACTTAGTGAATGATAACTTATGCAAGGAATCTAAACTTGAATAGATAGGTATAGAAAACAAAAGATCAGACACAAACACACACAAGACAAGGTATGATCACGGAGAACCGTAATTCTAACTACCTCAGTTAAAATTTCGGTACGTGTTTTAGTCCACGCATAAACCAACAATCCACTATGAATAGAGTAAAGTACAAGTGAGATTAATACCTACAAAACCATATTGTAGCACAACCTTCCACCACTTGTTAATTGCAAAAACTCCCAAGTCCTTCATTTTTCGAAGTCCAATTCTTTACTTTCTTCACTCCGCGGGATCAAACATTAATTGTCACGAACAAACTCCAATATGTATGATGTGATGTGTGTGGGAATATAAAGTGTTCTTAAACTAAGATGCAAAAAACTTAAGAACACAAAGAGAGAACATATGAAAACCTAAAAAGACTTTTTTAATGTAAAACTAGGTTTTTCTCTCTTAAGCTTGATACTTGATTTCTAATGGGGAGCACATATATATACGTGAGTTAAACCTCCTCAAAGTCTTGCTAAACAAGTTTAAAAACGTGCTAGGGTAAAACACAAACAATTGTGTTTTAGAAAGAAGTCTAGAAAATATGTAATTTCCAAAAGTTGTCTGTACCGTAACTCGCGGTCAACCAATGGCAAAAGAACCGCAACTCGTGGTCAAACCCTAATTTGACTTTTTGATGAAAACGTTTAAAACTTACTATTAGAATTTGTAGCGCTAGTGGTGACAAGTCCTCAAAAGTGTATATTTATCCCCGAATAGCACATTGTTTGCATAACACTTAGGGTCTGTTTGATTCGAGTCCGGGAAATCTATTTCCTGGGAAATTTCAATTTCCCATGTTTGATTAAATGGAAAATAAACGGTAAATATTTAAAACGAAATGATAAGTTAAAATGTTGGGACAAATTGGAGCTCAATTTTGTCGAACTCTCACTACAAACATATTTAAATAATTTTCCAAAAAATCTCATTATAACTATTTCATCAAAATTTTATTTCCTGAATATTTGCACATGGTAAATCTATTTTCCGGTAAACTCTTTTCATTTATCTAGGTTTCATAGCCAAAATGTGAATATTGTATTAAAGCCCGCCAAAAGCCAAGAAAAGCCATTAAAAGAGTGTTATTTGCACAAAGGAGAAGAATTGCTATTTGCACCCACAAAGTTATTGAGGGCATCCCGTGGACTGGTCATGTGGACTTGAATTATCTCCAAGATGGGTGGTCCAAATTAGGCCTGTGAAATGCGCCGGGCTAGGGCTAGCCCGACCCTTAAACACTTAAGCCCTATAGTCTTAAGGGCCGGGTCAGCCCTGCCCTTACTATTCATGAGGGCCGGGTTGACATCAAAATACTGAAGCCCTTACCCTACCCTTACCCTTTTCGAAAGGGTTGAGGGTCGGGCTCATAGACCGGGCCTTAAGGCCTGACAATTTTTAACTGTGTATTTCACTAAATATAAATGAATTTACAATGTAATTCTAATAAAAAAAAAATTAACCAAAATTAGAATATATTAAATCCCCAGAAATTGTTTGTAGGTAACTACAGTCTACATGTACATTCCCAAAATAGATGTCTACCATCATTACATAAATAAGATCAACATTACATTATACTGCCTATATATATAATTACAAAAAAAGTACATCATCCTTTGAAAGCACTTGGATACTTCATAATCTTCTATTCTCCATATCCTTGAACAAAGATGTAACCTGCAATTCAAACACATTCATCATAATAAATGAATCACCTTTTAAGTTTAGTAAACATTTACTTACAGTGAAAAGCAATTTTAGTTAAAAACTGAACAAAGATGTTTGTTTTGGTGCCATAGAACTTATTACTTAGGAGAATGTCTTTATACTCTCTCACATCATTGTGAAGTAAAATCCTACAGATTCTGATTAAAGGTTAGCTCCAAGCTTCCAATAGGTGCACCACTAATCAGTGGATACTTTCAATACTAAACATGTAAAAAGTAGAAAGCAATTTTCTGAACATGTATATATTTCACAAACCATCATAAGTATTTAAGATTAGGTAGATTTTACCTTCAAAACTTTGATCTCCAAAATGATTAACACGCAAAATGAAACTGCAACCTACAAAATGACAAGTTGAAAGCAAATGATCTTGATTACCAAAATTGAAAAAAAAATTCAACTACTGTACATCTGAAATTCAATAGAAATTTAATAGTAGATAATCAGATACCTTTGGGTGATTTAGGTTTTGGTCACCACTTTTTAGTATAAATTAGGTTTTGGAGCCGCTTTTTATCTTTATTAGGGTTTAGAGCTGAACCGACAATTGACCCAAGTAATTGTTTATAATGGCCAAAATACCCATGATCAAAACTATATTAGGGTTAGTGATCACGTGCAGATCACGTGAGTTTCAGGGGTAAACTTAGGTATTTTGAAAATATTTTCGGTTCAACCGGGTTTTTTTAGTTGTTGGTTCGAAAATGAGCTCTAAACCCTAATAAAGATAAAAACCGGCTCCAAAACCTAATTTATACTAAAAAGTGGTGACCAAAACCTAAATCACCCGATACCTTTAGACAAAATATTAGTTGATCTCAATCTCGCCCATCAATTCTTCAAGTTCATTTGCTTCTTCATCTTGCGTACCTTCTTCTGCTTGAAACCAGTCCTTCAAACACGTTAAAACCTCTAAAACATTTGGTAAAAGACAACTTCGATATTTACTTACAACACGCTCACTTCCACTAAATGCTGATTCTGAAGCAACTGTAGAAACTGGTATAGTGAGCAAATCCCTTGCCATTGTGGAAAGAGCAGGATAACTGGCCTCTTGGGTCCTCCACCAGTCCAATATATCAAATGCAGACTCTTGTGGGATCATAAGAGGGGGCTGGTCCAAATACCTGTGCAACTCAGACTTGGAAGTTTCATATGAGGCCTCTCTACGCTGTGATAGTAAGGTAGATACCATGCCTACTTCTTAAGGAATATTAGGTGCTGCATTACTTGGACCAACTACATTGTTATTCAATTTCTTTTGGTAAACCTCAAAAACATCAAATAACTTGCTCTTGTAAGCAAACATTTTTGTTTCCCTCTCACTAACAATAGACTCGGAGTGAAACTCAGATTCATAATTCAACTCCAAACATAATTCCAAAACCTGCAACTTATATCGAGGATCCATGATAGAAGCCAATCCAAGAGCCATAGGAACATATTTCCAATACTTGTCATACTTGAGTTTCATGTCATTATACATCAGTTTGAAGCTAGGTACATCAGCAATTGTTTTCAATATACATGCAATCTTACTCATTTGATAACAAAAACTGCTAGAAGGAACATAATGTACCCCCGAAAACAACCTGGTTGAATCATAGAAGATCTTAAAAAAATCTCTAATCACGGTAGCATGATTCCAATCAGTTAAGCTAGGAACATAGCAAAAATCAGACTCATAGAAGAACAAATCAAACACTTTTTGATAGGGAATAGCATGAAACAACATGATATAAGTTGAATCCCACCTAGTGCACATATCAATAGGCAATCGCCTTTTCTTCATATTCAGTCTTTCACAACACGCGAAAAATGATTGTAGTTTCGCTTGAGATGATTTTATGTGTCTTACACTCTCCCTAATATTTTCAAGAGATAGCAAAACATGCTCTAATCCATCTTTCACTAGTAGATTGATGACATGGGCACTATATCGTAAATGAACCAATTCTTTACTTAAGAAATCATTTTCAAATAACGAATCTTTCAAACGAGCTACTGCACTATCATTATTTGAAGCATTGTCAAGAGTTACAGTCCCTATCTTATCACATATGTTCCAGTTTAACAGATTGGCATACATAGCTTCACCAATTATTTTACCCGTGTGAGGTGAAGGTAGCATAGGAAAACTAATAACTCTTTTGTGTAACTTCCAATCCTTAGTTATAAAATGTGCAGTGATACATAAGTATCCTAACTTCTGGTTTGATGTGCACATATCCGAGGTCAAACAAATTTTACCAGGAATATTTTGAAGTAAATCTTTTAAAACAGTTTTTTCTTGTTCAAATATTTGCATGACATCATTTCTCATGGTCGCACGACATGGAGGCTTGAATTAAGGACCAAATGCTTTCCGCATCCATCTACGGAAAGCAGGTTTTTCAACCTTCACAAAGGGCACTTCCTCACGAAAAAAATATCTAATAGTTTCTTTATGGGCTACCATCTGGCTAAAAGTAAATGAGAAAATCCCACCAGTTGGTGTTCTACCAATAATAGTTTGTTGCAGATCAGAAGTTCTTTTAATGCAACTACTCATGTGCCTATTGAGATGGCTGATCCCATTGGTACCTCCATATTTAAGCTTACCTCCAAAAATTTTACATTCAGCCAAGTTAATGTCGACTCCATCCTTATTTTTCATTTGAGTTCCATCTTCATTTTTAGAGTCTATTTTAGTAAATTGTGTCCAACATAGTGAACCCTTACGTTTCTTACCAACTGTAGGTGGAGTACCACTATCTAATAACTCAACATCATCTAAACTAGAAGTATCTCCAATAACTGACCCCATGTTATCCATGCAAAAGGCACAATACCAATCAAAAGTATAAGATTAGAATAAGCGAACCTGATAGCTACTTCAAACACGAGCCTTTTCTCAATCAAATTATCTGTCAACCAATAAAAGAGAGATATTTGTAGTTAGATATATGTATATAACTATCTAAGCAACAAGATGTAGTGATAAATGAAATCAGCAAGGTGTAGGATCCTTAAGAATTAATTGTGTTAGTTTAGACTCGAGTACTCGACATTAAAACACATTCTACCAACTAATTAAGTTTGTTTAGACCCGACATTAAGAAATCAATAGACTAAGGATTCTAGATTTATAAGTTGGTTATGCTTGTTCAAAGTTTTTGTTATAGGAAAGCTAAGACTTTCAGTAACTTTAAAGTACTCCATGTAACCAAATACTAAACAAAAATAAAAATGGTACTGTACTGCAAGAGTTGAAATTTATGCATAAAGAAGAATTTCTTTCATGATAATTCTTAATATGGTGAATGCAAATATGGGAAGAGGATTCCGTAATTGTCAGTTCACATAGAATACCTTATACTAATTAATACCAATAATGTTGTCAAGTCTAAGGCAGATTGTCACACAAAACAAGTTGATCATAAAGTTAAAGTTAACTTTAAAGGAAAAAATAAAAAGAAGAAGAAACAAGCATAGAATGAAGAATTAAAAAGTTATTAAAAAAAATGAAGAATTACAAACCTGAGGATAATATTGTTGTAAACAAAGGAGAAGAAAGGTGAACTAAAGAGAAACGGCTAGGGTTGTTTGTTTTTTTGAGAAAAAAGGTTATGAGAACCTTTTATATGATGCAAATCATATAAAATATCTATATTTTAATAATACCCTTAGGGTTTCACTAAAACTAGGTGTGAACTAAGGGTATTAATGAATATTAACTATAAAAGATAAAGGGTTTTAATCAGGGCTTATTAAGGGTCAGGTAAGGGTCGGGCTACATATTTTATATATTAGCCCTGGCCCTACCCTTATACACATCAGGGCCGGGGCGGCCCGACCCTTAAAATTGGGAGGGCTTGTCTTAGAGGGCTTTTACATTGAAAAGGCCGGGCCGAACAGGGTCGGGCCAAGGGCTTAAGGGCTGTTTTAACAGGCCTAGTCCAAATCCTAGCTCAAACCAAGTTATAATGAAGCCCACAAGTCAAAAGATCTATTGAAGCTTTTACATGAACCCAATCTTAAAAATGCTCTATATGAAGATTCAGAACTCTGATTTGGACCCATGAACTGTCTATCTCAAGGTCTTGGTACAGGCTACAACTTAAGCCTAAGAGAATTAGGTTTTTATGAAGTATTGCTGCTTCTAAAAGGCCTACAGCATCAGCCACGAGTTTAACCTAACTTGGAGAGCAAGTATACTTTGTGAGCAAGTAATATGCTTTGTATTCATCTTTCCTCTTGAACTCATTCTATTGTATTGAACTCAATCTTCTTATTCTCAATAATAATCCATTCTTTTTTCCATTATGATGTTGTGTTCTTTATTTACTTATTCCATGGTGTCATTATCAAAGATGAGTAGTTAAGTTCCCTTAGGGGGAATGGTTGAAGCACTCTAGATAATGCAAAAGCACCATGTTTATTCTTTATGTTCATTGTGATTCAAAGTTCTTAATGCTTATTTATTTCTATTCGCGACATGAAGTAAGCATGATTATTTATGTGTTATTGATATTCATGTTGATTAAATACTATTGTTAGAGTATAGGAAGACCTAGCTATAATGGTTGTATTAGATTAATTAGAGATATGTGATGGAATAGCTGAGAGGTGACTATCATATATCTAGAATTAATCTCTTTTATTGGACCCCTTTGTAATCAAATTGAATAACCAAGAGGTGACGGTTTGTTTATGAATAATATGTTGAGTTAATTGAATTGAATAGTTGAGAGATGACGGTTTAATTAATGAAGCATATTCAATAGCACATATAAGAGAATCATGTTTTAATTGAGTGGAATAGCTGAGAGGTGACTACTTGATTATTAAAGGCATTAATGATTAATTGGAATAGCTGAGAGGTGACTAATTAATTGTTATAGATTGAACATGAATGATTGGCATGTATGTTTGCATTGTTTAGTTTGTGGATACCAACTCTTCCCTCTATTCATCATAAGATCTTATTTTCATCTCTTTTAGTTTAAATATTAGTTTATTTATTTAATTGTCTGTAGGATGTAGAATCAATCTCAATCTTATTAAGTGGTTCATGTGGTGTTCTTAAGTTATTGTTTTATATTGTGTTTGAGCTAAGAATTCCCCTTTCAAGGTAGGTACGACCCTTGCTTGTTACTTGTTGTACATTGATAATCAATATTACAGGCACAAGAAAGAAAATAACACAAAACTATCTTTTGATTAGAGGATACACAAAAGTCTTTTCATCAAGTGGCGCCGCCACTCGCAGTCAAATCTCAAAGTCAACCCAAGTTAACTTTGTCAATAAAACGTTCTGTCGGAATCTGTAGCGCTACTAGGGGTCAACGGACCTGGACCAAATTGGCTAGATTTGATTGTCCTTAAAAAACCACAAAGACTTGTTTTAAATAGCCCTAAACGACAAGAGAAAATGTATTTTTACAAAAAGTCCTTTTGATGACTATTTTATGCGTAAAAACACAAATAAAACATTTTGTAAACATTTTTAAAGCAGATCAAGATATGAAATTAAATGCAACGCATGCATATACTTACAATGATTTTACTTGATCCGAAGCTTTGTCCTTTGATGATCCTTTTGATGAATGATGCTTCAAAATAATTTTTGTCCTCATTCACTCAAACTAAGAGAATCACATAGGTGAGTTGTCACAAGATTATTAACAAACAAAGTGTATTAACACTTAACTTCCGAGATCTGGTCATAAAAAATCCTCCTCTACCGAGTAGATTCCATCGATTCTTTTATCTCTTTGATTGAATAGATTTCTCAACCCTTTCAATATCCAGTTGATGTAAAGTGTTGATCTCAGATGAGGTGATTTGACTATTCAAACTAGACAGAAAAGATTTATCTGTCTTGCGATGTTTCGTTTCCAAGTTTTCTTTCTCAACAACGATGGTATCATATTCTTCTCGAGATCGTTTCATTGTTCTTCGTTGAGAACCAAGAGGACGAAAGTGGACAACCACAACTCTTTCAAGATTCATATCAGATGCTAGGAGTACTTATAGATTCACTAGTTTGTGTTGTATGCTTTATAGATGGGATAATAAGGGATGTTGATTTTGAATTTATACTTAAGCAGGATTTTGATTCTTATAGGATATATCTTACAAGTTTTGTTGAGAACGAAGTGACACATGTCGAGACTGATTTGATAGAGGTTCAAGAGGACAATGGTCAGGATGTTTAGAAGTTCCCGTTGAAAGGATTTCATGTGGTAGATGAGGACATCTGGGATAAGGAAAAAGACACATCAGTAGAAATTACTTGTAGATAGAGAGTTTATTACTACTTATTAGGATGGTGAAGTGGCAAAATGATGGGCATAATCACAAGGGCTTAGAGCTTGTGCCTCAAGTATTTCTGGTTTGTGGGGATGATTTTGCTTGAAGGGGTGGAGGAGTTGTTGGATTTCCCTCGAGATTCGTTATTAGTTGATGAACTTAGTAGAGTTTTAGGAGTCCAGCGTTCCTTGGACACATGTGCATCTGTGTCATCCATATGTTGTGATTGTGCCACGCCATCATTGTGATTGTCATCGTCGTTGTTGTCGAAATCATCTGAGTACTTCGTCGATTAATCAACAAAATTGGAAAAAAAATTCTCTGGTGTGAATCATCGAAGGGATGTAAAATATTTTCTTGATGAAATTCTGGTTGTAGTTGGATTGATACTTGCATGATCTCCATAAATTGATTTGTCATGCACAAGCTTTCCACAATTGAAACAAAAAAAAAAAAAAAAATCAATTTTTCAATCCTTATTTTGAGAACAGATTGCTTGTCGTTCTTTCCTCGATATCCAGTCCCATTTGGTAGCGTGTTTTTAAGATCCACTTGAAACTTGATGCGCAAAATTGGTATGTGTTCATTGTAGTGAGTTGCCTCATCAACGTTCAGTATCTTTCCGATTCGTGAACCCAGGTTAAACCCAATTTCCCAGTTGAAACATTCTAAAAGAAGATCATAAACGTGAATCCAAACAAAAACATGGAAATCGTATTTCGGAAGAGCAGTATCTTCCACCCATTGCTTGAAAGAAATAAAATGTCCACCATCATCCCAAAGCCTTTCTCGAGTGACTAATTTCTTTTCTTTTGAAATTTGAAAATCCACTTTAAATATACCTTTTGCAGCAGGCTCAGTTGTGAATTCACGAGGAAGTTACTAAGTTAAAAGCTTGCTACACATGCAATATCTACCGAATTAAAGATATTTTAAACATTCAATGTCTATTAAATTCACCGGATTCTAAACATGCAATGTCTACTAAATTAAAACAGATTCCTACACATGCAAAATATCTAAACTAATTAACAACTATATGATTCCAAACAAATTTCAGATACACAGGCAATTATATATCAAGAGCATGCAATATAACAAAAGCAAATTCTCTGATTGAAGATTCAAGAATTATTCAGAGAGACTTACTGGACCTGAGC
Organism: Aquilegia eximia; assembly: GCA_023053565.1. Classification (NCBI taxonomy): domain Eukaryota; kingdom Viridiplantae; phylum Streptophyta; class Magnoliopsida; order Ranunculales; family Ranunculaceae; genus Aquilegia; species Aquilegia eximia. The sequence goes on from JALIGU010000004.1 coordinate 22,445,718, forward strand.
TTTGCTTTAAAATCAATGCAAAAAATGCAAAATAGTACCTAAAATTGTTTGCTGGATGCTCCTTGGAACTAGCAACTTGCTACTTCTGAAGATTTTATCCGATGGTTGCTGACCACCTCTAAACCTGTCACTGGTGGGTTGTCACTACTTGCAAGAAAAACTAGTTGGGTACTCTGTTATTGACTAATTGTAACTTCCAAAATATAGACTCAAAAACAGACTAATAGAAAAACAATGCATGTGCAATACTGCAATCAGAATTAACAGAGAACAATTGAATATAATGCAAAAATGCAAAATGAACTAATTATAAAAATGAAAAAAAAAAAGTAGGGTGGAAGGGAGAAAATGGGATAGATTATTCAAAACAAGAATTTTAAAGTGGGTGATGCCTCTGTTTACTTGAAAGCGGCAACGACGCCATTTTGATTTTCGTTTTCTGCGCTTTAAATATAAAATGCAAATGTCATTAAAGCGAAGAATGCAAAAATATTTTCTCTCCTAAAATGAATGATAGTATATAATGATGAGAAATGTGTCAATCCACTCGAATGAAGAATGAACCCAGTGAAAACCAACGATGGCATATGGAGAGAATAATTTGTTTCAACTTGGAATTGAATGTAATTAAAAGCAAAATGATTACCTAATTAAATGAGATTGTTGTGGAAAGAATTAGACGAGAAGTGAATAGGAGATTGAATCCACTTCTGAGATTTTTTTCCTAAAATTCAAAGTAATTTAAATAATTCTATATTTATTAAATCTATCCCTATCTCTATGTCATAGATTTAATGACCTTGAATTTAACTTTCTCTATCTCTATATCAAGGTTAAATTCAAAAACCTCTAGTTTGTCTCCCTTTGACAGTCAAAAATCTATATTTATATAATTCAAATGAAAAGGATTGACAAATTATAAAGAAAGGTAAATTATATGTTAATCTTTATCTCTATGTCATTGACACGTAAACAAGGATTGTTGAAGGTAATGAGTTCTCAAGAAATTGGGAAATCACTTTTTCCGTTACACATTAAACGAAGGAGAAACAAAAATGAAATTTTAAGCAATAATAAGTTCAACTCATTACTAATTAATGGAATTAAATAAATTACTCAGACTTTAGAGTCTCGTCTCATAACCCTCATCAGTCACCTAAAAGGGATTTAAGTTTCCATCCTTGATGAAAACATCACCATAGAATAAAAACTAAAAATCAACATTACATAAACAATGGTTGAGAATGAATATTATTTTTATTGAAGAAGATTAAAAACAATGAAATTACAGAGAATTTGTTGAAATTTCAAGTAAATGAAAACTTATCTAATGAGAGAACAACTCTTACTTTTATCTAAAATGTAGGAAGAGAAATACAATTCAAAATTTGAATTCGTTTAGAGCTTGATTTTCTCTTGTGATAATACAGATTAAGTTTTGCTTTTTTCTCCTAAATGCATATGGCTGCTTCTGGGGAAAAATTCATCCCTTGAATCTTTGCCAAGATGGCGACTGGTCACTCTCCATGTGCAACTTATTTGTGAGTAGCCACTGATGACGTCAGAAATAATTGAACTTGTTCACATTGCCTTACTAACTTGTATGTTCACCCATTTTTCCTATTTATTTTTTACATTTTGTACACATTTAAATGAATTCCATAATTTGGCCATCAATTCCTGCAAAATCACTTCAAACATGCAAAATACATTATTTAATAATATTTGAGAGGAAAATATATATGTTATTTGGGGCTATACATGACAGTTTTGTGTGTTTATCACGGTGCTAGATTCATCCTCTTATGATGAGAATGAAGACATTGAAAATGAAGAGACTCTTGTGGGTGAGGAACAAATGCCTCGTGCAGCTAAGGTAGTGTTTGATGTGTCTGTCAATGAAGAAGCTATTGAAAAAGGTTATGAAAGGCAACATTAGGGAGACCAGGACATAAAGTTGAATTCCGCTAATGTTGAAGCCTCTTCTCGCCCCAAGGTAAAAGATTCATCGGAGGCGACTAAAGTGATTGAGGAGGTCGGGGCATGTTAGAGCTCATAGCCTATATATCTCTTCATTCTCGCATGAGAGATGACCCTTATCACTTCTCAGATTATCTTGATCGGAACATGCACTTGTTTGATAGTCATGGAGTACGTTCCACTAAGGTGTGATATCCTCATAAAGAAAGACTTCAATTTCCGAAGTTCCTATGAAGTGGCAGGTCGATGAGATTTTCAGTTTCGATAAGCGCCTTTGCATGGGGAAACAATAACATTCGTCGCCACCGAGTTAATGTACCTCGTTCATCCAGAGTTGAAGTTTCCTTACTCGGGTCAGACTTACATTGTTGGCCGGAGAGTCCTTGGAGATGGAGAACCAGAGAAATCCTCGTCCATTTACTGTAGCGGTGGATCAGAGCAAAACTTATGATGTCGATTCATGCACGAAAAATTGGACATATGCGGGGAGTTGGAACATGCGAAAGGTCGACGGCCAACATCGTTCTTCGTTTTGTTAATAGACAAGGTTTGATGACTTGTGTCTCTGTTGTCAGACGAATTTAGTCACAGCTTGAGCCTTCTTATCACAAGGCTTGCTATCGAAGGATGTACAATACTAGGATAGAAATGCCACCCCTAGCTCAAAATGTTGTGCGGGAGACTAGTCCCTTACTTGAATGTTATAGATTGTTTCAGGTATATCTCTGATTCTTGTTTTTTTTTTTATTCCTTTGCCGTCTTTCTTCTAGGTGCAGGAGAGAGAGTAATAGCACTTGAATGAGTGATCAATCCAACAGACTTGTACAATCAACCAGATGCGATGTATATCTTTTTTATGGACACGATGTTGAAATATTTGGAATGGTATGCCAACGAATGTGCCCGCTTAGAAAATGAGTTAAAAGATAAAAAAATGTGGTTCGATGATTTGTAGGATCAGTTGAATATAGAGATCACCAAGGTTGATAATCTTGATTCAGACGTTAGATCCCCGGTTTGGATGGCAAGAACGGGAGCTAGCCCTTTTGAGTGTAGTTGCACAATCTCATGAGGTTAGGGTCAGGGAGTTTGAGCTCGAGGTGCACGACAAGGATAGGCAGATAGCCACTATGACACAGTTGCATATGTAAATTTTGTAATTCCATAAATATGTTTGTCAAAGTCTTGTGACATCTCACCTATGTAATTCTCATCTATACTTTATATAATTAGAGAAACCGTCGATAAGAAAAATTTATCTCCCCGGCCTCATTGATAGTCTAATTGAAGAGAATTGATTTTAATTTTTAATTTATGAAAGTCAAATTTGTATTTTTACAATATTCTTAAGTGGACCACAATTTAAAGGGACTTAAATGGGCCGCAACCTCAAAGCCCATGTATTGCATGGGCTAAATGGCTAGTAGTATGAATGTGAGGGCAAAAAATCATCATACGTGAAGAATCCATCAAGGACATCAAGCTTCAGGTCAAGCATTCTCAAGGTTAGTAAATTGCATGCATTGCATTTCATAACATGGTTTGATTCGTTTTGAGAAATGATTTATAAAACTTTTTATTTTAAATAAACAGTTTTTTGGGACTAAATTTATATTTTTCAAAACTTTGTCCTTTTTTTTAGTTTCCTTGGCAATATATGGTTTCAGCTGGAAGACAAAATATTTGTTATATTTTGGTCAATGTCCTTTGATTGCGGTCAATGTTGCGAGTCTAGACAACAAATTTTATGATTACTGCGAGTCGCATGGAGATAAGTTTGTTTGGACTGTGAGTCGCAATTATACAAATTTTCAAAAAATTTCTAAGTACTTATTTTTATCGCGTTTTGGACCGCGACCTTGGGTAGTAGGTTTTTATCAAATTTTATGGTCACTGTGAGTCGCGTCATTTTCAGGTTTATTCTTCTGCGAGTCGTAGTGATACAAAATTTCCAGAAATCCTTTATTTCTAAAAATATGTTTTTTACCTAGATTTTTGTGTTTTACACGAGCACGTTTTTGGACTTGTCTAAGAGGAGATTTATATCCCTATAGATAGTGTTGTCTCACAACACATCTCCTCGACCAAGCCCTAGAGAGAAAGAGCCTCCATTGTTGATTTGTAAAGAAGTTTTTTTTCAAAACTTGTTGTTTTCTATTAAGTATTCATATTGTCATCTAGCTTTAGGATTAAATATTCTCACACACCTTGCATTGGTTCATTGTTGATGACTTGTGTTTGATCCTACGGAATGAAAATTCAAGGGACCGAACTTCGAATTGAGGGAGGACTCGGAAGTTGGGCGGTTGTAGAACAATGAGTGGGTACTACTAGTTGGAGTTTGTAGGTAATTGAACCATTGTCTTGTGTCTTGTTTGGGAAGGGGGTCGATACTCTTCTCGGAGTTTTATCCGAGGTATTTAGACCTACAGTTATCAACATAATTCTTGCTTTTGTTTTGTGTGCTTGTTTTTCTTACTTGTTTGATTTATTTATCTCTTGGTTATTACACTACATCAAACTAGTATTCATTGCAATTAGAATTAATCAATGATTAAATACTCTATAAGGAATCAATTTAACTCCATCACCGGGGCACAAATTCTAAATTGGCATCGGAGCTGAACTATTCGGTTACTTGAGTTTGATCCTAGGAATTGATTTTTATAACGTTTCTAATGGGTGATCTAAATTCTTACACTTTTAATCGTCCTCCTCCCTTCAATGGTGAGAACTATCCCTTTTGAAAGCCATACAAGAAAGTGTTTCTACAATCTTGGGATGACATGTGGTGTATGGTTGACGATGGTTGGAGTGCACCATGCAAGCAAATGTGTTAACGGATAATCCACCAGTGACTACTTATGTTGAGAAACCAAAAAATAAGTGGAGTGATGAAGACAAATATGCTTCTAGTCTTTACTAATTGTAAAGCGGCCTGCCTTTAGCTACAGTAAAGCCATTTTTATCCAATCAAAAATTGCCACACAGGTATTTTGCAGGTGAGTTTTCGTTCGACTCTGGATTTTCAAAATCTATTTATTCAACCAACAAAAAGTTGTGGGTCCAACTACTCTAATAAATTATATCACCTGAACCCTTCGATTCTTCTTATATAACTCCCTTTGTATGCATGCACATTCATATAGTCATAACTCATACTCCCTCTATCCCAAATTAAGAGCCCGGTATTCCTTTTTGGGATGTCCCAAAATTGTGTCCCATTTTCTATTTTAGGCAAATAATAATTAAGCTTAAAACCATTAGTTCCTAAATTACCCTTTACTTGAAAATTGAGTAAATTTAAAATTTGTTGAATTTTCTTGTATGCTTATCTAACTCATTAAATGCTTACTCAACTTTCTAGAAATTTTATTTTCAAAATCTTAAATTATTTTGCTTTATAATCATGTCTACCACCACTCCAAAACATACACATTAAAAAGACTTTCTCGGCAACTCTTCACCATGGATGAAAGTAAAAAACTTGAAGAAGATTTAACAAAATGGTCGAAAAAACAAGTTTTGAAGAAAAAAGGTGATAGCACTCGATGTAAACGCTCCACCAAAGGATGAAGGATTTACAACGGAATCTCAAGAAAAAAAATTGTTGTTTCTCAAATGCTCAAAATTATTCTTCCTAATTTTGATTAATGTATTGATCTTCCCCCCCCCCCCCCCCCCCCCCCCCCCCCCTTTTTCTACTTTGTTGTTTCTCAAAAGCTAATGGAAAAGCTAATGTTTCATTTTTTTTTTTATGATGCAATACTACTGCCTTCACAAAATCATTTCTGAATGCCTTTCGCATTTCTTTTTTAGCTCATTTACTATAATACTCTTCAAAAGGTCTTGAATGGCTTGAAATATTAGACCTTAAAAGTAGGAAAAAAACATGTACTATTCATGAGCAAACATGGGGTTGGTTGTGGAAGAAACAAGTTTACTGGACCACTAAACTAAGTATCCCTAGCAAAAGTGCATGCCTTCAATATATTTTAAGGTACAGTACCAAAGAAGATCTTGTTAATGCCTTCACATTATTGTGCTATAGAATTAAAATGAATAATGCTTCAAATAAAAAAATTCAAGTCATCTTCAATCTATAGAATTAAAATGAAGCTCCAGTGAGATATTTTTAGCAAGTGTAGACTAGTTACACATTCAATATCATGCTTATACATCAACAACACCAACACTAAACATAAAAAAAAAAAAAAAAAAAACTACATATACTCCACGAATATTTTCATTCTCCTTGTTCTAAAAGACGACGAATATTTTTCATAAGCTTGGCATCACATTCAAGTTGAATGGGCAGATTACCGCTTTGCGCCAATCGATCTTTTCCCATATGTTGCAACTTGTAATTGTTTCCTCCATCAATTTTCATCGCCTCAATCATGCACATTTGTAATGTGAGAAAAACACGATTAAGACTTTCACTAGATAAATCTTCAAAAGCTTTCTGTACCGCATGAACAAGTTCATCGATTGTTTTGGGTGCTTCTTGATGTTGCAATGATTGTATGGCCCTAAAAAAGCCAAGATCTAAAACATTAAAATCTGGACTATTTGGTGGTTGAAAGGACAAACGAATATCAAATCCATCTCTAGAAGCGGCTTCCATAAATTCAACATCATTTGGTTCAATGTGTGGCTTTGCATTGTCTTGTTGGATATATATAGTGTTCCTCATACCATTAACACTTGGCCATTTTTGTCGAATCACCGGCAAAACTTTGTTAATCAAATAATCTCTTATAACGTTTTTGATAACCGATAAAATGGGTTTTGTCTCTACCGTACCAGCTACACGATTCTTACTATTGCGTTTGGCTGGTTCCTTGAATGTAAAGCGAAAGATTCCAATTTTTCCAGAAAATTCCTCATTACCACTTGCATTAAATCTTGGACGTGCAACAGCCGCTAAGAACATGATTTTTGTGATAAAACGTTTGCTTTTGCAAGTACGTATAGGTTCATCTTCTCCCGGGAGAAGATAATATCTTTGTGACTCTTTAGTCATGTAAAACCATTTTTCATCTATGAGCACATACCCGAACATGTCATTGAAGAGTGAATTGTTGTTGGAAGAGTGGTTATTATCTTCAACCATTGACAAACAAAAACGAAATCTTGCCTTTTGTATTCTCATCGGTCAACATTGGCTTTAAGGCATTTGAATGTGGCTGAATCAAACCTTCTTTGATTCTCCTATGAATCGTTGATTTAGCCATATTTGAAGCTTTCGCTAAATATCGAATATTTGTTCGTTGGCGTAAGGGAATTTGAGAGATTAAGTTAGGATCTATTTCAACTCGCTTTCGACCAACTCGTTGTGTAAACTTGTATGACACATCACACTTCAATCCATTATCCAAACATGTCTTTGCTCGATTCCAAATTCTTCGAATTGTTTTCTCACTTAGAAAGAACATAACGGCAACATCACCAAAGACACCCTTCTTTATTTTTCCATTCTCACTTTGATTTAACTCAAAAATGGTTTGGCGTTCTTCGTTGGTTAATTTTCTCTTTGATTTAAATTGAATAGAATTAGTTGTTGATATAGAATCCATTAGTATTTGGATATGGATGAGAAAGAGAGACTAATTTGGATATAGATGTGAGAGAGAATGTGGGAGGTTTTGTACTGTTATTGGACTCATGGAGGAGATATATGTAGAGATTGAAAAATAAATTAGAAATGGTGGGAAAGAAAGCAAATGCCAAAATTTTAAATGGAAAATAAAAATATGGTAGAAACTAAAACTAAGAAGTGGTGGGAAAGTGAACTAAAACAAAAAATAAGTGGTGGGAAAATTAAATTAAATCTAAAAAGTGGTGGGAAAGTAAACTAAAACAAAGAATTAGTGGGGGGAAAATTAACCTAAAACTAAGAAGTGGTGGGAAAGTAAACTAAAACTAAAAAAAGGTGAGAAAAAAAAATTCTAAGTTGTGAAAAATCATAAATAGTGGGAACAAAAACCAAAAAGTATTGAAAATTGTAATCTTCGGGTAAATATGAAAAATTAAGTTAGTTTAACCATAATAAATGATGTCCCCTTATTTTTTTTAGTTCCCAAAGTGGGACTCTTAATTTGGGACTGAGGGAGTAATATATAGGAAATAGTTAAAACTATCTACACTTCGGTAAATGAAAATGAATGCTGGAGGATTTCTAATTGCACCACTTCCAAGAAAACATGGGATATTCTAGAGATAACCGATGAAGTTGATGACCGGGGAAGGGGGGAAGTAAACTAGAAGCACTTATGGTTAAGTTTGAGACTAAACATGTCAGAAGATGAATAGCTAGTTTGATGTTTTTTATCCAAGGCTAACCACGAGGTTGTAATTTGTAAACAAATAAAAGCAATGCATCCGAGATTTCACGGATTATATTACAAACAGAGAATTTTCAGCTTGTCAAGTTGATTCTCTTGTAGTTCAAGTCCCTATCAAATATCAATAAACACGCACTACAATCCATCGCCATCCAACTTAAAGACTTTTTTAACTTCTGTGCCACATGATATCTCTAGCTAATATGTGATTCCTAAAAAGTAAAGTTCATGAAGTTGAGGCCCCATGCATAAGGTGGTGCAAACGTCCATGTTTTTTCACTAACTCATGATCACATAACATCTTCTTCTTGTCGTGTCTGTATCCTCAAGTTATATCTAGTACAATGAAAGGAAAGAGATGAGTTGATTGTCTTTGTCGTGTCCTTCTTCTTTACTCATGTTTCGTCATGTGCATCCGGGTCATCAAGCACATGAATCTAATCCAATGTTGTCCCCTCCCTCCCTCTGCTTTTTCTCATCTTCTCAAGCCCTTTCTATCTCCTCTGATCAAGAATGATTTTGGAGTTGAAACCTTGAGCAAGTGGCAGTAGGATCTGTCCTACCATATCTGGTTAAGTTTCGATCATGATCGGAGAGTGATGGGAATTGTACATGCATGCATTGCTGTCCTTCACTAAGAGGTGTTTACGCATCACCTTCACATCGTGATAAAAGAACACTTGGCATGGCGTGGGCACGCAGGAAAAAAAAACAATCCACAATAATCCATTTCATGGCCTACTTAGCAATAATTATGTCGATAGTCGATCAAGATTAGTCAAGATTGGAGAGTAGTAGTGATGGCTAATTAACCATTGCGACAACATTGGAATTGCACGCAGAATCCTTTATATTCTGTACATGATATGATGATAATGAAGTAGGACCTTGTTGCAGTATGAATCTGATTGAACTAATTATTGACGATGAATACAAAAACCATTGTCCTTAAACTATTTATTGAGCATTGATATTTTTCTCCTTCAAATCCCTTTCCTTGGGTTCAAAGGAAGAAGTGTCATTCCAGTGCACATTGAGGCGGAATCTCAAGTATAAGCGCAAGAACACATCATATATATATATAACTATATTACATCATATTGGATATATCGGTAAATCAAGAAACAAAAATAGGACAACAATACAAGTGCATGTTCTCTATTCCTTTACTTTTTAACCTCTCCCTCCAATTCAGGTTTACTCGAAGAACTTGAGCCAAGTGCTATTCCCATAGGTTGCCCATGCGAGAGCCGTTGCAATTGTATCATTCTAGCATAACATCCATCAGGGTAATGATTTATGAGATGTGAATGAGACCCTTGCTCTGCCACCTTCCCGTCATCGATAACAGCAATTACATGTGCATTCCTAACTGTTGAAAGACGGTGTGCAACAACAATAGTAGTACGTCCTGAGCATGCACGTGCAAGTGCCTCTTGGATGCACTTTTCTGACTCGGCATCAAGTGCACTTGTTGCTTCATCCAGTAGCATTATCTCTGCATTCCGTAAAAAGGCTCGAGCAATAGCAACTCTCTGCCTCTGCCCCCCTGATAATTGGACTCCTCTCTCACCAACCCAAGTTTGGTATCCATCAGGCAACGACGAGATGAATTTATGGGCATTTGCTTGTGTTGCAGCCTCAATGATCTCTGTTTCCGTTGCAGACTCGTGTCCGTATGCAATATTGTCATATATTGTGGCAGCGAAAAGGCATGGCTCCTGAGGAACCATTGTAATGTGACGTCTTAATGACTTAAGATTGTATTTATGAATATCCTTTCCATCAATAAGAACACGTCCAGATGTTGGCTCGTAGAATCTTTGTACAAGGGCAATGACAGAGCTTTTTCCACACCCACTGGGGCCAACAAGGGCTAGTGTCTTGCCTGCACGAGCACGGAGAGTAAGGTCTCGGAAGACTGGCATATCCGGACGAGATGGGTAGGAAAAATCAACATGCTTCAATTCTATGTCCCCTCTTAAGTTTTCAGGAACAGGGGTAGCATTTGGATCATTGGGCTCAATTTCAGTGTTACGATCAAGGAGTTCAAAGACAGAATTCAGGGCCTGCCCACCCTTAATGAAATCAGGGGCAAGGGTCAGAGTTTCAGCAGCCCCGTTAGCAGATACCATCAATACCATGAAGACACGAATTGCTTTAGAGAAGTCAGAGAGACCATGTTTCACTAGCCAGGATGCATACCATAACCCAAGTGCATAGGAAGCATAGAGTAAGAATTGGGCTACACCGAAGCCAGTTCCAGCAATTTGCCCTTTCCAGAAGCAGCGACGTAGGGGTGTTTGGAGGTTGGAAGCAAAAAGATCAACAATCATTGCCTCTGAGTTAAAAGCAGCAACTGTCCTAACATTCGCTACAGCCTCAGCTGCTAACTGAGTTGACTGTGCGTGAGCGGCTTCCAAGTCACCTGAAAAGCCTTTCATGAACATTTTCTGCAAGAAAAGAGTCGTCAAAGATATGTCTTATAAAATATTAAATCAAACCTACCACATTCTACAATGGGTTTGAAGAAAATTCAGGAAATGCTAACCTGAAGAACAGTGGCAGCAACAACTACAGGAAAGACGGCAACAAGAACAAGTGCAAGGCACCACTGCAAAACAAATCCTGCAGTGCAAGCAACAAGCATGAGGGCTGAGTTTTGCATGATCACTGAAATCCGGTCCCCAATTGCAGACCGGACATTGTTGGCATCAAGTGCCAACCTCGCTGCAATTCTGGCACTCTCATTTTCTTCGTTATCAAACCATGCCATTTCATTTTTCAGAACTGCTGTCAGCATCTTCTCCCTCACTCGCTTTGTAAGATTTTCACCCACAATATCCCAGAAGAAATGCTGCAGTGTGTTAAAGAGCAGGGCAGCTGAAGAGACTCCGATCAATACGTAACAGTATTTCCCAATCTCTTTATGCATGTAAGCATGGTCTGGGTTGTAGTAGACGCTGAGGACAGCACTGAGGATATAAGCGAAGAGGGCACTTATAGAACCACACATGATAGAACCAATAGACCCAACCAGGGCATACACCCATTCGGGTGAGTTCATCTTCACAAGGCGCCAAAAGGAATTGGCTTGTTGCTTAAAAGGAAGCTTCTCAAGTCTGTAATTGGGGTGGCCACCATCAATGGAGAAGCTAAAATCAGAGGTGGAAAAATCAGAGAGCCTGCGCGAGTATGGCGATCGACCATAGGATGAATTCCGTGCAATGATGGGCGAGCTTACTGAGTTTCTGGCACTAGAAGGCCTGCTCAAGAAGTATATATGTATAAATAAGTTTGCTAAAGTACCCCCTATGCATAAACCTTTAAAGAAAAAATAAATGAATGAAAACTGTTTTACTTGAAATACATAATATGATATTCTAGCTAGCTTGATGCTTAAGTTACCTTGCACTACTCTTTCTGGCATTGTTTATAGCAGTTTCATGTGCCATCTCTTGCATGCGAATGAGCTTTGCATAAACACCACTGTCACCTTTTGCAAATAGTTCATCATGAGTACCAATTTCAGAAACCCTCCCCTGCTGGAGAACTGCTACAAGGTCAGCCTTGCAGATAGTGGAGAGTCGGTGAGCTATTACAAGAGTTGTCCTTCCAATCATGAATCTGTCAAGTGCTTCCTGCACTAGCTTTTCTGACTCAGAGTCCAATGCACTTGTTGCCTCATCCAAGAGAAGTAACGCAGGATTTTTAAGCGTTGCTCTGGCAATAGCAATCCTCTGCTTCTGCCCTCCAGAAAGCTGCAAACCTCTTTCTCCTACCTGTCATATCGACATTACCAATTTATTAATTGCCTTAATGGAATTTAATTAGTAATGTGAGTTCCTTATAATCTCAAGCATCGAACTGCAGTGTGAGTTCCTTATAATCTCAAGCATTCAACTTCACTTTGTTGGTTATTATGTACTTCCACTTTCATTTCTTTGTATATTTGCGGTGATTAAATATGAATCGTACCTTGGATTAAGTCACACTTTTATCCGTAACTACTATTTGAAAAAAAAAATACCAACATTTTACGAAGATTTTGAAACCCAAAGATAACTGAGTTAGGCTTATTATTATTATTTTATTTTATTTTTTGATAACCAGTTAGGCTTATTATTTGATCTCCATTTAATGTCCTAGCCATTTTTCTACACTGTCCATTTAAGAAACATCGATGCTGGTTGAAAATGTGTATTTATTGATGGACTGACTATTTGCACATGTTGACTGTACAAGTTCTATTATTTTAGGTAACCAAACACTTCCCCAGGATTGTCTTTTTAGTGTTGAGTTCTGCTAGTAATAAACAATTCGATTCACATTTTACATTTCTTATGTTTATTGAGATCTATGTTAACATTCATTTGATGCATAATGACCAAAAACCCTTGAAAAGCAAACATACCAGTAATCAAAACAGATTCTTTGAGATAAACTCTATTGAATGGCAAAAAATGAAAACAATATAAGTTGTTGAGTTGTTCAAAAAGGCAAACCTGAGTGTTGTACCCATCAGGAAGCTTGATGATGAACGAGTGAGCATTAGCGACTCTAGCTGCCTCTTCAATCTCACCTTGAGAAGCCTCAGGCCTGGCGAAGAGTATATTTTCCTTAATAGTTGTAGCAAATAGAGCAGGCTCTTGGCTCACAAGCCCTATCTGTTGCCTCAACCATCTCAACTGGAGTTTTTTAATGTCTTGCCCATCTAGCAGAATCTGTCCTGTACAATTATTAACAAAAAATCTTTACAAGTGAATGTTCGTGACTATTCAGCAGAAATAACTCCGCTGGCAAACAGAATGCATTATACATTTACAAAGAATTATGGTGTGTGGTAAAGTAAAGAAGACTTGTCGCTTAATAGTTAATTACCTGAAATGGGATCGTAGAATCTTTCAATGAGGGAAACAACAGTGCTCTTACCAGAGCCACTACTTCCTACTAAGGCTATGGTCTTCCCAGCTGGAACATTCAGTGTGAGGTTGTCGAGAATTCGAACATCTGGCCTTGAAGGGTATGAGAATTTGACATCCTTCAATTCTAAATGGCCTGTAATAGTCTCTAAAACAACACCTGACTCAGCATTGCGATCAATCTGTGGTTTATGATCAATAGTGTAAAAGATCTTCGCAGCAGTAGCTTTAGCTTTTGTGAATGCTGCCATGCTTGGTGCAGACTGCCCCAGTGCCCTGAACATTATATAAACTTTAACAAATTCCACAGAATTGATTTGGTATAGAATATTAAGAGAAGTTGTGTATAAGTGCTTACAGTCCACCTATCATAACAGAAAACATGGTAGTGATGGCAAGTCCTCCATTAGTTGAATTGTGTCTTACAAGATGACCACCATACCAGAGTAAAAGTGCATAGCAGCAAAAGACAGTGAAGTATGTAGCCCCCAATCCGATTCCCTTAGCTAATCCTATCTTGTAACCAATTCTTTGAGCAATTTTTAGTGCAGAGGAGTAAGCCTGCAAAGCTCTAGATTCGCCAACAAAGGAAAATACAGTTCGAATTTGAAGTACTGTCTGCAATTTAATACAAAAACAATTAATGAAGATTCTCAATAAGAAGGCAGGGTACACAGTACACGTAAAAGCCATAAAAACTTTATCCTTTTACCTGTTCTGCAATGTTTCCTGCTTGGGAGAAAGCTTCTTGACTCCTAGTAGTGAGTTTAGACAATGTGGTAGTGTGAATGCCCCCAATCAAAATGATAATAGGAGCAACACCAAGTGTTACAAGTGCTAATTGCCAAACTGCAGTGAACCCCACAATGAAGCCAGACACAAATGTAGCCATATAATGAATAAAGTTTCCCAACTGCAAGTATCAAAACAATTTCAATCAGTTTCATCAAAAACAGAATGCAGAACGAAAGGGGAATTCTGAAACTATTTACCTTCTCACTAAGGGCGTCTTGAACCATCACAGCATCAGTGTTAATGGCGAAAACGACATCAGAAGTCCGAACCTCTGTATCAAAGTATTGTACATCCTGATTCAGAGCAGCTTCTAAGTATTTGATTCTCATTTTTGTTGTTTGCCTTTCTCCAGTCCACATCCAACAAGATATCTCTGCAAATATGTATATATACAGATTCCATTCAACTAGTTCACATATATAGAACAACAACAAATGTTAATGAAACTAAAATTATCAAACCTGCCCAAGAAGAAGCCCAAATTGCAGCACCAACCACAAGAAAGTAAAATGCATACTGCAAATGCCATAAAGAAAAAAAGCAAGCACTATGAATTGAAAATCTTTGGTTTTAAGTTTTTACAAGTCACCATTTGTATACATACCATACCTTCAAAACTTGTTGCATCATTTTGTCGACATTGTTAGTATTAGCACCAAATGAATTGACAAGATCAGCGAAAAAGCGTAGAAATAGAGGTAATGAACAACCATGAACAATTGCTCCTAAAGTTCCAATAAACATTAAAACATAATCCAAGTTATCAGAAAATCTGAAAAGTTGTAGAAATCCCACTGAAGGAATTGCTACTAAACTTGGTTTCTCCTCTTCAACAACATTCTTATTATTAGTCTTTGTTTCAGACACCTCCATTATTATATCTACCTTTCTTTCTGAGTATGTAACACCTTCTTCCCCACTAACTAGCTAGCTAGGCACTCTTTACCTTTTCCCTCCTCCTAACTTCTTATTCTTATTAACTACCAGTCTAGCTTCTTCAAGACTTCAACTAGGAGTAGATCATCTTTTTATACTCACTCACACCTCTGATGATTGAGTCATACTAGTTAGTTTCCTGGTTTGCCCCTCAGTTGTTTTTTAACTAATTTAATTGGTCCTTCCTTTTGTTAGTTGGAGACTTGCAGTTGGTTTTTGTAACACCCATGAGTTGGTGTTAGTCCCACATTGCCAAGGAAGTGGTTGTATTGGTAGTATATAGAGCTTAACCATACTCTAACTAATGTCAAGGCCTTTTGGGGTAAATCACATGGGTGGGCCCTGATCCAAAACCCTCTACTGCTGGATATCCGCAGTGACTAAAGGGGGACAATATTAACATTATGGAGCGGTATGGTGCTCGACGCACCGGGATCCCGGGGCGTTACAGTTTTCTCACTGTTATTACAAAAATCGGCATTTCAATTTTCATGTACAGATGTTATTTATTTTTATTGTTTAAATAAAACTGTGAAAGATGAGGCAGTATGAACAGAAAATGTACTTCTTTTGAGTTTTGATGACCAAGCGGTAAGCACAATCAGATTCTGATTCAGATAACAAGTTATTAATTGAGGAATGAAGCACCAGTTTTCAACTTGGATCCAGAGTCCAGACAGTCCACTGCAAACACCAGTCACCACCTTCTTTTTATTGACTTTCTCTAGTTTGTAAAAAGTCGTCCGTTGTAATAAATGTCACCTTTTTTTTGGTTAAACAATACACTACTACTATTAACTTGAATTGGTTTTCCAAGCCAATGGATTGATCTCGAGAGTTGAACATGACAAGTAGAAAAAAAATTCATCAATTGGGAAGATATACAATGCATGTTTGACTGAATAGTGGCCATTCCCGTGTGAAGTGGAGAGGGAAGAAAATGCATTTAATTGGAGGATCGTGCTTGGCTTGGCCGTCTTCTTCTATCTTCTGTCTGATGATGAATGAGTATGTCAGCTTGTCAGTGGAATCCATTCCGTGGTGTGTTGTGTGGTGTTTTGTTGTTGTAGTCTCGATTGGTTGCCACCGCTTGTGAAAAGTTTGAAAAAAGATATGTGGGTGTGGGTGTGGGTGTGGGTGTGGGTGTGGGTGTGGGTGTGGGTGTGATCGATCAATTTAATGTTTATATGAAGTTTTGAATACTCCAATTCTCAGCATTTGCATTGCCCCACTCTTTACTCTTTAGAGACATCACAATTCACATGAAAAGAATGTCTCTCATTACTCGTTCCTTCAATAAATTTAATAGTGTTGTAGACCTATATTGTAGGACTGGGCAAAACCGATCCGAAACGTGTAAACCGAACCGATCCAAACCGGTCCGAACCGAAAATAGGGTGTTTACATGTTTCCATGTTCGGTTGCAGTTTCTAATTTGGCAAAACACCTGCTTTGGGTGTTCGGTTGCAGTTTCGAAAATTTTCGAACACCCAAAACCGAACCGAACATGTATTTTGTATACAGCCCACTAGTCCAGCCCATCTCTCCATAGTCCAACCCATCTGTCCAGGAGTCCAGCAGTCTATCCAACACTCCAGCATAGTCCAGCCCATCTATTCATCCCTTTCTTCTTCGATTAGCAAAATCTCCTCTTCTTCTTCAATCCCTAATCAGCCTCTTGTCCTCCATTAGTCTTCTCTTCTTCTTCAATCAGCAACCTCCTCCATTAGTAATTATGTATACAGTCCACTAGTTCATAAATTAGTTCTTCGTTTGTCAAAACAGATTTTCGATAATAAAAAAACAATTGAGAAGTGTTTTTCAATCCCTAATCATCAAAAAGAATTGTCGTCAAGTTAAAAGGTAATTCAATTGTTTATCTTTTTTGGCTTCTATTCTTCTTCAAATTCAAATCACTAATTGAAACTTGAAATCAATTGTTTGATTAGGGATTTTATACTGATTTCATCAATTGAAAGCAATTGTTTGATTTCTTATTTTATAAATTTGCAATTTTATAAAATTCATTTGATGAATTTTGATTGATTGCGCGTAGTTTACAGTTTTAATTCATGAATTTTGATTGAATTTTATTCTTCTTTTTGCAGTATTCTCTAATTAAATGGTTTCTAACTCAAATTCAAAAGCACCAATGGATATCACTTCCTCACAATCTATAGTTAACTCTACTTCTTCAGCATCTGGCTCTGCTGCTACCTCTGCGAGTACTGCGAGTGGCCCAACCCCTCCAAAATTTGGTAACAAAAGATCACTTTGTTGGACTCATTTTACTGTTGTTAAGGATTCTAAACCAAAACGAGCTACATGTAACTATTGTGGGCAGCCTTATGCTTGTGAAGGAACATCTAATGGCACTACCAATATGAATAATCATATACTCTTACGTAGATGTAAGAAATATAGTTATCCCAACACCTGATTCTCAAACAACTCTAGATTGCAAAGTAACCAAGGAAGGGAAACCACAACTTGTACCGGTTAGTTTCAGTTTAGAAGCTTGTAGAAACGCCCTCACTAAGATGATCATTGTGGATGAGTTGCCTTTTAGATTTGTGGAAGGTGAGGGGTTTAGAGAATTCGTCAAAATAATGCAACCTAAGTTTGTCTTGCCTTTTCGTCAAAATGTTGCTAGGGATTGCATTAAGCTTTATATAGAAGAAAAAAAGAAGTTAAAGAATGCTTTGAAAGGGCAAAGGGTATGTCTCAGAACCGATACATGGACTTCTATCCAAAAACTGAACTACATGGTACTCACGGCCCATTTTATTGATAGTGATTGGAAATTGCACAAAAGAATCCTAAATTTTTGTCAAGTTCCAAATCATAAGGGTGAGACCATTGGTAAGCTAGTTGAGAAATGCGTGCAAGATTGGGATATTGGTAGTATTTTTACAATTACTGTTGATAATGCAAGTTCTAATAATGTTGCCATTCATTACTTGAAGTTAAACACAAGTCATTGGGATGGGACTATTTTAGGACACAAGTATATGCACATGAGATGTTGTGCACATATTCTTAATCTTGTTGTTTCCGACGGTTTAGAGTTAGTGGATGAGTCGGTTTTGAAAGTTCGTCATGCGGTTAGATTTGTGAGGTCTTCCGCTCATAGGCTTGTACTATTTAACAAATGTGTGCAAGAAGCCAAAATCAATTGTGGGAAGTTGTTGTGTTTAGATGTTCTAACTAGATGGAACTCTACTTACATTATGCTTGATGCGGCGGAGAAGTTTGAACTTGCTTTCAAACGTTTGGATGGTAATGCACAATACAAGAAATATTTTGCGGATGAACGGTTTGGAAAGGACAAGGTTATCTTGTCACCTCCGAATGTGAGCGATTGGGTGAATGTTAGACAATTTGTGAAGTTCTTGAAAGTGTTTTACAATGCCACAGTACGAGTATCCGGTTCTTTATATGTCACATCTAATGCTTTTTTTTAATGAACTTTACCTCATTAAGACTAGATTGTTTAAACTTGCCACTAGTATGGATGATCGGTTAAGTGTTATGGGTTTGACTATGCAAAATAAATATTCGAAGTATTGGGGCTTAGACCGTGTTAATCTTTTGTTGTACATTGCTATGGTGCTTGATCCTCGAAGGAAGATGGAGTATGTATTATTTTGTTCTAAGGAGTTGTATGGTGAATCAACCGCACAACTTATGGTTGATAAGGTGAATAGGGAATTGTTTGAGTTGTTTAATTTCTATGCATCATTTTATCCTAGTCAAGGTGTGCCAACACAATCACAAAGTGAAACACCGATAGTAGTGGATGGCAATGATGAAGAAGATGTGGATGCTATAGTTTCAAGATTTCAAAAGCATTTGGAAGAGAAAGAAGACGGGTAGTAAATCCGAGGTTGAGAGGTATTTGGGAGATCATTGTGAGAAGAGTGGAGATGTCTTTGATATTTTGGATTTGTGGAAGACTAATTCCACTAGATACAAAGTTCTTTCTCAAATAGCTAGAGATGTTTTGGCGGTCCCCGTGTCATCGGTTGCCTCCGAAAATGCATTTAGCACGGGAGGTCGAGTACTTGACCCATTCCGTAGTTCATTAGCTCCTAGCACGGTGGAAGCACTTATTTGTACTCAAGATTGGTTGCGCGCTCCTTCAATTGCAATTAATCTTCGACAATTCATGGATGAGGTGAAGGAATTTGAAAAAATTGTTGCAGGTAATAGTTTATTATACTAATCTCTTGTATTTCTAGTTTATTATTTAATCTTTTGTATAATAATCTCTTGTATTTTTAATTTTTTGTTATTGTAGAATTGTTTAGCTCGTTACCAAATGTAGAGGATAATATTCGAGTGGAAGAAGATGATGATGAAGAATGAGATTACTGCACCTTTATAACTTGCAAGTGTTCTACTGATATCTTTGCGTCCATTGATATCTTTTGCTGTCAATTGAGATTAAAATGGTACAAGAGTTGGTGTTTTTTTGCTATCAATTGATATCTTTGCGTCCCTCTCTCTCTTGTTGTTGCTGATGTTTAGTTTAGTTTTTTTTTTTTTTTTTGAAAATTCAATTCAATTTTTGATATGGAGTTGTTGCCCTTGAGAGTGGGTACACACATAGTACACTACTAAGTTGACTGAACCTCTAAATCACAGATCACTATGGAGTTGTATATTGGCTGCGTATATGTTCAAATCATAGTTCATTCTATAAAAAAATGTATATCAGACATAATCCTAACTGGTAATATTAGTAGTGATTGGGGGTTACTGGTCATATACTATATCTCAAACTGCAAGCATGGGACATGCGATACCGCAGTAGTGAGTATGAATTTTCTGCGTGTACATTTTGGATTTTGGTTGTATATCGAAGATACACAGTAGTAGATATGTGGTAGTAGACTGGTAGTGCCAAGAGCATTTTGATTTCTTAATATATACCGTGTTCCACGTGGGCCAAGACGACACCCCATTTTGATTGTTTGTTGCAGAGGTGCAAGTAGCCCAGCAACTTACTAAACCTGCCTACCAAAGACATATACTCGTAAAATTAGAAGGACCCGTATTTCTTTTCTTTTCTACCACTTTAATAATTGTATGTGCATAATATTGGTATGCTGTTATCGGAGTTGATGAAGGGTTAGTTAGTAGTTACTACTGTCAATTGATAAGGTTTGGAGTGAGATTGCGAGACATTAGTTGTTTACTTCTGAAATTATACTACCCCCCTAATGGCATTGATTGTTACTTGTTGAATTGTTGGTTGTAGTTTGGATTAATGGACTGCTTGGTGTGTGACTGCTTGGTGCCCTTGATCTGCTGCAAAATCTGTTGTTGGTGTTCTCTCTTTTTGGTCTTGATTTGTTGCAGAATCTGCTTGGTGGCCTAATGGCCTTGATATCTACTTCTCTTGTGATGTTGATCTGCTAGTGTGATGCTGTCATTTGTAGAAACTGAATTGTGTTATTCTGAATTTTTGATAGATGTAATATAACTGAATGGGCAATTTCAGATTTTCAGATTTTTCAGATTATCAGTTTTTTGGTTCGGTTCGGTTTTATTCGGTTAACCGAACTTAATTATATGTTCGGTTCTGTTTTGGTTTTAGTTAAAAATATTCGGTTCGGTTCGGTTCGGTTTTAAAAATAAAAAAGTTCGGTTTCAGTTTAAACTTTTGCAAAACACCTGCTAGGTGTTCGGTTGACAGTTTTGTCCAAAACCGAACCGAACTGAACCGTGCCCACCCCTACTATACTGTATACATCAGAATGATTACACACCTGATCACTTGGGTGCAATAATGGGCCCATAATATTTGGACGGTTGATTTATCACAGACTTAACCAAGCCCACCCAAGTTGCTTCCATGACACCAACATCTTATAATGAACCCAACATACTTATCGTATTTGCAAATATTTAGGCTTCAAGGCCAAATTCTAAATTGGTTTAGCCAAAAAGACATGTTAAGAAAATATAAAGTGAAAAGTCCACAGTGTCGAAATGGACTTAAGAGGAAGGGGTCAATAGTCATTCTAAATGTCTTTAGAGTATATGAGCAAACACCATCAAAGTTTCTTCAACCTTTCTATTATCTTAAATAAGAACAACAAAGCCAAATAGATCCGTTGGTTAAACTAAGGTTGATTAGATTTGGATTTTGAATTGATTTGCGTCGGGTCAACCTTAGCCCATTTCATGAAAGAGTTGTTCAGGCGCCTGGGAATCTGATAATATTCAGGTGCATGAGCCTTGAAGTCTGACAACCTTTATCTTCAATGTTTGAGGCTTCGATTCTTCCGAGGTATTCAAATCTTCAATATCTTGATTCTTCATGGTCTTCAAAGTTTTCAATGCCTTCAATACATGACTAACCCTCATAAAGACTTACAACATGTGACTTTACATACAATGACTTTAATAACTTTGTCATAGTTCACAATACAAACAATCGAGACTTTACATTTACTTTCTTTGACGTGAGGTCATAAATCATTATTGTATACTTTGAGGCTCTTAAGTTCTATTAAAAGAATTCTCTGCAAAGGTGTTAGTAGTAGCTTAAGGTGTGTGAATTATCTAGGCCGAGAGGAAGGCAATTCACTACCAACTAGACTTCTAGAGAGAGAATTAGTTGAAGTCATAGAAAACGATGAACATTGATAAAGTTTGAAGCTTGTCTAAAATGGTGAAGTTAAACCCTAATTCCATATCATATTCACAAACCCTAATTTACTTACTTTTTAGTGTAGTTTAGTTTATATCATATTATTAGTTTATTTAATATTTTCTAAAATAATAACTCAAGTTATTCCCTTTTTCATAAAACGGAACATCATTTTTTTTTTTTTGATGAAAATGCCCACTTAAAGTGTAGAACCTTGAACTCTACCTTAAACTATTCTTATGCAAGTAGCAATGAACATGAGGAGAATATATATCTTTGGAGACTTTAAGAACAACACATTTGGTGCAATAGGAATTCAAATGAACAACTCTATCGATTTTCGTTTAGTTGACCTAAGTGATGTCTTGGTTACCAATATGTATGGTGTGAACTTAAATTCCACAAATGCATAGCGAATCACTAGAAAAATAGTTCCAAGCTCTTCTCTCATTTGTAGGTTGTGAATGAGAGATAATTGAAGACCCTATATTGGGAAAAATAAAACAATTAAGAAATGGTTTTAGGAATGAAAAATTGTCACTTTCGTGTGTCAAACTGGCTTTGCAATAGAACATATATTCAAATTCATATGCCCAAGAAAAACTTGAAACAATAATTTTACCTCTGGGGATGGTACAGGAGTATTGTCTTTTAGCTCATACTTTTTAAGAAGGTAAACCTTGTTTTTGTATCTCATTCGCTCTTGTTGAGTGGATTTATCCATTTAGCTTACCTTTTTAAGGAAAAACATCGTGTTATCACCCTATTTTGCTTTCGACACATTTTGGGTTTGTAACATCTGAAGCAGTTGAGCTCCTCAGGACGGTGCAGAAAGTAATGGATAGCAACGTGATAATTTAGGAGAATCAAACTCGCTAATTAGAAAGGGCTTGCAGCGCAGTTTGTAGCACGCATGTCCTCTACCTTTGTGTAATT
The DNA here is from genome assembly GCA_023053565.1 of Aquilegia eximia. NCBI lineage: Eukaryota > Viridiplantae > Streptophyta > Magnoliopsida > Ranunculales > Ranunculaceae > Aquilegia > Aquilegia eximia. The sequence goes on from JALIGU010000004.1 coordinate 22,468,295, forward strand.
ATTATTATTATTTTAAAAAATGTATGCATGTCCTCTACCTTTGTGTAATTCTTTGATTTATCAATAAATTTATTATTATTATTAATATTTTAAAAAATGTATGCATACTACAACAAAATTAGTCTTTGTCTTAAGAGGGAGTTTGAGTTGTCAGCTCGGCAGAAGGCAGTGATTGAATGTGTGTAGTCAGAACATGCAAAAGACTTCATCCTTACTATTCCTATGGAAGGTCTAGGGCAGCGCATGCCACCAGTAGAATACCGGGTTATCCTTCGTTATCGCCTTATGATTACATTATATATAGATGGTGAGCTTTGTCCTTTGTGTAAAAAAACAGACTAGATGTCTTTGGAAACCATTCAATTCATTGTGAACATCACCCGAGATCCAAATACATGAATGATCATGATCAAGATATTCTGTATGATGTCTTTTGGTAGGCAACAGTACAGGTGAAAAAGAAAGAGCTCTGATAAAGTCGGTTTTCACCTTCTCTAAGCAAAAGATTATATTTTTATAGATTTCCTTCTTGTGCCTGTATAAATTGGTTATCAAAGTAGACAAGTAACAAACAAGGGTCGTACCCACCTCCAAGGTGAAAGTCTTAGCTCAAACACAATTGAAAACAATAATTAAATAACACCAAAGAATCAATAAACAAGAGTTGAGATTAATTCTACTTCATATAGGCAATAATAAATAAACTGCAAATACCTAACTTAAGAAGATGGTAGAGATCTAAAAAAGATCTTATAATGACATAGGGGGAAAGAATTGGTATCCACAAATTAAATCATGCAAACATAACATGTTCCTTCATGTTCAATCTATAACAAATAATTAATCACCTCTCAGCTATTCCAATTAATCATCAATACCTATAATAATCAAGTAGTCACCTCTCAGCTATTCTACTCAATTAAAACGGGACTCTCTTATACATGCTATTGAATATGTCTTATTAATCAAACCGTCACCTCTAAGCTATTCAATTTAATTAACTCAACATATTAATTCATAACTAAACCATCACCTCTCAGTTATTTGATTTAATTATAAAAGGGTTCCAATAAAAGATACTAACTGTAGATATGTAATAATCACCTCTCAGCTATTTCACTACACATCTTCAATCAATATAAATACAACTATTAAAGCTAGGTCTCCCTAAACCCTAAAAATAGTATTTTAACAACATGGATGTAGGGGTACTATATACTCCAACCAATAAAAACACGCCACGTGGCATACTCATCAAATCTCACAGGTCTCTCATTACTCGACCTACTTGGAGGCCGCCCAGAGCAGCTCGACTACATGATCAACAACGACCTCAACATATGCACATGCCCTAATTCAACGCATAGAGAATATCTCCAGCTGTCGTCTAATCATTGCAGCTGTTATACATTCATTGAAGATATTACACAATCATTCTAGAATATTACACAATCATAAAGATGTCGGAGAATCTGCAAGATCCCATGATCTTCGCCCCTTCACATTCTATATAAACAGAACTACGTTGGCTTGATCTCTAAGTTCCACCCCCAAGAGCTAGAGTACGTAGGCAATCTCGATCTCAACGAGGTGCAGCCACCCCCGATCTCAAATCCCCCTTTGGTCAAGTCCAACTGCGACTTGATCTTGTAAGTGCATTAATTTAGAAATAGGTTAATACATTTGGCGTCGACTAAAAGGAATTCGATTATATCCCAAAACCCAACCCTCCCACCCAAATCAAAGTCATTTCACCATTACCATTTCCCCAAATGACTATCCAAGAAGTCACAATCCAAGATCTACGAGACCAACTCAATTGTCTCCAGGAAGAAAATGTTCAATTGAAAGTCGAACAAGTTGCACAAACAGCACAAGCTACGCAAGCAACAAACCTTGAACAGGGGATTGTCACCACTGACGACAGCAACCGGAAATATGAGGAACTCAGTCAGCAGCTCGCCGAGTTCAAAGCTTATCAGGTCGCCATTCAACTTAGCAAAGGGCACACAGCTGAACAGCTCGCTATCCAATCTGTACAGCAATTCCAAGAATCTCCTTTCACCAAAGAAATTCTTGAGCACGAGTTGCCAAACAAACTCAACGCTCCAAAGTTCGATCAGTATGCAGGAATCGGAGACCCAACAGATCACATCAAGGGATTCCGTAAGTCACTTCCTCTCATCAAGGAAGATCACCTTCTATGTTTGCTATTCCAGTCCAGCCTCAGCAGACCTGCTCTCGACTGGTTTCACCGTTTGAAGCCAGCGTCAATCAGCTCGTTTGCCGATCTAGAAAAACAGTTCGTTATTTTCTACATCCACAACAAAAAACGTTCAGTCACCATCGACGCTATGTTCAAAGTGAAGCAACGAGATGGAGAGTCACTGAGCAATTTCTTTGCTTGATTTAAAGCAGAACTGCACTCCATTCAGGATTTTGCAAAGGAACACGAGACCTTCGCAACAATCGCATTCTCTCACGGTCTGATCCAAGGGTCAGATCTGCACAAGTCTTTGGCCATGAAGCGGCCATCATCTTTCAACGAGCTCTACCTCAAGGTAGATCGTTATATCAAGCTCGAGGAAGCCCTAGTTGGTGAAACAAAAACTCATGTCATCTCAAATGTGGAAGGAGGCCCCACCAAAAAGCCTCGATCTGATAACAAAAGATTCAAAGCTAAGTCGTTGCCCACAGAGCAACGAGAGTATCATCGGTTCACTAGACCAGCAGGTTACATCTATGAGCGCATCAAGCACAACCATTGGTGCAAGATTCCAGACTTCACTCAATTGGAAGACACATCTGGTCGTCTATACTGCAAGGTTCATAAGGTAAGGTGTCATCAAACTGATGATTGCCGCATTCTGAAGCGAGCTCTTCAGACTTGGGCCGACAAGAAAAGGCCTGCTCAATAACTTGATCTACGACAGGAATGAAGAATCCAGTGACAAAAGAAAGAAAAAAAGATCAAGATAGCCTCCAAGATCAGCAAAGCGATGTCACAGCAAGGCCAGAACGAGCTCCAATAGCCCAGCACGCAGCAGAGGGGGTAGCCTCTCACAAAGATTAGGTCCAACAGGTGACCTATGCGACTAAATTAATAAGCAGGTCGCAAATAAGGTAGACAGTAGAAGTGAATCAGAAGGTCATGTAGTGTACATGATCTATGAGTCTAACTCTACCCCAGTATCCAGAGAGAAGAAGAGGCGAGTAGAGCATCTCCACCACGTCTACTCACTTACAGGCCGAGCAACTCGATTCAATATCCCAGCTCGGCAGGAAATAAATATCACCTTCACTGAAGACGATCTCAACAAGGTCGTAACACCACACAACGACGCTCTGGTCGTTGAGCTAAGAGTAGCAAACTACATCATCAAGAGGGTTCTTATTGACCCAGGTGCATCCTGTAACATTCTGATGTACAGGACCTTTAAGGATATGAGGTTGCCTGATTCAGTCCTCATCCCCGATTTCACACCAATCTTGGGTTTCAACAGCTCGAGAGAAGATCCCAAAGGAGAAATACTGTTGCCCGTTACTGTGGCCAGAAAGGAAGACAAGGTCGTTGTGACCACAAAGTTCAGCATCCTCAACATCGCAAGTAAGTACAACGTGATACTTGGCCGTAAATGGATCCATGCCATGCGAGGTGTCCCATCAACATATCATCAAGTGTTCCGTTATCCTGGACCCAATGGGATAATGGAACGCAGGGGCAATCAGAACGCTGCACAAGAATGTCATGGAATTCTTGAAGCTGTGGCGCCTGAAAAGCCATCTACCTCTGGAGCCAAGGAAGCTGAATAGAAAGGAAAGAGCCCGCAACCCTCAAAAGTTAAGGAGGGTGACAAACAACCAAAGAGCCAGTCAAAGGGAAAGGCTGAAGCAGCCAAATAGCAATTACAGAAGGAGCAAGCGAGCTCCCCCCAGCTGTCACTCGGAAGCACAAATCCAGGAGTGCGAGTGAATTTAGGGTCAGAGGACGACCCAAGATATGTTTATGTGGGCTCGGAGTTAGAGGGAGATAAGTATAACAACTTTGTAAATTTTCTTTCAATGAATAAAGATGTTTTTGCTTGGTCGTATATCGATATGCCTGGGATAGACCCATCAATTGCATGCCATAAACTACGCGTCAATCCAAATTACCAACCTGTCAAGCAAAAACCAAGACGACTTGCTCCAAAATTCCATCAAGCAGACAATGATGAAATCAACAGACTCAAACAGGTCGGGTTCATCAAGGAAGTTGACACACCAGATTGGTTGGCCAACATAGTTCCAGTCTTGAAGAAGAACGGGAAAACAAGAGTTTGCATCGACTTTACACGCTTGAACAAAGCTTGCCCCAAAGATTCATTCCCACTGCCACGAATCGATAGGTTAGTCGATCAAACCTGTGGTTTTGAGCTACTGTCATTCATGGATGTGTATTCAGGCTACAACCAGATCCCAATGTATGAACCAGATCAAGAGAAGACTTCATTTACAACAGAGCAAGGCATCTTTTGCTACAAAGTCATGCCTTTTGGTTTACGAAACGCAGGAACAACATACCAACGACTTGTCACCAAAATGTTCGATGACCTGCTAGGTCGAACAATGGAGGTCTACATCGACGACATGTTAGTAAAAAGCAGCCAAGAGCAGGATCACTTGGCCAATCTCGATCAGGCGTTTCAAAGGTTAAGGCAATTCAAAATGCGACTTAACCCAGAAAAATGCCTATTCAGAGTAGCTTCAGGAAAGTTCCTTGGCTACCTCGTTATAAAGAGGGGTATCGAAGCAAACCCCGACCAGATCCGAGCCCTGGTCGATATACCCAGCCCGAAGACAAAAAAACAAATCCAGAAGCTCAACGGCATGGTATCAGCTCTTAATAGATTCATTTCTAGAGCATCCGATAAGTGTCGACCAATGCTTCATATTCTCAGAAAAGGGGTTGCATATCAATGGACAGAGAAATGCGAGAAAGCCTTTGCCGAACTAAAGGCATACTTATCCACTCCATCAGTTCTCACAAAGCCTAATGATGGAGATGTGCTTGGAATCTACCTCACTACTTCAGATTTTGCGGTCAGCGCAGTACTGTTCAAGGAATAAAATCAGGTCGAGCGACCAATCTACTTCACAAGCAAGGTGTTGCAACAAGTAGAAATAAGGTTCACACCTCTAGAAAAGTTAGCATTAGCTCTTCTTTACGCTGCATGCAACTTTAGACTTTATTTCCAAGCACACTCCGTCAAAGTAATCACCGACCAGCCATTACGCCACATACTAGAAAAAAAAAAATGGGTCGTATGGCTCGATGGGCAGCAGAGCTCGGTGATTACACATTTGAGTTCATACCCCGCCAGGCCGTCAAGGGCCAGGTCGTAGCTGATTTCTTAACAGATTACCCTGCTGAAGATTTTAGTTGGGAACCAGAACCAGAAACCAGGCAAGTCCAAATCGATCCACCAGACACTTGGCTACTCTACGTTGATGGTTCACACAACTCAAGTGGAAGTGGCATCGGTGCAATACTCATCTCACCTGAGGGCTCACAACTCGAAAGGTCAACTCGGTTAGACTTCTCGTCCTCCAACAATGAGGCCGAATACGAAACTCTAATCCAGGGTCTATAAATGGCCATCGACCTGCAAGCAGTTCGACTCAAAGCATTCAGCGATTCACAGCTGGTAGTAAATCAGATCACAAACAACTACCAGATACATGGAGTCAATTTGATAAGATATGCTAGCAAAGCAAAGGAGTTGATCAGCAAGTTCAGTTTCTTCACCATCGAACACATTCCAAGAGATGATAACCCCCATGCTGACTCACTAGCATTCCTTGCTTCTAAGGTCGAATCAGAGCGACCTAGAGCTTTAACCATCGCAGTCAACACACTACCTGCGTATCTGCAAAAGGAGGAAGTGGTCAACCAAATTAGCGATCTGCTAGCCACGACCTCAGAAGACATCAAGGGGACCTGGATGGAACCTTTCCTCAACTATCTACAGACTGGCGAGCTCCCATCAAACAAAAAGGAGGCCAGCCAGTTATTGCACAAGGTCACAATGTACAGGTTACATGAAGGAAAATTATTCAGAAAATCAGCAACTGGTCTGCTCCTGAGATGCTTAATCCCAAAGCATGAGCAAATCATATTTCAAGAAATCCATGAAGGAGAATGCGGAAATCATTCGGGAGGTCGCACACTTGCTCATAAGGCGATCTCGCAAGGATATTTCTGGCCGAGAATGAAGGAGGATGCTAAAACGTTTGTGGTGAAATGTAAGGAGTGCCAATGTTTTGCTGATAACACACATCAGCATCCCAACGACCTCATCAACATCACTGCACCCTGGCCATTTCACATGTGGGGGCTTGACATCATGGGCCCATTGGTCAAGGAAAAGAAATCTGAGAAAAGATACGTTCTAGTTGCAGCAGACTACTTCACCAAGTGGGTAGAGGTCATTGCCCTTACCAACATTACTCAACGAGCTCAATTTTGCCTTCATCTCAGTTCAAACATGAATGGCTTGAATAGGTCTAACTGAATCCCTCGACCTCTAAATTATCAATACTCTAGTCCCTTTGGTAATTTTTTTAAGTGTTAAACTCCACTAACACTGTGTACTTAGGTCTTAACTCCCCCACAACCTAAGTACAATCGAGCTCATACTCAATCGACCACATCTCGGAACAGGTCGAATTTTATACTTATTTGTTGTTTGCACATCAAGTCAAGGAGACAATACAAAATAGAAAAGGCGAGCGAGGTAAACGAATGAAATTTCATTTTATTTATTTATCCAAACGACTAACTATTACAGGAAAATAATCGACCTAAACTACTTGGGGGCTACGCAAATCCAGCTTGCAAGAAAGAGGTCACTTGCAACAGATAAAACAAAACCACAAATGACGAGAACAGAAAGCAATTTCATTAAACTAAGGCATACAAGAGGAAGCATTTCAGTCCGCTCTGCTTGCAGCCATTCATCTCGTCTACCTGCCTTCTGAACGAGCTACCAGGACTCCCTGGAAACTAGCCGCTCAGATCGACAAAAATACATCATCCATAAAACAAGAAACATAAGTGCAAAAAAGTAAAAGGCGCAATCGACCTGCCAAAGCAGATCGACCACTATTGTTTATGATTACAACCCATCAAAACATCCAATGAAGATAAATTCACTCGACCTCACAAACACACGAGCTGGAGACTGAAAGGGAGAAAAAGAAGAAGGTGTACTGGCCAAGCAATGAGGGATATTTATAAAAAGAAGAAGGAGCAAACAAGATGAGCTATTGGTGTAGTGAAGACTCGTGCTATCAGGACGCGTCTCACTAAACACCAAGAATCACTGAAGACAGAGAGGAGGTCACTACTACGCAATCTGGTCGCCTTGCTCGACCAGGTCGTCCTGAACATCTCCCACTCCATCAACAGGGCCCATCGAGCTGTCCTGAGTTGGTACTATAGCACCCTCATTACCAACTCGCATCTCCTCTCCTTCGGGCGATCCCATCAACTGCTTTTTGAGGCCATCACAGTACGCCTGCCACGCAGCACCATTCTTCTGGCACGCGTCCTCCCAGTACGCAGCAGTTCGAGAGAGCAAATGAAGAAAGTAAAAACTTTGTTCACAAACTATACTTTAAATACTAAAGCAAAGGAGATCCCAGCCATCGATTCAGATAAAATCAACGGACAAGATCAAACAAGGGCACCCACAACCTCTGTAGTTATTACCCACTCTTCGACGATTCGTATCCACCGTTGGATGAATCCACGTGTTCAGCAAAAGGAAATAAGTCAAGGAGTGCTTCAGTTGCCAAAAAATCATGGGTAACTGCTCGAGAAAGCTTTTCCACTTCCCCGTAAAGGCGCAATGATGGTATGAGACAGCCATGCATGGGCGCCACGTGCGCAAATCTGAAACTCAAAAAGCAAACTTCAAATCAGCAAACATCGATCAGAGCTCCAAAAGTCTTTTCAGCCTGATATCTACATCGACCTAAAAAGATGGGGCTTATGTAGGGGTACTATATACTGCAACCAATAAAAACACGCCACATGGCATATTCATCAAATCTCATATGTCGCTCATTACTCGACCTACTTGGAGGCCGCCCAGAGCAGCTCGACTACATGATCAACAACGACCTCAGCATATGCACATGCCCTAATTCAACGCATAGAGAATATCTCCAGCTGTCGCCTAATCATTGCAGCTGTTATACATTCATTGAAGATATTACACAATCATTGGAGAATATTACACAATCATAAAGATGTCAGAGAATCTGCAAGATCCCATGATCTTCGCCCCTTCACATTCTATATAAACAGAACTACGATGGCTTGATCTCTAAGTTCCACCCCCACGAGCTAGAGTACGTAGGCAATCTCGATCTCAACGAGGTGCAGCCACCCCCGATCTCAAATCCCCCTTTGGTCAAGTCCAACTGCGACCTGATCTTGTAATTGCATTAATCTAGAGATAGGTTAATACAATGGATAACAATAACATGCAAATAATCATACTTACCTCATATCGCGAATTAGAGGTAAATAAGCATTAAGAACTTTGAATCACAATGAACAATAAGAACAAACATGGTGCTTACTTTTGCATCATTTAGAGTGCTTCAACCATCCCCCTAAGGAGATTTAGCTACTTATCTTTGATGATGATACCATGGAATAAATAAAAAAATCACAAGACATTATAATGGAAAAGATAATGGATTTGATATTGATAATTGAGTTGATACAAGAAGAAGAAGAAAATGAACTTTTCTCTCACAAAATACTCACTTTTCTCTCACAAAATACTCACTTTTCTCTCTCTTCACAAGTAACTCAAAGATACCTAAACCTTAGCTACTACTTCTCTTATATAGAAAATACAAGGTAGAATACTTGCATGCAAAAACTTCCAAATTAGGTCAAATTCGTGGCTGCTGCTCTTGGTCTTCTAGAGGCATTAGGTCTTCAGAAAAACCTAATTCTCTTGGGCTTAAGTTGTAGTTTGGACCAAGACCTTCAGTTTGATAGCTCATGGGCCCAAATCAGACTTTTGGATCTCCTTGTAGAGCCTTTTTAAGTTTGGACTTTAAATAAGGCCCTAAGTAGAAATTCTGACTTGTGGGCTTCAATAGAACCCGGTTTGGGCTGAGATTCGGACCGCCCCACTTTGACATAAAAGTAAGTCAACAAGACTGACCGTGGGCTTCAATAGGACCCGGTTTGGGCTGAGATTCGGACCGCCCCACTTTGACATAAAATCAAGTCAACATGACTTACCGTGGGGTGCCCTCAACAGATATGTGGATGCAAATATCAATTCTCCTCCCTTAGTGCAAATAACACTTTTTTCTTGACTTTTCGCGGGCTTTAACACAATATTCGCATTTCTGCTCATGAAACCTATAAAATAGACAAAAAAAGCACTAATCAATAGATATAATACAATAATATAAGCTAAGTGATAAACAAACAGAGTGTTATTTGGGGGATAAATATACACTTTTGAGGACTTATCAAATACCCCCAAACAACATTTTGTTTGTCCTCAAGCAAAGGTGAGAAGAAAAGAATTAAGGACTCAAAAGAAAAGTAAAACTAAGGTGATTGCATTAACCATATCCATCAAGGCTTTCAACCACAAGGATTTCCCAAGTGGAGGAGTTATAGTCTCCTGAGGGTTTTCTAGAGAAGATACCCACAAACTTACTACAATGACTAATCCAAAGAACATGAATTTCCACCATTTTCCTAAGAAATGGTTATATCAAAGATAATGACAAGTATTGCAAAACCGTTCATATGAGATAACATACTACAAATGCATGAATAAGATATGAAATATAAACCAAACATAACGGTCTCACATGCATTGAAGACATGCATGTACCATACTATCACAAGTCTTAAGTCACCATTGGAAAGGTCATTTTGACTTCTACCTCACAGATATATACTCAGAAATAAAAATCACTCGGAGATGGTTTTTATCATTTTACCTTTATGTGAGGAAAGAAGATGGATAATCATCTCACATATATCAATAAGAACGGACTGGTGTAATGGAATAAACTTAGTCTCAAAGAATGG